>CM060970.1:37034075-38236575 GCA_030765045.1 Tenodera sinensis
CTGTCTCTATCTCTGTCTGTCTGTTAAAGCGCCATCATAACTCTAAAACGAAAAGTTGATTAAACACCAAACTTGGTACTTCCAAGGATGCAACAAGAAAGATTTTAAGTAAAATCCCTCAATCCAGATTACCCCTTATATGAAACATTATTCGAAAACGTTGATATTATCACAGATAGCTCTAACAATTTTTATTAAAATATGTGTTTCAGATATTCTCATAAAAATGAAATGTTTATCTTGAATTTTCTGGGAATATCCTCATAAGTGATTGTCATTCTGGATGGCCTTTGTGTAACTGGTAAACCGCCAGAGAGAGACAAAATCTTATAACACAGAAACACAGGTTTCGTTAAAACACAATATTTATGTGAAGTGCTTGTTTTCTTTTTCCCCTTGGGTGGTCAATTTCCGGGATATCTCCGGTTGTCTGTCTGAATTTTCCAATACTTTCTCTTTTCTTAAATAAGAAGACGTTATTCCTTTTTACTTTAACTGCCACGTGACGTAAGCAGCGGAAATATTGCATTCCACTCAAAAATTGTCCAGATTTCAACGGAAATATGTTTTGAGGTCCCCTGAAGAAAAAAACAATTTTTAGAAAAAGGTCCGTGTGTGTGTCTGTCAGTCTGTGAGCGGCATAACTCAAAAACGAAGAGTCAATTAAAAACCAAAGTTTGTATTTAAGTTTAATATTTTTTAAGGTTGCGACACCAAGATTTTGTAGAAAATTCCCCCATCCTAAAGTACCCTTTACATGGAAAATGTTTCGAAAGTTTTGATTTTCTTGAAAATGGCTCTAACGAATTTGATTAAAATGTCATACGTTTGAGATATTTTTATGGCAAACGAAATGTATATTTTGAATTTTCTGGCTATAGCGTATGTACTTCTATTTACTCTGGACGACTTTTGCATAACTGGTAAACCGTAAGAGGTGGACCAAAAAATGTAGATCTTGCTGATTTACGTCCAAATAAATTGGACGCTGTTATATAATGTGAATTTTTTGAATACTTAAAACTTTCGTCAAATGGAAGACTGTTATTCATTTTTATACCTTAGCCGTGCAAAGAGAACGAAATCTCAAAGCTTTAAAAGCTTTGAATATCGCTCAAAGCCTACTGTATTCTAATATTCCCCTTGCACCTACAAGGAAATAAGCAATAAGATAATTTGTACAAATGTTTATCTTAACTAACACGAAGAAGATATAGGAATAAGAGTTTGTAAGAATGGTTAGTACAAGAGTGGAGAAAGTCATGTGAGTGCAACACATCAAACTTTTTAATGTTAGTAATCCTCTTAGTGTGTCTTAGAAAGGAGAAGTCACAGTTTCTTATTCTTAGAAAAATGTGTATGGCCTTTGGGGCACTTATAGAATGATCTTAAATTTTTCCTCAAATGATCTACGAGACCCTGTTTCTCAGATTATCATCGAACAGCGAAAACAAATGACAGGTACAAACCAGTTTCTTAAACACCGTGACAGTTGTTCGTCACGAGGAAAGTAAAAAGAAAACTACAATAAACGTGCTACTTTTATTTTTCTTCTATTACTTAAGTATAGCATTTAATTATCGTATTTGCTTGAAACACGAACAAGATTTATGAGTACAGTCAAACCTGGATTTACCCCCGTGAATTCTGCAACTCAGGGGTCTCCGTCTAGGGGATATGTGAATAGCGACCACAAGGTACCCAAGCTGAGCAGAACATTACTTCCACTTACTGGTGTTTTGCTCCTCACTGTAACTTTTCTATCTGACCTTACCTTGGTCATCTCTTGTTCTCTTCCGACCCCGATGCTATTAGGGTTCCCGAGGGCTAGGGAGTCATTATTTTTCCAACCTCTCCATTTCTCTATAAAATCTTAACACCAACATGCTGACCTTTCATGGCATGTAATACGTCCTCTGATTGGTAATCAGAGGATATGGTCGGTGAATTTATTTTCATAACTCTCCCGGCCAGGTCGGTGAGACCCGTAAACCAACGACAGGTGTGGTCCTCCAGACATTCTGGGGGTTGTGAGAGAGCGATGTGACCGCCAAAACATAAAAATATGGTGCTCTCTAAAAACGGTTACTATTACTACTATTGCTCTCTTCAATATCATCAGTGAAAAATATTGGAGAGCAAGAGGATTAATGACTTCATTGTCAGAAATCCAGCATTAGCTAACAACAACAACAACAACATAACATTCTGCAACTCTTTCAATCGCACGAAGGGTTACTTACCCGAATGCCGGCTGGTATATATAAAAGTACCTGGTATATATAAAAATGTATATGTGTATATGTATGTAACGGCTAATCTGCGAAATCCCTTGACCGATCACCTCGAAATTCGGCATATATGTGAGAAGGTTTGTGTGCTTTCCATTTCACTATACAGTGTATTATATTCACATGGTTTTCTCTCCTCGGTTTTCTTTTACGAAACAACCACATTTCTTTCGCTATTCCATTTCTACAAGCATTGCATAAAATTTTTGTATGTTTGAAATAGAAATGCATCGTATTATATGCGCTCGCCTACCACCTAGGCGGCCCGGGTTCGATCCCAGGGACCCGCATGTGGTATTCGTGGTGGACGAAGCGGCGTCAGGGCGGGTTTTCTCCGGGTGCTCCGGTTTCCCCCGCTATCTCATTCCACCGGTGCTCCATCTTCATTCCATGTGTCATCAGTGTCACCGCCTGCGGTGCCGTAGTAGTAAAAGCGGACGTTAAACACTACAACAACAACATCGTATTATATTCACATGATTTTCTCTACTCTTCTTTTAGATAACACAATCACATGCCCTTCATTACTTCCTCTTCAAATAATTCATGCAATTTGCTATATGTCTGAAATAGGAATGCAACATTCACAGTGTTTCTGTACTCACTTTTCTTTTATGAAATACAGTCACACTTCCTTCTGTACTCTCTCTTCTACAAATAATGCATAGCTTTCTATATGATTGAAATAGAAATTTAACGTATTACACTCACACGGCTTTCTGTACTCGCTTTTCTTCCTGTAGTATTAGTAATTGTTTAATAGTGCATTTGCATATTGCTTCCCCAAGTATTTATTCATTTATTTATTTTTTGTTTTTATGGCATCCTAAGACTTTAACTTAAGCGCATTAAGTGATAGATTTTAAGTAGGGATAAATCGTTAAAACATGCGCAACGTCGGATATTTCAGCTAATGTGAATATATTTATTTATTTAAATCCATGAGCGATTACATCCAGCTGGACATAAGATTCAACTTGAACTCGTACGCTGACCTCATCACTTAACGAGCAGATTGGCAAGCTGGCTTGGAAGGAGAAAAAAAGTGTTGAATATTCCAAGCTCCTCTCAAGGAGGACTGGAGCAAAAATGTGAACCCTCGCTGATCACATTTTGATTACTACCCCCTCCCATCCACCTACGAAATTTTGATATGCAACAGGCGTGCAGACTTGCCTCTGTAGAGCATTAACACGTTTTGTTTTAATTGGAGAAGTGCATAATTTATCAAGCCCACCAACACAATTCATTATTATTATTATGTTATACATTTTGTACGGTTAAAACGAAAAATATCTTGCTTTGTATGCAAAGGTAAGTTATACGTAAAACAATCACAAGAACTTCCTCGGTCTCCATTATCAGCTACTTTCAACAATAGTAGCACAAGTGTTAATAGTTTTCCTACGAGTTAAGGTGGCAGGTACTATTTAAGGGGTGGACAAATTATTGATATTCAATAATGAGCT
The DNA here is from genome assembly GCA_030765045.1 of Tenodera sinensis. Lineage (NCBI taxonomy): Eukaryota > Metazoa > Arthropoda > Insecta > Mantodea > Mantidae > Tenodera > Tenodera sinensis. The sequence goes on from CM060970.1 coordinate 37,037,836, forward strand.
CCTCTGTATGGATCAACCATATAAATTTGATTTTGAAGTCATAAAACCTATTTTTTACCTGCAAGATGAATATAATTTCAATTTTACAACATTCATTTGCATGCCTTATTTAATTATTCAAAATGGCGGCATTTTGCTCCACTGCAACTAAGAGTTTCCTTAGTAGTGTGACGCCGGCCGAACACGGCAGAGCACATCAAAGAAAGCTCGGGGCCGGGCTGCCACATACTACTGGCAGTATGTGCATCAAAGACGCTCAAGATCAAGTTACCTAGTGTGGTGTGTTCCATTTGTGAACACGTGACAACAGTGAGAGCGACAGGGTTTTCAATATTATTCGAGAAGTGTCCGGCGGCCGGCGTATTTGTTGAAGTTCCAGGAAAGGTGAAGTTCGAGAAAGGTCCATGTTACGTCATACTCCTTATATAAGGAGGCGAGACAACGAGAGTATGGAATCAGTCAGTTTTTATTTTAGTGTGTGCATATCAGCTGTGTGTGTGGTTGTTGTGAAAGAATCGTCATATCAAAAGGAAGATAACGAAGCAGTTAATGAGTGTTGAGTGATCGTTTGTCAGAGTTAGCTTTTGTGAGACAAAGAGAGAAGTGAAAGACAGAAAATTGTGTGTTAAGGTTACGAGAAAACAAAAGTAGTGAGTTGTAATATCACGATAGGTCAAAGATGAAGAAGTTCGCACAACGGTGCTCGAATGCCTCCCTGATCAAGGAGCGAATTTCTATCACTGAGGAACTGGACGACAGGTAGAACTTAGTGACTATGTTGAAAAGTATATTATGAATGTATGCCGCTTTGCAGTGTACTGCAGCATTCAACAAAAGATAATCTTAATCATGTGGAACTTACTTTTTGAAGTCCCCTCGGGAGTTTCACTTGGGAAGTGTGCCGTTGCAAGGTAATAAAATTAGGATCCTTGCATTATGCATATTATTGTTGTATTGCTCAAATGTAATGTCATAACAGTGCTAAGGTCAGACAGGTCCTGTTATTAGCAGCATAATTTTATTATACTTCAAGGTTGTTATAAACACAATTTCATAGTTGATGAGCATCACAGCATGCTTGTTATTGCAAAGATTAATTGCTTCTTGAGGCCAACTTGAAGAGCAGAACTAAAACACAAGTACAGAAAACGATGTATGATTTATTAACACTCGTGAGTTTGAAGAGAAATGAAGTATATTCAGCTTGTTATTGACAGCGGCGAGAAATAACGGTTTCTCTGTCAGCATAAATTGGAGTAGCTTTAGCACGTGTTGAATCTGCACGAATATTTTAAGCAGAAAAAATCTAACTTCATTTCTGTACTCATTCTTTACAAATTATTCTTACAAACACTTATTCTTCTACTCATTTTTTTTAATAAAGATAAGCCCCCATTACATCATCATCATCATCATCATCAGTGCATAAGCCTTCTGACTTGCTCCGTCTTCAAGGAAACTGATCTGCCATCTTGTGCACTGTCCGCCGACACATCTTCTACCTATTGCTTTATAATTTTGTATTAGTTGTGCCGTTCGATCTTCATCCATTCCGTTTACATTTTCTTACCATTTCCTTCTGTATTCCTTTAACATTTCATTTAGACTTTGAAAACCCACTCTCTCTTCTGATGTCATTTCTTTTTTATTCAAGAGTCTGTAACCAGTAATATATCTTAAAAATCTCCTCTAGGCGACCTCTATCTTTTCCTGTTGTGAGACAGTCGGCACCCGTCCATGGGTCAATCTTGAAACAGCCATCGCTTTATAAAGTTTCAACATTGTCACTTTATTAAAATTTCTAAGTTATTTTTAACCCCTAACTGTTACACCTAAAACTTGTAACGCATAAGGTACTCCCGGGTCCTCGGGACCTATATCAATTACCGGTTGTTTTGGTAGGAAAGAAAGCTATTGGGTGGAATTTAAATATAAAACATTTAGTAAGGGGTTATTATTAGGGTACTTTCATCTCATCCTTCCTCCCGGGGTCTGACCCACAATAAGCTATTGGCTGACGTGCCGGAATCCCCACGGCGACAGATAAGACAAGACACATATACATGTGCACCTTTTTCTAGAAATGCTTTTTTTTAGATCCATGTAGTCTCAAAACATGTATTTCTGGTGAAATCTGGAATTTTTGGGTGGAATGGAATGCCTTATTGGCTCACAGTCTTTTGCTACAAAATGATTCCGCCCATGCCCGTACCTCAGCTAACAGTACACCCCTGGTGTATGCATGCCAGGGAATAAGGAAAACTTAGTAGATGCACATACACACATACAAACACATAGGTAAAAAAGTAAGAATACATGCAGAAACAAAACAAAATGAAAGTTTCATACCGGAATTACTGAATGTTAAGATAAATACTCCTATATTTTATAAAGAAATGATGAAGGAGATACATTGATACATTAATAATTTGCAAGACATAAGGTATGTGCGCCAAATGAGGCCATGTTAAGGCATGATTCAATGTTAACTCACATTCACAGGACAATTCTAAGTTTTCTAAAAGGGTACAAATTCGCCTTATTAAGACCTGGAGTTCCAAATAAGGCCACTTCAAATTATTTTACTTAAAGTACAGACCAGTGAATAATAAAGTAAGATTCAGAACAAAATTGTGTTTTATTAAAGAAAAGTAATAAAGCATGAATGCTCAGTAATGACAAATTTAGTTATAAAAATTAAAAAGAACAAATGACAATTGTTAACTTAAGCCTAGTAACATTGTGAGCACTGAAAATGGTAGGCAAAGTTCAATAACACATCTGCGACAACTTTTACACATTTTGTCCTCTTTGCAAATATGACAGTACCAGCTCCCTTTCACAGCCTGGTCTTTTAGGGCTGCACGTTCTCTCTTGAATTTTTACCAATAAAAACCACAAATATGATGCCATAATAAAAATCATTATACAGCACGAAAGTGTATTAAATACGATTTAATATATATGTTAATATATTTCCTGTCCGGAAATGCTGGGTTTGGACGCCGGAGAGCGTCGAAGTTTGAGAACAAATGGTTGTGTCAATTTGTTAACATTCGTTTTGGTATCTTAATACGTAAGATATGCAACTCTTTAGCGATCTATGTACTGGGATGAACGACCTGAGTATGATATCACTCCTACGCATGTGCTAAATTCCTCCAGAGTCCTTGGTGCGCATTCTACTGCGTTACCTGTGAAGTTTCCAGTAAAGTAACGTTTTAACAGCAGTGCGACATGCACCAGTACACAGCTGCAGAAATGGCCGACATGAGCTCCAGCATACTTTGATGTAAATGTGCGGAAACACAAACGTCGCATATCCAAATCGATGGATTGGTAGAGTTGGACCACTTCCATGGCCAACACGATTGCCAGATCTGACACTTCTCGACTATTTTCTGTGGAGTTGTATGAAGAGTATGGTGTATGGCACTCCTGTAACGTCACCGAAGGACCTTATGGTTCGAGTCCACGGAGCGATTGAAAATCTCCAAACACAACCGCAGGTTTTTGGGTTATATGCATGAGACACACCACCGCCGATATAGGCTCTCCAATGACGTAGGAGGTACACACTTCGAAGCCCGTTTGTAATATAGACAGCTCCATGTTGGGTTTATTGACGAACTGTGAACGTAAACCCTTCTCACATTTCGATGCGCTACAGCGTCCAAACCGTGCATTTCCGGAAAGAATTACCTATTTGAAAATCGATCAGTTTGCCATCCCGTACCACATATTAAGCGTTTTCAGTGTTTTTGGGACAGCTATATATACATACATATACGGTACAGCTTGTTTTAATGAAAAATACTTGGCGCTATAAACGACAATGTACTTGCCAATTGTTAGTGTAAACTAAATTAAGTCCACGCGCACAGCTTGCGTCTATGTTCTCGGACATACTGAGAAGGAAATGAAGGTTGATGCGTTTCAAGGTCAACAGAGAAAGCCGATCAAGAACATGCTGCCACCTACTATTATTATGCAGAAGTTTTTTCAGAAACCATTAATTGGCCTTATTAGTCTACATGGCCTTATTTGGATCACATACCTTAATTACCATCAACGAATAATGTAAGTAGCATAACTTACGTGTTAAGGAAAACCAATTATTATCTGAGTAGCTGAGGTGATCAGGAGTTCTATTGAAATCGTGTTGACAAGAAATCCATTAACTTAAAACACAGTTACCTGGAATTCAGAACTTTCATAAGTCAGATTGGCGTGCAGAAACACACATAAACGAAGTTAATGATAAGTTGTTTGAAGCGAGTTGTGTATTTGCGGATATAGAGTCAAACTGTTTCTGAATCTTGGACTACAAACTGTATTAATTGAGTTATAACTTCTAACTTCAAACATATCAATAAAATAACTGTTCCTATAATAACAATGAGAAACCTTCTAAATTCATCAGTCAAGTTAACTAGTATTATCTGTTCTCACATCCATCCACGTATACCCTGAGAAAAAAGTGTCAGGTATATTAGCCGGCCGGGCTGCCTCACCCACTGGCGGTGCATGTATCAAAGACGCTCAAGGTCACGCTGTCTCGCGCTGTTGTGAACACGTAACAATCAGAGCGGCAGAACAAAAAGGGGTTTTCCAGATTAAACGAGAAGTGTCCGGCAGGCGGCGTATTTGTAGAAGTTCGAGAAACATCCCTATTACGTCATCCTCACTATTTAAAAAGGGCGAAGTAATGAGTAGAGTGAGTTAGAATTCAATCAGTTGTTAGTCTGAATGTGTGTATGTGTGTGTGTGTGTGTGTGTGTGTGTGTGTGTGTGTGTGTGTGTGTGTGTGTGTGTGTCAGCTGCGTCGTAAAGGACGATAGCAAAGCAGTTATGAGTGTTGAGTGATTTTATCGTCAGTCAGCTGTTTAAGAGGCAGAGACAGTAGAGGAAGACAGAAAGGAGTGAGTAAGGTTACGAGAAGAAAACAGTTGTGAGTTGTAATATCACGAAAGAATGAAGATTGTGTCAACTATGAACAGCGAACTGTGTTAGACTCGAGATTTCTTCCGGGCTTAAAAGCCGTGGTCTGTTGGAGTTTTGAGGTCCAGACGTCAACTCTAGCAGACCACGGCTTTTCAGCTCGGAAGATATCTCTAGCCTTAATTCTAACTTTGGCCGTCAAAGCTTCCGACTACTCAGAGAACAGTGTATTTGTGCCAAAGTTTTGAAGAAGAAGAAGAAGAAGAAGAAGAATATGGTGAAAAAAGTATCTGGACTGGATTTTTGTCATTTTTGTCACAAAAGATATTGGAGAAGGCATCAAAAATAGGTGTCATACACAGGTATCGTTATCGAGTGTAATAGGCAAGATAAATGCCTACAAAAAAGATGAAAATGAGTAGAACAGAAAGCCAGAGGCCATAAAAGAAAGCATGTCCTTGAAGAAAGTTGCACTTTGACGTAAGTAACTAGCTACATTTATTTGCACCTCAGCATGCATGTCCTTTGGAAAATCACTCGTACGAGCTAGACTTACAGAATATTACGTCTGAGAAAGCTTTAGAAAACAAACACTACATAAGTAGATGATGTGAATTTATCAACGCCATCTTATACAAACTAATTTTAAAAAGCAGTTGCTGAAGGAAAAAAAGAGTTATGAACCTGGCTCTTCGCCTTATATAACAGCAATAAGTTAATTGTTAAGACGGCTGCTTTATCCATGTATTGCAATAACAAGAACCCTAGCGATCATTGTTGCACACAATACGGAGCAAAGATTGAAAGAGATAATTTTGTTAAACATGCTAACTTACAAAGTATAATTGGATCAGAACAGCCTTGAACTTGTAAATTATTAACTGCGCAGTAAAACATTCACGGCTTAGATTGTTCTAATAGCTAGTTACTGCAAGGTTTTTATAGATATATCAACCTACCAAAATAAGCGGGTAATTACGGAAGTACGAGAATAACTAACGAAGCCAAGTTTCAAAAGCAAATTTATTTTTTTCTACAGAACCCGCAGCTGAACCCAAGTTGTAGCTAAATGGAGAGGTTCTTCCTTCTTTTCCCTATCACTGCTCTCTTTCCCTGTCTCTCCACTACATTTTTCTCTCCCTTTTCCCCTCTCTCCCCACCTCATCTTTCTCTCCCTTACCCCTCTCTCTCCACCTTATTTTTCTTTCCCTTTTCCCCTCTCTCTCCACCTCATTTTTCTCTCCATTTCCCCTCTCTCCACTACATATTTCTCTCACTTTCCCTTCTCTCTCCACTTCATCTTTCTCCCCTTTTCCCATACACTCTCCGCTTCATCTTTCTCTCGCTTTCACCCTCTCTCTCAATACACCGAATAATCTAGAAAACCCCTTTGACGAGTCGCGCTCATTGCAGTCACGTGTTTGCCCGCGTGAGTGGTGTGGGGAAGTTTGACCCTTCAATAAATTATTTATTAGACGAGGGGATGTTTTAACGTGGCGCAAGAACAAAACATCCAAATAATTCAATTATCATTGCATTTTGTATGTCTCACATCTATTCTAAGTAAGAAAACGTAATGTGTAACCGGGATTTGTTTTGTACAAAATGTTGTTGATTAGTATAAATATTTCAGGATTGTAATTTTCGGTAGATATACAAATGGCCTTTCAAGTTTCCAACACATGTAACTTGTGTTAAATAAAACTTAGAAACATGGAACTAGTACCAGTGGAAACGGGAGTGAGGGAGTGAGTGAGTGGGTGAGTGTGTGGGTGAGTTAGTGAATGAGTGTGGGGGTGGATTGATGGGTGAGTTGTGTGAGTGACTGGGTGAGTGTGTAGGTGTGTGGGTGGATGGGTGTGTGGTTGGTTGACTGAGTGAGTGTGCGTGTGGGTGAATAGGTGGGTTGTTGGGTGAGTGAATGAGGGAGTGAGTGAGCGAGTGATTGAATGAGTGAGGGAGGGAGTAAGGAAGGGAGGGAGAGCGCGAGGGAGGCTTAAGGCACCGTCGACAACTTGGTTATTTGGAAATAAACTAAAAGTTTTGTTACAGTTGCTGAGAGACATTCCATGTGAATTGCATTGGTAACACGGTACACATCAAGTCTATAATCCATTTCCGTCCAGGTGCTTCTAGCGTATGATGATTAGCTGATGTGATGCACGCTCTTAGATCAACAACGACCTGTAGAAGGGTTGGTTTGTACACAAGATACCTAACATAGGCCCATCAAAAAAGTCAATATGTGCGAAGTCTTGCAAACCGGAGAGCAACTAGAGGTTGCCTATCCTCATCACCAGCACGGCCAGTCCATCTGTTCGGTATGGTTGATTTTTGAGAGGTGCATATAAAATATTGATTGATCCGGTCTGGATTCCTCACGTAGTGACGGGAATTTGAGATCTCCTCTAGTTGTAACATCAGGACATCCCTCACGAACTGAAGTCTACTAGATTTATCTTCAAATCTTGTTCGAAAATATCATTGAACAACAAACAACTTGATTAACGTGGTAATCAGGAACACAAAACACTCACCTATCCTCTGTACCAGCCATTTTGTAACTTTCAATAATGTGCAACCTGATTATGCGTTGTTGCCAACTGTGAACAATGGCCTACATCGTGTATAACGGGTGGGAGAGGAACCGGGCTGAGCCAGCCTCCGCCGAGGTGCTGCTAAGTGTGAAAATGTAGGAACCCTGCCCTCTGCTCTGTCGTGGCAACGTTCCGGCTACCCTTCGGATCCATTCGCCTCATGCACCCTCCCGGGGAGGTGCCCCGTCAGAAGCATAGACACACAAGATCGACTTTCGGCTGAGGTGCTAAGTCCCTCTCCTCAAGTTGTCCTTGAGTCACCATCATTCTGTACTCAATAAAGTAATAAATTGAATAGAATTAATGTTATCGTTTTTGGAATAGTTTACTTAATTTGCTGTACTTTTTTCTTTCTAGTAAGATAATTTCAAAGTGATTATATTACATTCTTGTGCTCCTTTCTTGTAAAGATTTGACAGTATTTTACGGCATTATTGTTAGAGCAATTCCCTCCATTAATAATTTCGTTTATAAGAATGTTTTTGTTAAATGCGGGGCAGTTATTACCTAAATGCCTCTAAGATAGTTAAATCCAGGTATTTCTTTTACGAAGTGTAACCATTGTTGTAGATGCGTCTTATTTCACAGAGGATTTATAATTCAAATTCGTAACTTTTCCCACTTACATGTAATTCTAAACCCACAGAATATGTCCTCTTTTCGATCTTTCACTTGGGTAATCGCTGCACCATTCTTCTGAGCAGCTCAAACACTTCTACTAGTAAGCCACGATAAGTGTCTCTTTCGAAGCTTGATTTCCCTTAACCCAGGAACTTATTGTAGAATTGCCGCCGTTGCTATTCACTTTCAACTGTTATGATTTATATACACATGTATTATAATTATAAACATTATTCTTTATTAATTTCTCTAGTATGTATAGAAAGTAGGGTAAGTGTTTATTGTTTTCCACCCAAAAATTCGATGTCGACATTTAACGATGTGACATTGCTTCGAGCTTGCGTGTGGAAGCATCCAAAATTGAATGCTCCTTGGATGACGTCACGTTGCCAAGGAGGCAGAGAGTAACTTCAAGAGTTTTTGTGTGAATAAAGTTACAATTGGTGTCAGAAGTGCGACGAAAACCACGACACGAAGGCAAGATGGAAGAAATGATGAAGCAAATGTTAGCCAAGATGGCAGGAATAGAGACAAAGTGGAATCCGGAATACCAAATATGAAAAACGAGATGGCCGAGATGAGAATAGAGCTGTCGGCAATGATTCACGGGGAACTGGTCGGCAAGAAGGAAGCCGTGAAAGACTTCGGCCAACGCGTTAACGCCCAAGAGGACGTCGGGAACGTGTTAGCGCCCTAGAAGACAGAGTTGACGGCAACACAACGCAACCGAACGCTAGAGTGGAACAAATTCTCTGCGAAAATCTTAAGAGCTTAAAGGTCGAGACACCAGGAGGCGACAAAACATCCGCGCGCGTCAAGCTACCCAAGTACGACTGCATGTCGAGCCTTGAAGTCTTCCGCCGACAATTCGTCGCCGTTGCCCTCAATGGATGGTCCACAGAACAGGAAACCGCATGGCAGATAGGGATGATTGGCAGAAGTACTGAACGCGATTCCGACATCGGCGGCGTCCCGAAACATCCGGGGGACTCTTGAAAACGATTCGGAAACCACCGTCTGGCTGCATCCCATCGCAGCCAGCTCAAGTGAAGACTGCATCAGCCAAGGAAGATGCTGCAGGAGAATAATTAGTGTATAAGGCACTGGTTGACCTCTCGGCCGAATATGTGTACCAGGAAGTTATCTACTCCGTCGACGGGGTGTGCGACGCCGAGAAACGTCAATGCCTAATGCTCGGCGAATATCAGACCATCCATGTTGTGCTGACGACCGCGCTGGCCATGGAGGCGAGCAAGGTAAGAACTTTCCTCCTCTGGAAGATCCGTACTCGGTTTGTGTAGGACGGGGAAACAGCCCCAGGATATCGAAGATCTCCCAGAGGTATGTCTTGGGAGTGTGGCTGGCCAGAGCATCCGGTGTTGTTTCAATTCATGATATTTGTTACTTAGGCCTTTGCTATTCCATGTGCAAATTGGTATTGGTTGATGGGAATTCATGTTGTTTTACGCAGCACTTGATAAGTGCATAACTAGTGTATGAGTTATGTTGTCGTTGAGCTCCGTAGGTTCAGTCCGAGTCTTACTAGAGGTACTGTGTTGTAGTTCGGTTCTTACATACGCTCACAGACAGACCTATTGTTGGGAGCAGATGGTTTTGCACATGAAATGTTTAGCTGAGATAATCTTTGCAACTGAGAATGCACTGGAAAGCCTCTATAATTAGCGCTATGATTTTCTTTTCAGTTGACACAAAGGGGACAAGAAGTATGATTTTCAACGCATTTACAGGACACACTTGACACACCAGCTGGTTTGTGGTTGTAATTCTTGCTGTGCCCATAGGCTTGGTAACTTGCACATTGAGTTACAGAGCGTTTAGGTTTCGGCGGTTCTACTTTAACAACTGCACCATAAAAGCGTTTCTCGTATATTGTTCGAATCAGGTTTCAAGTCAAGAAAAATCTGACGTGTTGCACTCACATGAATTTCTCTACTCTTGTACTAACCATTCTTGCAAATTCGTATTCCTATATCTTCTTTGTGTTACTTGAGATAAACACTTGTAGAAATTATCTTATTGCTTATTCCCTTGTAGGTACAATGGGAATATTAGAATACAGTAGGCTTTGTGCGATAGTCAAATATTTTAAAGCGAAACGAAAATTTAAGTTTTCCGAAACTGACACAAATAATAAGGAATAACTCCGAAATGGTTCACTCTACAGAAAAAATGTATTTAGACAAAAATTGTATGTTTTAGCGAGGTCTACATATTTGTACAGTAAGATTTTGTCTATCTCTTACGGTTTAGAAGTTATTCAAAAGTCCTCCAGAGTAAACAGGACTACATAGGCTATAGCCAGAAAATTCGAGATATACATTTCATTTGTCATAAAAATGTCTTTAAACATGTGCCATTTAATCAAAATCATTAGAGCCATTTTCAACAAAATCAAAATTTTCAAACAATTTTCGATGCAAAGGGTAGTTTAAGGTGGGGCTATCTTCTTAAAAATCTTCGTGTCGCATCCTTGAAATACATTAAACTCAAACATCAACTTTGGTTTTTAACCGACTTTTCGTTTTCGAGTTATGCTGTCCACAGACCGCGCGCGGACTTTTTTTTCTAAAAATACTCTTTTTTTATTTAGGGGTCTCTCCGGTGAAATATCGACATCGAATTTTTGGGTGGAATACAATACTTCCTCTAGTTACCAGTAGAGAAAGTAAAAAAGATCGGAAATGGTATCTCAGTAATTGGATGGTGTACTAGAGCCATTTGTACAGTCTGATAGACATTCTTTTAGCTCGTATATTATCATACCGGTATAACATGAGGGATTCAGGCCTCTGATTACTGCCCTAAAGTTTCTTTCAGTTTTTAAATGAAATGTTTAATATTCAGATTTATTTTACAGATAGTTGGTAGTAGTTCTGTAGCCTTTACTGTTTTAAAATTTAGTTTGAGTTTCTTTTCACTGACAGTCATATGTTTGTACGATAGGACATTCAATCTTTTTAGTCCTATTAAAAGCTTATGTCCGCCAAATTGGTTATGTAAATAGGTGGTAACTTGTCTTGGTTGTCAGAAATGTTATTGGAAATTGTGCTCGCTTCTTGTGCTGTTTTATCCATTTCTGTTCATTTAACGGTGAGAATCTGTTGTGGAAAGCGAACGGAAAACCATTATCATCAGCTTCTTGATAGAGGCAGATGGCTCTGATGGACTCATTTTGTTTATTCGCTAAGTAACGTAAGAAATTAACTATTTATGCACCGAACACAATAAAAAGTTGATTTAAAACACACCATCAAACAAAACTTTGCTGCTGAGAATTAAATATAATTTAATCGAGGAGCAAAATAATGTGTGTATCTAATGCTCGGAAGTTAATAATGAAATCATTCTCCTTCTTGCTTCTCAATATTTTGATGTTAGAGTTTCAGTAGCTAAAGGGAGTCACCATATTTTAAATATTCCATGTCTATTTCTTCTTTAGAACACAATAAACAATTTGGAGATGACACTATTCCAATTCTCAAAATATGTTTATTCAAGCAACTATGTCCTGTGATCAGTCGAAATGCAGCAATAGAGGATTTTCTGGTAAATCAGAAACTATTGATTGAGCATCCAAAATTTTCTTCCATTTAAGAGCAAAATAAAACACGACATATTTATTTGCATGGCCTCCTTTTTCCTTATGCCGGTGTCCCACGGTCCAACGTTTTTTGACCAAATTTGTTGTATTCTATGTAATTGCGCACAAAAGAAACAGTGTCTGTCACACTATGATTCACTTTGGTCCAATACAAATGACAGTTCACGTAGCAAGCGTGAGAAATTTAACATGGCGGATGCAAATATTAATTTGGCGATTGCTATATTAAGTATAGGTTTGTGATATATTTCCACGAGTCTCAGGAGGAAGAAAAGATGTATTACAAGTAAAGATGTTGGTGGACACGGTCAAGAGAACAGGACACGAGGTATATTGGATCTATTACAAAACGAATTGATGTTAGAGGATCCGGAAAACTATCGCAATTTTCTTAGAATTGACGAAGATTTATTTCTCTACCTTTTACATTGTGTCGAAGGCAAAATTACACACCAACACAAACATGAGAACAAGTGCGAAAGAGATAAGGAACAATTGTAGTGGTTTTAATCCTAGTATGGATGGACAGCAGATTCGAACTCATTTTATAACGCAAAATTTAAACATACTGTTAACTGGATTTCTTATTAATTATGAAATATAACTATGTAATAACCACCTCAGTAATATATGTTAATGGTCACGAAAAATGGTTAATAAATCTTCCAAAACAATTAAACATTTTATTAAAATACTCATCACATTAAAAGTGCCACGAGCCGTACATTCACAACAGCTGATTACATGTTTCCTCCGCAGTCCGCCATATTGTTACGTTACAGACGCTGATTGGTTATTTTCAACTTGGATGAAAAAATTACATGTAACTCAGTCGCACTGTATACAAACAGGTCGGATACAAAAAATAGGATAGAAATTGTATGGTACAAAATTGTATCCAACTGTCGATGTCTCACGTTGGACCGTGGATCATCGTCATTAGATTTTGTTTTACAATATTTTTGAAGCTAATATGCTTTACTATAACAAAATGAAATTATTAATCATATAACTTTCGTGTTACTTCTTCTTCTTCTTCTTCTTCTTCTTCTTCCATGTTTCTCTTTTATAATGATTCAATTTAGTGATTCAACACGATTTATGGCAATTCATTTACGACAGTTAAATTAAATTTAAGTGAGGCATATACATAGAAAACACATCAGTTAATTGAACTCAAATTGGCATTGCTCCCTGTCTGGAGAGTCAACCTTTTCCAATTCAAGGTCTCCTACAATAGTAAAGTTTTGCAATATACTAGAAAAGTAGTAAAATTTGCCCTTCAGAAATTTCTCGCTAATAAATTGCAGCTTTTGACGTACCTATATATATTTTTGACATATTGCTGTTGATCATGCAATAAATTTCGTATGCACTAGGCTCTTGAGGATACTAGTAAATAAAACACTGTAAAATATAACTGGCAGTTTGTGTCACAGAGCAAGAAAGAAAAAATAAAACAGAGTAAGAAAAAGCGAAAGAGAGCGAGAGAGATGAAATTATCTATAGTTACGTAACTTGTAGCTGGAAGGTGTCTTGAACGATGTAGTCAACTTATATATTACTCCTTAACAAAAGAAAATAGAATCAGGTGCAGCTTGCGGAGAAAAAAAAAAAAAAAAGAACACCTAGAGACTAGCATAACATGATTAGGGGTGTTCAAAAGAAGGAAAGTAAAATATCTGCAAAGGAGTGCAGAAATTGCCGTGTATGCTCAAAAGTAAGACCCCCCCCCTTTAATGCAATTATAGCCCAAATATTGGGAGGATCTTGCAATCGGGTATTTTGGAAAATTAAAATAAACATATTACCGAACTGTGAATTTAATACCTATATTTTATTAAACATTAACTATTATTGATACTCGTATGTTGCTTTGCCACTTCGCGCCCTTTCATTTGCATCATTTTGCAGGTCACTACACAGCACTCTCTTCTCTTCTGTTCCACCCACTCCGTCAGTACGTCATCGACTGCAGCATGGCGTCCTCTCTTAGGGCCACGAGAAGATCGTGTTTCTTTTTTCGCAGCCTTAAGTTCAACTCCCTAATTTCTCTAGCAACAAATCATGTTTGATTGGACTTTCGACCCGCTGTTCACATACCATTTCTTCAGCTAATTTCAAAATATCTAGCTCAAAACCTATAGTGAAACTTTTTCGTGAATTAATGTTATCGCTAACATGGACAGGCACAAAAGAACACCACTCGTGGTAAAGTTGGTGTTGTTGTAACCAAAGAAGTCCTTTTAATTATAAGAAGAAAGTAGGTAGAATATTTGAGGTTACCAGTGAGCAAAGGTCGATGTCAAATTCCCTGCTCCTTTCTTCGCAAATAAGGGAAAGCTAAAAATTGTCCTTGGCCAACCATCTATATGCAAACCACAAAGACATTCTGAAAAACTGTTTTTCTAGGAATTACAGTCAGTCTTAAATTAACATTCCTTACATATGCTTTTTTCAAATATTCGACCGAAAAACTTGGCAGCGTTATAATCGAGGGGGTCTTGCGGTACCAATTTATACTCTGGATGCTACACCAGGTGATTAAGCCGATCCTACTTTTGTTAATGAACAATTTATACTGCAACATGAAAACGTCGGCTGCTATGTTATTTCCGTAAATTCTGTAACACGGATATCCTTGGTTGTACACTTAGCGAAATGTAAGTAGCACTTACACTCCCACAAGTCAGTACCCAGGTTCTGACGCCTGTCGAGGAGCAGAGGAACCTATGGACCGGACAGTTTAATTAAGATTATTTTCACAGTTGGTACTACAGTGAGAACAACTCCGCTGTGGGTGCATAACTAGAACGCGAATCTTTAGGTTAAAACCTATTTTCTTCTTGACATGTATCCACAAAAATTCTGCTTTATTAATTTTTTATCTTTATCCATGACTGTTAAAGCCAGTGTTATAGGTCCTAAAAATGCCTAATCAGGCGTTGGAGACTATTTTGGCCCATTTCTCGCTGAATCCATTAAACCTTATTTGAATTTGTTTTAAACCAAAAGCTAATAGCATTGTTGGGCTGAAAATAATCTAGAAAGACCATGGGATGTTCAGAGCAAGATAAAAATATGTTTGCGCACTTAACAGCGGACAATATTGTCCAAGCAAGGTTCACTTTCTCTCCTTTTGGCAATTATTAAGCACACGTCTTTTGTTTAAGGGTTGTTGACCCATATCTAACAGTGTTCTGTGACCATCAGCTTCGAAGAACTTTTCCATTTACCAACATACCAATTTGTTAGTAGAAGTTTTCAGGTTGAGTATAAAATGACCAAAAGATACCTACACCAAAATATACCCACATCAAAATCTTCTCTAGTTCGACAGTGGTTGAGCGAGCTCCCATGTTTTACTTCGGATTGTAATAAAGATGTATGCACGATTTGCATTATTATTGTTATTATTATTATTGTTATCATTAATTTGTTGAATTTGGTGGAATACGAGTAACGTTAATTTTCATTCAAATCATAGGAATGGCGAATTTAAATAAATAAAACTATCCAACTGCCACGATTAGTTGCTTCTTGGTCTCACAAATTCGACCTAATAGATGTTTTAAATGTCTAAAACAGTGATACTTAATACAGCTTCAAACATACGAAATCGTGGCATAATTTTATTGATTTTGTTTGCTTGCAATGTATGAGTCACATAATTTTAGTAAGCTATTAATAAAGTGTGTATATTAAGAAAAACACACCATATGTACTTAATAACTATATATATATGCACATGTAAACAAAATTCCCCAAACAAAAATAAAGTGGATAAATAAAAATAAAAAAGAAAGGAAAACAAAAAAGACCCAGTCGGCCCTCATTGACCCAAAATAAAAATTAAGTTGAGGCTGAAGAGGGAACGGCCCTGAAACAGTCATAGGGAGAAATAAGCCCACGGGCCGATTAGCCCTAAAATCCCCTTAAAAATAAATAAAATGTTTGAGCTGCTTTCACATTGGTTTTAAAAGTAGTTTTAGAACCTATAGAGCCTAAACAAGTTGTTGTAAGTGCCAATTTAGGCTCATAAATCTTAAGATTTTAGGACGTAAATATCCACGGTCTATTCATAACCTCTTTCGTTGTAAAACATTTGAATCTCATTCCATACGCATGATCTGCGACAATTGAATGGTCCGCTAATTGTTTTTACTGAGCATGGATACCTCAGATGTTCAGACACGCAAGAAAGTGTTTAGGTTGACGGAACCGCAAGGAGGAGGTGATACAGCCAAAGCTATAATAGCACGACCAAGAGGTGATAAATACGTCATGAGTGGAATGGTCAACAGAACTTCGGTATGCGTATAGTTCAGTTGGGGTTTTCTGGCTCTATGTTACGAGAATAATTTTAAAGGGAGCGTGTGTAGAGTTGAAGTAAATTTATAACAAAATGTTACCTTATGTGCATTAAAGTCATTCCAAGGACAAAATGGGTGATATGATTAGCCAGAAATAAAGCTCCAGTTGGCTATACAATGTTAGGCTTACCAGGTTTGTTTTTCAACATTTTGTTTGGGTGTTACACACTACCATTATTACTGCAATTACCATAACAGGACTTTAGTTTCTGTACATCACTACCTGCTATGTTGCGTTAGTATCTGCTAATGAACGGAACTTCTGTTTACATAAGCTTCGATGTTATTAGCTGTATCCAATTTAACGTTTAATCGTCATTAACTGGAAGAAAGAAAAAAGAAAAAGCTGGAATCACTGGACAAAATACATGAGACTTGCATGCTTTTATTAGTCGAGCAGTTATCGTCTAGTGCAAGTACATATGTGGCATTCTTGACAAAAGCAACATCCAGCCCTCCCCCTCTCGTTTGCTGTTCGCAACGCACAAGCAGCCTTCTAACCCAGTGGTGGAACACTGCTATGTGCAATTACGAGATACATTCCGCACAGTTCATATCATCTATATCTATACAAAATTGATGTTTGTATATATGCAACTGTTAATCTCCAAAACCGCTTAACCGATCACCACGAAATTCGGCATGTACATGTATTTCTCATGGAGAAAGTTTTTATAGTAACAATTTTACTACACAATATATTACTTTCAAATGGTTTTCTACTCGCCTTTCTTGTACGTAGCACATTCATATATCCTCTGTTTGCCCCTCAACATACAATTCATACAATGTTCTATGATTCAAATATAAATGTAACGTATTACATTCACACGATTTCTTCTACTAATTCTTCCTTTATGAAACACTTCTTTCGCCACTCACCCTTCAACATACAATTCATACAATTTGCTATATGTTTGAAACAGAAATACAACATATTACATTCATACTATTTTCTCTACTCACTTTTGTTTTACTTAATAATTCACATGTTATTCTCTATCTTTATCAACTTTATACATACCAACTCCTATACATATTGTATGTTGAAGAGTGACTAAACTCCAAAATAGGTTGACCGATTGCCATGAAAATAGGCACATCTAATCGTTTTTTCATGGAGAAGGTTTTTGTGCGATCCATTTTACCACGCAACGTATTACGTTCACATGGTTTTCTCAACTCCCTTTTCTTTTACGAACACATTCACATCTCTTTCTCTACTCACTCTTCTACAAGCAATCCATACATTTTTCCTACATTTGAAACATAAGTGCAATGTATCACATTCGCACGCTTTTCTACTCATTCTTCTTTTGCTAATCACAGTTACATTTCCTTCACTACTCCTTCTTGGACTAACAATTCATACAGTTGTCTATATGATTGAAGCAGAAATGCGTATTACATTCGCACGGATTTATCAACCAGCTTTTCTTCCTGTAGTATTTGTTATTGTTCAGCAGTGCTATTGTTTACTGTCGTTCCGTGTTTTAATAAAAATAAAGAAGCAGTTAAAAAGTAAAGTTGTCATCATTGGCTCCAGGAGTGCGATGATAACCACATTATGGAACAGTTGATGAAACAAATGTTAGCCAAGATGAACATAATGGGAAATGAAATGAATTCCGGAATGCGGCAGAAAAGGTGAAGATGGAAATGTCCAATATGAAGATAGAATGAAGATGGAGAATACTAACAAGCGACTGGCCGGGGTTTAAGGAAGCCATGGAAGAACTCGACGGAAAGGTGAAGGACCTTGGCCAAAGTGTCAACGCCCTGGAAGATAGAGTCGACCGCAGCACTAAAGAACTGAACTCCATAATGGAACAAATGCTCGATGAAACCCTCAAACTAGGCGGATATCTATGGGTGAGGCCTGCGTTCAGCACGGCTGAAATGATGGTGCTTATGAAATATTTATATATATATATATATATATATATATATATATATATATATATATCTTGTATCTTGTAAATGACTCTTAACAATTGCAAGCACACTTTCCAGATCTGACACATCTCGATTATTTTCTATGGAGTTGTGAAGAGTGTATGGCACTCATGTAACCTCAGCGGAGGACCTTATGACTTGAGTCTACGGAGCGGTTGAAAGTCTTCAAAGTCAATCGCATGTATTGGGTCGTGTGCATGAGGCTTACCACTGCCGACGTAGGCTCTGCAGTGACATAGATGGTGCATAGTTCGAAGCCCGTTTTTAATGCAGGCAGCTTGATATTGGATTTATTGACGCAATGTGAACGTACACCGATCTCACACTTCGATGCACTACAGCGTCCAAACCGTACATTTCCAGACAGGGGTTTCTATCTGAAAACTGATAATTTTGCCGTCCCACGCAACATGCTAAGCGTTGTCGGTGTTTTTTTGACAACCTGTATAGTAATTATTACCAAATTCAGATTTCCTCAACCGGGGGCTGCCATAAATAAACTATACTAAACAACAAAAGGGTTTAAAGACGTAACTAAATTATAAACACTAAAAATAATATAATATGCAAACTGATATGGTCTTGATTGTGTGAAAGACTTTGCTCGTGTAATTAGAGAAAAAATTATGAAGAGGCTATCCTAACCCTCTAATTAAACTATTGGAAAAGATATATCAAGAAACAACAATTAGTGTAAACATTGGAAATGGAAAATATAGTGGAAAAAATTCCAATCAATCAAGATGTAGGACAAGGTTGTAGTTTGTCTCGTAGTTTGATTTTAATCTATAATATAGATGTTTTAGTAAGAGAATGGAAACTTAAATGTTATGGAGAAGTTTATATAGCACATAATTTTATGCTCAAGACCTTTTTTGAGCATAAAAAAATCCAAAAAAGCATTATTAGAAAAATGTCAGTGTGCATGCGCGCGCGTGGGGGGACTGTCAGTGTGTGTGTGCGCGCGTGCGTGCCTGTGTGTGTGTGTGTGATCAGCATAACTCAAAAACGAAAAACCTGTTAAAAACCGAAGTTGGTACTTAAGTTTAATATGCTTCAATGATGCGATACGAAGATTTTGAGGAAAATTCCTCCGCCCTAAACTATCCTTTATGTGGAAAACTTTTCGAAAATTTTGATTTTCTCGAAAATAGCTATAACGATTTTGATTAAAATGCCATATGCCTGAGATATTTTTGTGGCTGTGAGTTCTAGGTTTAAATTCAGCAATATTTAAAGAAGAAGTGAGTCAGATGTGTTAATCATAAATAACAAGTTTGTAAAAACCTTCATCATGCACATGTGTTATTAAAAATGAATATTTGGTAATTTGAGTTAAATAACAAAACGTGCATTTGTAAACTCTTTTGGTCAGCGTTCACCTTTGCGTCCCCTTCACGTGAGAACGCTTGTATCAGTTTATAATCATACCAAATAGCGTGCTTTAGGAGTCTGTATTTGTAATTATGAAAAAATTAGAGTTTTTTCAACTACAATTGAGCTATAATTTTATATGATAGTCTTTTTTCTTTTTGGTTATCTCCGTGCACGGGGTAAAAGTTTTAGTTCCAGAGACCAGTTTATAACATCCGGTTTAAATAATAAAAAGAAAAGAGATATTCTGAGGATAATGAGCATGTTTATTTTCAAAATAATACAGAAAACAGTGATACGCGACAAAAAAAAAAGTTGAAAGCATAAATTAGCAACTGGTTTTCCACGGCAGATACCTGTCAGGACAACATATAGAGCGAATAAAAAGTTCAAGGACAGATAAAGTCACTTGCTTTACTCATGAAAAACAGAAAGAAATAATTTTTGCTAAACCAGAATGTTGCATCATTGCTGTTCTAGGATTCTATTGAATGGCAAAGTATACAGCAAAATATAACTGACTACATTTCTCCTTAACGTGCAAAAATTGCATATAGCAACTGCTATTGATTTTACACAGCCTTTTAAATTTTGGCACAATCATTTAATTATATAGCACTACAAATATCACAAGTAATTGTATATGCAAGAGCAATCAAAACAAATCGCATTGAAGCCCTTTCTTGTACAATAAGGGAAACCACACACAAGTCATAACACAAATCAGAATTTGCAACCTGCAGCTTAGTCCACTGCAAGGGATTCCACTCCGTCACACACAGTGTTGCCAAAAGCGACACTTCATCAAACCTTAAGTTCTTTAATTTGTAATATTCATTCTGAGCAATTATTAAAAAAGT
This sequence comes from Tenodera sinensis, assembly GCA_030765045.1. Lineage (NCBI taxonomy): Eukaryota > Metazoa > Arthropoda > Insecta > Mantodea > Mantidae > Tenodera > Tenodera sinensis. Next base: position 37,058,180 of record CM060970.1, read on the forward strand.
TCTATAACTAGTTGTTAAATATAATTGTAGTGGGTTTCTTTAAATTTAAACAGAAATATTTGAATGATTGAAATGGTAATGTGAATCTCACACGAGTACGCTAACAAAAATCAAGCGGCAACAAAAAGGGTTTTCCAGAGGCTTCGAGAACTATACGGCAGCCAGCGTGTTTGTATAAGTTCGCGAAGATCCGTGTTACGTCATCCCCACGATGTAAGGAGGCGGGGAAGCAACAGAGAACGTTACAGACATGAGTTAGTGTGTTAGTGAATGTGAGAGCTGTTGGTGAAAGATACGTCGCGTCGAAGTGAAGTTTTAATGAATGTGAGATGATTGTATCATTGGAGTTATTGCATGAGAGACAGAGAAAGTGAAGAAAAACAGAGAAACTACCGAGTCAAGGCTATGAGAGGAAAACAGTTGTGAGTTGTAATATCTACATCTAAGACTGTGGATTGTTTTAACATCAGTAGAGAAGAACTATGTTTTTGTGCAAAAGTTTAGAACAAAAATAAAGCTATAGAAAAGTAACTGGACAGCTTTTATCGTTTTGTCACACTGGTATCAGAAGTGGGATTTACCAAAGTGCCGTTTTGTCATAATTAGTATTAAGGAATTTTGTGTTCGTTTTATCTAACCCTCTTCCATCTTGAGTACCGTGTCATTAAATAACTAACTTATGAAATTGTTCGAAAAGTTTGGAGTTACATGTTTAAAAAGGATATGCGCTGCACTTACAGATACTCTGTAAAGTTTATTATTTAAGAAAACTGAAAATTGAAATTACGAGTTTGTCTTAACTAAAATCATATTAGTGATGAAAACTGTGACTTACATTCATTTGTTTAACATGATACGTTGCGGAGTATTTTATCGGTTATAGCAGGGGTCGGCAAATCTGCACGGCCGATGATATGACGTAGCACCATAGCAAGGGGCAAAACAATACTTTGCTCTGCTTCACCCTCTCTCCTGCAAACAACGCGGGTTCAAAGATACGCAAGCGGCGATGTAAACCGCATCGATACAACATGGCTGTTTCGAAACCAAGAAAATGCCAAGCAGCCCCTTATATATTTATGTAGGTTTATTAGCAGTGTTACAAAAGAGTCCTAACACAGAAGGTTTTATGAACTCAAAGTAATGAACCATGATTTTCAACCTTTCGCAAATCCTTTTACGCGGACATTCATATAGTTAAACCAGAATTACGAATTGAGGTTGTGAGTTTACAAACACAGTTTTGAAATCGCAATTACAAAATAAGGCTGGTTTAGATTTATTTAGACAACTGGGTATAACAACATTTTCGTCTTCAGTAATATCCTACGCATATTAGTTATATGTTTAGCCCAACATAAATGTTTCAATGAAAATCTACTATCAATTCTTCACAAATGTAAAATTCCAACATGAAATAAATGACATTCATTTGAATAACACGTTTTACAATATATGTATTATCACTATTTTTATTTTGAGAGACAATCTGCTGCTTATTTTATTAAACTTATCGATATATTTAATGTATTTTCACGTTATTCATTTTATCACTTTGTGATAATGAATATATGATTCTGTTGCAAATTTATGGTCAAAGCAAAATTACTTAAATTGTGTTTTAAAGAAACAATAGTTTAATAATCAAAACACACAATAGGGACATTCTTTTGTCTTTTCTCTCAAGTTTTGTTTTGCAATTTTAGCAAGAATCAAAAACATTATTTACAGTTTTTTCATAAATAACTATTTTAGAAGGTAATTGCTGTAATCTTCTCAGCTGTTAATTCAAATGTAGGTTAAGTAATTTCCGATGTAAGGTTATCCTTTCATGCCAGTATAAGGTGCGGCAGTGGAATATGACGACTTTTAGTACCCGCTTGTTTTTAGCGGTTTTGAGTGACATAAACAGCAGTGCTACTAATGAGACCCGCATCCACATAGCGGTTTTCTATTGTATGATGTGATTTTAATATGAAAGTGCGTGGGCAACCGAGCTTCGCTCAACGCTTTTTTTAATTATTATTATAAAATCGGTTTTTTTTTCTAAGAAGATACTTATTTAGATATACTTGAAAATTAGATTACTCTCCTCTTTATGCAGTACTGACACCCCCTAGGACTTAAAACGTTAACTAAATATGTTACGTAAAAGAAAAGCGAGTAGGGAAAACCATATAAAATTAATATATTGCGTAGTGAAAAGGATACGAAAACCTTCTCCATGAAATACTACATATACGTTACTGCATATACGTGACAAATTTCGCGGTGATCGGTCAAGCGATTTTCGAGATTAACGGTTAGGTGCATATACAAACATCCATTTTGTATATACCAGGTGGCCCACTCCAGCCGGCATTCGAGTAAGTAGATAACCCTTCGTGCGTTAAAAGAGTTGCAGAAATCACCGGTGTAAACCCAGTCAGTAGTGTGAGTGCTTGTAAGAGAAGGGAGCGGAGCAGCAGAGGAACTCCCCAGGTTTCAGCTAGCGTGTGCAGCGCGTGATAATAGACAAGAATACTTAGAATATTTTCCATTTCACACACACGACTTTATTCTCCAGGGAATAAACTAATCCTGTATATGCAGCGATTGTCTGACATTACGGATTACACAGCCTAAATTGCCATAACAAAATCCATGCAAACGTGAGGGCGCGTAATGTTTCATTGGCATTTCTTTGTTTCTTATTAATGTTATTGTAGTACTTTATTATTATTTTTAGTTATTGTTATGATTGCCGTATTATTACCATATTTTTATTACTTTTATTATTTTATTTTCATGTTTATCATTGTTAATTATTATTACTATTATTTCTCTTATTATAATAATAACAACAATATTTTTGTTCTTAGTTTATAGCAATTATTTTTATTAGTGTGTTTAGTAGCATTATTTTGTGTATCATTATTATTGCTATTATTTTTGTTGTTATTGTTATTGTTGTTGTATTATTAATAGTAGTAATAATAATAGTAATACTAATAATCGTAATAGTAATAATAGTAATAAACAGAAATGATTTAGCTTCTTCAATAAATCTATCATAGCCTTATTCCAAATTTTCCTTCTATAAATATTTCCAGAAGATGCTAAAAGGCATCGAATTTGTCGGTCTGGGTGGCTCAGTTGGTTAGACGCTGGTCTACTGTTCCCAAGGTCACGGGTTCAAACCCGGCCCAGGCCGATGGTTTTTAAGTGTGCTTAAAAACGACAGCTCCATGTTAGTAGATTTACTGGCATGTAAAAGAACTCCTGCGGGACGAAATTCCGGCACACCGGCGACGCTGATGTGATCCTGGCAATTGACAGCGTCGTTAAATAACAATTTTTTTTTTTTTTTTTTTTTTTTGCATCGAATTCGAGTGTGGTTAGAATGTAGATTTCAATTCGCAGTAATTGTTCAAGGTTATAATAATGTATATGTTCTACTATTTATAAGATTTGTGAAAATACGGCCCCATTAAATCCCACACTTGTTTTGATTTTGTATACACAAATACATTTGTAATTCTCAGTCCCGTAAATCTCTTGATAAAATCAGTGAGGTTGTATTTTGTAACATTTTCTCGGAAAATCAATAAAAAAACAGGTGAATTATTCCACCTTTTTGTTTCAGCATATTATACCTCTCTAGTATTCTGAATTTTATAGAATTGATAAATACCATTTGTGTCCACTGCAACTTTGACTCCATTGGATTTGGTATAAGGAGGGGCGCAAGTGGTAGGGGTCAAATGATTCATTCAGAAGCATGGAGAAACATCTTACAAGGTGAACATTTGAATATCATACCGCAGCAACCTTGATCTTGTCTGAGCCGGGCAAGTTCCTACAGTCCTGAATGAATCAGCCAATGAGATAATTCCTAAATGCTTGCGTCAAACGGAAGGTTTCCGCATTTTTATGACGCGTCCATCTGAGAAGCCATCAGGAGGAGCTTGTTTTTCAAACCTTGCATTCAGCGGAAGAAAACTGCCCATAGATTTCTAAGAAAAATAGCAAAACATATTTGTTTATACTAATACAAGGTTAATTCAAGTGTTGTTTTAAGCTCGAATAGACTCAGTACCAAAAGGGGAGCACGAAGGACTGCATTTTCACTCATTTTTGTGTGAACCTTTCACTTTTACTTTCTCTACTACGTGTAGTAAGTAGGGAAAATATTGCAGTCGATCCAAAAATTCTGTTTTGAGGCCCCTTGAATCCAAAAGAAAAGCATTCTTAGAAAAAAGTCAGAGTCTGTGTGTCTGTCTATAAACACCATGACTCAAAAACGAAAAGTCGCTTAGAAACCAAAGTATGTATTTAAGTTTACGATCTTTCAAGCATACGACACGAAGATTTTGAAGAAAATTCCTCCACGCTAGCTACCCTTTGTATAGAAAATTTTTATTTTCTCAAAAATGGCTCTAACGATTTTGATTAAAATGGCATACGTTTAAGATATTTTTGTTTTTTGGCAAATCGAATGTATATTTTGAATTTTGTGGCTATAGCCCATGTAGTCCTACTTACTCTTGATGACTTTTATGTTACTGGTGAACCGTAAGAGATAGACCAAATCTTACTATACAAAATTGTAGGTCTCGTTAAAACTCAATTTATATCAAATTATATTTTTTGTGAAATGAAGCATTTCGGAGATATACCTTGTTGTTTGTCAAAATTTTGCAGTACTTCATAGACCATTCTCAAATGAGAGGTCATTCATTTTGTTTTATCTCTTGGTCATGCAAAGAGAATGGAATTTCAAAGCCGTCATACAGCGACCACTCTTAAAACATGTTAAAGCCTGCCGTACTTCCCTTGCACCTACAATAAAATTAGCAATAAGATAAGTCCACAAATTTTTATCTTGACTAACACGAAGTAAATAGAGGAATTAGTGATAGTAAGAGTAGTTTGTACAAGAGTAGAAAAAGTCATGTGAGTGTAATACATCAGATTTTTCTTGACTTGAAACCTGATTCGAACCGTCGTGACGGAGGTTTCACATTTGTAATATCTTAACAAATTGTTGAACCTTTTATTTAAAAACTGCTATGTGCAAAATGTTGCCAAAACGTTTGAAAATCTCTATGACTTCACACAAAGATAACTTCAATAATAAATAAAGATTAGCATCCAGTATTATACAAAGCACGCAAAAAACCTGACCGGAGGCAAATTCAAGATCATACGCCAACAACAACTTCAGCCACAGTAAATTCCAGCCCATCAACAACAATCGACAACAATGGAAGCAACCCCCACTTTAACCCATCCCATGCAGATGCCAAACCAATAAACAAAGACCAGACCAACCGTCATACACCCACACATGCTAAGCGCATAAAACCTGTGAAACCAAACGGCTCTGATCAGTTCGCCGAAAGTAGCAGAGTACTACGGTCACACCCCTGATGATGTTCGACGCAACTTCGAACGAAACGTCTGGAAGATTTTCCACTAGATCACGGCCCACAAGCAACACATTAGATTTTTAATTTTATATTGTTTTAATGAAATCCCATGTCTTTGCGAACAAATTTGTGTTTTTATTTTCTTAGAATCTAAAAAGGTGATATCTATTACTTTTGAATAACTTTATAGAGTAACATATACAATACTTCCTCTACGTACTCTAAGTACGCAGTAGAGCTAGTAAGAAGAATAAGTTTGACTTTTAAATAACAACGTAATAGAATAAAATACATAGTTATTCTATTTGTATCTGATTGTTTTAATGTTCTATCACCCATAATGCTGTTCTCATGTGTTGTTATCCTTGAAAAGTGACCTTTTGATGTACACGTGTCAATCGGTGTTGGAAAATTTTTTGCATTCTAATAAAACCTCATCTTATTGGACAAGGAATTTATTATGGGTCATATAAATTCTACTACACATGAACGGTTGGGGCAATTATTTTATTTTTTGTTATAGCAACAGCATGTATAGGTTATCTATTGCCTTGAGGACAAATATCTTTTTGGGGAATTATAGTTATTTCATATGTATTATCTACTATTAAATGCGAACATGTGTAATATTCTCATGGTGAATACGATTAAACACTTGACCGTTGTGAACATTTCACTGTATTTTGCACTCCTATTATTTTCTTTATTTCTTATAGATAGAAGGAAATACTGCCTTTTATCCATACATTCTGTTCTCCAATTCCATACGAAGTGTGCGGTTTGAGGTGGCTTGATTCCAAAGAAAGCACTTTGAGGCAGTATTTCTCAGTAAGTCCTCTACAACAATTTATTTCTTTATAACTCCTGTGTATCTAGATTAATAGGCAGCCTCCTGTAATAATTTGTTATATGGCTAGCCTATGTTGACTTTCTTTTGTCTTCTTGCAATTAATTAATAGAGGAAAGAAGTGTTTGAAATCGACTTTTACCTTTAAATACGAATAAGTATATTTAAATGTGTGATTATCGACGAATTAAGTCGTATTCGTGAAGTCTGAACTGCACTATGAACTTCCTACGCAGTATTTGAACATTTATCGGAAGGATTGATCAGATGTAAATTGATTTGTTAATAACGACTAATGCGCCATAATTTAGCGGATTATTTAGCGACGTGAAAAGTGTGAAGATTTCTGTTTGAGAAGTGTTCTTTAATATCAATAAAGAGTAATCAAAGCAACTTTTATCTTTATATAAAAGTAGTTCTTCCGTACCACGCCCGGGATAGATGGAATTTTAAAAGATTCTACACACTCACCGATTGCAGCTAGGCCAGGGAATACAATAGCATGGTATTGCAACACCAACGAGTTACTAAGAAAATTAATTACTACAAATGTCGCACCAACGTGTGGCTAGTGGGTAGAATAATTAATTGCTACAACTTTTTTTAAAAAAATGCAAGTTTTTGTGCATGCACACGTGGATAGGTGGTGTGATTGTGTGGTGGATTGTATAGTTTAAAAATCTGATGTGTTGCACTCACATGACTTCCTCTACTCTTGTACAAACTATTCTTAAACACGCTTATTCCTCTATTTCATGTTCATCGAGATAAACGTTTGCATTGTTACTAATTTTCTTGTACATATCAGGGAAATATGGGAATAAATAGGTTTTAAGAGTTAGCCCTTTTAAAGCTAGTCCCTATGTGATGCCTTTAAAATTAGATTGTCTTTGAATGGCCAAGAGCTAATAAACATAACGTCATCACTGGGTTACCTTGCACTACGTAACACTGTACTGGCTAGACCTATGTTCATTCCTGTTTTGTAGCTACCCATATAGTGGATACGACGTATCTTCCAACTGAGGATATTTTGATTTTTGAAGCAGCAGAGCTAATTTTGTGCATTGATTTCTAACTGTAATGCAATGTGTGTCTACTATTATGTATCATAATTAAAACAATGGAAGAACCCGTTTTTTAAATCCAACGAAGACAGTTTACTCCATTCGCAGAAGAGATTATAACATTAGTCTTTCGAGACGCCGAAGGAATGCTGCCATGTACTTTCTGAAGATGACAACAATGATAGAACGCTGTTATTCGAATAAGTTAAACCTGCTGATGATAAAATTCACAAGAAAAAATCCTCTTTGTCCGAGAAAGTAATTGCTTGTGACTTATTACAAAGCATATTTGCTCATAACAGAAGGAATCTCAAGTATAAATCGTTAAACCATGCACCATGCATTCCAGACTCGGCTGTCTGTATTACTCTTGTCATAGCTCAAGTTGTTTCTCCTTTGTGGATGTTTCTCGTAAAGCAAAGAAGTGATTGCAGCTTTGGAGAACTATTTGTAAAACCGCAGGAAAAACCAATTCATGTCTAATTTTCTTATAGGACTGCTAGAGTGAATGTGTTGACCTCAAGGAGGTTATGTTGAAATAAAAACTATACTCAAAGCCAAATGGAAATGGTAAGCCTTATCTCACCCATTTTAAAATATCAAACTTTTTATTAATTTATTACTTTATTTACCACATAAACACTAGGCAAAGAAGGCGTTGCATTCGGCCGAAAAATCATATTAAAAGTTCACTGGAAATACATGTTTTGAGAACCCCTGAATCCAAATGAAGCATTATAGGTAAAGGTGTGTGTGTATGTGTGTGTTTGTGTGTGTGTGTGTCTGTCTGTCTGTCTGTCTGTCTTTCTGTCTGTCTGTCTGTCTGTGAACAGCATAACTCAAAAAAGAAAAGTCCGCTAATACCAAATACCACCTTCAAGGACGCGACAAAAAGATTTTCAAGAAAATCCCCTTAGCCCAGACTACCCTCTCTATAGAACATTTTTTAATTTTTTTTTTTTTTCCCTCAATAGCCGCTCTAACAATTTTTGTTAAAATACCATATGTTTAAGATATTTTCATGCCAAATGAAAAGTATATCTTGAATTTTCTGGGAATAGCCTCTGAAAACCTCTTCATTCTTCATGACCTTTGTACAACTAGTAAACCGTAAACGTATTACTATTCCAAAAAATGTAGAACTCGTTAAAATACACAATTTAAGTCAAATGCACTTGTTTGTGGAGTGAACTATTTCCGAGATATTCTTGGTTATTTGTTTGAATTTTCCAGTTCTTGTAGTTTTCGTCCTAAAGATGCAAAGATAATGCAATGTCAAAGTCATCACATACCGACCAGCTCTTAAATAGTTGACTATCGCTTAAAGCCATTGCATTCCCTATTTCCTACAAGAAAATTAACAATAAGGCAATTAATTTCTGCAAACGCTTATCTCGATCAACATGAACTAGACAGAAAAATAAGCATTTGAAAAATATTTTGTGCAGGAGTTGGGAATTGAAACGTACACTATTTATTAAGTTGCTGTGTTCAATCCAAAGCGAATCTTTTGTTTCGAGATAACTTAGACTTGTACTCAAAACCTAATTTGTTTCGCATCGGAAACCACTACATACATTATGATTGAGAAAACAGCTTCAAAAAATCCGTTTTAAAACCAGTAAAATTGGCATGTAAATACATCCAATACCTTCTGGGAATTCGAAACATTTTTAAAATATCCATCATTATCATCAACTTCATGGGTTGGGCCCTTTGACTCGTTCCGTTTCCCAGTGGAAATTTATGGCAGATGATCTCTACAGCCTTTTTAGGTCTACCAATACTTCTATGGCCTAAAGGTTTATAATTTAACACATTTTTAGTAAGTCTATCTTCGTTCTTGTTACATGTTGAAACCAATCGTATTTATTTGTCTTTATCTTGTCAATTAATCTGAAAATGTTTAATTCGTTCCTGAGATGTTCACTCCTCTTTTGGGCTCTTAGCGTTATTCCTACGAGTCTTCTAAGAAACCACATTTCGGTTATTTCTATTTTTCTCTCCTTCATTTTCCTTAAAGGCCATGTTTATGATCCATAAATCAAAATTAGCACTGCGATTGTTCTATAGCATTTTAATTTTGTTTCCCTATTTATTTTATTTCTTAAACCGACGTTGCTTATTAGACAATCTCGTTTTTACAACTTTGTGAAAGGATGTATAGAATCTTACACAAGCAATGGTTTAACACATCTATCATGTGAATGTACTAAAAAGTCATGCACGAAAGTATACATAAAAGACGGCACTATGTAGATCTAAAAACAATTTTTTTCGAAACTTTTCTCTACCGTCTCATTATAACGTGAAGCTCTGATAAAAATACATCGAACAACAAATATTATGTTTAGAAGTATTTCAGATAATGACAAAGTTTTGCCCATTGGGCAACAAAATCTAATGTCAGGCAAAATTTTAGATAAAGATTTTAGATTCCTTCAACTTCTGCAAAAAGTATAGACGTACCTATGCGCCAACAAAATTGAGGAGAGCGCGTTATCCAAATAAAGATATAAAGATGAGGTTGAAACAAGAAAAATAGGAACAGGTTTGAAATTCTTCTGCCATATCTGTTGATCTTGACGGTGGTGATGACCTCCAGGAAAATAAAATTAACACGTGAACATAGTTCTGCAAGGTCTTACATGTGTGTAGATCCTACGTCTTGTGTCGATCGCACTTACGTCATCAATAAGACTAGTTATAAGACTGAAGAGCATTTGTTATATTAAAACAGAATGTATCTCCTTTTCCTATCATGGAAGACTTTATAATTTCTAAGCAGGTTGGGCTGCTAACATTTGTTTGACTTTTGTGACTAACAAAACGTTTTGCAGAAGTTTTTGAATGGTGACACTGTTATGTTCCAAAAGAAATAATAGATAGATAGAGGAATAACTGCATAAATAATTGTACATGTTAAAATCAATGCATTATTTAAGAAGCATGGGTCAAAATTATCTCAGGGAGAAGAACTCACCAGCCAGGTATATTTATATTTTGAACCTAATAATAAAAATCTGATGTGTTGCACTCACATGACTTTCTCTACTCTTATACTAACCATTCTTACAAACTCTTGTTCCTATATTTTCGTGTTAGTTAAGATAAACATTTGTACAAATTATCGTATTGCTTATTTCCTTGTCGGTGCAAGGGGAATATTAGAATACAGTAGGCTTTGAGCAAAATCTTCTAAAGCTTTAAAATCTCCCACTCTTTGCACGCTTAGCATATAAAAATGACTAACGATGTTCCATTTCACGAAAGTTTTAAGCTTTCCAAAACTTACACAAATAACAAGGAATATCTCCGAAACGGTTCACTCTACCAAAAAGTTTATTCGGACACAAATTGTGTGTTTTAGCGAGATCTACATTTTTGTAGTGTAAGATTTGGTCTATCTCTTACGGTTTACGAGTTATTCCAAAGTCATCCAGAGTAAACAGGACTACATAGGCTATAACCAGAAAATCCAAGATATACATTTAATTTGTCATAAAAAATATCTTAAACATATGACATTTTAATCAAAATCATTAGTCATTTTCAAGAAAATCAAAATTTTCGAAAAATGTTCCATGTAAAGGGTAGTTTAGGGTGAGGCTATTTTCTTCAAAATCTTCGTGTCGCATCCTTGAAAGACAAACTTAAATATCAACTTTGGTTTTTAACCAACTTTTCCTTTTTGAGTTATGCTGTCCACAGACTGACAGAAGCACCCACGCACACACACGCGCGCACGCGTGCGCGCGGACCTTTTTCTAAAAATGCTTTTGTTTGGATTCAGGGAGCCTCAAAACATGTATTTCCGGTGAAATCTTGACATCGAATTTTTGAGTGGAATAGAATACTCTGTTTACCAGCAGAGAAAGTAAAAGGGTAATTTTCATTGAAAATTGCTTTAGTTTTTTTTCGAAATATTGTCGCTTATGATCAATACAATTTTGCGTATGTTGGAACAATTTGCCATAGCGCTTTTTCCATTCTGCTTGAAACACGTCCAAAACGTGGTGTTTGAACGCATCAAAGGCTGCTTCTACCGATGAAAATCGTTGTCTAGGCATTTTAGGAAGTCATCAGGACTGTATGGTGGATGAGCCATCAATTCCAATTTTTGGGTGTTCAAATAGTCGGTTATTGGACGAGATGTACTAGCACTTGCATTGTCTTGAAGAGCGCACTGTCTTGGTACTTATTTGTTTTTATTACTTCACCGAAGCATTCTTGTACCACTTAGAATTGACTGTTTTACGTTCCTCTACAGGCACTGTTGCCACGTGACCAATGTTTCTTTAACCAGCATTATTTCCCATCCTTAGATTCTATACATATGAGTGAGAGATGTTTGTGTGTGACTGCGTGTTAATTTAATAGAAATATGATATCCTGGTGGCTAAGTGGATCTTGATGACCAAAGGCACATGCCTTAGAGGGGCCCTCTAAGAAAGGTAGATATCACACATAGGCCTTCAGGAGCTATGTGATTCTACTGTGACCCCGGAGAGAAGGGAGGAGGTGAGAGACCCGAAGGGCGACCATATCCGGATGACGACGTGTGCAAGCATGGATTTAGTCCCTAACGTTCCCATTTTGAACGAGTCCGATTCCGCCCTAACTACACACAAGCCCCTAACCATCAGCGGTCCTCCTCCTGGTGGAGCAACATGGTGGTGGGTCCTAACTGGATAGTCCCAACATACGCCAGGAAAGAACCCTTTACAAAGCGCACATTCACCGTCCAGCCGCAACCCACCTAACACCGTCGCCTGGTCCTACAACCCTGAGACAGATGCCAATGAAGTAAAGTGTGTGTACAGGAAATGAGGACAGAAAAGTTGGAGTGGGACCACCCCAGCATTCGCCTACCCAACCCGGGGAAACCACGAAAAACATGGTTTTTAGTGAGATTCGCCGGGGCTTTGATGACCAAATGCCCTAAAACAAACTATGTATAGTGCTGTTGTTGAGCTGTTTCATATGCATAGATTGCTAGACAGAATGATTAGCACTAGTGTTGTCAAAGCAGAGATGATGCTGGATACAAAAGCCTCATTTACTGCGCAGATGTAGACAGTAGAGGTGAACTTGCAGTGCACGTTTTGACCGCAAGCGTTAAAACATGATACACTGGTTTACCTCAAGATTATCTATCAGCTCAAATTATCTGCTCTCCAAGAGTTTTTGCCAGTGAAAGTGGCAGAATCTAAGGCTGCACTTATAGTGAGCTTTTTAATCATGTGTTTATGTGAAATTGATAACTTGCAACCGATTTACACGGTCCAAATACTTAAAAAGTTTACTGCAGTCTCAACGAAAGTGCAGCGTGAACAAAGCTGAGAAATATTTCTTACCGCTATATAATTTTAGTGCAATTTTTTTTACTGTATCATTTAACATTGTGCAACCCAGCGAAATTTATCCACGGTAACTCGTGAAGCTCGTATTGGGGAGGTCCAGGGTTCAATTGTGGTTAAATGGAATTTTTAGGGACTTCCGCGTCTCGCTGTGGCCTCTTTGCCTGTGATCTGTAGACTCCTGTGATTCCTTCACCTCATCCCTTCCTCCTGGGGAATGGTAACCAAAATATATCGATATATACTCTTATGTAAACAACTTTTGCTATGTTTCCTCTGCATGTTTTAATTGCGTCTATTACAGCGATAATAGTATAATATAAGATAATTACGTCGAGAATAAGATCAGAAATTATTCAACAGATATTCAAAATTAACAACGCAGAAGAGTATTTTCCTCAAGGGTTGTAACTGTTTGCCAGTTTCAAAATGTTTAACTTTGTGACCGAAGGGTGCAGAATCTTAATAACCCTTCAGGCCGGTCTTCCAAGTCTGGAAATGTTGCATAGCGTAGCACTTTGGTGATGGAACAATTATCCTTCAGGTTGGTGAATATTTTTTTAAATAAACACACTAGGCGACATTTTAAGCATTATGCCTTCTCTTTGGCTCCATAATTAATGCATAGTTTTCAGATAATGTAGACACCCTTTAACATATTCAACGAAATGAAATTCTACACTTCCAAGCCAATTTTCATTTATTTTAACGCCAGTAGTTTTCTTTCTTTACACAATTATTTAGAGTGCCTTGCTAACGAGCTTTATTATCTACAATGCAAATACAAAGAAAACAAAGTAAAACCTTCTTACATGGGGGTTATTAGAAGGTTTTCGCGTCGAGAAACTTCAGTACATATATCTATAGAATTAGAATAAACATCACTCAGAGGTTTTGACACTACTTCATTACATACTATATACAGTGTTTGATAAATCTTATATATTTAAATGAGCAATTCTTGTATATATATATATATATATTTATTTATTTATTTATTTATTTATTTATTTATTTATTTATTTATTTATTTATTTATTTATTTATTTATTTATTTATTTATTTATTTATTTATTTATTTATTTATTTATTTATTTATTTATTTATTTATTTATTTATTTATTTATTCCGCACAACTTGGAAACGGCTCTAACGATTTCGATCAAATTTTGTATTCAGATAGAGTTTTGCTTTTTAAGTTCAGCTATATAGGTGTAATTCCCGAAAAAACGCGATTTTGCATAAAAAATAACATTTTTTATTCCCGCTTCTACTGCTCAATTCTTGTATATATATTCCCGGTATTTCAGAAACTACTCTAAAGATTTGATTAAATGTTTGTATACATGCATATTACCTTCACAGTGTTTTCTCTACTCACTTTTAGGTAACACATTCACATCTCTTTCTCTACTCACTCTTCTATAAACAATTTTCCATAAAAAACGTGATTTTGCACCAAGAAACATTTTTATTCGCACTTTTAAAATAAGTCATACCATGTTCTATATGTTTGAAATATAAATGCTATTACATTCACACTGTTTTCTCCTCTCACTTTTAGATAACACATTCATATCTCTTTCTCTACTCACTCTTCTACAAATAAATACACAATTTTCTATATGTTTAAAATAGAGATGCTACATATTACATTCACAGTGTTATCTCTACTTACTTTTAGGTAACACATTCACATTTCTTTCTCTACTCAGTCTTCTATAAACTTTTCCATAAAAAACGTGATTTTGCACCAAAAAAACACTTTTATCCCCACTTTTAAAATACGTCATACCATGTTCTGTATGCTTGAAATAGAAATGCTATTACATTTACACTGCTTTTCCTCTCACTTATAGGTAACACATTCACATCTCTTTCTCTACTCACTCTTCTACAAATAAGTCATGCAATTTTCTGTATGTTTGAGATAGAGATACTACATATTACATTCACAGTGGTTTCTCTACTTACTTTTAGCTATCACATTCACATCTCTTTCTCTATTATATTCATACTGGGCGAAAAACACCGAGCGAAGCTCGGTCGCCCAGGTACTGATAATTAAAGGAACAAATATAACACAGAATATATCATCACTTTTTAAACTCTGTCTTAGTTTCGCTGAAGTGTTACGTCATGGCTATTTGTGTGTTCCTTGCAATAAAAGACAACTTACCTTTGTTTTTACACTGGGTGGAGTGCAGCAACTATTTTGTATTCTGTAAACATCTATTTTTACTTTCTCTATGCGTGCTTACGTCATGAATCAAAAAAAGCATTTTTAGAAAAAAGTCCGTGTGCATGTATCTAGGACTATCTGTGTGGCTATCTGTGTGCGCGTGTGTCTGTCCTCGAACAGCATAATTCTAAAACGAAAAGCTGCTTGCTATATAAATGCAGTATGTTTTAAAGATGCGACAACCGAGCGGGTTGTCTGTGGCCCGCATTCGGGATGTAGTGGGTTCGATTCCCGCGGCCGACCTTCCTGACTTCGAGTTTTTCGGTGAGTTTTTCTGGGTCACTCAGGCGAATGCGGAGAAGGATATTTACCTTACATCCACAGAATCACTCCCTTTCATGTCATTCTCTCTCTATCCGGTCTTTCCAGGTTGTAAGACTCAGCGGGGTCACCAATAGGATGCGCTGCGGTGGTGCTTGCGCTCTGGAAATACGGTGTTCGGCTGAGGCGGCGCTGTAGTGGGCTGGCTACCCGCCAGGGGGACTGATTGATCAACCGGACCTTGCTGGTGGCGCGCACTGTGGCAACCTGGATCTCCGTAGTGCTGAAGAATTACCTGCACGTGTTAGGGACCCGCCATAGTAGTTCTGCCTGTGGTGCGTTCTGGCCACTTTCATCTAACCCCTTCTCCCGGGGTCTGATGCACAATAAGCCATCGACTGACGTGCCGGAATCCCACCGTGACAGACAAGACAAGAGAATACAAGACAAGACGCGACACAAAGATGTTCAAAACTATCTTTTACATAGAAAATAACTTTTAAATTTTGATTTTCTCAAAAACGGCTCTAACAATTCTGATTACCATACCTTAAAATTATTTTCCTGATAAATGAAATGTATATCCATAATTTTCTAGCTTATGAAGAGCCTTTCGCTCTCAGTGACTTTTATGAAACTGGTAAACCTTAAGAAATGGACAAAATCTTACTACACACAAAAAATGTAAATTTCCTTAAAGCACACAACTTCTGTCAGACATATTACTTTTATGGAAATAACCATTTCTGAGATATTCCTTATTATTGGTTTAAAATCTCAATCATATTTCTCTCGCATAGGAAGTCATAATTCGTCTTTCATCTCTTAGTCGTGTAAAGAGAAAGAATTTCAAAGCCATCAAAGCTGTTACAACGATTAGCTCTTAAAAGATTTGACTGTCGTTAAGTCTACTATATTCGCCTATTCTCATTGTACCCACCAGGAATTGTGCAATAAGACAAGTTCTATATTCTAAGATATTGAAGAAAATAGCCCCACCCTAAACTATACCCTTTACACGGAACATTTTGCGAAAATTTTTATTTTCTTGAAAATGACTAGCGATTTTGATTAAAATGATATATGTTTAAGATATTTTGATGACAAATGAAATGTATATTTTGAACTTTCTGGCTATAGCTTAGGCACTCCTGTTTACTCTGGGTGACTTTTGAATGACTCGTAAACCGTAAGAGATAGACAAAATATTACTGCACAAGAAATTTAGATCTCGCTAAAACCTACAGTTTATGTCCAAATAAATTTTTTGTAGAGTGAACCATTTCGGACATATTCCTTGTTATTTGTATCAGTTTCGGAAAACTTATTCGTGTAATGCAACATCGCTGTTCAGTTTTTTATATGTTATACATGCAAAGAGAACAGGATCCCAAAGCTTTAAAAGATTTGACTATCGCTCAAAGCCTAGTGTACTCTAATATTCCATTGTACCTAAAAGGAAATAAGGAATAAGATAATTTCTGCAAATGTTTATCTCAAGTAACATGAAGAATATATAGGAATAAGAGTTTGTAAGCATGGTTAGTACAAGAGTAGAGAAAGTCATGTGAATGCAATACATCAGATTGTTAGGGAATCATTTGAATCAAAGTGGTACATTTACGCTACATATGTTTAGTCTTGTTTTGTCAGAAAATGTATACATATATTGTAAACATACTGGTTTGGTTCCTTTTTGCAGTCCAACTATGTATTAGAAAAGTGTATTTAAATAATATTTGCTATATCTACAAAAATAATGCTTTCCTGTGTTTATGTATGTAGAAGGTCTGAATCTTCTAAAAAGCATTCCAAGCTCTCTACCTTTTCTTTGCAATGTAATAAGACAAAGTTTTGTCTTCATTCCCATTACATCAGAATTATGTGGCTTGTTTAGAGTTCCAGTAATACACTTTTTATGCGGTTTCCAACCAGAGATGTACAAAAAAGAGCTTGTAGGTTTGAATCAAGTAGAATAACCTGTTAAGTGGGTTCATACGTCACAAGCAGCCTAGACCTTCATGTTAGAACGAGGAAAAGGAGAAGCTGAAGAAAACGATAATGGAACAACTTTTGTTTTTTCTTATTTTGTAAGTTAATCAGATGGTGTAAGCTCGAATGTCGAAGAAATGCAAAGTAATTCTGCCTGGAGTGATCCAATTATATTGTTATTTTCTATGCCTTTGTTTGTTTTGGTTTTCCTTATTAACAGATTCTTAGAAGTAATTTAATGGCTTGATTAATTAACGTTCACAAAGTGAATAGGAACTCGTTCTCCCTGACAGACGAAAATTCGCGATGACTTAATCATTAAATAAATGATATATCATGCCTAGAGCTCGGAATAATACAAAGAAGAAAATTTTCTCAAAACGTGTATTGTGTTGCAAAACATAAACGTTATCAAACATATTTAGTAAAAATTTCTAAAATCTTACTTTAGGAACCACAAGCATTTGTAAGGAATATAAAAATGCTATTCTCTCTGTATTTAGAAAGCTTTCAAAAGCCTCAGTGCAACACAAAAAGTAAATGTTTTGCATAAAAATACGGTAGGCACATACTTGTTATGCATTATATATTTACGTGAAATCTTGACAGTAATATAATGCACTGAAACAGTTTTAAAAAACGAATTTTGAAATATTCACATGGGGGTCTAAACATGATACTCATCATTATTATTTCCGCCTTTATTGATTATAAAGCTCAGAAGTTCATCATCAGAGTTCACGGAAAAGGACATTTTATTTTATCGATTTCACAAAGCTGATAAAAATTGTCAGAACTTAATTTAGAATCTTAACTATCCGATATCAGCCAGAGTCTTATACAGCATTGGTCTTATACGATACTTTTTCTTAATTTAAACATCATGTCCCATTAATATTACATAATTTATATATTCATTCTTTAACATAAATATAATTAACACAAATCACTTAGGAAGTAGCACATATGTTTATAAATAACATTTCAACATAAATAACTTATAAACATTTACTATATAACGGTTTTAAAAGTGTAATTGTGGTTTTAGGCACGATTGATCAAACAAACTTAAGTCAGCCATGCGTTAAGAACGAAAATCTGTGATGCGTGTGTCCAGGGTATCTCAAAAATCAATCAACCGATTCTAATAATCCCTTTACTATGAGGAGCCCTGTTCTTCCTGACGGACCTACAGTGAAGAAAATTTACAAATATTTTAGAATTAAGGATTTATGGGAGGTTTTCATATTCATGTCTCCCAACTTCACTCCAGTTTTATAAAATATCATCTGCATAATAAAGTTTGCTTCTTTATTCTCTTGGCATGCATAAGTATATAAATGAGAACCCATTGTATCTAAATCAGTATATACATGGTGACCAAAAATTCTGGAATATTGGCCATAACATTTAAATGGGTCATAAAGTTAAGTGCTGGCTTTTTTACCCTTATGGCAGGTAGTGGCCCTTCAGACAACGCACAGAGCAGTTTCTCAGTGGACCCCAAATAGGACTGAACTTCAGAACTTGAAATGAAACCATGATATATACCTGCTTTAGATATTCTGATAATCTGTAATAAATCAATAAAAGCGCTCTCCTTGTGGTTTACCAAGTAAAATGTGGGTTAGTTGGAGAATTTAATCTCGTGCCGGCATGTTGTCACGGTAGCTCATTAGTAGAGCCCGGATTTTTATGTAATATCAAGGTGCGAAATATGTACATATTTATGTAACAAAAAACATCAAAATATGTAATGAAATATGCATTATCAACAAAATATGTAAAATTATGTAATACTCTAAATCCTAACATTACAACCTCAAATCTAAATGCAGACTGCAAATTACCCAGAATTTTGTAATTTGGTGGGTCTGTAAGTACATAAATTAATTACAATGAGTTAAAATGTACTAAATATAGAATTAATTATAGGCAAAATGTTTTGTTGTATGCAGAATTTACCTAAAATTTATTTTCAAGTAGCTAATCACGAAATAAAATGTGTTTTGGATTATGTTTATTAAACTTACTCATTTCACATAATTATTTTACTTAAATAACGTTGAAGCAATGTTGAAATACTGAACCAATTTATCAATGAGTGAAACAATGAATTCAAAATAATTAAATTTTATAATGAAGATGCATTTTCAGTTTTATATCTCTTGACATACAATGAACAACCCGGCATTTTCATTTTGAGTCTTTTTTCTTCTTTCAACGTACAATGAATAACCATATACTTCTCCATATTTTCAGGGGTCATTGTTTGTCTCCTACCGGATAAAATGTTCTTTTAAGCAGAGAAGCTGTTTGGACAAATCGACATTGTCGCCATTTAGCAGTTTAGACATGGACAGAAGCGTAGAGTACCCTGGATTCCTGTTTAGCACAGCTTTGAATTTTTCACCCACCTTCCTTTCTGCAAGTACACTAAGCTTCTGTGATTCACGTTCCATTAAATCCATATATTCTGAAGAAGGGAACCTGATGTCTTGATGGTGCTAGGCAACCAGCCGAAGTTACTTTTGATGTAAGCATAGGAGCTTGCCACTTTCGGATCTTTAAAGATGTCCTGAGATTCAAGTATGGAAACAGCTACTTCGGAAGAGACCATGTTCACCACTGACAGGACTCCTTCAAAATGTTCACAATAAAAGTTCACAGCTTCTAACCACGTACCCCATCTTGTAACTACTGGCTCAGGAGGCAAAGGGACATGTTGGAGATGATTTTTATAGCCCTGAATTCTGTGCGCTGCTTTCACGAAGACCTTTTTTGTTGATGATATCAACTTATTCACACAGGGAAAATGACTTCTTGCTACTTCAGCAACACGTTGCAATGCATGGGCCAAGCAGGTACATTCGGGTAGAAAACCTTAAGTAGCAGCTTTAATCATGTACGCTGCGGCATCTGAACCTTTTCCTCACACACACCCTCTGGCCACAGAATCTTCATCGTACCATTTACGAGTCTTGCAATTGTAGAATGATTTGTTTGTTCCAACACCTTGCAGCAGATTAGAAGGACTTTCGGAATCTAGTTTTCCTACTGCTAAATTTGCTATGTACCGAGCGACCCATGTCATCTGTAGTTTCATCAATGGCAAACCAAATACAGGAGTCTCCAATTTCATTCCGTATATGAGCAACTGCTTCTCCATAACACACATGAAAATACTTTTTCCTCGTAGTATATTTGTCTGGAATAACTTTCTCGCAATATTTTTTTAGAAAGGAGCGAAATTGAGGAATTTGAAGTTAATGCCACTAAATATTAGCTGCAACCATTGCACTGCACAGGTCTTTAAAAAAAATAATTTCAGGACAGTTCCTGTTGCATTTGTGTCAACAGAACTTGCTTTCTAGAAGACTAGGTGTTTGTTACGTATGCGAAGAACACTTTTGATATGTTGTTCCAATGGAATGTCATAGAACAGCGAATTCTTTTACCTCATGCTTGACAGACTATTACTTTTCCGTTTGTTGTAAAGGCGCTATCTAATTTCATCCATGAATTCAACTTGCAGGATAGCGAGGACGCAACTGGTGCCATTTTACAAAGACTTGCAAGGAACTAACTGCAGTATTATCGCCTCGCTATATTGATGGCTCACTTTGTTTCCTTGCAGCTATTATATTACAAGATGCTGACTACTGCGACAGTGGTAACAATGGTAACAATCAATTTCTCCAGTCCTTGTAAATGCCCAAAGCGCTTTGAGAAACGTGACACTGGAGGTCAACATTGTTGAGCGGCACCTGCTTTGATATAAACGGACAACAATCAGAACGAGGCGAGGCGGTTATTATCGCATTCTTAATTTAACTTGCATCCTATTTCGCAGATTGATTTTTGTTGCTTTCAGCAAAACTTGTGAAAACAGTAGTTTATAATGTGACTACAATATTTCTGTTTAAAAAATAACAAAATTGTAACGAAACCCAGAAAATATGTACGTTTTATGTAACATCGTTAAAATATGTAGAAACGTGCAAAATATGTAAAAATATGTAATATAAAAATTTGTAAGGGAGTCCCAAATGACGTAATTCGCCAACATTTTTACTTCTCATTGAAATATTATGCAGGATTTAAAATATGTAATTACATAAAAATCCGGGCTCTACTCATTAGTTAGAGCAGCAGGGCGGAGACAGAAAGATCCGTGATTCAAATCTCGGCTTGAGTTTGATTGAATTTTTCAATATGATTCTGCGTTTGCAATCTTTGTCCTATATACGATTGGTGTGAAAGAACAACTAATTGCCAAATTAGCTTTTGTTTAAATCATGTTTTCTAAAATAAAATGTGAGCATTTATAAGGTATAGAAATTTTATTTCTTAACGAACCACAAATAGAAACAGTAGAATAATGCACAAGAATAACTTTAACTGTTGGTTTCAAAACCACCCATGTATTTTTAATGATGCATCAATGTCAGATGCTTGACTGACTTTGTAATCCCTAGCTGTTTACCTTGTATATGTGCGTGGATTTTGTTAGAAGCAATAACAGAAAAGAGCATTTTCATCATTTAGAGCAGACCTTGGCTTTCCACATTTTCTCTTGTTCTTCAGGCTCCTGTTTCATTGAACTTCTTTACAATACGTACTGAGAAGTGTGAAATCTATGAACCTACCATTCCCTATTTCTTCAGGAGTATAATTTGACATCTACTGAAGTTATTGGACTGCTGGTTGAGACAAGAGGATCCATACCTAGCATTTTTATTCATTTTTGCAAAAGGTTTCATCTGATGGCCGATTTTATGCACAATATCGCCGTTTTTAACCTCAAAGTTTCAATCAATCAAGACCTTACAAAACCATCTATACTCAAATTAACATTATCTTATCCACATCTTAAAACAAGAACACATTATCATACTTTTCTGTTGGAGTAGGTATATAATAAAAACACTGCTCTTGAAGACTTGATTATATTTATCTTTTTACTTTTTATTTTAGTGTTGAACTTGTTTTTCAAATAACTCTCATTTGTTTCGCTTTGTATAGATGGCAGTCCTTATTTGGAAAAGCTGAAAGTCTTCTTTCTGAATAAATGGCACTGTGGATTATGTCATGTTTCTGTCTCGGTTCACCTGATTAAACAAATTACATACCTCTTCTTGAATTCGCACTGTATTACCATATCTAGCTATATAATTAGGATCGACATTTTTCATGATTGGCAATACTCTACACAAATAAAGACAAGGTTTGTTTTTGGCAGCAGTATTTATGGCCTCCTGCATTCTGTCAACAGACCAATACTACCTTGGGAAGAGAGTCTTAAAGTCTATCCTTGATGTAAGAGGAATAAGTAAACACTTGAAACTGAGCGAGATGGCTCAGGTGATAACGTCTGTGGTCCGCATTCAGGAGATCGCGGGTTCGATTCCCGTGGCCAACCTTCCGGACCCATGGTTTTCTTATCCCAAGGTTTCCCCGGGTCGCCAGGTGAATGCTGGGAAGGATTTCAATATCCTCCATTTCGTTGCATAAATTGTTTCATTTCACCATTCATCCCGTTAGGTTGGAAGCGTCGGCGAGCATCGCGGCAGCAGTATGTCAGGGGGAACAAATGCGAACTGGAAATCTCGCCCCCTGGAAAGGAAAGTGAGCGTACTGATTTCCGGGCTCTCATTGGCTGGTACAAGCCCAACCATGGAGAGGAGCTAAGCCAGCCTCCGCCGGGGTGCTTCTAACTGGAAAAATATAAGAACCCTGCCACGTGCTCAGTCGTGGCAACGTTTTGGCCGCTCTTAGGATCCATTCCCCTCATCCATCCTCCCGGGGGTGCCCCTTCAGGAGCATAGGCACAATAGATCGCCTTTCGGTCGAAATGTTAAGTCCCCCTCCACAAGTTGTCATGAGTCAAACATTCGAATATGGGTATACCGCTGATTTGCAGTTGCATACATATGTTTCACAACGTGACTACCTTGAACATCTCACAGGTATATGTATTGCCTAACCACTCTTTTCTTCAAATTCTCAGTTTCCTTATACATATTTACTGCGTTTGGGTGGAGGACTAAAATGAAACTGAGTTCACTTTATGCATCCGTTAATACATGTATAAGCGTACACACAGTTCGTCATTGAAGCTACAGAATGAAATAAAAACTGGATAGGGTAAGGAGTATATATATTGGAACTAGTATGAAACAGGACAACAATAGGGTGGCTTAGGTTGAGAGGGAGGAAAACTCATAAGATGACGCTGGTAGCAGGATTTACCCACTACATGGGGAAAAGGAAAACTGGGTGTGTATTCTGCCCGCTTGTGTGCAGATGAGTAAGCGAGGAAAAAAGTATTAGGTAGGTACCCGAGATATTTTTGGCTTCCAGTAAATGTTGAATTTTTATTTTATTAATCCTTAAGGCATTAATTTCAAGCCTTAAAACATTTTAATAATGTACAGTAAATTAATTAATATACGAAACTGAAGGGTTATTGATGAACATTTAAATAAATACGTTGGCGAATGTTCAATGTGGTACATTTCATGCTATTAAATTTTCAGCTTTAAAATCAGTGTTACGTTATATTAAAACCGACCGCCTCAGCAGCGCAGTGGTAGTTTGGTTTAAGTATTGGGATCGCTTTAGTCCCAGTGGGTGGGCAGGAACTGTGGGTGACAGACCCCTAGGAACATAAGTACGAGTTTACCCAACAGATTAACAGACGTTGTGTATCATCGATTCCTGCACGATGTGTTTCTGTGCTTTTGGAGGAGTTGTGCTTGTGGAAAGACGACGCACGGGGCACCACCCCATTTTCTACGAATCGCACTACTAAACTAAACGTTTAATAGGCGATGGATTGGTAGAGAAGGTCCAGTAGCCTGGCCTGCTCGCTCGCCGGGCTCAATCCATTAGGTTTCTGGTAATGGGGATATTTAAGACATTGGTGTATACTAGACCTATCTAAAATATGCATACGTTACACGTTTTTCTAAAATTTTTCATATCTCAACAGGTATTTGTTTCTGGACATATGTTTGTTGGAACATTTATTCTAGTTTTGAGCAACCCCAATTCCTGTCGCAATATCGGACACTTTTTTAAACACCTCTATACTTTGTTATGATTAGTTGATTCTTCTTGTATCTTAGTCATTTCTTTAATTAGGACATATCCAGGCATGTAATAGGCTCCTTTGGTTAAACACCCTTTTTAATTTCAAAAGAAGAGTACTTGCCCTAACGGTCGTGGTAGAGGTCCTAATAGTGGTCATGGTCGTAATGATGGTGGTCGTAGTCGTTGTCCTGGTCGTCGTGATAGTAATTAGTGGTGGTGTTGGTGGTGATTTCTTTTCGGCAGGGGAAAAACCTTTCAAAGACGCTATGGCGAACTGGATTTCCACCAATTAAAAAAAAACCTCCCAGAATCACAAGTTTCTCCTTGGAACTACCGAGACGGTAAGTGGTGGTGGCGGTGGCGGTCGTCGTCAAATGATGGTTGTGATGGCGCCTCTGCATGAGTTAAATGTGCCCGAGCACATAAGGAAGTTGGACAGCACTGCTATATCTTCATGTTAGTTGAGATAAACATTTGTAGAGATTATCGTATTAGTTATCTCCTTTTAGGTGCAAGAGGAATATGGGAATACAACAGGCTTTGTACGATAGTCAAATCTCTTAAAGCTGGTCGCTATATAAGGCTTTGAAATTCCGTTCTCTTTGCACGGCCAAAAATAAAAAATGAATAGCCACCTTCCACTCGAGAAAAGTATAAGTATTGCAAAACTCACACAAATAACAAGGAATATCTCCGAAATGATTTAAGTACACAAAAAATGCATTTGGACATATGTTTTAACGAGATCTACATTTTTGTAGAGTAAGATTTGGTCTATCTCTTACGGTTTACCATTTATACAAGTCATCCAGAGTAAACAGGACTACATGGGCTATAGCCAGAAAATTCAAAATATACATTTCATTTACCATAAAAATATCTTAAACATGTGGCATTTTAATCAAAATCGTTAACCATTTTTGAGAAAATCAAAATTTTCCATGTAAAGAGTAGTTTAGGTGAAGAAATTTTCTTTAAAATCTTCGTGTCGCTCTCTTGAAACACATTAAACTTAAATATCAACTTAGGTTTTTAACCGAGTTGAGTTCAGACATGCGCGCACGCGGATCTTTTTCTAAAAAATGCTTGTTTTGGATTCAGGAGGCCTCAAAACATATATTTCCGGTGAAATCTTGGCACCGAATTTTTGGGTGGAATACAATACTTCTCCTACTTACTACACGTAGTAGAGAAAGTAAAAAGTTGAAAAATAGGACCAGTTTTCAAAAGCGTTATAAAAGGATAAGTGGAAAATATTCACAAGTACATCAAGTGTAATACCATTTGTTCTTTCTGCGTATTTTTTCTGCACTAATTTGATAGCTGGAGATGTTTAAGCAGAGACGAATATTTTCTGGACTCACTGTACATTCTTCTTAGAAAGAGATACTAAAATGTTCATAAACTCCCACAGATTGCTATAAAAAGCTGATTACATAGAGCCACTTCTTATTGCTATTTGTTTTTCATTCGCCTTCCATTGAAGATCTACAGGATACATAACTTGACTACTTCAGTTACTGCTATTAACGAAGCAGAGATGGATATAAAATCACCATTAGAATTGAATGTGTTTATTTTCTGTACTCCAATAATGTAATGATAGAGTTAAAGAAAGAGGGCTACCATTACGGAGAAATTGGTTATAACGCCCGCACGCGTCATTATTTCCCCACACAGGAAACTTAGTTTCAGTGTTTATATGCTGATAAATCTGTATAATGCTACTCACGTAAAGGAAAAAGTTGTGTTTTATTCACAAAAGTCACCCATTATTATAACTTCACATTAGCTTAGACTGACTGACTGACTGACTGACTGACTGACTGACTGACTGACTGACTGACTGACTGACTGACTGACTGACTGACTGACTGACTGACTGACTGACTGACTGACTGACTGACGAGTGATTTATTAATTGTAGCTATCCTTCTCCTATGGAGACCTTACACTCCCCAGAACACAAGGTACGTAGGATAATTTAATATAATAATTATTTATTATATAGCGAAAAAGCAGACCGATTGTTCACAAAAATGCAATAATTTTATCCTGAATGCGAACCACTAATTACGCCAAATAAATTAAAAGGTTGCTAAAACTAACAACCGTTTATACAGCAGCAAACGGTTACCTAAAATGCCAAAATATAAGGATAAAAACAACAACATGAAACAGTGGAATAAATCTACCTTGACTCCTAGTGGAGTAAGCTACACTACAGGTAAATGTCCGTCATATTTGCGACGTGACGTTCGGAAGTCTGGTGAATATAAATTCTTCACACGCCGTGATCACACTGAATCATAGCAATGACTTCACTAGGAAGATATTCCGAGTATCGGATATTTTTGTGCAAATAAACCGTGAACGAAAATAAAATATAGCGCCGTAATTTTTACGAGTCTTACCTGTCTAGGGTTAAAGAATGACAGTGTCGAACAACTCTAACCATTAAATAACAAATATATTGGAAATAACTAAAACTACAAAACATAAAACAAATAGCGTGCTTTAAAGAAATCTACATATTTTGTCTAGTTCATTTTCACCTATTGTTTAATAACTACCAGTTATACAACATGAAGTATATAAATTTTCTTCCGAATAAAGAGTACTTCACAAGCTGGCCCCGAGACTCAGTCGGTAGAGAACCTGCCTGCTGTGCAAGCGGTTCCGGGTTCGATATTTGCAGAAATTATCTTATTGCTTATTTCGTTGTAGGTACAAGAGGAATATGGGAACACAGGCTTTGAGCGATAGTAAAATCTTCTAAAGCTTTCAAATTCTGTTCTCTTTGCATGGTTAACATATAAAAAATGAACAACGATGTTGTATTTGACGAAAGTTTAAGCTTTCCGAAACTTATATAAATAACAAGGAATATCTCCGAAATGATTCACTCTACAAAAACTTTATTTGGACATAGATTGTGTGTTTTAGCGAGATCTATATTTTGTATAATAAGATTTGGTCTATATCTTACGATTTACGAGTTGTTCAAAAGTCATCCAGAGTAAACAGGACTACATAGGCTATAGCCGGAAAATTCCAAATATACGTTTCTTTTGGCATAAAAATATCTTAAACATATATCATTTTATTCAAAATCGTTAGCCATTTTCAAGAAAATACAAAATTTTCGAAAAATTGTCCATCTAAAGGGTAGTTTAGGGTGGAGAAATGTTCTTCAAAATCTTCGTGTCGCATCCTTGTAAGACATTAAATTTAAATACCAACTCTGGATTTTAACCGTCTTTTCGTTTTTACTCTACTGGGGAAGTACTGCATTCCACCCAAAAATTCCATGTCGAGATTTCACCGGAAACATATCTTTTGACATCCCCTGAATCCAAAAAAGTATTTTTAGAAAAAGGTCCGTGGTGTGTGTTTGTGTATGGCTGTGTCTGTGTGTGTGACTGTGGACAGCATAACTCAAAAACGAAAAGTCGGTTAAAAACCAAAGTTGGTACTTAAGTTTAATGTCTTTCAAGGATATGACACGAAGATTTTGAAGACAATAGCCCCACCCTAAACTGCCCTTTCAGGGAAAATGTTTCGAACATTTTTATTTTCTTGAAAATGGCTCTAACGATTTTGATTAAAATGTCATATATTTGAGATATTTGTATGCCAAATGAAATGTATATCTTGAATTTTCTGGCTATAGCCCCTGTAGTCATATTTACTCTGGACGACTTTTGCATACCTGGTAAACCGTTAGAGATAGACCAAATCATACTATACAAAAGTGTAGATCTTGCTAAAGTACACAATTTATGTCTCAATGAATTTTCTTGTAGGGTGAACCATTTCGGAGATATTCCTTGTTATGTGTGTGAATTTCGGAAAACTTAAAACTTTCGTGAAATGGATCATAGCTGCTCATTTTTATATAGTAAGTGTGCAAAGAGAACAGAATCTCAAAGCTTTAAAAGATTTGACTATCGCACAAAGCCTACTGTATTCCAATATTCCTTTTGCACCTACAAGGAAATAAGCAATAAGATAATTTGTACAAATGTTTATCTCAACTAACACGAAGAAGATATAGGAATGATAATTTGTACAAATAATTTGTACAAGAGTAGAGAAAGTCATGTGAGTGCAGCACATTATATTTTAGAGCTATGCTGTCCACAGCCTGACAAACACACAATGACTGACAGACGGACACACACATATATACTTTTTCTAAAAATGCTTTTTTTTTTCTTTTTTGGATTCGGGGGACCTCAAAACATATTTCCGGTTAAATCTCGACATCGAATTTTTGGGTGGAATACAGTATCTAGTTCCTCTGCTTACTAGTAGACAAAGTAAAAATGATTGTTTTTAGATTCAGGGGGCCTCAAAACATGTATTTATGATCTCGATATTGAATTGCTAGATGAAATGAAATACCTTTTCTACCTACTATGTATGTAATAGAGAAAGTACACTTTTTCAAGAAACTCCCATTCGATCCTCATTAAGAACATGTTAGGTTTTATCTTATTCATAGTTTTATACTCAAATATAACTAAAAAAAACCTCAAGACACAACTATTATACAGCAATTCCAAGCTTGGTGCATACAAACAAACGAATAAAATAATGGAGTAGACTACGGAGCAATTATGTTCATTTGTTTATTATAAATTACAGGTATTTTCGTAACACCCCATTGCAAGCTCGCAATGAGGGAAATTCCAATACATCGATGCGGAAAATTCTAGTTCAAATTAGCATTTGCAGTTTCGTGGAATCTGGATAATCTTTCCTTAATCAACTAGCGTCTATGAAATCGCTTCTGGCTGTAATTCAAGCAACTCCCAAAGCTGCAGTACCAGTTTTTATCCCTCCTACTTTTTGTGATATTTGCATTTTACTTCTTTCCACAATTTCGGGCGAATACTTCCTTACATCATCCACTTTCACATGACGTAAAGGGCTGCTGCTGCTGCTGCAGTTCAACGCTCTCAGAATTATCTAGTTCCATAAAAAATCGGAGATAAAACCTTTCCTTGTAAGGTGGTGTTATGTTTGCTTCATTTTAAATAAAGCTAAGTTCATGAAAAATACTGTGTAGGGCATTCTATGTAGAAGTGTATAGCATCCAAATTTGGACCTTTAATAGTCGTAAGCAAAATATGGTTATATGCAGGGTCCAGATGTTTATAACCTAAAAATATTAGAAATATGCAAGCACTTATGACCGAAAAAAATAGAAAATATGACGATAAATATGACCTATGACGGGACAAATCGACCTAGTAATAACAATATTAATACCATACTGATAATAATCTCATCCTAATAATGATCATTTTAATATGATGATGATGATGATGATGATGATGATGATGATGATGGAGGAGGAGGAGGCCTCAGGGGTCTCCGTCTAGGGGATATGTGAATGGCGACCACAAGATACCCAAGCTGAGCAGAACATTACTTCCACTTACTGGTGTCTAGGGGATATGTGGATAGTGACCACAAGATACCCAAGCTGAGCAGAACATTACTTCCACTTACTGGTGTCTAGGAGATATGTGGATAGTGACCACAAGGTACCCAAGCTGAGCAGAACATTACTTCCACTTACTGGTGTCTAGGGGATATGTGAATAGTGACCACAAGATACCCAAGCTGAGCAGAACATTACTTCCACTTACTGGTGTCTAGGAGATATGTGGATAGTGACCACAAGGTACCCAAGCTGAGCAGAACATTACTTCCACTTACTGGTGTCTAGGAGATATGTGGATAGCGACCACAAGGTACCCAAGCTGAGCAGAACATTACTTCCACTTACTGGTGTCTAGGGGATATGTGGATAGTGACCACAAGGTACCCAAGCTGAGCAGAACATTACTTCCACTTACTGGTGTCTAGGGGATATGTGGATAGTGACCACAAGGTATCCAAGCTGAGCAGAACATTACTTCCACTTACTGGTGTCTAGGGGATATGTGGATAGTGACCACAAGATACCCAAGCTGAGCAGAACATTACTTCCACTTACTGGTGTCTAGGGAATATGTGGATAGTGACCACAAGGTACCCAAACTGAGCAGAACATTACTTCCACTTACTGGTGTCTAGGGGATATGTGGATAGTGACCACAAGGTACCCAAGCTGAGCAGAACATTACTTCCATTTACTGGTGTCTAGGGGATATGTGGATAGTGACCACAAGGTACCCAAGCTGAGCAGAGCATTACTTCCACTTACTGGTGTCTAGGGGATATGTGGATAGCGACCACAAGATACCCAAGCTGAGCAGAACATTACTTCCACTTACTGGTGTCTAGGGGATATGTGGATAGTGACCACAAGGTACCCAAGCTGAGCAGAACATTACTTCCACTTACTGGTGTCTAGGGGATATGTGGATAGTGACCACAAGGTACCCAAGCTGAGCAGAACATTACTTCCACTTACTGGTGTCTAGGGGATATGTGGATAGCGACCACAAGGTACCCAAGCTGAGCAGAACATTACTTCCACTTACTGGTGTCTAGGGGATATGTGGATAGTGACCACAAGGTACCCAAGCTGAGCAGAACATTACTTCCACTTACTGGTGTCTAGGGGATATGTGGATAGTGACCACAAGGTACCCAAGCTGAGCAGAACATTACTTCCACTTACTGGTGTCTAGGGGATATGTGGATAGCGACCACAAGGTACCCAAGCTGAGCAGAACATTACTTCCACTTACTGGTGTCTAGGGGATATGTGGATAGTGACCACAAGGTACCCAAGCTGAGCAGAACATTACTTCCACTTACTGGTGTCTAGGGGATATGTGGATAGTGACCACAAGGTACCCAAGCTGAGCAGAACGTTACTTCCACTTACTGGTATCTAGGGGATATGTGGATAGTGACCACAAGATACCCAAGCTGAGCAGAACATTACTTCCACTTACTGGTGTTTTGCTCCTCACTGTAACTTTTCTATCTGACCTTACCTTGGTCATCTTTTGTTCTCTTCCGACCCCGATGCTATTAGGGTTCCCGAGGGCTAAGGAGTCTTTATTTTTCCAACCTCTCCATTTCTCTATAAAATCTTAACACCAACATGCTGAGCTGTCATGACATGTAATACGTCCTCTGATTGGTAATCAGTGGATATGGCCGGTGAATTTATTTTGATAATTCTCCCGGTCAGGTCGGTGAGACCCGTAAACCAACGACAGGTGTGGTCCTCCAGACATTCTGGGGGTTGTGAGAGAGCGATGTGACCGCCAAAACATAAAAATATGGTGCTCTCTAAAAAAACGGTTACTATTACTGCAATTGCTCTCTTCAATATCATCAGTGAAAAATATTGGAGAGCGGGAGGATTAATGACTTCATTGTCAGAAATCCAGCATTAGCAAACAACAACAACATGATGATGATGATGATGATGATGAGGATAAAAAAATGCGGAGAGTTATAAGGAGAGGAATAAGAATAGAAATATAAATAAACATGATAGCATTAATATTCAGAAGTCATGCTTCTAAAAATTAGCGAAATGGCCATCAACATACGGTCGTTAATGCAAAGAAAGGATCCACCAATGAGAACTGCGCGCTCCGCATCATTCATTGTATAACTCACGTCGATGTTGCATTTCATGGAAGTTTTAAGTTTTCCAAAACTGACACAAATAACAAGGACTATCTCTAAAATGCTTCACTCTACAAAAAATGTAGATCTCGCTAAAACACGCAATTTATGTCTAGTAAGATTTTCTCTATCTCTTAAGGTTTACGAGTTGTTCAAAAGTCACCCAGAGTAAACAGGACTACATAGGCTATAGCCAGGAAATTCATAATGTACATTTCATTTGCCATAAAAATATCTTAAACATATGTCATTTTAATCAAAATTGATATTGCCATTTTCAAGAAAATCAAAATGTTCGAAAATTTTTCCATGTAAAGCGTAGTTCAGGGTGGAGCTATTTTCCATGAAAATGTCCACCCAGACTACCGTTTATTTGGAGCATCTTTTAAAATTCTTTATTTTCTAAAATACGGCTCTAACGATTTTGATTAAAATATCTTATGTTTAAGATACTTTTGTGTCAAAGAAAGTTTATATCTTCAATTTTCTGGGAATGTCCTCAAAATATCCTTCATTTTGCATAACTGGTAAATCTCGTTAAAATACACTATTTATGGCAAATACCCTATTTTCTTTCTTTCTTTTTTTGGAGTAGACAATTTCGAAGATACTCCATGTTATTCGTCTAAATTTTCTAGTACTGATGCATTTCTCAAAAGAAAAGTGATTTTTTACTTTTTCTACTATATGTAGTAAGTACAGAAAGGGTATTTCACCCAAAAATTCGATGTCGAGATTTCAATGGAAATATATGTTTTGAGGACCCCTGAATCCAAAGAAAAGCATTTTTACAAAAATATCCGTGTGTGTGTCTGTGCAGAGAATAACTCAAAAACAAAAAGTCGGTTAAAAACCAAATTTGGTATTCAAGTTTAACATGTTTTAATGATGCGACACGAAGATTTTGAAGAAAATTCCTCCACCCTAAACTACCCTTTACATGGAAAATTTTGAATTTTTCGAAAATGGCTCTAAGATATGCTTATAGCAAATGAAATGTATATTTTGAACTATAGCCCATGTAGTCCTGTTTACTCTGGATGATTTTTGCATAACTGATAAATCCTAAGAGATAACCAAAACCTATAAAAAAAATGCAGATCTTGCTAAAACACAATTTATGTCCAAATATATATATATATTTTTTTAGAGTGAACCATTTCGGAGATATTTCTTATTTGTGTGACTTCTGGAATTCTGGAATACTTAAAACTTTCGCCAAATGAAACATCGTTATTCAGTTTTTTGTGTTAGCCGTGCAAATAGAACGGAATCTCAAAGCTTTAAAACATTTGACTATCGCACAAGGCCTACTGTATTCCCAAATTCCCCTTGCACCTACAAGGAAATAAGCAATAAGATAATTTGTACAAATGTTTATCTCAACTAACACGAAGAAGATATAGGAATAAGAGTTTGTAAGAATGGTTAGTACAAGAGTAGAGAAAGTCATGTGAGTGCAACACATCGGATTTCTTTTTATCTCTTGGCCGTGCAAAGAGGACGGAATTTTAAAGCCATTACATAGTGGCCAGCTTTAAAACATTTGAGTATGGCTTAGAGCTTACTGCATTCCCATATTTCTCTTACACGTACAAGAAAATTAGCCATGTGATTTTTTGTGCAAATGTCTATCTCGGTTAACATGAAGTAGAGGAATACGTGTTTTTAAGAGTAGTATGTACAAGGGTAGAAAAAGTCATGTGAGTGACACACATCACATGTATTTCAAGTTGTTGATAATGCATATAAATCTGGGCTTTAGTGATTACCTGCCCTTCCCAAACCTTTTCCCTTAGCAGCTGCTCTGGTGCAACACAAACTTGAAAACGCAAAAACTGAACCAGGAAAGTTACGTAGTTATTTAAAACACTTTTTTTTTCTCTGGAATCACGCTGTAACTCTTGGTTGCTACATGTGACATTGCAGTATTTATGCATAGCTTTCGTTCGTTTATTACCAATTACTTTTTCTTTCTTTTTGGGGCGTTTCTTGAATATTAACATCTCAAGGCCAAGTTTCACTCAATGATGCTAAAAATATTGGCGAAAATGAGGCAAAACAAATGCTTTGCTTATGTGCCTTCAGAGTGTGTGAAGATTTAAAACGTCAATTGTAGAATAAACTCATATAATCTGATGTGTTGCATTCACATGACTTGCTCTACTCTTGTACTAATCATTCTTACAAACTCTTATTCCTATATCTTCATGTTAGTCGAGATAAACGTCTGTAGAAATTATCCTATTGCTAATTTTCTTGTAGGAGCACGAGGAATACAGTGGGCTTTAAGCAATAGTCAAGTTTTTAAAGAGTGGTCGCTATATGATGACTTTCAAATTCCGTTCTCTTTGCATGACCAAGATATAAAAAAAACATGAATAATGACCTCCCATTTGAGAACAGTTTATAAATACGTCAGCATTCTGACAAATAACAAGGAATATTTCCGAAATGGTTCATTCCACAAAAAATGCATTTGGACATAAATTGAGTTTTAAAGAGATCTACATTTCTGTATAGTAAGATTTGGCCTATCTCTTACGGATTACCAATTATGCAAAGTTATCAAAAGTAAACAGGACTACATGTGCTGTAGCACACACACACACACACGGGTCTTTTTCTAAACATTTTTTTTTTATTCAGGGTCCTCGAAACATAGTACTTCCGATGAAATCTAAACGTCGAATTTTTGGTCGAATACAATTCTTCCCCTACTTACTATACGTAGTAAAGAAAGTAAAAAGCAACTTGAGGATGTATATTGCTAACTAAAAATGAATGTAAATCGCTGAGTATACACTATTTTGCAAATTTGTAAACGAAATTTGTCAGAAAATTTGCTTTAGCAAGCCTCGGTTATGTAAATAGTATTTTTTTCATAAATTAAAGAGCAAGTCAGGTATTTATAATGTTTGCACTACTCTCTTATTACAATCTTTCATAACTGGGGAAAGTAATTGCGGTACCAAGTAATGGGTCTTTCAACAAGAGTGTCCTATCTTTAACGCTTTAACATGTGATAGCTGCCGTTGTTATTGAGTTACAGCAGTCATTTGTTTCATGTGGTTTCATTTGTTACTGACAAATAGCCATGGAACGTTATAGCTTTCAGCAATGCATAGAAATTGTGAAAATGGATCATCTGTTCGCCAAACCTTCCGTGTATTGCGTGAAGTTTACGTGTGCATAATCGTCCCTGCGAGAGAAGGATTCGGCGTTTGATCGATAAATCTGAAAGAAATGGTTCTGTCAGCGATCAAAGAACGCCTGTACGTAATCGACGTAAGAGTTCCAACAAAAATATAGGTATCGTCCGTGAGAGTGTATGCGAAAACGGAAACAAATCAACTGCTCGCCGAGCGCAAGAATTGAGACTTCCGCTGACCACAACTTGGCGAATTCTACACCTGGACTTGAAGTTGCACGCTTACAAAATGGACTCAAGCACTAAAGCCCAACGACCATAGGTTGTACCGTGTGTTCGCTGACTGGGCTTTGGAGAAATGGAAGCTGACCCCGATTTTTGTCGAAAAATCATCTTCAGCGACAAAGCCCACATTTGGATAGATGGGTTTGTTAAAAAAAAAAAAAAAAAAAAAAAAAAAAAAAAAAAAAATAAAAAAAAAAAAAAAATGCCGCTATTGGCGCAATCACAATCCAATGCAGATTCAAGAACGACCATTTGATCCCCAAAAGGTTACTGTGTGGTGTGGATTTTGGTATGGTGGAATTATTGGTCCATATTTTTTCAAAGACGAAGATGGAGAAGCTCTGTCAATGGAGAAAGATACCGGGCTCTTATAAGGGACTATTTTTGGCCTCAATTGGATAGTGTGGATCTCAAAAACATCTGGTTCCAGCAAGATGGTGCCACATGTCATACTGCTCTCGAAACAATCGATCTTTTGAAGTAGAAGTTCAGAGGTTTCATCATTTCCCGTGGTGGTGATGTTAACTGGCCTGCAAGATCATGCGTTTTAACGCCTTTGGATTATTTCTTGTGGGGATTATGTTAAATCTTGAGTTTATACAAACAAGTCAGAAACAGTAAATGGTTGTATGAATAACATCACGCGTGTTATTCGAAGAAGTCGCGGCGGTCACTTAAGTGGTGTTTTCTTCCACACATAATGGCATTAATTATGTTCCAAAATAAAAAAAGAAATAAACCTCTATCAATTATAGAACGTGTTTTATTTAAGTTCAAAGTTAGGACACTCTTGTTGAACTTTAGTTGGTACATTTCAAGTATGAACTATACTGAAATAACAACTATTTTCTCCTTGTAAAAGTATAACAGGATAAACACATTCTTTTTATTTCTTCCTTATCTATAATAAGCAGTAATATTCCATCAAAAATGAATCTATACATGAGATCTTATCAGAAAGTATTACACGTTTTGTGAGTTCCCTTGAATATAAAACAAATCATTTTTAGAAAAAATATATTTTTGTATGTGTCTGCATATGTCTGTCT
Organism: Tenodera sinensis; assembly: GCA_030765045.1. Classification (NCBI taxonomy): domain Eukaryota; kingdom Metazoa; phylum Arthropoda; class Insecta; order Mantodea; family Mantidae; genus Tenodera; species Tenodera sinensis. Next base: position 37,094,548 of record CM060970.1, read on the forward strand.
GTCCGATATTTCAGTTCAGCGTCTTCCAAGGAGGCGGCACGAAGATTTTCCAAGAAAATTCTTCATTCCATCTACCCTTTACATGGAAAATGTTTCGGTATTTATTTGCTCAAAATGTTATAGGGTGGTGCTGAATATTAGACCACTCGCCTCTCATCACGATGACCCGGGTTCGTTCCTAGGAGACCGTATGAGGGATTTATGAAGGACAAAGAGGCGTCAGGACCAGTTATTTTCGGTTTCTCCGGTTTCCCTCGCCATTCATTCCAACTGCTCCATTATCCGCTTTTGTTTCATCCATTCCATTATCATTTCATATTATCTCCTTCCTCATTCTCATACCAGGCTTAGACTGATCCCCTATCCTGCCTAATCTCTCTGATCCAGAATTTATCTCCTCCTTCTCACTTCTCGAAGTGTTATAACACCTCCATGGGTTAACTTTTTAATAGTGGGCTCCGTAGCGCAGTGGTAACGAGCACACCTCTGTCGAGGAGGACCTGGATTCGACCCCCTAACTGGCATGGGGATTTTTTCCCAGCTGGGAGGTCTGGCACGGAGTGCACTGAGGCTCATTAGGTCTCGGAGGGGTTAATTCAGGAACTGCTTGATGAAGGAGTGGTGACTCCAGGTCGTGAAGACCGTGTAACTGGCCGGGAGGGCTTGGGGCACTGACTACGTGCCACCATCCAGTACTGCACCCCACTCATGACGTCTGCAGTGGGTGGAGGTGGGAGACGCAGCGGCCGGGCGGCAAACCTTGGCCCTTTATAGGTTGTTGCTCTGGAGTTTAGTTTAACAAAACTGTAACAATGTCCTGAAATGGAGTCTGGCAATATAATTTATACCAGAGGTGGCTTAGATGGCCACCCTCCCTCAGAGCAAATAACTCCTCCTGCCCCCCCCCCCCACTACATGGACGTGTGTGCAGCAACAATAGCAATAATGCAGTTTTGAACAGTCGCAATGATTTCGAAATTTAATATGAATACCTTACCATACAATAGCTAAGAGGGCTAAAGCCTTCAAAAAAGGATGTCAAAATGTGACAGACATGCCTTGTCTTAGTCGTCCTGCAGTAATAGAAGAAGACATGGAGAACATGAATGCATTAGAGCTGGCTGATCAAAATGCCACGATTCATGACCAACGTTGCCGGATTGGCATCTTCGGCTGTGCATAAATTCCTAAAGAAGCAGCTGAGAAGGTGAAAAGTCATCTCAAGATGGGTTCTACATGATTTGAGCAAAAATAAAAAATGGCTGCGATATGACCCAGCTCGTACACACCTGGAGCACAGATCATTACTATTGACGAGACCTGGGCCAGAGCTTATGAATCACAGCTGAAATGCAAATCAAAGAGAAACCTCATCATGGGTCACAGTAACAGTTCAGCAGACCACAACCAATGTGAAAGCTATGCTGAACAGCTGCCAAAAGATATACCGTTACCGCTACTGTACATTTTTGCAACATAATCTACAAAAATGACGACACTCCCTGAAAAACCCACCCATTACTCTACATGACAATACAAGGGTTCATACAGCAGTGGCTGTGACTGATTTGTTCAACTGCTGGGGGATATCTTCCCTAAAATGAAAGAACCACATTGTGGGACCCACTTCTGCACAGTTAATGCCATTCTCCAGGCAACCGACCGCTCCCTTAACAACATCTAGAGATTAGGCAGAGCCAGCTGCAACCAATGGGTTTCATATATCTGGGAACACATGATGCACAATGGGATGATTACATCGAAGGCCTGTAAAATTTAAAATGTACATATGTTGTGTATCTAAATAAAATTAGTTGCCCCTATTAAAAAATCTGATGTGTTGCACTCACATGACGTTCTCTACTCTTGTACTAACCATTCTTACAAACTCTTATTCCTGCATCTTCATGTTAGTTGAGATAAACAGTTGCAGAAATTATGTTATTGTTTATTTTCTTGTCGGTGCAAGAGGAAAATGGGAATACAGTAGACTTTGAGTGACAGTCAAATCTTTTAAAGCTTTCGAATTCCTTCTCTTTGTACTGTTAACATATAAAGAATAACGATGTTCTATATGACAGAAGTATGAGTATCTCCAAAATGGTTCACTCTACAAAAAAATATATTCAGACATAAATTGTGTATTTTAGCAAGATCTACTTTTTTGTATAGTAAGATGTGGTCTATTTCTTACGGTTTACGAGTTATGCAAAAGTTATTCAGAGTAAACAGGACTTCATTGCCTACAGCCAGAAAATTCAATATCATTTCATTTGTCATAAAAATATCTCAAACATACAGCATTTTAATCAAAATTGTTAAGAGCCATTTTCAAGAAAATCAAAATTTTTCAAAAAATTGACCAAGTAAAGGGTAGTTAGTGGAGCAATTTTCTTCAAAATCTTCGTGTTACATCCTTTAGAGACATTAAACTTAAATAATAACTTTGGTTTTTAACCGACTTTTTGTTTTTGAGTTATGGTGTCCACACACACGGACCTTCTTCTAACATGCTTTTTTTTTGGATTCAAAACATATACTTCCGGTGAAATAGGAACATTGAATTTTTGGGTGGAATACAATAATTCCTCTACTTTACTAAACGTAGTACAGAAAGTAAAAATCAACCCATGTATTAACCATAAAACTGAAAAACTTTTCCTAAGAGTCAAAGAAAATGCTTTTTTTATGTGCATATATGTGACATCTGAAATACAGCAGAATTATTTACGACAAGATCCAAGTTAAAAATTGTTATAAAGAGGTGTCGATGTAACTGATAGAAAAAGTGGGGTGGAAAATGAAAAAGAACAAACTTAAAAAGCCCTCGTGTGTGTGTGTTTGTTTGAGAGAGAGAGCAGATCAGCATCGGGTGATAATGGAGAGTTGAACAGTGTAAGTGCTATCGTTAGATAATCAGTCTTCTGGAAGGTTCCTTTCTCTGTCTTTAGAACCTTCTGGAGCTTTAGCCAGCGTGTTTGCTAGTGAAAGTGATGATCTCAAAGCTTTAAAATATTTTACTATCGCTCAAAGTCTATTGCATTCTAATATTCCTCTTACACTTAAAAAAATGTTATTTTTTATGTAAAATCACATTTTTTCAGCAATGACACCTATAAATAAACTTAAAAAGAAAAACCGTCTGAATAAAAAATTTGATCGAAATCTTAGTCATTTCCAAGATGCTCGGGACATATATACATACAAGAATTGCTCGTTTAAAGATATTAGATATTAAAGAAAACAAATCACTGGTCTCTTTTGACATGCAGTCATTGTTCCCCAGCATATTCATCAAAAAGTTAAAAAATCTTCTGAAGCGCTGGCTAAAAACCATAGGACTTACACAAGATTAAATAGAGGAATTCATTAATTTATTAATTTAGCCCCACTATGCATTTTGGACTTTTCCATATTCAACAACCAGATTTTCGAGCAAAAAAACAGCTTAGCAATGGAAAAACCATTTTCATCGCTTTTAGCAGACCTGCTCGTGAGAGATCAGCAATAAGGATTACAAAAGCTTTACCATGGATCTTCCAGACTGATATGTGGCTCCTTAAAATTACTAAACCTTCAAGAACCATCATTAAAATTTACCATAGAAATAGAATCCGAGGAAAAACTTCCATTCCTAGACCTAAAAACCCAAAAATGCACTGGAAATCTCAGTCTTGGCATATACCGATAACTATATAAAATCCAATGGTTATAAACCAAAACCACATCAGTATGTTGTTTGCAATATCTGATATATAGGCTTGTTTACCTACCTCTCAACATAACAGAATTCAATAAAGAAAGAGAGACAATCCACAAAATAGCTAAAAAAATAGTTTCAATAGAAAAACAAGACAAAAGAATCCAAAAGAAAAAAATAGAAAATATAGGAAACCACCAAACTGTCAACAGATAAAGAAAACTCCAGGTACACGAAGTTCACATAACATCCAAAAGCCCACACCCAATTCCACAAAATATTCCAAGATCACAATATTATTCTAGCACTTAAACACTCAAATTCCATCCAAAATCTACTACACCCTGAACTGAAGGACACCTTACCAGCAATAGACAAATCAGGAGTATACCAATTCAACTGCAAAGACTGCAACAAAATTTATATTGGAAAAACAAAAATAACATTGCAAACAAGGTCTAAAGAACATCTTAGGAATCTTAAGTATAAACAAAAGGAAAAATTGGCAGTAGCAGCACATTTTTGGCTAGAGAATCACGAAATTAATCCTGAACTTACATTGTTAAAAGGCATCTCTAATGCAAAATAGCTACTGTATTTGTCTCAGGAGGTTAGCTATGACCTTGTAGTTGACACAAGTGCACCTGAAATAACATGCTGTTGTTTATTCGTCTCACTCTGACATGTTATACCCTGGTTCAAAAGTGACTTATCCTTTCTTTTCCTGGACAATAAATACTACGCGAAAGATCGCCACTAATGCATTATATTACCACATCAAACATAACAATTATGAACATACTTTCAATATTTACATGGTACCAAGAAGCTCCACAATCCACAGTACGATTGCGCATTCAAGGACAAAGACGTTCTCCTGAGTAAATGGCAGCCTGGTAGAATATATTCATTCTGAAAAATAAAGATTGAGTCTTCAACTTTGAGTTGCCCTAAAGTGAGAACATAAGCAAGAAATTCCTGGAAAAGACACCAGAGGATGACAGCATTGCAATCTTCAACACAACACCATGTTCCATCAGTCTGCATCAGGTTGACAATGAGAGTAAATGAGCTCTCAAAACATGTCCCATTTTTAATAAGAGATGTAGTATCAGTAAATCTGATTCACTTTATTATCTAGATATACCACATATATTTTCATTTATTACATAAATATTATACAAAGTATATAAGCAGCACAGTTCAACACTGAAAAGTTTGTTCTTGGTTTCACTTTACATGTTCCAACAAAAAACAACAGCAGTCTATTATCTACACACTGAAGTTACTCTTTGCAATATCCTAGGTATTTTCCTCTCATCGTTTTTGGCAAGGGCACCAAACCTGGACAAGGCACTTGCCCAAAAACTTCACAAATACAATGTCGCTCACAACCATATCCAAAGTTGGCAGGGTTTTCCTTCTTCTCTTTAGCCTTCAGTTCTGCTTGCAAAACATGCCTGAATAGAAAAACAAAAGAGAAAATTATTGTGTGCATTTCCTTATAATTATATTGTTATTGAAGAAGTTTTAAGGAGTTGGGCAAACCCACAAGAATGTGGTTGGTGTGTTTTGGAATATCATAGCATGCAGAATCTGGCATAGGTGTGTTTAAGTGAAGGTGTCAACATCAAGCTCCTACACATGTCAATGTGATACCCTGATTTTGTGGATCGTGACTGCATCTGTCTTCAATGCAAAGGCGATGGAGGGACACCATCTATCAATACGGGAAATGTAACAGAAGTGCGCAAGACATTTGTAGGCAGTCCTAAGAAGTCTATTCATAGAGCTAGTGAGCAGTTAAACATCCCTAAATCCATACACACACGACTGAAGTTTCACCCCTACAAATTGCAATTACTGCATAAGTTGAAACCTGTGATCCTGCACAATGATCAGAACATTTATTTGTACTAGTGGAGGATAGCGAAAACTTGCCAGGGAAACTGATTTTCAGTGATAAGGCAGCATTTCATGTAAGTGGAAATGTGAAGAAGCATAATGTTAGGATTTGGGAGACCCATAATCCACATGCCATTTTGGAAGTTGAAAGAGACTCCTCTAAAGTGAATGTGTTTTGCGCTGTATCGAAACGTAAAGTCTATGGTCCATTTTTCTTTCAAGAGGCTACTGTCAGGGGTTCAACTTATTTTGATAGCTCACTGAATGGGTTTTTCCACAACTGGAAGGAGAAGACAACAAATTTATTTTCCAACAAGAGGAGTACCTCCTCATTAGTATTTACATGTTCAGGAACATGTGAATGAGCGACATCCACAAATATGGATTGTATGTGTCGGAAATGATGTCTTCTGCAAGTCCAGTCTATTTCATCAGATATGTTGGAGCACGTGTGGCATGAATGGGAATACCGCCTTGATGTCTCAGCATCACTCATGGAGGCCACATTCAATGTCTATGAGATACAGTAAAAAATGTTAAATAATACTAAAACATAGAATATTAACAAAATATTTGAGATTTAATTTCAAAATGATCATCCAAAGCAATGTAATACCAGTTTAAAGTATGATAGTATTTTTATGGACACACTGTATTAACAGCATGATAAAAGGAACTGAAGGAATATCTTTTTGGTTTGGCTAGCGCATTTATAGATCATCATCTTTGGTTACGAAACTTGAATCTGTATGCTTTGATAAGGTTAGGATTACCAGATTATTTTATGGAAATGTGGGACACAGTGGTAAAAAATGAAGGACATTGATGGTCAGTGCAAAAATAATATAAATTTATAATTTAAATGCCATTTGCTACCTCCACCTTTGCCCACTGCAGGTATCATGAGTGGGGTGCAGAACTAGAGGGTGGGTCACAGTCAGTGCCCCAAACCCTCCCAGCCAGTTATGTGGTTTTCGTGACCTGGGCTTGCTACTTCTTTATCAAATAGCTCCTCAATTGGCCCCTTAAGGACCTAATGAGGCTACGTGCATCTGGTGCCAGACCTCCCAGGGAGGGAAAAATTCCCATGTCAGATCCAGGGGTTGAACCAGGGTCCTCCGCACTAGAGGCAGCTTGGTGAGTGCATTAAAATGTGTATGATGTGTTCTTTGTGCCTGAGACCTGCTCAATATGAATTTAGGGACAAGAGCAAACAAATTTATTGTGAAGTTTCTATATACATTACCTCCGCTTGCACACAACATTCTTCAGATGTTGATGAATTTCCTCTTTTGTTTTGCTGTCGATATCTATCAGCATCTTTTCTCCAGTATCTGCAAAAGATATTGTGAATGTACTAAGAGTATAAAATGAAACCATTTTCTAGTTGTCATTCGACTGCCAGTAAATTTGGCATAATGTAAAACCTTGTTTATCTGGATCAGATTTGTAGATATTTTTTGAACTATTTTGTTGTTTAACGACGCTGTCAATTGCCAGGATCACATCAGCGTCGCCGGTGTGCCGGAATTTTGTCCCGCAGGAGTTCTTTTACATGCCAGTAAATATACTGACATGGAGCTGTCGTTTTTATGCACACTTAAAAACCATCGACCTGGGCCGGGTTTGAACCCGCGACCTTGGGATCAGTAGGCCAGCGTCTAACCAACTGAGCCACCCAGACCAACAGATATTTTTTGAAATTGAATGTTCACATTACATAATAAATTTAACTATGATAGCAAAAATGTAACTGTAAGTATGTATGCCAAATATTTACTTTTTAGTTTGATTCAAATTATACAATAAATTATGGTAATACGTACAATGCTACCTGTTGAGTTTAAGAAAGATATCGTAGTGTGTTACATGGTGCTGACATGGCATGTCTCACCAGCTATAAGTAGCACAGGAAGAAAGCATTGACCTTGATCTCTACCCATCACTACACTTCCCTTAATCTCCTCAGTTTTCCTGTTTTCAAACGGCACTTGTCATTAGGTTTATCGTGTGTGTTTCAACCGGATTGTTTTTGTGTTCTATCAAAGTGTTTGGGAGTGTAATTCAGTGTACAAGTTTAAAATGACATCAAAGAGAAAGAAGACCATGGTTCCAATGGATAAAAAGTTGGATGCTATTAATCGAATTGATAAAGGTAAAACACTGAAGAAATTAGTTGCTGACTTCAAAGTTGCTGTGCACCAGCTGACAAACATTATGACGTACTTGGAACGTCAGTAGAACACTACTCCAGCTGAACTATTAATGATAAAGCATTTGCATGATCATACTTCGTTTAAAACAGAAAATTGTTAAGAAATTATGTGATTTTATGTGATTAACATATTTATATGTTTTAATGTCTTTTAAACAATATATATTCTGCATTGTTCATAATTTTGTTACAAGACATAGTTTATCATCATAAACGGCAAGGTTGCTTATTTAAGGGTTTAAGAATTTTGTTTTGCTTATTACCCATATAACCTGGATTATCTAGATTTTCAATTTTCCGGATTGCCTTTGGTCCCAGTTAGCCAAGATAAACAAGGTTTTACTGTAGTTGTTTAGGTACTAATGTGTTAAAAGATATAGTAAGAAAACAAGTTTAAGAAGCACAACTGAATTATCAGGCTGCGTTTTTATTTACATTCTTACTACCTTATTTATGGTTCAAATTATTCCCATATTTTCTTCAAGAGGGTGTTGAAAATGTCAAATGGTACAGTGAAACATGCCCAAATCAGACCCTATAATATTTAATCCCTATAACAATCTCATATTCTATGTATTGTTTTCTATAAATAATGCAGAAACTGTTCAACATATGCAAATAGAAACATTTACAACCATTTAAAACTGAAATGGTTTCAGGAGTGTTGATACTGTGTGAGCACTTTGGGACATGTACAAGGAAATTGTAAATTTATTTTACTTAGGTTTAACCAAAATTTTTTTTACAAACATACATACTGAGAGTGAATAACCTAAGAACTGGAATCAGAATGGAAACAGGAAACAGCATGCAACATTTTAGTTTACAATACAGTGGAAATGAGATCAGGAATGAATATTAATAGCAAAATGGAAAGTTGATTTTGTGCATTGGTATGTCAGTTGTTTGTAACTGACCAATGATTTTTACTTTCTCTACTGGTAAGTAAAAGAAGTATCATATTCTACCCAAAACTTCTATGACAAGATTTCACCAGAAATATCTGTTTTGAGACCCCCTGAACCCCCAAAAAAAGCATTTTTAGCAAAAGTTCTGTGTGTGTGTGTGTCTGTGGACACCATAACTCAAAAACGAAAAGTTGCTATTTAAGTTTAATGTCTTTCAAGGATGCAACTCAAAGATTTTGAAGAAAATTGCTCCATCCTAAACTACCGTTTACATTGAAAATTTTTCGAAAATTTTGATTTTCCTGAAAATACCTCTAACAATTTTGATTAAAATGCCATATGTTCAAGCTAACTGTATGACAAATAAAATGTATGCTTTAAATTTTCTGGCTATAACCTATGTAGTCCTGTTTACTATGACTTTCGAATAACTCATAAACCATAAGAGATAGACAAAATCGTACTGTACAAACAATGTAGATCTCGCTAAAACACACAATTTATGCCTAATAAATTTTTTGTAGAGTGAACCATTTTGGAGCTATTCCTTGTTATTTGTGTCAGTTTCAGAAAACTTAAAACTTTTGTGAAATGGAACATGGTTGTTAATTTTTTTATATGTTAAGCGTGCAGAGAGAACGGTATCCCAAAGCTTTAAAAGATTTGACTATCGCTCAAAGCCTACTGTATTCTAATATTCCCCTTGCACCTACAAAGAAAGAAGCAATAAGATAATTTCTGTAAATGTTTATCTCAACTAACATGAAGAAAATATAAGAATAATAGTTTATAAGAATGCAATACATCAGATTTTTTTAACCTACTTCCTATTCAGCCAACATAGTACAGTTTAGCCAATGTCCAAACTTGATAGAGTAAGTAGTCAGTTTCTATATGCAGATGTTACTATTTCCAATTACTGTAGTGAAACTAACATACCAAGTATTATGCCTTTATTAATGACATACATTGAAGTTGAAACAGGTTCTTACCTAAGCGCTCAAAAGTTATAATAACAAGCAAAACAGAGGCATTAAGAAGTTGTGCTGCACTTGTTAAAAATAAACAATGAAGATGGACAGAAAATGTTGGCATACAAATTGTTATCAAGTGTTGAAATAAAACAAATCAAAAACAATACAAGGCATTTAGCAAGAAAAATTAACAAAGATACAGTACCATGCCCACGATATAAAAAAAAGTCATCTAGCTCTCTGATTGAAGCTACACCGAGGATGATATCTAAATCAGTTATAAAAGTGCACCTCAACACCATTACTAGCATCAATATATATATATATATATATATATATATATATATATATATATATATATATATATATATATATATACTAAACTAATGTGAAAAATATTAAACTTCAGACCAGTGAAAAGAAAGAAGGAACAAGAGAGAAAGAATGAGCAAAGAAAGAAGAAACAAGGAAAGAGAGAAGCAAGAAAAGAGAAGGGAAAAGTGAGGTAGGTGTGAGTGTAGAAGGAAGAAAAAGTGGATATACCCAGTAAGAAATAAAGGTAAGTGTAGGTCGTTTTTCACAAACTTACCGAAGAAGCATGTTATGAATGGAGAAGGTGTGATATTCTTGATTGTAAGCACCTGTACATCAGGGTTTTTATACTGAATCTGCGGAACATGCCAAAAGACGAAATCTCTAAAGAACAAAAAAGAGAAAATATAAATATTACCAATTGCCAAAAAAAATATATAGGCCAGTAATATCTAATTCTGAATAAATATTGATTGGTGTTTTTCCCCCTTATTCTTTCTCGATCTTATAGACCTAACCTCAACATACCGTGCTCCAGCGTGATGGTCCCCGGTTACATTGTAATTAACAGTAAATATTTTAATTTTATCCTTTAAATAAAGACTGCCAGCTTCTAAATACTTCAATGTCCTACGTACAGGTGCCACTCCTTTCATAAATGGCATTTTCGCTCATAAAAATATTTACTAAACTCTAAAACATAAACACATTCCCCATCCACACACCACAGAACATAGTCAAAGTGCATTCTCTACAGTTCCAACAACGCTAAATCACAATTTTTCCCTAAATCACATTTGAAGTCCCCTAAATTGGGCTAAAATCCCCCAAGGCATTTTCAGAATAAAGCAAATGTAAACTTTTAAATTTGTGTTGTTTTGGGCGAGGTCCTGAATAATTTTAATAACTTCCAATGTTTCTTGTGGGCGTTAGTTTGAATTGCAGGCGGTGAGAGGCGAATTGGTAGTCTTAGTGATAGCCCAAGTCACAACCCAAGCATACCCCTCTGCCAGGGAGCTATTTCATAAAGCTTTTAAACATTTAATGTACGGTTGATGACACTATGACACTGGGGGCAATTGTTTCTTTGTGAAAGCATAGGCCACAGATTATAAGCCTCATAGGCCTTCTTGAGTCGGTCCGTTAGTTTGCAGTGTAGGACTCGGGGGGGGGGGGGGGGGGGGGGGGGAATGTGTTGTGTTCTGTGGTGTGAATAAAGCGGAATACAAGTGTAAACACGGATTATGCAATATCAATCAAAAGGATCCACTTCCGTCACGGGAGAAAGTCTTTAATTATTTCCACAGAATTATTTCTCTTTAATAAATATGACTGTCAGTAGAGTTAATGTAAGTATTGCATGATCTTTCCCGCACTGTGCTTATATTACTTTGGGTGTGATAAAGTTGTAATGTTTTTTTCCATATTTTTTAGCCCTCCGTCAGGCGCAATACCTACATATTGTTACGTGTTCGGGTGCAATATATCTGAGAGATACCACGTACATTTCTGCCTCTGTGCTGTCTGAAATTCCTCCTAAATGTGAAATATTTGTATTTTCTTGTGTTTTAATTGTTATTTTTATATACCAAATTTTATTTTCAAAGTAATACAGTACATCATACTACATTTCAAAAATATGAGTTATGTAAGTTGCAGAAAATAAACTAATACTGCGAATGTACAAAATGTGAAAGGATAATTATTCTTACATTTGAACATAAAGTTAACAATAAGCATCATCAGTTTTTATGAAATTATAAACATTATTGCAATTAATCAGTTATTTGAACTAAATTGTATGTGCATGTGTCTGTAATATACTTGAGAGTTTTCACTGCAAATTCTCAGCACACTTCTTGCAAACCTGTCCGGCATGCTCTAAACAATAGTATATTTCACATTTCTTGCAGCAATATCTTGGAAGTCGCTTCTTTTTTGACTCTACAAGGCAAGTCTTGCAAACTTTGCGCTTATTTTCAGTAGAAGGACCTAAAGAATCTTCATCGTGGACTTCTGTTGCAGCTTCGCAATCTGTGTCACTTTCATAATCAACAAAATCTTCATTATTACCTTCATTTTCTTCCCAGAGCTTTCTGTAGGTCGTTAGGTTTACACAGATTGAACACTTCTTGCTTCTTAGACATTATGGGACGTATAAACGCGACCAGCAGAAAAAAAGACCACAGAAACAATGAGGTATATGAGCGGGCGCATTGTATCTCACAGATACTTTTGCTTGATAATCGAACGAAACAACAAGCAGTTGGCCAATAATGAACCAGGAAGTGCTACAGTGTGTTTTAGGAAGCTACAATGACTTTCATTAATTTCGCATAAACAGTTGCGTCCTATTGTTTAAAAAAGCGGGAGAGGTATCTCTCAGATATATTGCGCCCGACGGAGGGTAGTTATATTTTGTTCCAGGAACAGGGAGACATTCAGAACAGTATTCTACTATTGTTTTTTTTTTTTTTTTTTTTTTTTTTTTTTAATTATTGCTGTTCCAGTGGCAACCTTTTTTTGCCTCTAAACAGTTTATATTTGACGGTAAGTCGAAAACCAACTTCTCATTTTTAGCGTGTCTAAATTATATTTACTAAATATCTTCACCAATCATATTGTGCGAAGTTTCACTCTGTCAGGGTTCAAATTCAAATGTATATAGTTTTGTAGTCCACGATTTGGCGAAACACCAGAACTGGTGCTTGCGCAGCTCTCAGGCAGGGCCAGAATCGCCTTCCCGCGCAAACAGTACTGGAACAATGTGACGTCATTGGGAATACACCGAGGCTCGCGCAAGCATTGTAATACACGGGACCAAGTGAAATAAGGGTACTTTTAGAACATGAAGCACATGTTCAGGCCTATCTGTTAAAATAAACAACACAATGCAATTATCCAGTATCTATTCCTGGTGGTGGACCTTCTGTAGTACAATGAGTAAAAGTAGAAACCATTGCTTTGTTGCTTCGTGTAAATATGCTTCACATAAAACTACGGATGTAGTTTATCATAAATTTCATAAGGATGTAACATTACAGCGTGAATGGGTGTCTCGGTGTAAAAGGGCTGATCCAATTAATGTCAATAATGTCAGTTGTTCAGTTCATTTCCTTCCCGAAGATTACGAGCGGGATTTAAAACACGAGCTTCTAGGATTGGTATTAAGAAGAAAATTAAAATGTGATGCCGTGTCTTCACAAAGATTCCAAATTGGCATGGGAACACATGTGAGACTGCTGTGGCAAGTACAAGCAAGTACAATGAGCTGGTAATTAATAAATATGCGTATTCTTAAGACAGTATTTCTGTATGTAATTAATTTCGAATTTGTTTTATACATGTGAGGATTAGAGACATTGTCTAAGTATAATCATAAAGATAATTACGACGATATTTAAATAATAATAATAATAATAATAATAATAATAATAATAATAATAATAATAATAATAATAATAATAATAATAATAATAATAATAATAATAATAATAATAATAATAATAATAATAATAATAATAATAATAATAATAATAATAATAATAATAATAATAATAATAATAACCAGATTATAATTTTTTAAATTTATACGACAATGATATTGACATTTGTTGACTATTCAACTTTAGATTTCTTTGGAGATAAAGCTGATAAATTAGATAATGCTCTCTTTCGTACCGCCCTGTCTTCACATCGGCGATCTCGTGCTGATATATGTCCTATGACAAGAGGAAAATGTTATTGTAGCATGCAGGGCTTGTTATTCCTTTACACTTAATGAAATATTCCGTCTATTTTTACATTTATGCGACGTTTTATACTGGGCAATAGCACAAACCAATGCAGTGCTTTAACTATCGCGGTAAACCAGTGTTCCTGATGACGTAATGAGCGACAGCCAATAGCAGCGCGATTCTCTATTCTAGATGCCTTGCGCAGCTCTGTTGTTGGTTAGTCGAAGCCAGTCGAAGCTATTCTGTATGAAGGCTGTTTTGGCGGTATTGCAACAATAACAGGGTAGTATTATAGCTGCAATAGTGTATTGGGCGTCGTTCGGGAAATATACTGTGATTAAAGTAAGAGTGCACATGAATGTGATGTGAAGGTAAAAATCTTTGTAAACAACGGATAAGTATAAAAGAATGATGCAAACGATGTATTTTAATATTGCTGCATTGGAGTTCACAAGCCTGGTACTCTCGTTAAATTTTGTCAGTATTTAGCATTAAATATGCAGAGTGCAGTAGTAGCCTAGCAAGTACCAAACAGTTGGAGATTGTCAACTTAGACTATTGTAAGTTTAAATAAGGAACAAAACTGAAACGGTGGCAGGTGGTGATCGGTCTGGGTGGCTCAGTTGGTTAGACGTTGGCCTACTGATCCCAAAGTCGCGGGTTCAAATCCGGCCCAGACCGATGGTTTTTAAGTGTGCTTAAAAACGACAGCTCCATGTCAGTAGATTTACTGGCATGTAAAAGAACTGTGGGACGAAATTCCGGCACACCGGCTACGCTGATGTGTTCCTAACAATTGACAGCGTCGTTAAACAAAATATCATTTTTTGGTCATGAGATTAGGGAGGGGTTAAAAATAAAGTCAAAGGGACGTTTATGAAGAGGCCGTCATTTGTAACACAATTATTTCAGATTATATGGTCATCGGGAGGATTGTATATCTGCTAAAAATGCTGTTTCGTCAGAGGCAAATCCTGTGTGGGTGCAAAGTTATTCAAAGTTGATAAGTAGTGGTTAAAGAAGATCATGTTGCCCCATTTAAGTTGTTGGGGCCATCGGTCGTCCCTTTGAGCAACTTCCTTTTTCAGTCATTTGTATATATATAACTACATGTATAAATGTAACTATCATATCCCTTGTGTGAAGTGTGAGTTATTGTCAGTTACATGTATATTAGCTATCATAAGTTGTGCAGTAAAAGAGTGCATCATTATAATGCTACATGTGTGCAATTAGTGATGAGTGTTGACCCAAATACGCAATGTAGGCTGCATTACTGCTTTATCCCAAATATATCTCTAACAGTAAAGCTGTAGATGAGCAGCATCACATGGTTCACTGACAGTTGTAGTGTGTCACGGACATACAACGAAAGAACATAGCGCTGTAATACACAAATATGTTTCGCCAACCTGACATTGTACAACTTGCTAAAAGGCGACAATATCTCTTCCTCAGTCCAATTTTTCACTTTTTAAGGTATGTAGAATACAGATTAAAGCCACAACCGTACCTCACAAGAACTTACATCACATCACTTAATTACAAAACAATAAACTCTAAGAATAAGAACAACATTCACGTGCTTCCGTAGATTTCATACTTCTGGCATTGGCGACATATACGTCACCAACGTGTTAAAGGACAGGTAGCTGATAACACCACTCTTCAGTCACAACACAGCTGCCTGTCGACCACATGGCGCTGCTATTCTACAGGATACCTCTATAACTATACACATAACTACTATATCCTGTATTCAGATTTTCAGATTATGGTTAATTACATGTGTTGCTACTAGTTGTGCAATAAATGGGTGCAGTGTAATGCTATATGTGGGCAAAAAACAATGTGAAGTGTTTTAGTAAATATGCAACTGTAACAGTCTAATGGAAGTTATGTAGACAAATTTTAGTACTTGTCACCACTTTAGCCCAATGTGATTTCCCAGATTCTCTACAGATGCAGAGGAATTGACAGGTCCTAAGATGCAAAGTGTAGCAGAGGGGGGGAGGGGGTTTCTGTAGAATACCAGCCTAGCTCCTCCAACTGGATACTGTCTTCTGATACAGAGGGTGAGGGTGTGGCCTGGGTGCTTGGAGCATTGCCAGCCAAAGAAACAAAGATACCAATACTGTGTTAGGAAAGTGGCGACACTTGAATGCATATTTTCATTGCAGCAATTAGCTGCACAGTGGAAGTGAAGCATATGTTTACTTACTTCATAGGGTTAAACACTGAAGACAAACAAAGCTCAATGAGGCCACCTTTTATTTGTACCCATGGCTTTTTGCTTTGCTTTGTTATTAGATTCTGTGCTCACACAGTGACTTCTTATGTCTTTTCTGCAAAAAATAATTCATTTATTGAGGTAACTTGCCAATCAAATTTTTGGGTGCAATATGGAAATTGTATTTTTAAAAATCTAAAAGGGACAGGAAACACAAGGGTCAATAAGGCAAAATAGGAGATTCGGTATTAAGGAATTCTTTCATTGTTGAGGTGAATAAAAATGCATGTTAGTTCATAGGCAACAAAAATGCTTTATCTCTCAAACCATACTGTTGCAGATATTTATTGCAGAAAAAACTGTATTTATGGTGGTGCTTTAAATAAAGTTTTAATAGTGTAATAAAGGCTGCAAAAAATGACTACTGTGATGCACAGATTCTTAACTCTTCAAAGAATAACAATATGTATTGTAATAAAAAGTGAAACTCGCAACTCTAGGCCTGCCATTGGAAATAATACATTGCCAATAGTAAACAATGTAGTTTGTCCAGGCGGTGGTGACACTGCACATGCGTGAGAGAGGAGAAATTAAGAAGTGACTGGAGTGGTGGGGAACAAGCGAGTGATGTCAGAACTAAGGCAGTCACATACACAAGCCGTGTGTGTATATGAATTGTAACCAATTATTGTGAATAAAATTGCGTAGGCTTTTGCGGCTGGTGTCATAAATACAGAATGATTATCCAGGCTTGCGGGCTGTGGTGTAGTGGAAAATCTTCCAGACGTTTTGTTCAAAGCTTCGACGATTCGATGCCTGGAGATCCAAACAGCTCCGTATCAGCTGCTGAGAGTAGCAGAGTACTACCGTCACACCATCCAATGTGATCCAGAGTAAATAGGACTTCGTGGGCTACAGCCAGAAAATTCAAGATATACATTTCATTTATCATAAAAATATATCAAATATATGGCATTTTAATCAAGATTGTTAGAGCCGTTTTCAAGAAAATCAAAATTTTCAAAAAATTGTTCATGCGAAGGGTAGTTTAGGGCAGAGGAATTTTCTTTAAAATCTTTGTGTTGCATCCTTGAAAGACATTAAACTTAAATACCAACTATGGTTTTTAACCAACTTTTCGTTTTTGAGCTATCCCATGTACTGACGCACACAAACACACTGACTTTTTTCTAAAAAGGCTTGTTTTTTTCTTTGTATTCAGGGGGTCAAAACTTATATTTCTTGTGAAATCTCTACAACAAAATTTTGGGTGGAATATAATACTTGCTCTACTTTAGTAAACATAGTAGAGAAAGTAAAAATAGGACAGATTTGATTAATGAACATTTATTTGGAGCTATATTTACACTTTAAGATGATATAGGTAGATACTGCAGAATTACATGAAATCATGAATTCATATTTAAAGGTTACCAATTGCCATATCAAGTGATAAAATGAATGCCACTTTCTTCACATATATGTAACTTAAACATTTTGCCAACTATACACTTCCAACGTTGTGCAAGTAATGTTACATTGCTGCTATTACTATTTCCCATACATTGCCTGCCTGATGTTACGTGGCCCTTGGACCGTTTTGCAGCAACGTTACCCATCATATTATCTTAGCCATATACAGTGTATGTACACAAGTTCAAACATAAAAGCATAGCGGATAGAAGAGATAGTGTGAGCTCTTCGGGAGTTACTATGGTTCGCTCGCAAGATGGCACTGGTGTCGCGGTCGCTTTACTTTAGTTCACGAATGCATGGTGAAAATGGGTTTCATATTATCAGTTAGCATTTTAAATACCTAAAATCGTAAGCAGGAATATTGGAAATACTGTTTTGAAACATCGTCTTTCCTTGACACATAATATAGGATGGTATTTTACAATAATGGGTATTATAATTAACGAAGAACAGTGGGAAATATCTGCTTACATGATTTTACGCTGAAAAATTAAACCATAATGCAAATTATGTATTTTTTAAGCATTGTATCTAGAACCACCTTTGGTTTTTACTTAAATAATTTAAATTGCATTTATGTTCTCAACAGTTAGTAGCGAATTTCTTTTCTACTATTTTTAATTTAGCCATCTCTTTAGATAGCAGGATTTTGGTTCTAACTAAATATCTATTGAGGTTTCTAATTCTTTTCTTCAGTGTAGCAATTTCATTATTGACACTTGTGTTTGTGACCTTGGAGGAATTAGAACTGTTTTCTGTGAATTCCTCATTGTTGAAGGACGGCGCGTTTGAAATAAGAACTGGTTGACTGGATCCTGCATCTGGTAATTTACTGATTGTTGAATATTGCTTTATCAGTAATTATTTGTCTCTGTTTTGTGGAGATTTTTGGGATTTATGCACTGTAGTTAAGTACCTGGGTAAATTAGGAAATATACAGGGAATTGCCCCTGGCTTTAACTGCCATTTAATTCTAGGGATTTCAACTAGTTTTCCATGCACAACGAATGAATCAACTTTCACTAAAAAGTCCTCTGGAAAATGTTTGTCACAAATACTAGATTTAACAGATAATTTAGTGTCTTTCCTAGGAATAGACTTTTTCCATTTGTAAAACAGATTTTTATCTTTAGGAGGAGTAAAAAAATGTCTAGCTTCTGAGCAGTTTGTGTATCCTGAACGACACCCGGGTACAAAACAAGTTGGCATTTTTAATCAATTATTGATGTTGCTTGAAACTTACGTTTTGAAGAACACACACATTTATGCACAAAATTAGAAGCAATTTCACAAGTTATGTACCTAATTACTCACAACACACAACACATACGTATAAAATTGTCTGTACTTCCGAATCACATACTAGGCAGTTCGGCCGCATTTTAAGGCGACTGTGATCGCCACGCCACAGTTTTGGTCAGTTACCACGGATCATGCAGTGAACTAGCGGGAGAGCTCACATTTTCTCTTCTATCCGCTATGATAAAAGTAAAGTAAAAGAATGCAGTAAATGTAGTAGTAAAGTAGTGCTGCTGCTCATTTTAAGACCTGCCTGGTGTAGCATATTTTACATGCTCTCTAAAAATCTGTTACTATACTGCTATTGCTCTATCAATATATTAAATATTGGAGAGCAAGAGGATTAATGACTTCATTGTCAGAAATCCAGCATTAGCTAACAACAACATGAAGGTGGTTTGTCAAGGTATTAGGGTTTTTAATCCACTACTTTTAAATTCAAATTATACAAAACTTAGTAAAATACAAATATTACGACTGTTTTATACTGTAGAAATATTCCTTTTTTGCCAATAGAATTATAGGCTGTTTTTATTTAAGACATATCTTGCAACTTATATAGCTGCAGTCAAATGCGACAAGCTTCTGTACCCCACGGGAGGCTTTCTTCTATGCAGTATTAGGTTGTTTATAGCAATATACATATTAGTAGTTTGTGTCAATCCACCAACACTGCTGCCAACTTCAGACTAACACAATGTCTGTCTGGTTAGACGCTGGCCTACTGATACCAAGGTTGCAGGTTCAAAGCTGGCCCAGGCCGATGGTTTTTAAGTGTGCTCAAAAACGACAGCTCTCCTGTAGGACAACATTCTGGCACACTGGTGGCACTGATGTGATCCTGACAATTGACAGTGTTGTTAAACAACAAAATTGTTTTTAAACTAACAAACTCTGTCAACATTACACTATCAAAACATCCAAGCTGGGTTTTGTGTGCTATTTAACAATGCTTATGATATACCACTTTTATAATCTTAGATTCATGGGAGTTGAGGATAGAGTTTCTTCTCTTATTTCTTTTATCTTCTTTATTTATTTAATATAAGCTTACATTAATTAGCAAGCAATGGTTACACTAAAGAACATGAGTGAAGCAAGTGTGTGTTCTTTAACAAAGTGGAAGGAATGCTTATGATTGACTGTTTAAACTGGGTGTTCATTTTTATTTGTTCCTTCAATGGTCACACATGGCGTCATTGCTGTCTGGCAAGCCTTTAGTTGAAACCAGCTTAAGAAAACAGATATTGCACCCAGGTCAAATGTTGCATGAGTGCTTAGTTCAGTTATTGAGCCATGCTTGGCATTCACAAAGTTTTCCATAGAGCGCACAACACTAGTTTCTTCTGGCGGTTTATAGAAAGACTTTCTGTCATGAAATTGAGAAATAAAGAACATTTTAAGGCAGTGGTTTGGTTGTCAGTAAAGTTTTAAACACATTTAATGTCTTAAAGTGGAGAGATTTCAATGAATGTGTTACATGGCAAACTTGATTGACTAGATTTCCTTAGGTAAAATAGCCATATATGAAAAAATATGAAAAGCTTCAGCATTGTTTCAGTGGGGTGTTTTAAATTAAGCATTTGATGCTCCACACAGAGACATTTTTTGAAAGTGAGGAATAGTTATTTTTGGTTGGGCATCTCAGAGATACAAAATACCTGTATGTCATTTATGCATGGCATACCATAATAAAGTACCATAAAATAGTTGTGGTTACCATTTAACAATTATTTTAGAATTCTGCAAGGTGGAATATGTAGGAATTCCAGAAAATCATCAATGCTGCAGTTCATATTATATTAATATCACTCTTCCTTCAGCAATCCAGTTCAAAATTAGCATTCCAACATATAGAGGCAGTGGTATATTGTCAACTTCATATTGCCCTCGACTAATAACAATGTTGCATAGTACTCAAAGCTTGGAAGACTTGATTCTATATAATGCGGTTCAAAGAACACTCATGTTATAGTTGTATAAGTTCCACCAACAGTCCCTAGGGGGCAACTCCAAGTGGAAAATACTCTAAAAAGTGCACATGACGCCAACCATAGATTCAGCTGCTGATGCTGGTAGAAATACCACAACTATTTATCGTCAGATGGTGCAAAACAGGAGTGCATTTCTAGGTAACCATAGACTCGCGTGAAAGAGTGACAAATTGGAAAGCAAAGGTACAAATAAAAGTGAACACCATGTATAAGCTTAGGTTTCTGATTCACGGGACGTGAGGTTTATTTGTTTCATAAGCTTACATTAATTAGCTTTTAATTTTTTTCATCTAGATAATTTCTTGTAACGCTGTACACCTTATTGTCACAGCTTCTACATCCATTTACTCAGCTGTACTTCTCTATTAAATGACTATTATTTTTAGCATTTCTTGAAAGGGAGGAAGGAAAAAGAACCTAAAATCTTGCAAAACTGGCAAATTTCACTTATTTAGATTGATTCTCCCAGCCTCACATGCTCAATATTGTTGTTAGCTAATGCTGGATTTCTGACAATGAAGTCATTAATCCTCTTGCTCTCCAATATTTTTCACTGATGGATGGGGCATTAGAAGTGGCTGGGCATATTTGAAGGTGGGGCATTAGAAGTGGCTGGGCATATTTGAAGGTGGTCTCGATCCATTTCCTCTTGCAGATCACATAGAGGACAGATTGGTGAAGAATATATCTCAATTCTGTTTAAATGTAAACATGGCATTATTTACCCGTGGCATACCATGATTTTGCTGTAAAAGAAAACTTAATAAAAGCGGATGGCAGGTTGAGTTACAGGACTGCAAAGTGGTGACATATCTCTCCAGCAGTGTTGCCATGTCTGCTGAAGTAAAAGCAGAAGATTTGATTAGAAAAAAAAGCAGGAGAAAACAGTAGATTTTTTTAACCGGCAGTTTTGCTTAGTGTATATGTACATATTTATGACATGAATAATAATATATTTGCTCCAAAATTCTTGGGCTGTAGAATTACTGCCACATGCAATGTCAGCATTGTGCAATAGCCTCCATTCTGTATCTGTTTGTTGGATTTCTTCTTTCACCAACTTAGGAAACCTAGAAGCAAGTGGTACAGTTGACTGAACTGTTTTGATTTTAGCTGATTCTAACACTTCCAAATTGGAAGAAGAGGATTACTTAATGAAAAATAACTTGCATGTTGTGAACTGACTCAACATAAAAATCAACACAGTGTGATTTGAAAAGTTGTACATATTTGTCAGGAAGGAATGATTTTGTCAGAGATATTTGAACTTTGTCACCAAAATACATGTTTTCCACAGGAAAAA
Source organism: Tenodera sinensis (assembly GCA_030765045.1). Lineage (NCBI taxonomy): Eukaryota > Metazoa > Arthropoda > Insecta > Mantodea > Mantidae > Tenodera > Tenodera sinensis. The sequence goes on from CM060970.1 coordinate 37,116,601, forward strand.
ATACTTTTGGATCCCTGTATTCAATTATCTATTTCAGTGGAATTCAAACGTTGAGGTTTAATGTAGCAGTCAAGAATAGTTAGCAATGCAGAAACAATATGTGGTATGCCGTTTATGTACACAGGTTAATCATATTAATCTCTTGTTTTTATACACAGGGGAAATGCCTTGCCTGAAAATCTTTTTCAGAAAAGCGAATTATATGATGTTAAGGAAAATAGTGTTTGAAAGTGGAAAATACATAAAAAGTCGAAGATTTTGAAGTACGTTCAATTTTTAGCAGTATAGAATAGATTTGCAAAAAAGCAGCAGATCTGCAAAATCAGTAGACCTGACAACCGTCTTCTCTAGAAGCAGATTTAGGATACTTTCTTCTTCTTTCCCTGATTACCCTCCCCTTATGTAGGACTTACAAGCCAGTGCACGGGGTCAGACGCCTGTCGGGGAGCAGAGGGATCTCTGGACCAGAGTGAAGACTTGAAAGCACCTGGTATGATAGTAAGGAAGAGGATGATATGAAATGCAGGCAGAATGGATGATTGAAAGGGTGATAATGGAGCAATTTGTGGAACGAATGGCGGAGGAAACCAGAGAACCTAGAGAAAACCCGCCCAGACACTGCTTCGTCCACAACGAATACCACATGCAGGTCCCACGTAGGTGGTAGGCGAGCGGTCTAACCACTCAGCCATGGCGCTGCCATTATACTTCCAGACTCAGGGAAGGATGAGGAGTAATCTTGGCTGGAGAAAAATTCCAATCCCCCCCCTGCCAGGAATCGATCCTGGGACCCCTTGCACAGCTGGCAGGTGCTCTACCAACTGCTCTACGGGGCCATATATATATATATATGTTTATTAGCGGTCTGCGGGGGCTCAAGCCAAGCCCTCAGGTCTAGATCTTGCTCGACCTGCAGGCTGGGTTCAGGTCTAATTTGCATGTTTGTCGGACTCAGGCCAGGCCAGGGTTGATAATTAAGAGGTACAAAATAATTTATCATGTTTTTGGTCACTGATGTTGCAATTCTGAGAATAGCACAATTACCGCAGCATTTCTTTACTAGAAATTCTATATGATTATTCTGCTGACACATTTCACATATGTGACAAAACAGCAGTTCGACGAATACCACTTCTGACACCAGTGTGACAAACTTACAAAATCATTCCGGTTACTTTTCTATCACTTTATTGTCTTCTAAAATTTTATCACAAATATAGTTTTATTTTCGTAATTAACACAGTCTACAGTCTTTCATGCTATCACAACTTTTACTTCTCGTAATCCATCTGTCCTTTCTGTATCTTTCTTCACTTTCTCTGTCTCTTATGCACTATGATGGGGCAATCACTCGACACTTGTTAGATCTTCTTTGCAATGATCAATGTATTTATCACAATGACACACACACACACAGCTGTGTTGCACTTACTAACTCACTGAATGGCTCATGTCTGTAACTCTAATCTTCTCTCTGTTGCTGTCTTACCTCCTAATATAGGGGGATTACATCACACAGACCTTTCTCGAGTTCCACAAACACACCACTAGTGATGCTGCCAGATCTTTGTCAAAGATTCTGGAGATTGTGTTGCTATTTCTATTGTTTTTAGTCATATACACACTAGCAGACATGTGAGGTAGCCTGACCTTGAATGCCTTTGCCTGCTTGGTGGTCCAACATGTGATGTGAAGTAGCTTAGCCCCAACAGTCGTCTGTTTTGTGCTTGCATGGCATCCATAATAGTAATAATAATAATAATAATAATAATAATAATAATAATAATAATAATAATAATAATAATAATAATAATAATAATAATAATAATAATAATAATAATAATAATAATAATAATAATAATAATAATAATAATAATAATAATAATAATAATAATAATAATAATAATAATAATAATAATAATAATAATAATAATAATAATAATAATAATAATAATAATAATAATAATAATAATAATAATAATAATAATAATAATAATAATAATAATAATAATAATAATAATAATAATAATAATAATAATAATAATAATAATAATAATAATAATAATAATAATAATAATAATAATAATAATAATAATAATAATAATAATAATAATAATAATAATAATAATAATAATAATAATAATAATAATAATAATAATAATAATAATAATAATAATAATAATAATAATAATAATAATAATAATAATAATAATAATAATAATAATAATAATAATAATAATAATAATAATAATAATAATAATAATAATAATAATAATAATAATAATAATAATAATAATAATAATAATAATAATAATAATAATTCCAAAATAGTTTTGTTTAAAATAACATTACACAAATAGGCCCAGGTTGGGTGATACACTAAAATCTCTCCTGGGGCTGGGCTTGAGTTTGATTGAGGCCTGTCCAGGCTGAACATAGGAATGTCAGCCCGTGCAGACCTTTAATATATATATATATATATTTTCCTTGATTTTTGTGTTTTATAATGTATATCATTATGGACTAATGTAATCTCCAAAAGTGAAAGTGGAACTGTCTAATTATGGTTCTGTAAATTATGCATGTAAATACAGAAGATATTTGTTTCAATTTTTCTCAATTTTGGTTTCTTATGTTTATACTTTATCCTGTTGTTTTAATTGCAGTCATTCCTAGTGTGTAAGCACGTGACAATTTATCAGCACATTTATAGTTGTTATAAACTTCAATATTTTTTTCAGGTATTCTAAGACTGTCACCAGTGTCAAGCAACGTTTGGGCTGCTGGAATCACTGTAGTGATCCTTCATGTAATTCTTGGCTTCTACATTCATAGAGCATTCCTGTCAGATTCAACTCCAGCAGCAAAACCTGCAAAACAAGATTAAAGGGTTAAGCATACTGTATCAGCAAACATTTAAAGGTAAGATCAAATATTATGTAGGACACAGTAAACAGGGTAGAATGGTAATGTCATTCCAATGGTAAAGCTGTGGATCTGTGTACATTTTTGGGAAAGTAGTCTTGCATGCATTTCAGACTTGAAATTATTACATTTTATTATTCTAAGGCATTTTGTGATGTGGAACTAGTGTTATTTTCAATTAAACTGTTTAATACGAAGGATGTTCAATAAAGACTGGCACTGATTTTTTTTCCCTTTCATTAAGTGTCTGACTGCGACATCTGTCCATGTGCCATTGAACTTCATATTCTAGTCGCTAATCACTGAAAATCACACAGCGATAGCTCTGTCACTTGATGTTGACAGCTTGTGAGAGTGAACGTGTTTGATAATCGCCTCTAAATCTCGTCACGAGTACAGAAGTCACCCAATAAGGGCATAGTCATTACTGTTTTTGATTACCACAGGAGAGTCTGCATTCTCACAGTTCCAAGACACTCTACAGACACTGCAGATTACTATAGCACTATCCTGAAACAATTGGTAAAGGATCACATTCCCAAAAAGCTAAAGAATCTCATTCAGCAGTGCAAGCTTCATCACGACAATGCCAAGCCACATATTGCTGATGCGGTTATCGAATTCCTGGCACAAAATCATATCTCCATGGTACCTCTTCCACCTTGTAATCCTGACCTAGCTCCATGTGACTTTTTGCCTTAACTCGAGAGCCAAAAAGGAACTTAAGGGACGTCGGTTCGACAATGAGACCAAAGCAATGAAAGCTTTAGAGGCGACCCTGAACAGGCTCTCAAAGAATGGCTTCCTGCACGTTTTCAAGGAATGGCAAACGAGGTGGGACAAGTACATTGTATTGAGGGAGAAGTATTCTGAGGGGGGCAACAGTCTGTATGAGGGATTTTTTACAATACATTGTTGTATGAATATTAGTGACAGTCTTTACTGAACACCTCTCGTATGTAACAAAAATTGTTCTGATTGATTGATTGATTTGGTTTAAGGGCGCTCAACTTCTAGGTCATCAGTGCCCTTAAAAGATTCATGGCAATAGCCAGATATAAATTTCACTCAAAAAATAAAAATACTAGCAACAAGAAAAATATACAAAGGTAAAAAGCAGTGGCAATAGCCAGATATGAAACAAGGTGATAAATATGTCCAAAATCAGAAACAGATAATTAAAAATTTTAAATTCTCAAATTGATATTGCACTCCGCTAAAAAATTAAAAACTCTATCAACCGCTGTTTTGTCGTCCGCTAGGACCTCTGCAAGTCTGGCAGGCAGCTGCAGAGAATCCCGAAAGTGCGCTAGAGAGCAACACTCTAGCAGCACATGGCGAACCGACAAAATGTCACACAGCGGACATAGAGGTGCAGGGTCCCTTTTAAATAGGTAACCATGCGAAAAATTGCAGTGCCCTATTCTTAATCGAGCCAAACTAACCTCCTCGCGACGAGATGTGCGACAGGAAGTTACCCAGTTTATTGGAAGTTCTTTCACTTCTCTAAGCTTATTACCGCGGAGAGCTGACCACTCGTCGTGCCAGGACGACAGCACTGCTCTCCGCACTTCAAGCCTGAAGTCTTCCGAAGTAACACGTGAGATGGTAATACTAGGTTCTGTAGTTGCCGTCTTTGCTGCTAAATCTGCCATTTCATTCCCCGGCAAACCTACGTGACCAGGAATCCATGCACACACCACGTCAACACCAGAAGCGTGTAAAACATTGAGGGCATCCTGGATGCGTTGTACAATAGGGTGGGGGTTGTACAACTGACAAAGGCTCTGCAGTGCACTAAGGGAATCGCTCAAAATCAAGCAGTCACCTAATTTACGACGGCGCACATACAAAACGGCTTAGGACTAAGGGTGCTATTCCTATATCGTTCTCTTAGCGTGGTGGTGAAAAAAGAAGCGAACGCTGGGTGCTTAGGCATACATCTAAGCGCGCAACCATCATTTGCCAAGAGAATCTCACGCCTATATTGCAAAGGAGGTTCTGCGGACTCGGCGTAAAGGCTCACCACTGGGCTTGTTGGAAAAGCTCCTGTTGCAATGCGGATGCCCCTATTATGGACCACGTCTAATCTCAGCACAGATGGTCGTGCTGACGAATAAACAATACACCCATAGTCTAGCTTGGATCGGACCAATGCGCGATATATTCACAATAAAATTGTCCGATCCGCTCCCCATGATTTGCCATTCAGTACTCGCATAATATTTAGGGAACGGTCACATCTCGCTCTTAGCTGTGCAATATGCGACGACCAACTAAGCTTCCTGTCCAAGATCAAACCCAGGAAGCGCGTCTCTTCTGCGAAGGGAAGTACATCTGGACCAAATCGGAGCGAAGAGGGTAATCGTCTCCTACGGCGCCAGAAATTAACGCAGATTGACTTCTCAGTTGAGAAACGGAAGCCGTTTTTCATGCTCCATTCTCTAAGGTTGTCCAAACATTGCTGCAGGCGCCGTTGTAAGAACGCCGTGCGCTGAGAAGTGTAATAGACAGCGAAGTCGTCTACGAATAGGCATGACGAAACTCCAGGTGGAACACATTTCCAGATGGAGTTAATTGCTATAGCAAAGAGCGTGACACTTAGCACCGAACCCTGAGGTACTCCCTCCTCCTGAACAAAAGAATTAGAAAAAACCGAGCCGACCCTTACTCGGAAAAAGCGGTCCTTTATAAACTCCTGAATGAAAAGTGGTAGGCGTCCACGCATGTTCCAGGCATACAGGGAACGTAGAATCCCTGCTCGCCAGCACGTATCATAAGCCTTCTCAAGATCGAAAAATATGCCAACGGTTTGACAGTTCTTCATAAACCCGTCCATTATCTGTGTCGATATTGACACAAGATGGTCAACAGTTGAACGGCGTCGTCGAAAACCACACTGGATGTTAGTAGGTTACGACTTTCTAACCACCATACCAATCGTCCATTGATCATGCGTTCCATCACCTTGCAAACGCAACTGGTGAGGGAAATAGGACGATAGCTGGAGGGAAGATGACGGTCCTTCCCAGCCTTTAAGATGGGAATAACGGTGGCCTCCCGCCAATTTTCTGGGAGTATACTGTCAACCCAAACACGATTATAGACCTCAAGCAGGAATGCCTTACCTTCAGGAGAGAGCTGTTGTAACATTTGTACATGAATACCGTCCGGTCCTGGTGCTGAACATCGCGAAGATTTCAGGGAATGCTCCAGCTCCGCCATGGTGAAAAGGCGATTGTAATCTTCTACGCTTCTAGAACGAAACGTGAAGCCTTGAGACTCCACCTGAGTTTTAAATGGAAGGAACTCAGGGGAGTAGTTTTCCGAGCTAGACACTTGTGCGAAAGCACTGCCAAGGGTATTGGCCACTTCAAATGAATCAACAACAGCCCCTGTGGCTGTTTTTAGTCCCGCTATTGGTATTGGGTCGTTTTAGCTGCAACACGCCTTAATCTATCCCACACAACCGAGGAAGGTGTGTGTCGGTTAAATGAAGCTACAAATTTGCTCCATGATGACTGTTTGCTATCCTTAATGACTTGTCTGGACCTGGCACGCATTTTCTTGTATTCGATTAGGTTTTCCAAAGTAGGGTGACGTTGGAAAACCCTAAGTGCACGCCTTCGAGCGCGAATGGCATTCCAACATTCTTCCGTCCACCAGGGGACGGGAAATCGACGGGGGTGTGTAGTCGACCGCGGAATCGATTGTTCAGCAGCCGAGAGAATCGTCTCCGTGAGATGCTGCGCCAAATTATTCACTGAGTCGTGCTCGTTGTACGTAAAGACAGCCAACTGGGTGTAAAGGTTCCAGTTGGAATGGTCCAAACGCCGTTTGGGCATACATGTGGAATATGTATGTTGCGTCAAGAGACTAATAACACATGGGAAGTGGTCACTAGAGTGTAAATCAGAGATGACATTCCATTGTAAGGAGACTGCCAACTGAGGTGAACAAACTGCAAGGTCAAGGTGTGAGAAGCTGTTATGAGAGTCAGAAATGAATGTAGGCTCTCCAGTGTTGAGGAGAGCTAGGTTGTGACTGTCCAAATAATCGGCAATGAGCATACCTCTCGCACAAGCGCGACTTGAACCCCAAAGTGGGTGGTGCGCATTGAAGTCTCCCACCAACAGAAACAGTGTTGGCAACTGGGAAACTAGATCGTCTAAATCAATGTGCGAGAAGTCATGGGACGGAGGCAAATATAAATTACAGATGGTGAAATGGATGTCTAGCAGTAGAATCCTTATTGCAACTGATTGGATATCAGACTGTATTGGTACAGATTGCATATATATGTCATCTCTCACAAGTATCATAGCGCCGCCATGTGCCGGAACACCCTCTTCTGGTGTGACGTCACACCGTACTGGGGTGTATCGCCTTAGATGGAAAGCGTCTTGAGGACGCAGCTTAGTCTCTTGCAAACATGCAACCAGAGGTTCGTATTCTTTGAGCAAAAGCTCAAGTTCTGAACGTTGACTTCTTATACCACGTATGTTTCATTGTAGTATAGCCATATTGCATTATGTATGGGATAGGTAATTCCAAGGTAACTCTACATTACTTTGGAGTAGGCGGTTGTCGAATTAATTTCGCCCTTTTCTTCTCTCTTGGGCTTATAGTTTTGTCAGACGCTTTTTCGCGCCTCTTTTCCACTGGGGGTCTCCCAGTGTGGGTAGATTCTAGTTCCATGTCCTCTGCCGAGGACGTCCGTGTTCCCATAGAGAATTTCGGTTCGAGAGCTTCGAACCGATTTGACACGGAGACTGGCGAAGATGACATACGCCGTTCTGTAGCCATACCAGAGGATTCCTCTGAAGAGGATCTCCTAGGAGATGACTTTGGATTTTTCTTTCCCTTTGATGTTTTGGGAGAAACCTTACTCTCTTTGAGGAAATCAGATCTTTTGTACTTCGTCTTAAACTTGATCGGTGAAGCATCGTATACAATGGGTCTACTTGTCGAAGTTGGCTTCTTTGTTGGTGACCTTCCTGATCTGCTGGATTGAACTGCGGTGCTTGTAGATGCTGTAGCAGACTTAGGTGATGTGAAACGCTTTGGATGTGACCTAGCTACGAGAACTTTATCTGATATTGTTGCCCCGTTTATATCGCTAGTTTGAGTTGCGATTTCCCGACGTGGTACTAGTTTAGCCGTAACCGAGCTATAGGTACTGGAGTTCGGGATAGCGGGCTGGCGCAAACGTAAGAGCTTTCGGGCTTCTGAGAAGGACACCTTCTCTCTAACCTGGATCTCCTGGATAGCTCTTTCCTCCATATAGCGGGGACATTCTCGGGAGTTGGCTGGATGTTCTCCCCTGCAGTTAATACAACTGGGAGGTGAGGTGCAGTCATTGTCATGTGCGATGCCTCCACAGTTTACGCAGGTAGCTCTACCACTGCACGTATCACTTGTATGACCAAAGCGCTGGCATTAATAACATCTAAGCGGGCTTGGAATATAAGGTCTTACTTCAATGGCCTCGTACCCTGCCTTTATCCTTTGCGGGAGATCTACCCGATTAAAGGTAAGGAAAAGGGTACGGGTAGGCAGATATTCGCCTCCTTCTTTTCTCTGAACCCGATAAACAGATATCACACCTTGATCTGTTAGGTTCTCCTTAATTTCATCATTGGACATATCGTCCAATGTGCGTGTGTTCACAACACCGCGAGAGGAGTTCAAAGTTTTGTGCATCTCTACACGCACCGGATAGCTGGCTAACATGCTGGCTTTTAATATAGTAGCTGCCTGTGCTGCTGAAATAGTTTCAACAAGCAGCGTGCCATTCCGTGATCTTGTGCAGTTCTTCACTGGGCCAGCTATCTTATCCAGACCCTTCTGTATCATGAATGGATTTACCGATCTGAAAGTTTTACCTTCCTCTGTTCTTGTTATGGTTAAGTAGCGAGGACCACTCAACTCTGCTACTTCCTTTTCACTAACTCTGGCTTGTTTGGTTTTTGGAGTTTTAACAGAACTCATGGCGATTATATCCTCCACCATTGCAAATGTCTCCGATGGCATGCTCACATCCTGGGCGCCACCCCGGCTTAGGTGAGAGTCCTGGCCTGGACCTTGCTCACCCTAGGGTGTCACCTCCTAATGTATAGACAGAGGGACCCAATCGCCTTCAGGAGTGCATCAGCTCATGCAATGGCCCCTCCCCGGGACTGACCTTTATCAGCGGATACGCACACAGATCCTACATGATAACCAGGGGCTGGGACTTACGCGATTACCCAGTCACCCCTTGCGTCACCCCATCCTCCTACAACCCGCGCGTAGGTTATCTATCAGACTGTGTACAGGGAGGTAACAGGTGGGAGGTCAAACACAAAAGTGGACCAAAGTTGATTGGGCGTTTGGCATGTGCCCTCTCACCTCTTGGAGGAACCCAATCGAGAGTATGGCTCGGGGCCCCGGGTACGCCAAACCTGTACCTACCTTAGTAGGAGCCCCTGGGGGAGTTTGATTTCGGAGTCCTCTTCTCCTAGATGAGTTGTCAACCAAGACTACCGAGCCTCATCTACCCGTTTGGAATGTTCTTAGCTTCCCCTCACCTCTTGCCTACCAGTGGTCAAAAGACACTAAATAGGCCGTCTGGTTCGGGTACTGAGCTCCTCCGCCACGACAAGGCAACACTCCTTCGGAGGGGAAAATTGTTCAGAGCCAGATATATTAGAAAGCTCTGTGCACTTTCATAATTTCTATTGGAGTGACAATATACAGGATGAATCAGAATAATAGAGTAATTTTAAGCTGTGATTAAGGGATTCCATTTCAGTATTTTCTTATAGTGAATGTATGTCTGGAAATGACTTGTTATTGAGCTAGAGTGCATTAACTTTTTCAATCTCTGCGTCGGGTTAGATGAAGTTCTGCCACATAGATCCTGGTTCCCGCTTTGGCATTGGAATGTCACTTATGTTGTGTTTTCTTTGCATTTTGGAATATTACTTGTATTCTGTTTTAACATTGTTACATTATCATTCAACAATGAGGGATTCCATCACGTATTATATAGAGCTTTGTGACCTTATGGTTCTGGTTGTCAGTCTCTATCAGCATCTACTGCTTCATTTACTGGAAGGACTCTCAGCTTTACAATGCACAAAAATGTTCTACCTTTCTTAGGAGAACTAGCAGAGATGCATTACGTTTATGATGCTGCCTGGGAAAACATGAAAGGGCCATGAGACCTTTATGCTGAGCTTTACCCAAGAAGACGTTTGCCTCATCATGGCACCTTTACTGCCATACATCGATTGCAAGAAACAGGAACTTTCCAAAAACAAGTGCATTGCTCAAGAAATGAAAACTCTCCTAATGTCTTGTAGTAATAAACAGTGACCTGCTTGGCAGGATTTCATCTAACCCAACTCAGTGTTTCAAAAATTTTAATGCCCTATAGCTCAATAACAAGATGTTATGGACATACATTCTTGATAAAGAATATTCTTCATTATAACTCCTGAATCATGCCTTAAAATTATTCAGTGTTATTCTGAGCTGCCCTGTATGTCATCCTTTAAATCGGAGAGATATCTCAATGGATGCACTGAAATAGTCTATGGGCAATTTCTGACTTAAATAGAATTATAGACGAGTTTGAAGTGATAGAAACAGATGGTAATTGCAGCAACTACTGAAAGCAAAACATTTGTTAACAGAATTAGTTGGCAATATTCCAAGGTTCATAATGGTATCCTTGTTCTTTCCTCCTTACCTGATTACCCTCCCCTTATGTAGCACTTACAAGCCAGTGCATTGGGTCAGATGCCTGTCAGGAAGCACAAAAACCTATAGACCAGATAGAGTGAAGTCCTGGAAGTGGTTGGTCAGCCAAGCACCAGGTATGAGAGTGAGGAAGAGGATGATATGAAATGCAGGCAAAATGGATTACTGGAAAGGTGATAATGGGGCAGTTGGTGGAATGAGTGGCAGGGGAAACTGGAGAATCTGGAAAAACCTACTCTGACGCCACTTCGTCCACCATGAATACCATATGCAGGTCCCTGGGATCGAATCCAGGCCGCCTAGGTGGTAGGTGAATGCTCTAACCGCTCGGCCACGGCACTGCCTTCCTTATTCTTCAAAATGAATATATTTTCCCAAACCATCAAATCTATCGATCTATTCAATTGTTTTAATAATTTAACATGTGGATTTATTTCATGATTAAATGGCCATAAATGATCCGCCTCAGTGATTTATCAGTCTGTCTATACTTAATATTTCTAAAATGTTATTTATCCTGGTTTCTAAATCACATTTTGGTTTACCAATATAAAAGCTGTCACATTCCAAATGGCTAAATTGGTAAATGTCAGATTTTGTACAATTTCAAATTTTATCCTTTGTAGAAAAGCTGAATAAAATTTTTGTTATATTTATTTTGAGGAACCAATATTATTCCATGTTCTTTCAAAACTTTTACAAATTTTTTATTATTTTAAGGATGAATGTTTTTAACCATTAGATCTATGGACCCATAAATTTGAGAAAAGATTTAATTTAAAGGGTGAGTTAATTAATAACACTGAACAACACTTACAACATATTTTTCTGGGACGCATTTCGAAGGTTAACTTTCCTCCATTATCAACCGGACAATAACTGGGTTTCCATGATGTTTCATGGTGTAGATGGTGATGCTTCTTCTGGTGTTTCTTCTGGTGGCGGTTCAATGAACTTAATGAAAATATCTCTCTGAGGAATGTCGAAATTAAATACTCGGTTTCTAATTTTTAAAATAAAGATTTGTTCCCATGTGGACAGTTCTTGTTTTCCGGTTATGTGTTTGAGAAGTTTCGGTTCTAGCTTTATGTCATGATTTTTTGTCCAAAAGTGATATGCGACCGCTGATTTTTCTAATTGTTTGCTCTTAATGTTTCTAACGTGTTCCTTGACTCTAATTTCTAAATTTCTTTTGGTTTTTCCTATGTATATTTCATTACAATCACTGCATTCAATTTGGTATATGCCAGATTTTTTGTTAGGTGGAATAGCATCTTTGATGTTTGAAAGTAGTAGGTTTTTTATAGAGTAATGGTTTACTGCTGCTAGCTGAATGTTGTATTCCTTGAACACCTTTTTAAATTTATCAAAGGCCCATGGATGATATGTGAATTTTTTTAATATCATTTTTGTTTTTGCTGCTGTGAGAGTTGTAGTATCTTTTAATAATCTTTTCTTTTCTGCTCGTTTTACCTTTTTATCTACTAATTCTTTGGGGAAGCTGTTTTTTTGTGCTATTTCAATTATTTTGTAATATTCTGCTTTATATTCTTCTGCTGAAAGAGGGATGTTCACCAATCTATGTGTTAAACTATTGAAAATTGCTTGTTTGTGGCTTCTTGGATTGTAACTATTAGCTTTTATGTAGTTGTCTGTCTGCGTTGGTTTTCTGTGAATACCAAAATTTATTCTATCCTTGTTTTTGATTAATTTTAGATCTAAAAATGGTAATTTATTATCTTTTTCTACTTCCACTGTGAAATTTATACTTTTGTCCTGTATGTTCAGAAGTTTTAATGTGTCACTGATGTGTCTTTTTGGAACTATTGCAAATATGTCATCCACATATCGCTGCCAGAGTTTGAACATCCTCGGGAAACCTTTTGTGATCCATATTTCCAATGAACTCATGTAAATATCTGCTAACAATGGCGAGAAAGGGTTGCCCATTGCTAAACCTAAAGTTTGACTGAAATACTTTGTTTGGAACTGGAAGAAATTTTCTTCTATGCATAATTTGGTGAGTTCTATGTATTCTGCAATTTCTGACGATGACATTCCAAGTGATTTGAGCCAATTTTTGATCAGTGATGGGAGTTTTTCTATTGGTATACTGGGAAGTAGTGACTTTACGTCAAAGGAGACAAGGGTGTCCTCTTCTGTTAATTTGAAGTCTTTGATGTGTTCTATTAGTTCATAACTGTTTCTTATGCTTAAACTTTCAAATTTAGGAAATGAATTAAATTTATTAGATAGCCATTTTGCCAGTTTGTAAGTTGGTGAATCTATGCTGCTAATTATGGGCTAATTATGCTGCTAATTCTGAAAGCTTTGAGAATGAGGTGGACACAGCTTGAAACCCAGGGTCAGCAAATAATACTAAGATAAGTGAAGTTTTTAGTTTCTAATTTGTTCTTACTTTAGAATCTTGTTGCTTCACTGTTAATAGCTTCAATTTTTCCTTATGTTGTTAGTGTTGTTCAGTGTTATTAATTAACTCACCTTTTAAATTAAATTAATTACAACACTGTTTTCAAACTTCTATGAAAGGAAGATTGAGAAAAGATGTTTATTTTAAAGAATAAGGATCCCTTAATGAATTTTGAAATACTGCCAAATGATTAGTCAACAAATTTGTTTTGCTTTCAGTAGTTGGTAATATGATAGGTAAAAATCTGTCGCCTAGGGTCACAATGATGACTATAATAAACATTGCTACTGAGGATGTGAGTGATCGACTCATAAACCTGTTCTAGTCACTAGAAATAATTCACAATTACCAAAGATAAGCGAAGTTTAGCCTCTGAATATTTATTATATTTGTTGAATTGCAGCAAATACTTGATATTAAATGTATTGAACTCCTCCTATCCTTGATCAAACAGAGACATCTCCTGGTACCAGACATTAATAAGTTGCTTTTCTGTTACAGAACCAAGATGTCGGAAAAATACCAAAAGGGACAGCATTTGTTAATTGAAACAGAACTTGAAACTGTGGAAGGGGAGTTCCATAGTATGGATGTAAAGTACAAGGTGATAACCTTGAAAAATTGTATACTTCATCCTTCAGGCAAACCCCTGGAGGGAATAAATCGCTATTATGAAAATGAAATAAAAAACAGTAAGTAACAGTACAATTTCACATGTAGTTGTTTCGGACTTCAAAGCTTAGAAAAAATGTTGTATATCATAAGAACATGGTTTTCCTAGGTTATTTGCCTGTTTATTTGCCAAGTGCTAAGAATGTTACAATAAATGAGGAGCATCGGCTTACCTTTGAATTTGATTACAACAACACTGTTTTCAACACTTCCAAGAAAGATGTCTACTGTTAACTTAACTGTCACATTAAGTGCTGAAGATACATGAAACTATGGTATGGTTGTTGCAGTACGAGTACTGGATCCATCACTTAATGTAGCAGACAAGGACAGTGAGGCAGCTGGTAATTGGGACCTGATGCACAAAACAGAGATTCCCTATCGTCCTAATAAACCTCCAGGGAAAGTCACTGCAGGAGATGTAGTTATGAATAAGAATCCATGGAGCAATCAAAAAGGAAGAGCAGGTAAATGTTAATCATCTCTGCTTTGAAAAATTGTGCTAGGAAGTTTGCATCATTTAGTACTTTTTATACATCCTCAAAGGATTTCACAAGTAACGGGTGATCCAAACTGGCTGCACTATGTTTTGTCTGTACAGGTCCTCTGCACTCGCCTCCGACTGCCACTGTCATAGAACAGCGTGGATAAAACCATACAATTTTTAAAATTACTTTTAAAGGCTTTACTTACCAATATGATTATAGCAGATGCTGAAACTGGCCACCGTCGTTGTCCATACATTTTTGGCACCTCTTTAGGAAATCATCCATCACTCGCCGTCAGCCTGGGTGGCTCAGTTGGTTAGACGCTGGCCTACTGATCCCAAAGTCTCAGGTTCAAACCCGGCCCAGACCGATGATTTTTAAGTGTGCTTAAAAACGACAGCTCCATGTCAGTAGATTTACTGGCATGTGAAATAACTCCTGCGGGACAAAACTCCGGCACACCGGCGACGCTGATGTGATCCTGGCAATTGACAGCATCGTTAAACAACAAAATAGTTTTTAGTAGTTCATCATAGAAATTGCAGGGGTTAGGTCAGGGGACCAAGGGGACCATAAATTTCTACTAATAATTCTGTCCTGAAACACACTTTCAGTGCTCATTGAAAGATTGGCTGTATGAGCTGTTCCAGAGTCTTGTTGAAAAAGGGCAACATCACGCTCCCTGTCAGTTAATCCTCTTAAAAAAAGGATGCAAAATTGTATTCATTTATGTATGGGCGACAACTGTTGACTCAAAAAAATCATAAATACACGCTGTGCAGTAGAAAATGTTGAGCCAGGATGTTGAGGACTATACTCCATCCAGCGTAAGATCCACACCTTGTATCCCTCCGCGGTAACCTCATGCTCGTATCAGCTGCCACTAACACAAATAAACAAACGCCACATGGACTCAATCATTGTGTTTAAAGATGCAGTAGAATGATAATTGGGAGTTTTAGGAATAGCGCTGCTATTGCGTTATATTCATGTAATCTTTATCAGGGTTGTTGCTGCCTTGTTCCAAGTAAACAACGCTAGGATTTATGTCCTGAGTAATATTATTCAAATATAACAATAACATTACTATTACTATTATCATTAGCATTATTATTATTATTACTATTATTGTTATTATTATTATTATTATTATTATTATTATTATTTATTATTATTAATTATTATTATTATTAATTATTATTATTATTATTATTATTATTATTATTATTATTATTATTAATTATTATTATTAATTATTGTTATTATTAATTATTATTATTAATTATTATTATGATTATTATTATGATTATTATTATTATTATTATTATTATTATTATTAACCAACATTCGTAAGTAAAAGCTGAGCTGAAATTAAATGTAACATAATTAAAATAAAACTCACATTAATCTGCATCACTGTCGGGAAGAGGTGTAATATCTGCATCTCCATCATTTGTGGTGTCATCGTCATCAGAAGAAGGGGAAGAAGAAGAATCAACACCCACACTAATCACAAGACGATCTACGATAGCATCTGATAGCCCGTCCATCACCCACATCTCATTTTCTTGCTCAATTGCATGACGTATATTATTTTGCCACATATTAGGTGTCGCCTGAGATATTGCAGTTTCAAACAATTTGCGAACATCCCGTAATTTGAAGGTTACGTTGTTTCTGGCTACGAATCCCTTGAGGAAGGCCCATATTGTTTCTATTGGGTTCAGGTTGCTGTGATAAGGGGGCAATCTCTCTATGTGTTGACCAGATTTTCTAGCAAGGTCATCGATAACATTTGTTTTCACTGTTATCGGCAACCTTTTGTGCTTGATTTAGAAGCTCTGCTTTCACATCTGATTCACAAAAGGGCAAATTATGTGACGTCAACCAATCGGCAATTTCTTGTTTTCGCCACGAACAGTTGGGACAACGTTCCAGTCTGACACTGTGATAAGGTGCATTATCCATTACGATAACACAACCGGGTTCAAGTTTCGGAAGCACACTTTCAAACCACTCCTTAAAAACATCGCCATTCATATCCTCGTGGTAATCACCTGTACGTTTTGACTCGAAGATTAGAACACCGTCTTCCACAAAACCGGAATCACTGCCGATGTGCGCAATAATAAGGCGTTTTCCTTTCCCTGTAGGATTTTTGAGCCCTGTTGACGTTCCACAAAGAAATGCATCCTTTTTTGAGCTCGTCATAATGTCAGACCATGCACGGGATGTAGTATGCCCTTTATTAACCCATGTTTCATCAAGGTAATATATTTTCTTACCTTCTGCTCTGTATCGGCACATATTCCGCAAGTAACACCGCCTCCATAGCACGATATCTTCTCTGTCGATTATGGCATTCACTTTATTTCTCTTCATAAAACTAAATCCAATTTCTAGTAATAATTTATGAAACGTGGATCGCTTAAATGAAGGTAATGCTGGATCATTGTTAACACTACTTAAGACTTTTTCTAATGTTGGCGGTTCATTCTTGAAGAAAAAGTGGTGCACTTTTCTACGAACAGCACATTTAGTAAAGTCATCCGCTTTTTCTAATTCTGGCTTCCGTTTTTTTCTGTTCTTCCTTGGTGTCCGCAATGTTCCTGTTTGCTTAAGTTCCTTACGGGTACATTTAACACTCCACTCGGAAATACCGGTGTAATCTGCAGTTAACTTCACAATGTTATTCACAGTGACAGAAGGGTACTTCTGCATTAATTTGTTAAAAACATTCAAGACTATTTGTTTCTCACCACTTTTTAAGGGCTTACCTTTAGAGTGCTTCACTATTTCACCTTTATTTTCACTAACCAGGCTAGCAGCACTTGTAGAAGCATCCATGTTTATCACCTTACTGATTACTCACCATTGTCATGTGGATGCGTGAGAGGGGATTAACTGGACACAATTAAACGGAAGCTATAATCTCCTTTACTCTTATTAATATTATTTATTATTTTATATTAATCAAAAGTTTCAAATTATATTTGACTGTCATACATCATGAAAAGTCACATATAATCGCCAATATTTAAGGTACTATATTTTGTGGCGTGCTTCGGTTTCGCGCGAATCGCCGGTTAGTTGTTGACAACTTGTGTTTACACCAAGGGCGGATCTTAGAGTGGAGCGACTATAAGTACAGGACTAAATAATAAAGCACACTGGAAATAATGTTGTTGTTAGCTAATGCTGGATATCTGACAATGAAGTCATTAATCCTCTTGCTCTCCAATATTTTTCACTGATGGATGGGGCACTAGAAGTGGCCGGGCATATTTGAAGGTGGTCTCGATCCATTTCCTCTTGCAGATCACATAGAGGACAGAGTGGTGAAGAATATATCCCAATTCTGTTTAAATGTTTTGCCAGACAATCATGTCCTGTAATCAACCTGAAGGTTGCAACTGCTGTTTTTCGAGGATACTCAGGAATTACTGTTTGAATGTTTGGTAGTTCCCATCTTTTATTCATTGATTTTTCATAGTAATATTTTGCAATAATTTTTTTGAATTCAGAGTTGACTAATCTTTTAGCTGCATAAAATGGTAAATTAACTATAGATTTTTGTACACCGCTGGTACCCTTTTTTGCAAGAAAATCAGCTTTCTCATTACCACTCAGTCCACAGTGAGCTGGTATCCATTGGAAGACTAGGTGTTTTTGAAGTGCTGTTAGATGGGTAAGGATTTTCCAACATTCTATAATTGTGTGGTTTTTTGGTAACAACTTGGAAGCAATTGCTATAATTGCTGCCCTGGAATCTGAGAGAATAACTGCTTGCTGAAAATGTGGAATTCTGTTCAAAAGATTTTGTAGGGCCATTCAAATTGCTTCAATTTCTCCATCAAAGTTAGTAGTTCCATAACTTAAAGATTTGTAATAGGAAAAGTGGTGACATGCGACTCCAGCACCTGCTCCATCTTGGTTTGATATCAATGATCCATCAGTATAAATATGGAGCCATTCATGTTCTGGAAATGTAGCATGGATTGCCTCTAATGCCAATAATTTAGAACACTAGATGGAGTATCACTTTTCTTAACTTCTTCTGTCAGGTGTATATAATATGTGGTGTCTAATGTATGTGTCAGATTGACTTTAGATATGAAGTTTTCCTTTGAATTAGGAAGGTATACATTCTTCCTGATGTCTTGAATTTTGGAAAGAAAGCTCTCCTGAGTGTTTAGTGTATGTGTAAAATTTCTCTTGTGCCATGTATTGAATGGGAGTCTGATCAACTTTTCGTGTTGAATAAGAGCCGCTTTTTCTATTTCATATTCAATGGGGTATTGGTTGGTTAGTATTTCCATAGCTGCTATTGGTGTGGTTTTGATAGCACCTGTAATTAATCTCAGACTTTGGTTTTGAAAGATTTGAATTTTTTTTGTGTTTGCTGTTACAAGAACTTTGCTGCAGTAAGTAAATAATGGCTTTATATATACATTGTATGTTGTGTTAAGAGTTGCTCTGGAACATCCCCACTTCATTCCTGTTAGACGTTTTAATAGTGAAAGGTGCCTCTCTGCTCTTTGTAATACATTTTCTATTTGTTTGGTCCATGTAAGTTTCGTATCAAATATAACTCCTAAATACTTTGCTTCCTTTGTTTCTGGTAATTGTTGACCCTCAAAATTTAGTTTTATTTTTAGTGGTTTTTTTCTTAGTGAAAAGATTTGGTAGTTTGATTTTGTTGTATTAACAGTCATTAAATTTTCTTTGGTCCACCTTTGTAAGTTGATTAAGGATTGTTGCATGGTTTTTTCTAGTTCTGTACTTTTGCTGTTTGGTTTTGAAGTCCACATTACTAAGTCATCAGCAAATAGTGCACACTTCACACCTGATTTTTGTATTTGTTGTGGCAGATCGTTAATAAATATATTAAAAAGTGTTGTACTGAGCACTGCGCCTTGTGGTAAGCCACGGTGTATTTTTTTGTATTTAGATATATTTCTTCCATATCTGGTTGCAATAAAGCGTTGTGTTAGGAAATGACATAGCCATGAAAACATTGGACCTTGTATCCGTATTTTTTTTACTTTCTTTAGTAGTTTTGTTCTGCATATAGAATCATATGCACTTTGGAAATCAATAAAAACCGATAAATTATCTTCTTTTCTATTGAAGGAGTCTGATTTCTTGACTGAAAGTAAGACTTGTTCATTTGTAGTGTGGAACTCTCTGAATCCAGCTTGACATGGGGATATTAAATTTTGTGATTCTAGAAACCAATTTAACCTGTTTGACACCATTCTTTCCATCACTTTTGCTATTATGCTAGTAAGACCTATTGGTCTATTATTTTTTATTTCTGATGCTGTTTTGTCTTTCTTCAAGAGTGGGACAATAATTGCTTTTCGTCATTCAGCAGGTCCAGTGGTTTTCCAGGATAGATTGTAGAGTTTCAGTAGTTGTTGTTTTGCTGTTTTTCCAAGGTTTTTTATGAACTCTGGGTGTATGTGATCTGCTCCAGGAGACTTTTTGTTTTTTAGATTATTTATTGCAATGTTCAGTTCTTACATATTAAAATTTTGAAAAAAGATATTGCACTGAGTGTTAGGATCACATTCTCTTTCTTGTTTCAAATCTTTCTTAAATACTTTACGTTCCTTTTTATTATTTCTTGTTACTTTATGTGAATTAGCATAATATTTATTGAATGTTTCGGCTATGACTGCATCATTTACTAACATTTTATTGTTGTGTATGATAGGTGTGCTGTTGTTTTCTTTCCTGTCCTTGACATTTTTTTTTCACTGGAGCAGTTAAATCCACACCTATTGATGCCATGCTTGCCTTAACACGGACCCCAATAATAACAACAAAAATAGAAGAACAAGCATTGCTCCAACACGAGAAAATGTTACGACTGCCAAACTCTAAATGGACAGAAGAGAACCTCCCCCCTTCAATCCTTAAAACTCATAGTAGTTTCCTAGAAAAGGTAACACAGATTAAATCCAAATTGAACGTTCCTAACACCAGAGAAAATCTACTTATAAGAGAAAATCCATTGGAATTATTGCAACCTACCTTCAATTTGGAATTAATAGAGGAAATAAGTAAATCAGACACACCAAAAGAAATACAAAAACTTCTAGCTCTGGAAACAATCAATACTAGGTATCCCACAGAAGAATGGCTGCACATATATACTGATGGATCCTCCACGGAAAACCTTACTGGAGCTGGAGTTACGTGTTCACATTTTTCCTTTTATCATTCTGTTGGCAGAGAGACAACAAATTATGATGGAGAAATAGAGGCTATATACATTGCTCTCCGACAATTATTAAATCTTCCCTTAAATAAATTTAACAAGGCAGTAATTCTTTCAGATTTTAAAGCTGCAATTCAGGGAATATGTTCAAATACTACAAAGAAGTCAACAAAAATTAGAGAATGCTACAAAATGTTAACACAACTCCAAAAAGTTAATAAGACTGTTCATCTCCAATGGATTCCAGCACACTGTGGAGTCATGGGGAACGAAGCTGCAGACTCACTTGCAAAGAAAGGCACAACAATAAAACAAAAGTCTAAATTCAATTTCTCATATTCCTCAATAAAACGCTTGATCATTAAAAATTTTTGTCATTCATATCTACAAGAAATAGAAACAAATACCAAAGATAAAAAATGGATTACACTACTTTCCAACCCAGATATAATCCCCCAGAGACCAAGGAAAACAGCGGTTGCAGCCTTCCGACTACTGACAAATCACGACTGCTTAGCAAGTCATCTCTACAGAATAGGTATCTCAGCTTCACCAATATGTGTCCTGTGTAACGATCCAGCAGAAATGAACGAAGACCACTTGAAGACATGTGAAGCATTAAGATCAGAAGAAACTACAGTTCAAAAGTATTGGAAAGCACGAATGCTAATGGCTTCATTGCCAGATGCAAGGCACTAGAAAACAACAACAACAACATTTTTTACGAACTTATGAGATTTGTTACCATCTGTCCTATAATCCATTTTTTCTAAGAAATTATTAAAGTGATTCCTTTTAGCAGCATTAATTTCTTTTTTTAGTGAGGCACATTTCTTTTGCCATATTTCTGTATCCAATATGTTTTTTGTTTGTTCAACTGTATTTCTAGCTATATCCCTTTGCTTTTTCAGTTCTTCTAACTGGGGTTTCCAAAAGGGTTTGAAATTTTTAATTCTTCCACGAGGAATATGTTTTTTTTGTGGTTTCTTCTTGGAACCCCCAGTTAGAATTATTACACTGGTAATAATTCAGCCACATGATATCGCGTCAACTCAATACTGATTTTTTTTTTTTTTTTTTTTTTTGTTTTTTTTTTTTTTTGTTTTTTAAATTAACGTCCTCAAACATTGCGTCATCGGACGGTGAGCAAATGAAATGGGTGAAATGATGCTCAAATGAGCCCGAGGTCCATGGAGCTTTAAGTTACCCGACATTCGTCTTCTCAGGATAAGGGAAAACCTCGGATAACTTACCCTAAGCGAGATTCGAACTCGCAACCTCTTGAACGTGAGGCAGACACGCTAACCATCACGCTATCGAGGCGGGCAATACTGATTGTGAGCAGAGCAGAGAAAAGCAAGTGATGCTCATGACCTTGTGTGTATCAGCTGCTGTTAGCGTATTTCCGTGTTCGTAGTGGAAAAACACAGTGTAGCAGTTCACAGGTATTTGGATCTTTGTATTTTTAGGTAAGAAACTTAATACTTTAATTTCATTTTAAGCAAGCAAATACTTCAAATTGAATTTTCTGAACTGTTATACTTTATTTAGGTGCACTATCTCAAAAGTATTATTGAGATAGAAACCTACCATTTTGCTTATGCTTCTAAAATAAGAATATGTAAAATGCGGACTACTGTTGTGAAGTATGATTATGTTCACACAAAGTATTAACATTCGAAATATTGTAATACAGATGGAAGAAAGTGTCACCATTAAAATAATTATGCTATTGTATTTAGAAACAAATAGAAAAAATACTCAAATTCTGAAAACAATTTGTTTTTAAGAATAGTATGGATCAGCAAAGAAAAATGGGAAATAAAGACTTGGTGTAGTGGTGTAGTCAAAATGTGGAAAATATAGCAATGGTAGACATAGAAATTAGGAGAAAGAATGGAGGAGTAGACAGATGAGATATTGGGTGATATAGAAAATAAAGTCAGTAGAATTCTATAGAGCTCTAAAAAGAGAAGAAGGAAGAGAGGCTATTAAAATATGAATTTTGAGTTGATTAATAACACTAAACAACACTAACTTCTAATTTTCCCGGTACAAGTTTCGACGGCTAGCTTTCCTCCATTACCAACCAGACTTCGAATGAACTGTAGAGTGACACAAATATTCCTCTCTGTCGAAGACGTCGCCTTTAAGACCTATAAGATCTCGTGTTTGGTGTCCAGACTAGCTCTAGCAACAGGTCCTAATCTGCAGGGTATGCGTGAGTTGTGGTAGGAATGGAGCCAAACGAAGAATTTAGCAACATTTAACTTTATTTGCAAATTTCCAGATTTGTAGAGAACTGCTGACAATATTTAAATAGAATGTAACTTTGTAACTTCAACTACAACGTTATAACACTTTAACTTTGTCACCCTTTAGCAACCGCCGAATTATGTATATGCGCTAGCTTACGTACAAATCTCAAATTGCACATGCGTTCTCTTGGCTCGATTCAAGACGAGTGTGTGTTGCGTTGCATTTGTTTATGTGCGGGCGACAGGAAGGAAGCAATTTCCATTGGCCAACTTTAGAGCACGTCATGGTAAGATAGGAATCAGCCCGCGGAATCGTTAGAGCTTTGTACGTACAACAATCGTAACCTTATCACTCATTTAAATCTGCCTAGGCTTCCATTCTTGAGTCTTTAATCTATTCAGCTTTATTACGTCTTCCCCTTAACTATCGACTAGAATCTCCTTTTGTTTCTTTCTATTATCAATTATATATATTGACATAATTTCGGTTTCAAGAGGCTGGTTCACAGGACTGGTATCTCCTCTAGACTGCTCTAGTGGTGGTTTTAGGAACATGTATAACAGATCGCCTTATGGTATATCAAAATTGAAAACTCTTTGTTTTTCCAGATGAAGATCTCTTCCAACGTTGACAATTCTTGGTTTCCTGATATGCGCTTTAATAATTTTGGATCCAGATTAATGTCGTGATTTTCTTTCTCAAAATGGGTGGCAAGTGCTGATTTTTCTAAATGTTTGTTTTATACATCTGAAATGTTCTTTTGTTCTCATTTCCAAATTCCTCTTAGTTTTTCCTATATACACCTGGTTGCAGTTATTGCATTCTATTTGGTATATTCCAGATTTTTTTATTTGCTGCAATGCTGTCTTTAGTGTTTTAGCCAAGCAAATTTTTAACAAGTAAATTTTTTATCTGTTGATTGGAGTCAATTGTATATTGCATTCTTTAAAAATCTTCAAAAAGGGAGGATTGTTTGTCTCAAGATCATAAGCGTACATCCAGCTCTCATTGCTAGTGATGATGACCCTGGACAAGAAGGTTGGGTCATCAGATACGGCCTGATGCTTCGTGCAAACTTCAACACACTGTTTCTTCTGATCAGCAGTCAGGATTCTTGGCACAATGCATGCCCAATTCATCAGTTAAATTTGTTGGTCTTCAATGGTTTTACGCCTATCCTTATGAAAAAGGTGTTGAACTTTGACAACAATGTCAGGTGTACTGGTGTGAGCTTTGTATTGGGTAGCTGTACGGTTGGGCCTGAACTGAGCATGCCACTCAAACACACACATACAGCTCGTGCTTTGCCTTCAAAACACTTGTTTAATTATTATGAAGGTCTCCATAGTATTTTCCTCGAGATTTGCACAGAATTTGATGCACACTCTCTGTTCTAATCTTGGATCCATCGTAAATCATCACACACTATACACAGAGTATCATGAAAAGTACTGTAGAATCTCAGCACATCCACCCAGCGGCATAAAACTTTAAACACTCACTCACCAGCAGAGACCAGAAATTTAGGCATTATAAATCATCAAAATAGGCAGGCAAAAAGCCATTATAAATAGCTAAAATAGGCAGGAAAAAAGGCATTATAAATACTAAAATAGGCAATAAAAGGCAATTAGAAAAACCCATTTATTTAATAGATTACACTATTCAATAACACCATCCTCATATTTGAAAGAACTTCAAAGTTTTAAACAAAATGCTAGTGTTGTAATTGACACCAAAATGAATTTTTTTAAACCAGCAAGCGTATTGCAGTGCTTTATTTTTTGCATATGACAACCAAATGCTTTTTTGAGTTCTCTGGGGTCATGTTGAGTCTCCTGTCAGATAACATTTTTTGTATGACAACATGACCATTCAACATCGACAGAGGTTATTGGAGCAAATGTAAAACATAGCATCATTATAGGATCCATTTCAACTGCAGCAGAATTGTCACCTTGTAGAATTTTTTAAATGTTTCTAAGCTTATCCAGATCACAATTTTTCAATAAAACTTTTCGCTAACTAATGAACCTTGTTTCCCTGATACACTCTCCAGTCTTTGTACTGCATCATCCGCAAGTTTCACCAACTTCTTTAAAGGTTGCAATAATGTAGGATTCTGTCATTTCCACAAAGGGATTCCAGCACTGAGGAAAGCTTTACATAAGTGGAATGCAAACTGGGATTTTCGACTCAATGTTGCAACTGGTGTTGTAAGCAAAGAAACCTTCTTCCCAGTAGCCTCAGAAAGTGCAATTTTGCGTTTCATTGTGCCGATATGTTGCATTATAAAATCCTTCTTTTCGTAGTTCACTGACTGCTCACATATTTTGCATGTGAGTATTTTACTGTCAGTACAAAATACATCAGATCCAAAAGTATTAATCTAACTTTGTAACTTACTGCGTAAAGTAACACTGAATTTTAGTATCTTGCTGCTAGCTACAACGTCCTCGTAATGAAAACTGAAAGAAAAACAAAGTTAGACCGATACTCATTATTGCCTTCTAAAATGAACACAAGCAATAATTCAAAACGCTTTCTGTTATCTATACATTTATTTGTGCAGCAGTAGTCATTGTTGTAAAGAAAATAATGTACTGAATGAAGGACGACTATATTGTCTGCAACTTATAGACAATAATGTACATTTGGCAAAGTAACTTTCATTGTCACGGACCAACAGTTATTGAAATAAAATGTACCTGAAGGAAATGTTTAATAATAATAAATAATAGATAAATAAGGCAATAAAAAGCATTTATTTCTAAAAATAGGCATTTATATTTAAAAAGGCAACATAAAAGTATGACATTTCAATCACAAAGGTATAATTTGTACAGCACTTTCAAATTGAAGATAGATTTGACACATTTAAAAAGGCATCCTGCCTAAGTTCTGGTCTCTGCTCATCAGATATATTAGTGTTGCCCCTATCATTAAAAAACTATACTGTAACTACTGTTGAGATGGCAGCACCAGTCCCAAATATTTTGGATACCATCTTGTATACAGAGCTGACCTATGCAGATAAAATAGGACAGCCTTAGCATGTTAGCAATTTTTTTGCCATACTAAACATCCATGTACTTTTATTGATACTGTTGTTTTGCAGGTAGAAAACCAAGACTTACAGTTGACGAGTATGCTGAAGCAAATAAGCGTATTAGGAGTAATGTTCTGATTGAACGTAAAGGAAAGTTCTTCATGGATGCAGTAAGTGCTTTTGAAAATATTTATGGAATATAATGTTATGTTCTTGTATGTAATGTAATCAAACAATAAATTTAATGTAATAAAAGTAGTTCATTGTTTTTGTTTAGTGAGTTCCCTCTAAGCTTAGAAAACCTTTTTCATAATCTAACATGTTACAGACACACCAAAGCAGGAATATGCATATGTATTTTCTCTTTATTTTGTTAGAATGGGTGGATCTCTGACATTATGAATATTGTAATCAAAATAGTAGTGTGAAATTATTTCTCAGTAATAAAGTAAATCTTATGAAAAGGTATTCTAATAGAACAGGGGAAATTAGATATATTTTCATTAATTTATGTGCCACATTGAACCTAATCATGTCTTCTTAGCCATTCTTCTTTTCTGGATATACGAGGGGCATTCCATGATAAATTACACTTTATTTTTCTCCATCACTCTTGGTCTGCTATTTGGCTCATCATGACAGTTGCAAGTTACTAGTACTTTGTTCTGTCCACTGGTGGCAGGATGTTGCAGAGAAGTGAAATCACTGCACACTGCAGCACATTTCTTCAACAGTTGTTCATTACATGAGCAGACACCATGGAGTGTGATCATTACAGACAGCCCTGGATTACATGGTTTCTTTGGTAAGGGGGTGTAACCATTGTGGATATTCACAGGCAATTGCTGGCAGTGTGTGGGGAGTCTGCACAGTATTGAAAAATTTTTACCACTGGGTGGATGGTTGGAAAAGTGGTGCACATAAACGGAGAAAGGAATCAGTTCAGGAAGGCCTGTGACTGTGACACCACCAGTCAACATTTCAAGAGTGGAGTGGCTTAATCAGAACAAGTGCATCACATTCATGGAACTGGAGACTACCAAAGGACTTCCCAGAAACACTCTACACCACATAGTGCTCAAACACCTGAAGTTGGAGAAGTTCTCTGCCAGATCCCTGGATGCAGCGAAAAGCCACAGTGCAAGAATGTGTGATCTCCAGAGCCATAACTAGGATCCAGAAGGCTTCATGTCCAAGCACATGACTGGCGAGTTTCTGGCTCCTCTACCATAAGCCAGAAACCAAATCTCAATCAATGCAATGGAAGCATAAAGGAAGCCCCCCCAACTGCCAAAGATGTTCTGTGCGGCACCATGTGTAGGCACACATGCATGGCCCCTGTGTTGTGGGACTCCGATGGACATCATTTTGTCGACTTACAGAAACCGTAAGCAGCTGTCCTGAGGTGAGTGCAATAAACTCCAAAGAAGTGGTTCCTGGAGGGCCTGCAGAAGTTACCACACGGTGGTGCAAGTGTATATAGCTTATTGGAGACTGTAGTGAGAAAGTAGATATACCTCCCAAGGCATAAAGGTTCATACTGTTCTTTTTTTTTTTTTTTAAAAAATGTGTAATTCATTATGGAAGGCCCCTCGTAATTTGAGTTTAGAAGGGGTTGCACTATTTGTTTATCTTAAATCTTGTCCGCCATCATTTACTGAGAGCTATATAAAAATGATAGAGGCTAGTATTAGAAGTGGCATATAATCAATGTACTCAGTATCTTCTGTTAGGACATTTTCAGGATTGGAAGCAGCTGTTTGTATTCTAATTATAATTTATTTAGGACCTATGAAAGTGACCACACTTCTTTCCAAACACCTCTCCAGGATAAAGGCTAAAAGGATTAGTAGGATATAAAATGGCTGCCTTAGAGGGGTGAAAACAGCCAAGAGGGCAAAAGTGGTGTTGCTATTTGTAATTAATTTTAAGTTCACTGGTGTGACAAACCAATGAAAATGATATTTTGTTGGTATTGAAGTTATCGTACACCCAATAATTATTGTATGGGTTGACAACCATGAGTACATACATTCAAATTACCATATGCTGCCATAATTATCGCACGGGTTGGCAACCCTGCTTTGTAGTGTCTTTCATGATATGCCATATTGTATCTGAGCTCCGTTGATGTACCTAATACTGAGGGCTAAAGTAGAACATTATGTTAACACCAAATTACTCGTAAAGCTCAAAAGATCTGCCACAGAAACCATGAAATCTACAGAAGTTCTTTGTGCAAAGCATATATTTTATATCAAGTTTTCTAGTGGTTTAAGAAACTTAAAAAGGTTAGAGAAGACATCAGGGACTAATCAAAACCAGGCCATCCTTCCCCATAAAAGCTGAAGGTAATGTGAAGAAAATTGCTAAAATGATTTGAGACGCCATTTGAGCAGTTGCTGAATTTAGTAACATCAACAAGGAAAGCGTAGGCAGATTTTGCACAACAATAAGGGCATGAATGTGGTGTGATGTCTTAAATGTTCATATCCACGCAAAAGAAACATCAAGTTAATTGCTGTGTGGAAGCTTTTGAAAACAGTTTCTAAAGTGCATCTCAGCCTTAGAAGACAGTACATGCTAAATGGGGCGCAACATTGCAACATGTACTATATGTGTGCCTTCTTTCATATTTGAACCACAAATCATGTAAGAGCCGACGTAGAATGGCCCTTGAGAAATTTGGTAGGGTATCAGCACTGTGATTTTACCGTGACAAAATTATATTCAATGTGGGTAAAATATTTTCAAACGGTAAGGAATGAAAAATTCGCTGCACTCCACTTTGCACTATTCCATCTTATTGCAATAACCTAGCGTTTTCTTTTTTTGTTGTCCTGCCCTGTTTGCTTTCTTTTTTGTGGCATTCTTAGAGGTCCTTTCACTAGTTCCTTTTTAACCCTATACACTAGAATATCTGATAGCTTTAGCTGTTCCTTTTACTGCATTATTATAGCTCGGGCGTTAGTTCTGTGTCGGTAAAGCCTGGTTTTGCAGTGGTCCTTTCACTAGTTCCTTTTTAATCCTATACACTAGAATACCTGATAGCTTTAGCTGTTCGTTTTACTGCATTATTATAGCTAGGGCGTTAGTTCTGTGTCGGTAAAGCCTGGTTTTGCAGTGGTCCTTTCACTAGTTCCTTTTTAATCCTATACACTAGAATACCTGATAGCTTTAGCTGTTCCTTTTACTGCATTATTATAGCTCGGGCGTTAGTTCTGTGTCGGTAAAGCCTGGTTTTGCAGTGGTTATCTGGAGAGCTAGTGAGCCTACAACTCTCACGTATGCACAGTGAATACAGCTAGTTCAGTCTAGCGGAAGCAGCATTATGAGTGACGTCTCTCTTGCAGCCATCTGCTTATAATATTTGGCCTCGCTGTGCACAGTTAGCGTTTCTATAATTAAACTTGGACTGTGTTTTGGTGTGTTTATTGAAGGTGAGGTTATTGTTAGGTTGTCTTATTATTGTTAGGGTATTATTATTGGGTTATTATTATTGTTAGGTTATTGTCTTTTGCATTCTTATATGAAGTAAAATACCTCCAATTTTATCAAAACTTGGCAATAGCCAAACTAGGGAAGTTCTGAACAGTGTCCATGTGTTTATGAAAAGCGAAGCAGTTTCTGGTGAGTTATTGATTCCACTGAAGAAAGTGCAAGAAAGAGCTAGTGCTGCAACTAAAGTGCCTGAAAGAACTATAAGAAAGATTGCCAAGGAAGGGAAACGATACGAAGAACAGGGCACCTCTTTTGGAACTCCTGGAAAAGTGCACCGTGAACCACAGCGTGTCACAAATATAGACAATTTTGATAAGTGTGTTATTCGACATATTATATATAATTTTTGTATGCTTCCCACCATCAATAAATTGCTCCTTTCATTTTTTTTTTCAATCAGACACTTGATGTTGCAATTCCTAACAAAGCAGCGATATTTAGCACCAGTTGTCAATTCAATTAAAGTGCTCCCAAGTTTACCTTCTCTACCATGTGCATAGTAGATAAAGAAGATATTGCCCTCTACTCTAAACTTCAATACCGTATTTCACTGGAAATATGTACTTTGAGGTCCCTGTATAAAGAAGAAATGGTAATTTAGGAAAAGGTTTGTGTGCTTCTGTAACATAATTATAAAACAAAAGTTACTTAAATACTAAACTTTGTATTTAAGTCCAGCATCTTCCAGGATGCAACACAAATTTTTTTAAGAAAATCCCTATACCCCAAATTACCCTCTGTATGGACAGTTTCTCGGAAATATAAGTCTTACTGGATAAAATATGGATCTGGTTAGAGCACCCGTTTGCCACTTTTCTTCTTTATCTACCTCTCCCTTTGTGCTGCTTATGTAAAGAGAACAGAGTTTCTAACCACCACATAGCGACTAGCTTTGTCTAGAACATCCTGACATTCCCCCACTCCTGAAGCAAAGATGCGTAATGGCACTGAGCAGTCCACTTGCATAAAAGAGAAGTGGGGATCAATCTTCCAGCTGCTGTGAGAGTGATAAGTTCATACGTTGTATATGTGACAGCCTCCAAGTTCAGGTAACCTTCTAGTCTCTTGCTTCCCCACCACTCTCACCACTTCTCTGCATTTCTCCTCACTTGCACATACGGAGTATCACGACATTTTAGACAAGCTGTACTTGGAGCATCAGCCCCACACCACTCCAGCTGAACTATTAATGATAAAGTGTTTCTGTGACCATATTTCATTCAGATGCCACGTGTGTTTAAAACAAGATTGTGGATCAACTCTTTGTTGTGAAATGATGTGATTTTATGCGATTAAGATTTTTATATTTTTTAATGTCTTGTGAACAATACACACATCGTGTACATAATTTTGTTACAAGACATAGTTTTTTATCGTCATAAAAGGCAAGTGTGCTTATTTAAGGATTTAAGAATTTTGTTTTGCTTATTGCCCATATAACCCAGATTATCTGGATTTTCGATTTTCCGCATTGCCTTTGGTCCCAGTTAGTCCAGATAAATGAGGTTTTACTATAATTTGTCAACCTTCTTTTTAAATATTAAGCTGTCATTTCAGTTCACGTATGCTGTTGTGTACATACAAAAATGCCTATCATTTTTAGTGGAAGTTTGTCATACAGAAAATTAAACACTTTTGGAGTACATATGAAATTAATAATACCTGATTTATCATTTCGTTTAGGTTGATATCATAAGAACGGAACATTGTGTGGGTGTCAGCTTTGAAGGCGCTACCTTGGGTAGAAACAATCCTGTGACACTGATGTGCATATCAACATCTCAGAGAGCATTTGTTTTTGACATCCAAACAATGGGAGATGGGACATTTGAAAATGAATTGAAGAATATTCTACAGAGTAATGAAATTGAAAAAGTCATTCACAATTGCCGTCTGATTTCTGACTGTTTGTATCACAAACACGGTATAACACTCAATAAGGTGTTTGATACACAGGTGAGCACAGCTCTAGTTTTTTAATATAAAAGTTTGGCTCTTTGTGTGAGAAGTATGCAGCAAAATTTCTTCTATATTTTACAGGTTGCTGACTTAGTGATCACTAAGAAAATGCAAGGACGTTATCCCAGGAATATAAAGAGCTTGTCACAGTGTCTGGCTACTTACTTAAATCTACCAGAAAATCTGATTTATCAACCTAAGATTCGTGATGGATATGTAGGGGTAAGCTTTAGTATAATTTTACAATTTAAAAATTTGTTAGATTTGCTTCTTGTATTACAAATATGTCAATGTTATAGTCAAATACAATTTTATTCAGTTCTACTCTTTTTGTTTGTGTGAGACCACCCGCATTCCATTATAGAAGTCTGATGTTAGGTCTTCTAAGAGAGCAATAGCAGTAATAGTAACAATTTTTTAGAGAGCACCACAACAAATACAAGAATCAGGCGTGAAGTGTGCACTATTTGCTGATGATTTAGTAATGTGAACTTCAAAACCAAAAAGCAAAAGTACAGAACTAGAAAAAACCATGCAACAATCCTTAACCAATTTACAGAGGTGGACCAAAGAAAATTTAATGACTGTTAGTTAATACAACAAAATCAAACTACCAAATCTTTTCACTAAGAAAAAAACCACTAAAAATAAAACTAAATTTTGAGGGTCAACAATTACCAGAAACATAGGAAGCAAAGTATGTAGGAGTTACATTTGATACCAAACTTACATGGACCAAACAAATAGAAAATGTAATACAAAGAGCAGAGAGGCGCCTTTCACTGTTAAAATGTCTAACAGGAATGAAGTGGGGATGTTCCAGAGCAACGCTTAACACAACATACAATGTATATATAAAACCATTATTTACTTTCTGCAGCGAAGTTCTTGTAACAGCAAACACAAAAAAAAATTCAAATCTTTCAAAACCAAAGTCTGAGATTAATTACAGGTGCTATCAAAACCACACCAATAGCAGCTATGGAAATACTAACCAACCAATACCCCATTGAATATGAAATAGAAAAAGCGGCTCTTATTCAACACGAAAAGTTGATCAGACTCCCATTCAATACATGGCACAAGAGAAATTTTACACATACACTAAACACTCAGGAGAGCTTTCTTTCCAAAATTCAAGACATCAAGAAGGATGTACATCTTCCTAATTCAAAGGAAAACTTCATATCTAAAGTCAATCCAACACATACATTAGACATCACATATTATTTACACCTGACAGAAGAAGTTAAAAAAAGTGATACTCCAACTAGTGTTCTAAAATTATTGGCATTAGAGACAATCCATACTAGATTCCCAGAACATGAGTGGCTCCATATTTATACTGATGGATCATTGATATCAAACCAAGATGGAGCAGGAGCTGGAGTCACATGTCACCTCTTTTCCTATTACAAATCTTTAAGTTATGGAACTACTAACTTGGATGGAGAATAAGGAAAATTGAAGCTATTAACAGTGAAGCAACAAGATTCTAAAGTAAGAACAAATTAGAAACTAAAAACTTCACTTATCTTAGTAATGTTGTTATTCTTTTGCTAACCCTGGGGTTTCAAGCTATGTCCAGCTGACATATGGCTTTGAGAATGAGCTGGACATAGCTTGAAACCCCAGGGTTAGCAAAAGAATAACAACATTACTAAGATAAGTGAAGTTTTTAGTTTCTAATTTGTTCTTACTTTAGAATTGGATGGAGAAATTGAAGCAATTCGAATGGCCCTACAAAATCTTTTGTACAGAATTTCACATTTTCAGCAAGCAGTTATTCTCTCAGATTCCAGGGCAGCAATTACTTCCAAGTTGTCACCAAAAAACCAAACTATTATAGAATGTTGGAAGACGCTTAGCCATCTAACAGCACTTCAAAAACATCTAGTCTTCCAATGGATACCGGCTCACTGTGGACTGAGTGGTAATGAGAAAGCTGATTTTTTTGCAAAAAAGGGTACCAGCGGTGTACAAAAATCTATAGTTAATCTACCATTTTATGCAGCTAAAAGATTAGTCAACTCTGAATTCAAAAAAATTATTGCAAAATATTACTATGAAAAATCAAAGAATAAAAGATGGGAACTACCAAACATTCAAACAGTAATTGCTGAGTATCCTCGGAAAACAGCAGTTGCAACCTTCAGGTTGATTACAGGACATGATTGTCTGGCAAAACATTTAAACAGAATTGGGATATATTCTTCACCACTCTGTCCTCTGTGTGATCTGCAAGAGGAAATGGATCGAGACCACCTTCAAATATGCCCGGCCACTTCTAGTGCCCCATCCATCAGTGAAAAATATTGGAGAGCAAGAGGATTAATGACTTCATTGTCAGAAATCCAGCATTAGCTAACAACAACAACAACAACAATTTAAAATTATTATTTATTTATGCCAACAAACTTACTGTTGGTGTTTTTAAACACTCAAGCCGTGTGTGGGCAAAGTTTAAGAGGTAGAAATCAAATCCCAGTTGTGGCATTGAATTTTTAAGTTCCGGTTCTACCTCTTAACAATTTAAAAATTCTACAGTTAATATTCTTTTTTATTTTCTCTGCTATTTACTAATGGTGAGTAATGGTATTGCATTTCTTTCAAAGATTAGTATTGAAATTTCACTGGTAATAATTGTTTTGAAACTGCCTGAATCCAAAACAAAACGCAAAATAGAGAAGGCCCATGTTTATACATGTGTGTGAGAGGGATAGAGGGAGAGAACAGTGTAACTCAAAAATAAAAGTTGGATGAATGCCGTACTTGGTATTCAGGTTCAGCATCTTCTGAGAATGACATGAAGATTCTCAAGATAATTTTGCCACTTCAAATTACAATTTACATGGACAAATTTAGATATTTATACAACAAATTATGCATTTATTAATTTATTAACTAAGCAACCGGCAATCATATAGGAGATAAAGGCATTGTCAATGTATATAAACACATATAATGTGTACATAATTTAAATACAGTTTTCATAAATTACAATCTTGTTAGTTTGAGTAGATATAAGATCATTGTCTGCTTTTAGGTTCAGCTCCAATCACATGAAACAAAGGGTAAAAAGAACATACAGTTAAATTTTATTCATACAGTATTATAAATGTTCCTTCACAGATTAGAGCTGGTTTTGTTTTAGTAATTTGAGTATTTCTACTTTATACTTATTTGCAGGAGTTATGTTCAAATATCCTGATAAGTGATTACATTGTTTTAAGGTGATATTGTAAGGTAATAACATGAATAGAAGGATTACTTTTTACACAAATGGTATAATACTGTGGCAAATAACAGCAATTCCATCTGTTTCATCCACTGTTTGGATTGCTCTTTTGTCTTTCGTGTTTAGTGATAGGTTCATGTTTCATCTGCTGTTATGAAGCAGGAGAAACCCACTGAAATTGCATTTAAACGAATCTAAATACTTGAGAAATGTTATTTGAATGTGCTTTTGGCCTTTCGTTAGTAAATGTGACATTTGCCAAGCGAAAAGCTTTTCTATACCTAAACTTTCTGTAAAATGTAGTGGACGTGGCCTGTTGAGTTTTCTGCAATGTGAGCCAGCTCGCCTAACTTCAGTCTGCAATCACTGAGTGCAGCATTGTGAACTTTTGTTACAATTTCATTAGCAGTTTTGGGTTGGCCAGATACTCATCTTCTACAATTCAGCAGAAGTAAAGCCTGTGGTAACCGAGTGAGTTGGCACCATGGTAATGTATCAGGATCGCATTTTGGAGGTTGTAGGTTCGATTCCTGTGACCAGTTTTCATGACCCATGAGTTTTCAAGGATAATTACATCCCCGAATTTCCGGTCCTTTCATTTCACTGCAGTCATTTCATTCATCATTCATCCTGTTGGTTCTTTCAGGGTTACAAGTGTAAGTGAAGGCATTACTTGCAGCTTGGCAGGGATAATATCTGCACAGAAACTCTCTCTGTCCCTCGTCTGTGGGATCAAGTAGGGGGAGGGGGCATTGGACTGTGCCGTGGGGTCCCCATAAGATGGCCTCAGGAGGCCTACAGACTTCGAGGTGTCGTGAAACTTGTGAAACCTTAGTTACTTCTGTCAATGTCTGTACTATTGGTCTGGATCTGGCCATCTGGTGTGTTCCCTCACCTCATCCTTCCTCCCCAGGGTGCCCCCGTGGGGGCATAGATGCAATAGGCCTTGCTTTGGTGCCGAACCCCCTCCATATCTGGTGTATTCCTATTCCTACTCCTAAAGCCTGTGGTCCCATGTCATAGATTTATGGCATATAAATGAACCTCTTAGCCTGATAAAGAGACTCCTGAGCAAAATTGTTCATACCCAGCCAAGAATGGGATGCTGAGAACCATAGGAATTCAAACAAAACTCAATTTAATTTTTTTAATTTTAAAAACCAGTGGTGCAAAATGTGCATACTCATGATGTACTTTCAGGACCCAATCCACTAACTTCTTAGCAAGCTTTGCCCAATTATTTATTTTATTTTTACCACTCATTTGTTGCAGGATTCCTTCTTGTCCAAGTCTCAACAACCAGGAAGATCCTCACTGCTACTATGCATATTCATTGAATGCAAAACATGCTTGTCCTAGACCACCTTCTGAGTATCTAGCTTATCATAAAATACTGCTGCTGTGGGCCTATCTTAATTTTCTCCTTTTCCATCTATGTTTCCTTTATGTCTTTTAACTGCAGGAGATGATGTAAAATAGTTTGTAATTTTCTTCACCAGAGGAAACAAAAACTCATTCCAATTTACAAATGCAGCTGTCAGCTCATTAATTCTCAGATATAAATAGTAAACTTCAAGGCCTGTATAAATTTGCAGCCAATTTTGGATTGGAAATAAATATAAAACAAAAGAAATGAAAATCCATAATAGTGCTGATTCTGCTGTATGTTAGAAGGAGCAGAGATAGAAGTACAGGTGAATTTACATATCTGGGAAGTATAATCTCAGTGAATGGTAGCTCGGATGAGATGTCACTGCCAGAATAAAGAAAGCAAGAAATGCCTTTTTTTAGTTCAAATCAATTTGGAGATCGAAGCAAATTTGTTCACAGCTTAAATTAAGACTTTAACGCAAATGTAAGATCAGTCTTAGTGTATGGTTGTGAAAGTTGGAAGGCAATGAAGCAAATTGACAAGGAACTACAAGTCTTTGTAAATCAATGCCTGAGAAATATTGTGTATCTAATGGCCTGAGATTATACCTAACAAGGAACTTTGGAGAAGAGCAGATCAGCACAGAATTAGTAAAGAGATCAAGTTTAGGAAGTGGAAGTGGTTTGGACATGTGTTAAGGAGAGAGAATGACAACATTACTAAAATGACATTTGACTGGAATCGCCAGGGACTGAGGAGTGAAGAGGAAGACCTAGGGCAACAGCTGCACCACAGCTAGGGAGGAAGTCGAGCTGACTGCGAATAGTTGGAATGAAATTACAGCATTGGTGAACAACAGAGTGCAATGGCATGCTTTTATCAAGGCCCTATGCTTCCCCACAGTGTAATCAGGACTACCACCACCACCGCCACCACCACCACACCACCACCATACTGTCTAAAAACAGAAGAAGGTGCTGCTACTATCAAACACTGAATGAATTGCTCATTATTATGCAAGTGTACAAGCTGACTCTCTCTGACACTAATAGAGCTTTAGACAAAGTGTTTTTCAAGTCAAAGCCTCTGTTATGGGCAAAGCCAAAAAAATCAAACATGCCTATTGTTTGTTTTGTTTCTGAGAAATATTCTTTGTTATGTACACAAGATTACACTACAGTGCATTGATAGATCAGCTGGACTGCTCCGTGGGAACACCACAGTGGGCGAAGTCGGGCACACCCTCCACCAGAGTTAAACATAAACAACCGGCAAGTCATGGGTATGGAACACTAACTGCTGCACTAGCTTACATTGGGCTTACCTGCATCACAATAGATGTTGAAATTTAATGACCTTCAACACAAATACATTCCCTGTATCTCCGAAAACAGCTCTGGTTTACTGCCAAATGTTCATGTTGATCAGTTACCTGTATTTCTCAGTGACGTTCAATTCTTGTAAGATGTGCAGAATTGATGTGTATAGTTCATTCTTTAACACTCCCCATAAATAAAAATCACATGGAGTAAGGTCAGGGGAATGAGGATGCCACAATCCTCAACTAATTATTCTGTCACCATAAACCCTTCAGAATTCATACATAGAATACGCAGTAGTGTGTGCTGTAGCTGAATCCTGCTGAAACCAGCCACACAATCTTTCATTCCTTGTTAGTTGCTGAAAAAAGAAGTTATTTAAAATAGAATTTACATAAACGTGTGATTGTGTCGTAAAACATGAGACGGATAATTCTGTGTGCACTCACTGCACATCAAACCTCAATATTTGTAGCACGGTAAAGAAGTTCATAAATATTATGGGGAGTTTTGGTAAACTTGAATAGTTTTCAGAGATATCAGGAAAGTTTTCAAATGTATAGGTCATCAATTTGAACATTATTATGATGCAAGTAAGCCTAATGTAAGTTAGTACAGTAGTTAAGTATTCCATAGCCCGGACTTGCTGTTTGTTTATGTTTAACTCTGGCAGAGGGCTCACCAGTCCTTCCCTGACCTGGTGCTTCTGCGGGGCAGTCTGGCCAATCTACGAACACACTGTAGTATTGTCTTTTGAATTATTATAATCCTGGTTGGATATTGAATATGTTCCATAGTTGTGGTTTAGTATTTAGCAGCATTTTATAAGCATATACAGAAAACTGGGGCAAGTATCACATTCTTCTGTAAGCATTATGTCCTTGGCTGCAAAATGTTTACATAGCAGTTACAGATCTGTATCAAATGATCTTAGGTAGTCTACCGTTCTGAAACATCACATTAAAATAGTATCTAATTATTCTATTTGTGCTTCAGATAGACCTTGCAAAATGGCGTGAGCGCCCATTGCCATGTGAGCTGCAAATGGCTATAGTAAAGAATTCAGTGTTTCTTGTGGCTCTGAAGGAAAAACTTCTAGCAAAAATGTTGTCTACCTTCTTCAGTGGAGTCAACATCTACCTGAGTGTTGTTAGGGATGCAGAAGCTGAAATTGCTCATGACCATCTGGTAAGTTAACTTCTTAAATGTGGTTGTATATTTTAGGATTACGAATATTAAGCCCATAAATATTAAAGCATGCATTTCGTAGATACTTAAAGCGGCACAATTATTATGGAATATATTATTATAAAACTAAGAATATGTCATACAAACTGTTAGAGGTACAAAGGTGCAGATTTTGCATGGTGGCAAATTAAAGTATGTGAAAGTTCAGCTTGCTTGATTGCTTAAAAAGATAAGATTCATATATTATCCAACAAATTATCTGCATTGTATAGGAACAGAGAATGACCATCTGTAGGGCATAAATTTGTTGGCTAATTCAAGCAAGGCTAAAAGTTACATGAGAAGCAAAGCTTTTTGTTTCAAATTGTTTCTCCCTCTCTTAATTGAAAATACAAATGCTCACCCGTTCTAATGCTGCAGGAATGCATTTATATGGAGATAAGTGGAAAAAATTAGATATTGTTTACATATAGCGCTGCCAAAATAAGCAAGCCACTTGAAACACAAATGCTTGTAGCGGCTGTAAGCACATGAGCGCAATTAATGCTCTATTGATTCCTGAGTGAAGCACTCTGAGGAAGAAAAGCAAATAAATCTACAACTTTTTAACATTATTACTGTTTAAAATCTGTTCACAATTATGATTAATGTTTCTCTTGTAGCATATTATACTTAAAAGTTTTATTTGAGAATAGGGAAAGCCCCATTGATTAAGAATTGATTCTTTTTAAATTGTGAACATGAACAGAATATGCAACAGCCAGTAAGGAATATGGTGGCTAACTTGTGAGTTGCAATAACATGACTGTGTAAAAAATGAATGTTGAGAGTTAGAAAATACATGCTAAGGGAGAACTGTTAAAAAGTGGTGAAAAAAAATTGTGCCAGCGTAGGGAAGTGGCAACCCCATCGTCCAGTGAGAAACCACTGCAAACAGCCTCCCAAGTATTGGTGGGAAAATCAAAACCTTTCAGGGTTGGGAGGAAATGTCCAATCCCTACCTCAAGAACTTAGGATCTACTCGAGTACCCTGTGGATAAAATAGGGACCTTAAGCATTGGGCTAATCCCTCACCTTAAGTAAAGTCGGATTCAAAAGGAAAATGTGAGCCTCGGGATCCCTGATGCCACGATTGTGGTAGAACAGGGAAGTTGAAGAAGAGGGTAAGATAAGATGGTTTATTGTCACATATGCTTGTAATTTGTGAGCAGAAGCTCAGTAAACTGGTGACTCGTCAAGAAGTATTAACAATACATAAACTTTTCATAAACAAAATTAGAACTAAGTGTATAATATATACGTCCATGTGTACAATATATACTTTCCTTAGATAACAAGTTAATATATTATATAAAAAACTATAAAATTTTCCCAAGGTAAGTTACAAAAAGGCATTATGAGAACTAAGGCTCTAGCTCATCATTCATGTATTCCTCTAGTAGCCCTTGTCAATACACTTTTTATGTTTTGCTAAACTATTTTGTGTCTTTAGTTGCTCTGATATTGCTGGGCAGTTTATTGTAGACTTATATTCCAGCATATAGTGGGCTTTTCTCCTACAGTGCCAACCTATGCATGATAGATTTCAGCTTGTTTTTAGTTCTTGTTCTGTTGCCTCAGGGGTCTCCGTCTAGGGGATATGTGAATAGCGACCACAAGGTACCCAAGCAGAAAGTAAATATTTCAATTTCTATTGGCCTTATTTTCTTTGCCCCATTTAATTAATAAAATATGTTTGTATCCACACAGGCAAAAGACGTACTTGTTCCAAGGGAATTACTTGCCCTTGAAGATGTTGATGCACAAGAACAAACAGTTGGAAGAAATGGTTTGTGAAATCTTAAGCAGTAGTACCAACATTCCAGATGGTGCCTTTCTATTTTGGATGCAGAAATATTGTATGTATTCAAAAGAAAATATGCACAGTTTTTAAGAGATGACTGGACGAACTCGTTAATGTAAAATTGTTCCTCAACATTTGATGTTAGTTTTTAAGATTATAATTAGTAATGTTCCTTTAAAAATCTTTTACATCATTCTAGTTCAATTTAAATTTTTTTCAAAATGTATAATAAACTTAAAAGAGAGAACAGTTGGTATAGAGGAAAGAATTTAACTTCTACAGATTGGCAAGGCTTACCTGCACATAGACTGATCTCAGAAACACAGAGGTATGTGATTCGATTGAATGACATAATCATTCAAGGAATGCATTGTGCTTTTAAAGCTGCTGTCATGGGGAGCTGCTGTCACTCGCTAAGAGTACAATAAGGAATAGTACACATATAGGGGGTGTTAAATATTAAAAGTGTAAAAAATTTAGCTCAAGCCAAACCTAACCTCACCTCTCTTTTTATGACTACAGCAGTAAAACATGCATTAGTTGTGCAAGCTGCTTGCATCACTTAATTCTTATTGGGCTTCAACATATAAAGCAAATATTGCTTAATTTTCAGCATGAGAGATACATATGAAAAGCTGAGAAACAACTTATATGGTACGGAATAAAGCCAGTTCTCTAGTTTCCATAGTAGCCTGCATAGTAAAACAGTACAAGTGATTGAAAGTTTTCCTTGTATACTGAACTTTAACTGTAGTCTGTAGAGCATCTACTGATAGCTAAGGTTTTTCTGTTTGTTTTAAGGATGTATTAGTTTCTAAAATTGAATTTAAATGCTAACAATTGCTACTATCTTCTGTAGTGTAAGTTCAAGTTCTGTAAATTCTGTTTGGGAAATGAGCCAATGCTTGTAAGCTGTATAAACTGGTAGGTTGCATAAAATCAAATTATTAAGGACTGGTGGAAGAGAACCACAGACTACATTGTAAACTGATGATAGCAGCTTTTGCTAAAGCAAGTGCATAACTACATCTAAACTAAATATAAGAATGTCACTGTAACAACAAGCAAGTAAGCTTTGCCAAGTAGCATAGTGAATACTTTTGGCTTCGTATCATGTGCTACCTAGGCCACTTGTATTTCTCTTTTTTCTGTACTTATTTTCTTTCTGTCTAAACATCCAGGTCAAAGTGTTTGTGTACCTGAACTATGTAATGAGGAACCTACAACACCATTAAACACAGATGATTTATGTTGATAAATGGAGGCTTAACCTCTCAGTAAGATTGCTAATGTTTAGTTCCATTTAACTGTGATTGATAGTTTATATTCCTTATAGAGTATGTTATGCAAGGTGTAAGTTACAAGAATTTAGCAGTATTTCCATTTTCACTGTTATGTACAATTATGTCATCTATTTGGCAATAAATGTTTATTTTCCAGAGGAAAGTCATCTGCAGTTTTATTGTGCATGCATTACATGGGAAATCAACTACTCACACTAGTAGTTAGGTGCAAACACAAGGTTTTAGCTTCAAAACTGAAGACAAATTATTATTTATTTATGCCAACAAACTTACTGTTGGTGTTTTTAAACACACAAGCTGTGTGTGGGCAAAGTTTGAGAGGTAGAACTGGAACTTAAAAATTCAATGCCACAACTGGGATTTGAACCACAGACCTTCCGCTTACCAGGCGGCTGCTCTAACCACTGAGCTATTGTGACAAACTGCCAGAATGGCATTAAATTCTCAAACCAGTTCATATTTCTCCTGGTAAACCACAAAGGCAGTCTCACATCAGGGACAAATTACCCCAATGGTGACTTACTATTATAAGTACTTTATATCCCAGGATTAAATAACCTTCAGATGGTAATTATTATTTAAAATGTTTAAATGCATTAGCACCAAACAAAGAGCTGGGTTGACAGGTTTGTAATGTAACACTGTACATCACTTGCTGATCAGGTTTTTTAGTTTGTCCAGATTGTAGTGACACTCCACATGCGCATGGGAGGAGAAATTAAGAAGTGATTGGAGTGGTGGGGAACAAGTGAGTGATGTCAGAACTCAGTCACAAACACAAGCTGTATATGTTTTATGTATTGTGAACAATTATTGTGTTAATTATTATTTTATTTATGCCAACAAACTTACTGCTGGTGTTTTTAAACACACAAGCTGTAAGTGGGCAACATTTAAGAGGTAGAATCAGGACTGAAAAATTCAATGCCATAGCTGGGATTTGAACCATGGATCTTCCACTTATCGAGTGGCTGCTTTAGCCCTAAGCTACCATGGCCAACTTGTAATAGTTAAATCACTGAATAATTACCATCTAAAGGTTACTTAAACACGGGACATAAAGTACTTAAAATTTGCAAGTTGCCCTTGGGATGATGTGAGATTCCCTTGTGGTCCACCGGGAAAGTACACATTGGCTGGGTAGCAAGTTGGCCATGATAGTTTCCCAGAAACTTATTGACTACTTTTTTGAAAGCACACCATGCTTGAAGTTCTCTATCATTCATGACATCCAAAAATGTACTGTCCTTCATCCTCCTTGTTGTCCTAGTAAGATACTGGATACCTTTAGGTCCCCACACAATAGCCATTGATGTTCCAGGTAATTAATCTTTTCTAAAATGGTTTTAAGATTTCCATATGACTCTCTGAGGAAAACAGAATGTGCAAGTGGTATTGAGGCAAATTCGCTTCTTTCATGCAACAAAATGGCTTTTAGGCTTCGTTTTGAAGCATCATTAACGCCACTCGTTATTATCATATGTTGTTGTTTTCTAGTGCCTTGCATCTGGCAATGAAGCCATTAGCATTCGTGCTTTCCAATACTTTTGAACTGAAGTTTCTTCTGATCTTAATGCTTCACAGGTCTTCAAGTGTTCTTCGTCGATTTCTGCTGGATCATTACACAGGACACATATTGGTGAAGCTGAGATACCTATTCTGTAGAGATGACTTGCTAAGCAGTCGTGATTTGTCAGTAGTCGGAAGGCTGCAACCGCTGTTTTCCTTGGTCTCTGGGGGATTATATCTGGGTTTGAAAGTAGTGTAATCCATTTTTTATCTTTGGCATTTGTTTCTATTTCTTGTAGGTATGAATGAGAAAATTGTTTAATGATCAAGCGTTTTATTGAGGAATATGAGAAATTGAATTTAGACTTGTTTTATTGTTGTGCCTTTCTTTGCAAGTGAGTCTGCAGCTTCGTTCCCCATGACTCCACAGTGTGCTGGAATCCATTGGAGATGAACAGCCTTATTAACTTTTTGGAGTTGTGTTAACATTTTGTAGCATTCTCTAATTTTTGTTGACTTCTTTGTAGTATTTGAACATATTCCCTGAATTGCAGCTTTAGAATCTGAAAGAATTACTGTCTTGTTAAATTTATTTAAGGGAAGATTTAATAATTGTCGGAGAGCAATGTATATAGCCTCTATTTCTGCATCATAATTTGTTGTGTCTCTGCCAACAGAATGATAAAAGGAAAAATGTGAACACATAACTCCAGCTCCAGTAAGGTTTTCCGTGGAGGATCCATCAGTATATATGTGCAGCCATTCTTCTATGGCATATATCTAGTATTGATTGTTTCCAAAGCTAGAAGTTTTTGTATTTCTTTTGGTGTGTCTGATTTACTTATTTCCTCTATTAATTCCAAATTGAAGGTAGGTTGCAATAATTCCAATGGATTTTCTCTTATAAGTAGATTTTCTCTGGTGTTAGGAATGTTCAATTTGGATTTAATCTGTGTTACCTTTTCTAGGAAACTACTATGAGTTTTAAGGATTGAAGGGGGGAGGTTCTCTTCTGTCCATTTAGAGTTTGGCAGTCGTAACATTTTCTCGTGTTGGAGCAATGCTTGTTCTTCTACTTTTGTTAATGATGGGGTCCGTGTTAAGGTAAGCATGGCATCAATAGGTGTGGATTTAACTGCTCCAGTGATTAGGCGAAGAGCCTGATTTTGTATTTGTTCAAGTTTATAGATGTTAGCATTTGCTGATGTTATTAAAGCTTCAGAACAGTACAAGAGGTTTGGTTTAACATACATTTTGTATGTTGTGTTAAGGACTCTCCTTGAGCAGCCCCATTTAGCACCAGCTAACCTTTTCTGAGATGTTTGTTAAATGTTTTTTCCAACTTAGCTTTCTGTCGAAAGTGATGCCTAAGTATTTGGCATCATCAACTGCTTTGAGTGGTTTACCATTATAATTTATGTTAATATTAACTCGTTTGTATTTTAGTGTAAATAATTCATAATTTGTTTTTTCCACATTGATAGTCATGAGGTTTTTGGGGCTCCATTCATGTACTTTGTTTAGGGCTGTTTCTATTCTGTCTTTAATTAATGCAGGTTTTTTTGGAGAGCCTGGAGTCAAAATGACTACATCGTCAGCAAATGAAGCAATTTTGGTTTCTAAAGTTTTTATTATTGATGGAAGGTCATTTATATATATGT
Source organism: Tenodera sinensis (assembly GCA_030765045.1). NCBI lineage: Eukaryota > Metazoa > Arthropoda > Insecta > Mantodea > Mantidae > Tenodera > Tenodera sinensis. Next base: position 37,161,291 of record CM060970.1, read on the forward strand.
TAAGGAGTGTTGTGCTCAGAACAGCACCTTGTGGAAGTCCTCGGTGTGTTTGTTTATATTTGGAAATGTATGTATTATATTTTGTGGCACAAAATCTTTGTGAAATAAACTGAGTTATCCATTTAAGCATATTACTTTTCACACCTATTGATTGCAACTTCTCAAATAATTTGTTTCTCCAGACTGAGTCGTATGCTGATTTAGAATCAATGAATACTGCCAAGGTATCCTCCTTTCTATTGAAAGCTTCCTTGATGTCTTGGCTTAGTAGGAGTACATTTTCACTTGTACTATGATTCTGTCTGAATCCGGTCTGTGAACTATTAATTAAGTTGTAATATTCTAGGAACCAGTTAAGTCTAGATGCCACCATTCTTTCCATCACTTTTGCAATAACACTGGTCAAAGATATTGGCCTGAAACTATTAATATTGTTTGAGGGTTTGTTTTTCTTTAAAATCGGGATGATAATGGCTTTTTTCCAGTCGGAAGGTACAGTCATTCTCCAACACGTGTTATACAGTTTAAGTAGGATTTCTTTTCCTTTCCTGCCAAGGTGTTTAATAAACTCTGAGTGGATCTTGTCAGGTCCTGGAGATTTTTTGTTCTGTAATTGTTCTATTGCTAAATCTAGTTCTGTTTCGTTAAAATCCTGAATAAAAATATCATTTCGTATATCTTTTGGCTTAGTTTCTCTGATAGTTTTTTGGATAGTTTTATCTTGTTTTTTATACGCTTGGGGTATTCTTTGTGACTGAGCATAAAACTTGTTAAGGGATTCTGCTATTTCCCTATCTGTAGTTAAGCTTTTGTTATTATGTTTTAATGGTTCAGTTGTATTTTTTGATAATTTTGTTTTATTAAGGAATTTGTATATTTTATTTCCATCTTTCCTATAGTCCATATATTCTATAAAATTTGTGAAACTGACCTTCTTTGCTGTAATTAATTCTTTCTCAAAAATGGCTGCTTTTCTTCTCCAGTTTTGTACATCTTCTGGACACTTGGTTCTTTCGGCTTTGACTCTTGCTATATTTCTTTCGTGTTTTAACTTAGATAAAGATGGAGACCAAAAGTAGCTATATTTCTTTAACTTTCCTTTGGGGATATGTGTTTTGACTGCTGTCAATAATATTTCACAAATTTTTTTATTCATTTCATCTGTTGACTTGAACTCTGATTCTAACAGTTTTTTTTTTTTTTTATTTATTTATACACTTGCAAAATTACAATCTGTTCAATAGTTGAACAATAAGTAACAATGATAACATATTACTTTTACAAACTATGGCCCATTGGCCATAAATTTGCTTATAATTTGGGTGCAAATCTGTACTGCAATTCCAAGACTTGGTTTCTCTGTAGTCAGCTTGTTGTACTGCTGCTGTTGTCAAGTAGATTTATTGCCAGTGTATTGGGATGACTGTAGAGATGCTTTTGGTAGGACAGACTGTATGCTGCGATTTCTTGTTTGATTGTTGGGAGTTTAAAATCATTGTAGATGTACTTATTACCGATGTACCAGGGAATCTTACCAATGGTTCGCAGAGTTTTGGTTTGAAAACGTTCTAGTATTTCGATGTTTGAGTTGCTTGCTGTACCCCATAGTTGAATTCCATATGTCCAAATTGGTTTCAGTATAGTTTTGTAGATGATTAGTTTGCTTGTCACTGAGAGTTGTGATTTAGGTCCAAAAAGCCAGTGCATTTTGGAATATTTTAAATTTAACTGTTTGCGTTCTGGTGCATATGTGTTTTTTCCAGGTGAGTCGTCTATCAGTGTACATCCCTAGATATTTCACGTCTTGTGCTTCTGGAATAATCTGATTAAGAGTAACAGGTGGACATGAGCGTTTATGCAGTGTAAATGTTACGTGGTGACTTTTAGATTCATTAACTTTAACTCTCCACTTCTTAAGCCAAATTTCTAAGTCAGAAAGATGGTCTTGTACAATTTGGGAAGCAGTAGTAGGATCTTCATGAGCTGACAGAATGGCTGTATCATCTGCAAAAGTTGCTATAGTTGCGTTTTCTTTTGTTGGTAGGTCAGCAGTATACAATATGTATAGAATTCGTCCTAGTACACTACCTTGTGGTATGCCTGACTTAATAGGATGAAGTTCTGTAAGGCTATCTTGGAATTTTACTTGAAAATACCTGTTTTCTATGTAAGATTTTAACCTCTTGAGCGACAGCCATTTAAAAGCTCTGCAGGCCGAGAACGGATACCCAATATCCAGCGCAGGGCATTTAAATTGTTAAATGCGCTAAAAGTGCTTCCTAAATACACAGTTGTATTTTGCGTAAATTTTAAGTTATTTTAATGAAACAAAAACTGGTATAAAACTCATTATATGCAGTATACATGTACATCATCAGCAATGTTGAGTTGCATTTACAAATCGTTGAAATGGCACTATTTGTTTCACTGTGGTAAAAAGTTAACTTTGCTTTGTCGAAGGCGCCTAATATAATTTCTCGGAAAGAAACAGTAGTGGACCCATTGTATGTGTGAGCTATGCATCAGCAAATCACAGTACAATGTGAAATAGAACACTGCTGTATGCGTGGTTTATGAGTCATCAGAATAAAGCAGGTTTGCAATTTTTCCTTACACATGTTTCTTAACTTGGATATAGCTTATAGGCTCCGTTTGTTTCTTTCTTGAAATGCATACGTATACTTTCCTGCTTGTAGCTGAAGTGAGAAGCTTTTGAGTGTTACATCTCAGAGCTAAAACATGGCATCAACAAGCAGTGTTGCACAAAGGTTAGCGAGTGGTGGAAGTGTAAGGGCTTCTGAAATTACACACGATAATGTGGAGGACTTCTTGCTGTGTGACAGCGATTTGGATATTGATGGCGAATTTTCCAAATTTGAGGGGGGTGTGGAGGATATAGGTACGAGTAGCAGTGAGGAAGAATGTGACCAACTTCCTTCAGGTGTTCGTGAAGAGTCAGCATTGTGGAGTGCTGAAAACAATTGCAATACAAACAGGCACATCTTCATGAGCACAGGGTCTGGTGTTCAATCCCAGGCTCAGCTGACTTCTGACAGCCAACCAATTGACATTTTTACAAAATTTTTTACTACCGACTTAGTGTCTCTCATTGTTTCGGAAACAAATGTATATGCGTGTAAAGTGAAGGAAGACCTGCACCCTAAAAGTAAATTAGGGCCTAAGAGCCGAATTCGAAGGTGGACAGAAGTAACACTCAATGAGATTTACAGGCTAATTGGTCTAATTATACTTATGGGTGTTATTCGTAAACCTGCATTATACATGTATTGGTCCACAGATGACATGCTAGATACTCCTTTTTTTGGAAAATGCATGTCAAATAACAGGTTTACGTCAATTTTGCGGTTCCTTCATTTCACCTGCACAGAGAATGTAAATGACAAACTCCACAAAATTAGGCCTGTTTTCGATTATATTATTTCAAAATTTAAAGAAAATTATATGCCTGGTGAAAAGGTCACTGTTGATGAAAGCCTAATGCTTTGGAAGGGCCGCTTAGGTTGGAAGCAATACATCAAAACAAAAAGGGCTAGATTTGGCATAAAGAGTTTTGATGTTTGTGAAAGTAAAACGGGATATCTTTACAATAGCTGCATTTACACTGGTCAAGGGACTGACAATACTGGAAACAAAGATTTGGGCTTATCTGGCTTCATAGTAATGCACCTAATGGAACCTGTGCTTGATCAGGGTAGGACTGTGTACTTAGATAACTGGTACAGCTCTCCTAAATTATTCATGGCCTTACACAAAAGAAAGACTAATGCAATTGGAACAGTATGTTCAAATCGTATTGGTTTGCCAAAAGATGTGAATATGAAGGCTCTAAGGAGAGGGGAAATGGAGGTGCGTCAGCTCCCACCTTTGACCTACCTTGCCTGGCAGGACAGGAGGGTAGTTACGGCATTATCCAATTGCAGCTCTAAGATTTTGATGATTGACACTGGAAAAACAGATGCCCATACCAAAATGTGCATTTTCAAGCCTGACGTTATCCAGGAATACAATATGCACATGGCCGGTGTCGATCTAGTAGATCAGGTATTGCAAGCATATCCCTCTTTACGAAAAACAGTGAAATGGTATAAAAAGGTATTTTTGCATCAGCTGGATATAACCATATACAATTGTTTGGCAAAACAATGACAGACATGACATGATTGTCTGGCAAAACATTTAAAGAGAATTGGGATATATTCTTCACCACTCTGTCCTCTATGTGATCTGCAAGAGGAAATGGATCGGGACCACCTTCAAATATGCCCGGCCACTTCTAGTGCCCCATCCATCAGTGAAAAATATTGGAGAGCAAGAGGATTAATGACTTCATTGTCAGAAATCCAGCATTAGCTAACAACAACAATTGTTTGGTAATTTGGAGAGCTCTAAACCCATACAAGACAATGACCTACCTGGACTTTCGACTATCAATAGCTCGCAGCCTAATTGAACAATACCAGGTTGAGAGGCCTCTTCATACTGGGGGTAGAAAATCCAAAACCCCTGCACTCCTCAGACTTCAAGGAAAACATTATCCTAAAAGGATACCGTCAACAGCAAAGAAGTCCCGCCCATCTCGAAGGTGTTTCGTGTGCCGCAAGAAGGGAATCCATAAGGAAACTGGGATGATCTGTGGCGAATGTGGAGATGTGCCCTTGTGTGTTTATCCCTGTTTTGAGGCATATCACTGCAGAAGGAACATATAAAGGTAAGCCAGTAAAGCATATAGAATTTAATTAAATGTTTCATAACGGGGGAAAATTAAAATAAGTTGAGTTAGATAGAGGATAAATAAGGGTTAAATGCACAAACGCACAGGACGTGTATACATGTCCATATCGCTCGTCCGTCATTTTAAATGGACGTGATTTCACGTCCATATCCCTGAAGAGGTTAATAACACATAAAAAGGATGTGGCAAAGATTTCTTCAGCTTAAACTTTAGTCCAGTATGCCAAACTTTATCAAATGCCTGACTAGCATCAAGAAATACTCCTGAGCAGTACTGTCGTCGTTCAAATGCGTGGTTAATCACTTCAGTTATTCAATGTATTTGTTCAATTGTGGAGTGTTGGGGTTGGAATCCAAACTGGAAGTTGGGAATCAGTGAAGACAAGTGAGGTTTCAGTTTAATGAGAAGTAACTTCTCAAATAATTTAGAAAGCACTGGGAGCAAACTAATTGGTCGGTAAGATTTTACCTCATGTGGAGGTTTTCCTGGCTTTAGAATGACTATAATCTGTGCTATTTTCCAAGCTCCAGGGAAGTAACCAGCCCTTAATATAGCATTAAACATACAATTTATGAATATGACTGCTTTAAATGGTAGCTCCTGAAGCATTCGTCCAGTGATGAGATCATATCCTGGGGTCTTTTTTACATTTAACTGGCTTATGACTGTTCTTGTCTCTCTATATAATAAAGGCGGAATTGGAAGTGCCATTTGAAATGGAGTATAGAGATATTCCTTAATCTCATCTTCGTCTTTTTTCTGGATGCACGAAGGAAAGGGTTGGAATACTGAAGAAAGATGTTCGGCAAATAGGTCTGCCTTTTCTTGACTACTTCTTGCCCAAGTGCCATCATTTTTTTGAAGTGGGGGTATCGGCTCCGTTGGTTGTTTCAACTTTTTTGTGGCCTTTTAAAAAATTTTAAAAATCAGAATATCCAGGAATACTTGAGAAATTTAACTCCTACAGAAGCTACAGATTATTCGCTCTGGAAGGCCACAAAAAAGTTGATTCTAACAGTATATTACACTTCTCTTCTATCTCATTTTGGAAACTGGACCAATCTGCTTTTTTAAAATTACAAGAAGTTTTAATTTTTGGCTTGTTACTTTTATTTATTAGACCTCTTACGGAGTTTATGGTGATTCTGTGGCCTGAACCTGGGTCTTCTATTATTTCTCTTTTTGTATTGTCAATTATGTCAGATGACACCATCAGAAGATCAGGATTTGTACCCGAACCATTATAATGAAGGTAAGTGGGTGGATCATTCAGATTAAATATTAATTCCATTGTTGATGAGTTTAATAGGTCTTCTATGACTCTCCCTGCTGAATTTATATCTCTGTAGCCCCACTTAGGGGAGTGTGCATTAAAATCACCTATTAAAATACTTTTGGGTTCTATGGGAATAGAATTTAGATCTAGTGTATTGTCTGGAGGATTGTAGATACTGTAAATTCTATAGTGGTAGTTACTTTTCCACACTTCAGTTTTAACTATTTCTGATTTATCTTGTTCTTCCATTGTTTTTTGGATTTGAATAGTAGCTTTCATATTTCTTTTAATTTCTGTAAGAATACCACTTGCTATTTGACGAGCTTTTGGAAGTATATGTGTAGTGTACTGATCCATTTCAAAGTATATTTCCTGTTCTTCTGATATATTGGCTTCTTGTACTGTGAAGACATCTGTATCTTGGTCTTTTAATATTTTCATTAGCTCTTGTTTTTTAGGCTGGGACATGCCTCTTGCATTCCATTGTAGAATTCTTAAAGTATTGGAATTGTTGTGATGAAATTTGCCTAAAGATGTCCTCACCTGGAGATCCGATTGGGGGACAGTTTTAACTCCGGATTATTATTCATGTACGTGGCTTTCATGTAACTGTTTTCTTAACGGGCACCAGTTTTACAATGTGGCAGTTACATCACCCACTTAAACCCCCATTTTGCAAGGGGGACCACACCTATCGTTGGTCAACAGGTCCGTTGAATCTAGCCGGGAGGACTAAATAGGTGGTATTTAGATCCACCGACCTTCCCCTCATGTGCCTCTGAGGGACGCTGTTGTGCTGTGATAGGCCAGCACATATGTAAATGGTATTTCCTCCCTTTTAGATGAAACAGTTATACCGCTGTGATTTGGTCCCCAGAGCCTCATCTGTTTAAAGCAGGGTGCACCACGGGCAGGATGAGGATGGGAATTGGGTAGGAGAGGCTATAGGAGGCGCATCACTACCCCTTACACCCATATGTTCGTCTTCCCAGTTGTTGAATTAAACCTGGTACATCACTGCAATAAACAAGCTGGTCTTCCATCTTAGGATATTCTATTCCTATACCAGAAAAATGTAGTGTCTGGACCCAGCATATTTTTCTCTTTTAATCTCGATCCTAGTAATTTGCTCTTGTCCTTAGTAAGACTTAAGTCTCTTACTAAGTCGCTCAACTCTTCTTGACTAAAATGCTGTGACTTGTCTTCAACAGTGTGTGCTGGGAAATACTCATTAACATTGGAATTTTCTGTTGACCCAGAGACTGAACTCTCAGTATCCTCTAGTTGAGTTGGTGGACCAGGAATAGGGAGATCTACTCCATGTGACACAGGTCTTAGAGCTGATGCAAGACCATCTGGATATTTAATTTTTAATTTTTTTTATTGTACCCAAGTAAGTTACACTGCAGAAGTAACACTCATCATTTTTTTTTTGTTCACGCCATATTACTGGAATCCCGAACTTCATTGATTTCTGTTTTCCATTGTACCACTGCCTTAGCCTTTCACTACATATTTTGCAAATAGTATGTGGAGCCCATGTTTGATTTTGATCTCCTAGCTTAACATTAAAATATGCTACATACACCTTTTTAATAAATGATGTAATATTAGTTTTCTGCTTCTGTAGTAAGAAAGAACCACATGTAACAGAAGTTACTTGGATTGTTCACACATTTTCTCCTAGAAGAGGTTGAAGCCATTGTTAAAAATTTACCATGACACACTACAAACTAAAAATAAAGAAATAGAAGTGATAAACCATGTCCCGAGTAGTACCTGTAAGTTTAGAGTGATCTTTGTGACAAATTCTAATGCTGTTGTATGTTGCTTCTTTTGTAAGTAATAAGTTTCGAGCAAATAAGATATCTCACATTTTCTCCTGCAGAACAAAAGAAACCCTTCCTCCCAATCCATTTGGAAAGGACGCTTTCGAGGATTACTTGACAGTTTTGAATGAGATTTGTACGATAGCCAATACGCCACTAATGAACCCACGCGTGTGCTGACTGCCGATGGGGAAATAATCGGAGCGAGTGTGGGCTTATTTGACGTCAGGAGAGGAGGCGTCTGCGGTGTAATCGTGATTACCTGGATGACCACCTGTGGTTCAGAGGAAGAGAAGCCGAAATGGCCTTAGCTATGCCACATAAATAAAATGTCCGATAAAATAGAAATATGAAACATGCAACCAACTCTTTCCTTACCATCAATCTTGCGTGTATTTTTCGTAACTGACAGCTGCGATAGTTTCGTCTTATCAGGGCTCTAGTCACTTGAAGCATTATTACATAAACGGTAAGTGCCTACTTTTCCCAGTGTAAGTAACGCCATTATGGCATTCTTTGTATGCACTTACAATGGAAGAGAAAGTGCAATGGGCATGAAATTTAAATCACGGCAAATATCGATTGATGTGAGGTATTTGATTTTTGAAGGATAAGCGATGAATAGAGAAATGTAAAAAGTTCTTCAAAAGAAGTATTACGCAAGGCAAATTCATGTAAGCACAGTGTTTATTTCTTATTTTGAGTGAAAATACACATTGATATTATACAAATTACAATGTTGTTTAAAATTTGTTTGAACGAAGTTAACTTAATTAACTGAACACAATTAGAAAGCTTTGCAAACATTAACCTACTTTGGACCGCTTGCGTTGCCCCTAATTAATGATGACGTTCAAGGACCCTGAGATAATATATGTCCTTATAGTTCCTCACTCGCCTCATGCAGCACAATTAACAGCATTTCCAAAATACGTAATTCTTAGCTTTCCTTGTTATCAGGAACACTGATGGCACCAACAAAACTGGGGCACAGTTTTGGAAAGGCTGTAGGTTCTTGGAGCCTACTTTGCGAGTGACTTAAGAAGTGATATTGGTGATTCAGTGTACAGCATCTTGGTGGATGAATCAACTGACATTGCCGTCACTAAGCTTCTAGCAATCGCTATTATATATCACAGCCAAACATCTGAGAGGATTGTTTCAACTTATTTTGAACTTGTCGAACTTGAAAAGTGCTATGTAGTGTCTATTCCAAGGGCAGTTAAAGAGTAATTGAAATCAATTTAGATTTGCAAAAATTGCAAGGCATCGGAGCAGACAGTGCTAGTGTGATGGTGGGGATTAATAATGGACTATATGAAATTCTTAAACGGGAGGTCCCACACTTGGTACTTATAAGGTGCGTGTGCCACTCTATTCAACTGGCAACCTCTGCAGCAACTGCAGATTCTCTTCCAAGAAATTTGGATTTTCTTATTTGAGAAGCTTATAATTGGTTCTCTCGGTCTTCATCGCGGCAACTCTTTTACCACCAAATTTTCTCCACTCTAAATGACAGGAATGAACCACTGAAGATTCCCCAAGCTTGTGACACGAGGTGGTTATGTATTCAGCCCACAGTATGTTGAATAGTTGATCAATGGTTGGAGTTAAAAACTCATTCTGAAATCGTTAGGATCAGTGAAAAATGTTACTCAACTGAAGTGTTGTACTCCATGTTCAGTGATGAGCTCAATTTAGCATACTTGTTATTTTTAAAACCCATTTTGTCTGATCTTCAGAGAGTCAACAAAAGTTATGAGGCAAAGGATGCAGATCCATGCAAGTTATTAGATGACCTGGTAGTTCTTATTCAGTCTCTTCTTAAAATAATTGTCATTCCTACCTATCCAGTGCTGAGGAAAATTTTTGATGATGATTTCGAGAAACATCTCAACCCTAAACTGTATCTGGGTTATTTGTTTGAAAATAAACTTTCAGAAATTAGAAACAAAATAACAGAACAAGAAGAACAAACTGTTAGAAATAGGTGTGTAACCATGAGCGTCGGCAGACATTTTTCCAGGGGGGGGGGGGGGGCCACATGTTTCAAATTTGCACTCAGATAATATCAATTCACTATTTTATTGTCAACATTTATAATTTTCGTTGCATATAACCATGTTAATTTGTGTTAAATTGAAATTGATCTTTTAAAATAGTAGTTTAATAGTCAGTAATTGATTGCACATTAAGTTGACCAACTTCCAGGGAGGTGCCGTGGGCCCCTTGCCCCCCCCCCCCCCCTTCGCGACGCCCATGTGTGTAACATTTGTTTCTTTACTTATCAAACAGCTACAGCAGAGATTGCCTAATAATATTGTAACAAATGAAGAAAACATCATTTACTGCTATTCACACTTTATTGCCTTTTTGTCAGTTAGCGTAGTGCTAACGTTATACTCAGATTACTTTTGTCCAAGCTCAGAGCAACAGAACAACTGCCGAATCACAAATAAGAACTGTTAGATTGAACTGCTAGTCGGCACGACTCCTCAACGCTTCGTATACGTCTTTTTTTTCCCTCTGCCCGGTGCTTGGCAGCGACTTATATAGGTCCTTAGACAGAGGGAAAGTTCTGGAGGTAGAATATTCGGGAGTGCCTGTGGCGGAACGGTCCAGAAACCGCACCGCCATGTAACAGCTATTGTCTCGTACGCTCCTATTGTGGTCGGCGGCCTGTGGCGGAACGGTCCAGAAACCGCACCGCCATGTAATAGCTATTGTCTCGTACGCTGCTATTGTCGGCGGCAGGTCGTTAGGTCACCGGCGGGCGCGGTCATAATATTATTGAGGAAACTGTCCCTTCTTGCGGTGTCAAAGGCGCTTATTGTGTTAAAGGAACCTTTGATTCCCCTATTAGAAGCATCACATTTGGATAGCGAAACAATAGTGAAAATAGAATTGCTGTGGCAAAAGTTGACCATTGTACAATGGAAAAATGTCAACAATTCCGTCACTTTTTGGTGTGAGGTATTCAAATACCGTGATGCCAGCGGAGAAAACCCTTTCAAAGAACTTGCAGACTTTGCGTTATCTAGGTTGGTTCTTCCTTGGTCAAACGCTGAGGTGGAAAAGGATATTCAGCCAACTAAATTTAGTAAAAACCAAAACTAGGAATCAAATGCGTACAAAAATGGTGTACGCTATACTGGAAATCCGTGCAGGTCTTCGCAGAAAAGATCGTTGTTGCCACAATTATGAACTTCCTGCAACCGTTCTAAAAACAATCGGCACGGCGGTTGCATATAAATATATACCATCAGCATCTACTGCATTATCACCATTCACTACAACTTCAACTTCCACATCTTCCCTTGATGAGGACGAGAACGTCATTGGTGATGACCTAGATGCTCTCCTCAGTTTTTAAGTAAGTTATTTTATATCATGTAATCCAATGCATGTGACTTAGCTTTTTTATTTATTTTTTTTAATATAAATATACAGGATGCATAACAGAAATCTAGTTTCTTTTAGCCCATTTTTGGACCATATTTAGTTGGTAATATTTTTTGCTGTTGGCAACACTGTACAAGTGTAAACACGGATTATGCAATATCAATCGAAAGAATCCACTTCCGTCACGGGAGAAAGTCTTTAATTATTTCTCTTTCATAAATATGACTGTCAGTAGAGTTAATGTAAGTATTGCATGATCTTTCCCGCGCTGTGCTCATATTACTTTGGGTGTGACAAAGTTGTAATGTTTTTTTTTTCCATATTTTTTAAAGTTATATTTTGTTCCAGGAACAGGGAGACCTTCAGACATTCAGAACAGTATTCCACTATTGTTTTTTTATTATTGCTGTTCCAGTGGCAACCTTTTTTGCCTCTAAACAGTTTATATTTGACGGTAAGTCGAAAACCAACTTCTCATTTTTAGCGTGTCTAAATTATATTTACTAAATATCGTCACCAATTATATTGTGCGGAGTTCCACTCTGCCAAGGCTCAAATTCAAATGTATATAGTTTTGTAGTCAACCATTTTTAGGGATACTGATGTCACTGGTGGAGTTCTCAGTGAAAACTGAAGAGGTTAGGTTTGCACAATGTTGGGTTAGGTGTAGGTCGTTTGTACCTGGCCGTGTACGCGAAACACCAGAACTGTCAACTGGCGCTTGCGCAGCTCTGCTGCACTCTACTAGAGTGTTCTGTGGTTGGTTAGTCGAAGCTATTCTGTACGAAGGCTGTTTTGGCGGTATTGCAACTATAACAGGGTAGTATTATAGCTGCAATAGTGTATTGGGCGTCGTTCGGAAAATATACTGTGATTAAAGTAAGAGTGCACATGAATGTGATGTGAAGGTAAAAATGTTTGCAAACAACGGATAAGTGAAAATGATGATGCAAACGATGTATTTTAATATTGCTGCATTGGAGTTCACAAGCCTGGTACTCTCGTTAAATTTTGTCAGTATTTAGCATTAAATATGCAGAGTGCAGTTGTAGCCTAGCAAAGTACCAAACACAGTTGGAGATTGTCAACTTTGACTATTGTAAGTTTAAATAAGGAGCAAAAACTGAAACGGTGGCAGGTGGTGAGAAGTCATGACACTAGTCGGTCTGGGTGGCTCAGTTGGTTAGACGTTGGCCTACTGATCCCAAAGTCGCGGGTTCAAATCCGGCCCAGACTGATGGTTTTTAAGTGTGCTTAAAAACGACAGCTCCATGTCAGTAGATTTACTGGCATGTAAAAGAACTGTGGGACGAAATTCCGGCACACCGGCGACGCTGATGTGATCCTAACAATTGACAGCGTCGTTAAACGTCAAAATATCATTTTTTGGTCATGAGATTAGGGAGGGGTTAAAAATAAAGTCAAAGGGATGTTTATGAAGAGGCCGTCATTTGTAACACAATTATTTCAGATTATATGGTCATCGGGAGGATTGTATATCTGCTAAAAATGCTGTTTCGTCAGAAATAGTTATGGTGGCAAATCCTGTGTGGGTGCAAAGTTATTCAAAGTTGATAAGTAGTGGTTAAAGAAGATCATGTTGCCCCATTTAAGTTGTTGGGGCCATCGGTCGTCCCTTTGAGCAACTTCCTTTTTCAATCATTTGTATATATATAACTACATGTATAAATGTAACTATCATATCCCTTGTGTGAAGTGTGAGTTATTGTCAGTTACATGTATATTAGCATGTTGTGCTAATATAATATACATTAGTATAGTTGTGCAGTAAAAGAGTGCATCATTATAATGCTACATGTGTGCAATTAGTGATGAGTGTTGACCCAAATACACAATGTAGGCTGCATTACTGCTTTATCCCAAATATATCTATAACAGTAAAGCTGTAGATGAGCAGCGTCACATGGTTCACTGACAGTTGTAGTGTGTCACGGACATACAACGGAAGAACATAGCGCTGTAATGCACAAATATGTTTTGCCAACCTGACATTGTACAACTTGCTAAAAGGCGACAATATCTCTTCCTCAGTCCAATTTTTCATTTTTTAAGGTATGTAGAATACAGATTAAAGCCACAACCGTACCGCACAAGAACTTACATCACATCACTTAATTACAAAACAATAATAACTCTAAGAGTAAGAACAACATTCACGCGCTTCCGTAGATTTCATACTTCTGGCATTGGCGACATATACGTCACCAACATGTTAAAGGACAGGTAGCTGATAACACCACTCTTCAGTCACAACACAGCTGCCTGTCGACCACATGGCGCTGCTATTCTACAGGATAACCTCTATAACTATACACATAACTACTATATCCTGTATTCAGATTTTCAGATTATGGTTAATTACATGTGTTGCTACTAGTTGTGCAATAAATGGGTGCAGTGTAATACTATATGTGGGCAAAAAACAATGTGAAGTGTTTTAGCAAATATGCAACTGTAACAGTCTAATGGAAGTTATGTAGACAAATTTTAGTACTTGTCACCACTTTAGCCCAATGTGATTTCCCAGATTCTCTACAGATGCAGAGAAATTGACAGGTCCTAAGATGCAAAGTGTAGCAGAGGTGGGGAGGGGGTATCTGTAGAATACCAGCCTAGCTCCTCCAACTGGATACTGTCTTCTGATACAGAGGGTGAGGGTGTGGCCTGGGTGCTTGGAGCATTGCCAGCCAAAGAAACAAAGATACCAATACTGCGTTAGGAAAGTGGCGACACTTGAATGTATATTTTCATTGCAGCAATTAGCTGCACAGCGGAAGTGAAGCATATGTTTACTTACTTCATAGGGTTAAACACTGAGGACAAACAAAGCTCAATGAGGCCACCTTTTATTTGTACCCACTGCTTTTTGCTTTGCTTTGTTATTAGATTCTGTGCTCACACAGTGACTTCTTATGTCTTTTTTGCAAAAAATAATTCATTTATTGAGGTAACTTGCCAATCAAATTTTTGGGTGCAATATGGAAATTGTATTTTTAAAAATCTAAAAGGGATAGGAAACACAAGGGTCATATAGGCAAAATAGGAGATTCGGTATTAAGGAATTCTTTCATTGTTGAGGTGAATAAAAATGCATGTTAGTTCATAGGCAACAAAAATGCTTTATCTCTCAAACCATACTGTTGCAGATATTTATTGCAGAAAAAACTGTATTTATGGTGGTGCTTTAAATAAAGTTTTAATAATGTAATAAAGGCTGCAAAAAATGACTACTGTGATGCACAGATTCTTAACTCTTCAAAGAATAACAATATGTATTGTAATAAAAAGTGAAACTCGCAACTCTAGGTTATTATTTTATTTTTTTTTTTATTTTTTTAATTAACGTCCTCCAACATTGCGTCATATCGGACGGTGAGTGAATGAAACGGGTGAAATGATGCTCAAATGAGCCCGAGGTCCATGGAGCTTTAAGTTACCCGACATTCGTCTTCTCAGGATAAGGGAAAACCTCGGAAAAAACCTTACCCGGATAACTTACCCTAAGCGAGATTTGAACTCGCGACCTCTTGAACGTGAGGCAGACACGCTAACCATCACGCTATCGAGGCGGGCTCGCAACTCTAGGCCTGCCATTGGAAATAATACATTGCCAATAGTAAACAATGTAGTTTGTCCAGGCGGTGGTGACACTGCACATGCATGAGAGAGGAGAAATTAAGAAGTGACTGGAGTGGTGGGGAACAAGCGAGTGATGTCAGAAATAAGGCAGTCACATACACAAGCCGTGTGTGTATATGAATTGTAACCAATTATTGTGAATAAAATTGCGTAGGCTTTTGCGGCTGGTGTCATAAATACAGAATGATTATCCAGGCTTGCGGGCTGTGGTGTAGTGGAAAATCTTCCAGACGTTTTGTTCAAAGCTTCGACGATTCGATGCCTGGAGATCCAAACAGCTCCGTATCAGCTGCTGAGAGTAGCAGAGTACTACCGTCACACCATCCAATGTGATCCAGAGTAAATAGGACTTCGTGGGCTACAGCCAGAAAATTCAAGATATACATTTCATTTATCATAAAAATATATCAAATATATGGCATTTTAATCAAGATTGTTAGAGCCGTTTTCAAGAAAATCAAAATTTTCAAAAAATTGTTCATGCGAAGGGTAGTTTAGGGCAGAGGAATTTTCTTTAAAATCTTTGTGTTGCATCCTTGAAAGACATTAAATACCAACTATGGTTTTTAACCAACTTTTCGTTTTTGAGCTATCTCATCTACTGACGCACACAAACACACTGACTTTTTTCTAAAAAGGCTTGTTTTTTTCTTTGTATTCAGGGGGCCTCAAAACTTATATTTCTTGTGAAATCTCTACAACAAAATTTTGGGTGGAATATAATACTTGCTCTACTTTAGTAAACATAGTAGAGAAAGTAAAAATAGGACAGATTTGATTAATGAACATTTATTTGGAGCTATATTTACACTTTAAGATGATATAGGTAGATACTGCAGAATTACATGAAATCATGAATTCATATTTAAAGGTTACCAATTGCCATATCAAGTGATAAAATGAATGCCACTTTCTTCACATATATATAACTTAAACATTTTGCCAACTATACACTTCCAACATTGTGCAAGTAATGTTACATTGCTGCTATTACTATTTCCCATACATTGCCTGCCTGATGTTACGTGACCCTTGGACCGTTTTGCAGCAACGTTACCCATCATATTATCTTAGCCATATACAGTGTATGTACACAAGTTCAAACATAAAAGCATAGCGGATAGAAGAGATAGTGTGAGCTCTTCGGGAGTTACTATGGTTCGCTCGCAAGATGGCACTGGTGTCGCGGTCGCTTTACTTTAGTTCACGAATGCATGGTGAAAATGGGTTTCATATTATCAGTTAGCATTTTAAATACCTAAAATCGTAAGCAGGAATATTGGAAATACTGTTTTGAAACATCGTCTTTCCTTGACACATAATATAGGATGGTATTTTACAATAATGGGTATTATAATTAACGAAGAACAGTGGGAAATATCTGCTTACATGATTTTACGCTGAAAAATTAAACCATAATGCAAATTATGTATTTTTTAAGCATTGTATCTAGAACCAGCTTTTGTTTTTTACTTAAATAATTTAAATTGCGTTTATGTTCTCAACAGTTAGTAGCGAATTTCTTTTCTACTATTTTTAATTTAGCCATCTCTTTAGATAGCAGGATTTTAGTTCTAACTAAATATCTATTGAGGTTTCTAATTCTTTTCTTCAGTGTAGCAATTTCATTATTGACACTTGTGTTTGTGACCTTGGAGGAATTAGAACTGTTTTCTGTGAATTCCTCATTGTTGAAGGACGGCGCGTTTGAAATAAGAACTGGTTGACTGGATCCTGCATCTGGTAATTTACTGATTGTTGAATATTGCTTTATCAGTAATTATTTGTCTCTGTTTTGTGGAGATTTTTGGGATTTATGCACTGTAGTTAAGTACCTGGGTAAATTAGGAAATATACAGGGAATTGCCCCTGGCTTTAACTGCCATTTAATTCTAGGGATTTCAACTAGTTTTCCATGCACAACGAATGAATCAACTTTCACTAAAAAGTCCTCTGGAAAATGTTTGTCACAAATACTAGATTTAACAGATAATTTAGTGTCTTTCCTAGGAATAGACTTTTCCCATTTGTAAAACAGATTTTTATCTTTAGGAGGAGTAAAAAAATGTCTAGCTTCTGAGCAGTTTGTGTATCCTGAACGACACCCGGGTACAAAACAAGTTGGCATTTTTAATCAATTATTGATGTTGCTTGAAACTTACGTTTTGAAGAACACACACATTTATGCACAAAATTAGAAGCAATTTCACAAGTTATGTACCTAATTACTCACAACACACAACACATACGTATAAAATTGTCTGTACTTCCGAATCACATACTAGGCAGTTCGGCCGCATTTTAAGGCGACTGTGATCGCCACGCTGCAGTTTCGGTCAGTTACCACGGATCATGCAGTGAACTAGCGGGAGAGCTCACATTTTCTCTTCTATCCGCTATGATAAAAGTAAAGTAAAAGAATGCAGTAAATGTAGTAGTAAAGTAGTGCTGCTGCTCATTTTAAGACCTGCCTGGTGTAGCATATTTTACATGCTCTCTAAAAATCTGTTACTATACTGCTATTGCTCTATCAATATATTAAATATTGGAGAGCAAGAGGATTAATGACTTCATTGTCAGAAATCCAGCATTAGCTAACAACAACATGAAGGTGGTTTGTCATGGTATTAGGGTTTTTAATCCACTACTTTTAAATTCAAATTATACAAAACTTAGTAAAATACAAATATTACGACTGTTTTATACTGTAGAAATATTCCTTTTTTGCCAATAGAATTATAGGCTGTTTTTATTTAAGACATCTTGCAACTTATATAGCTGCAGTCAAATGCGACAAGCTTCTGTACCCCACGGGAGGCTTTCTTCTATGCAGAATTAGGTTGTTTATAGCAACATACATATTAGTAGTTTGTGTCAATCCACCAACACTGCTGCCAACTTCAGACTAACACAATGTCTGTCTGGTTAGACGCTGGCCTACTGATACCAAGGTTGCAGGTTCAAAGCTGGCCCAGGCCAATGGTTTTTAAGTGTGCTCAAAAACGACAGCTCTCCTGTAGGACAACATTCTGGCACACTGGTGGCACTGATGTGATCCTGACAATTGACAGTGTTGTTAAACAACAAAATTGTTTTTAAACTAACAAACTCTGTCAACATTACACTATCAAAACATCCAAGCTGGGTTTTGTGTGCTATTTAACAATGCTTATGATATACCACTTTTATAATCTTAGATTCATGGGAGTTGAGGATAGAGTTTCTTCTCTTATTTCTTTTATCTTCTTTATTTATTTAATATAAGCTTACATTAATTAGCAAGCAATGGTTACACTAAAGAACATGAGTGAAGCAAGTGTGTGTTCTTTAACAAAGTGGAAGGAATGCTTATGATTGACTGTTTAAACTGGGTGTTCATTTTTATTTGTTCTTTCAATGGTCACACATAGCGTCATTGCTGTCTGGCAAGCCTTTAGTTGAAACCAGCTTAAGAAAACAGATATTGCAACTAGGTCAAATGTTGCATGAGTGCTTAGTTCAGTTATTGAGCCATGCTTGGCATTCACAAAGTTTTCCATAGAGCGCACAACACTAGTTTCTTCTGGCGGTTTATAGAAAGACTTTCTGTCATGAAATTGAGAAATAAAGAACATTTTAAGGCAGTGGTTTGGTTGTCAGTAAAGTTTTAAACACATTTAATGTCTTAAAGTGGAGAGATTTCAATGAATGTGTTACATAGCAAACTTGATTGACTAGATTTCCTTAGGTAAAATAGCCATATATGAAAAAATATGAAAAGCTTCAGCATTGTTTCAGTGGGGTGTTTTAAATTAAGCATTTGATGCTCCACACTGAGACATTTTTTGAAAGTGAGGAATAGTTATTTTTGGTTGGGCATCTCAGAGATACAAAATACCTGCATGTCATTTATGCATGGCATACCATAATAAAGTACCATAAAATAGTTGTGGTTACCATTTAACAATTATTTTAGAATTCTGCAAGGTGGAATATGTAGGAATTCCAGAAAATCATCAATGCTGCAGTTCATATTATATTAATATCACTCTTCCTTCAGCAATCCAGTTCAAAATTAGCATTCCAACATATAGAGGCAGTGGTATATTGTCAACTTCATATTGCCCTCGACCAATAACAATGTTGCATAGTACTCAAAGCTTGGAAGACTTGATTCTATATAATGCGGTTCAAAGAACACTCATGTTATAGTTGTATAAGTTCCACCAAGAGTCCCTAGGGGGCAACTCCAAGTGGAAAATACTCTAAAAAGTGCACATGACGCCAACCATAGATTCAGCTGCTGATGCTGGTAGAAATACCACAACTATTTATCGTCAGATGGTGCAAAACGGGAGTGCATTTCTAGGTAACCATAGACTCGCGTGAAAGAGTGACAAATTGGAAAGCAAAGGTACAAATAAAAGTGAACACCATGTATAAGCTTAGGTTTCTGATTCACGGGACGTGAGGTTTATTTGTTTCATAAGCTTACATTAATTAGCTTTTAATTTTTCTCATCTAGATAATTTCTTGTAACGCTGTACACCTTATTGTCACAGCTTCTACATCCATTTACTCAGCTGTACTTCTCTATTGAATGACTATTATTTTTAGCATTTCTTGAAAGGGAAGAAGGAAAAAGAACCTAAAATCTTGCAAAACTAGCAAATTTCACTTATTTAGATTGATTCTCCCAGCCTCACATGCTCAATATTGTTGTTAGCTAATGCTGGATTTCTGACAATGAAGTCATTAATCCTCTTGCTCTCCAATATTTTTCACTGATGGATGGGGCATTAGAAGTGGCTGGGCATATTTGAAGGTGGGGCATTAGAAGTGGCTGGGCATATTTGAAGGTGGTCTCGATCCATTTCCTCTTGCAGATCACATAGAGGACAGATTGGTGAAGAATATATCTCAATTCTGTTTAAATGTAAACATGGCATTATTTACCCGTGGCATACCATGATTTTGCTGTAAAAGAAAACTTAATAAAAGCGGATGGCAGGTTGAGTTACAGGACTGCAAAGTGGTGACATATCTCTCCAGCAGTGTTGCCATGTCTGCTGAAGTAAAAGCAGAAGATTTGATTAGAAAAAAAAAGCAGGAGAAAACAGTAGATTTTTTTAACCGGCAGTTTTGCTTAGTGTATATGTACATATTTATGACATGAATAATAATATATTTGCTCCAAAATTCTTGGGCTGTAGAATTACTGCCACATGCAATGTCAGCATTGTGCAATAGCCTCCATTCTGTATCTGTTTGTTGGATTTCTTCTTTCACCAACTTAGGAAACCTAGAAGCAAGTGGTACAGTTGACTGAACTGTTTTGATTTTAGCTGATTCTAACACTTCCAAATTGGAAGAAGAGGATTACTTAATGAAAAATAACTTGCATGTTGTGAACTGACTCAACATAAAAATCAACACAGTGTGATTTGAAAAGTTGTACATATTTGTCAGGAAGGAATGATTTTGTCAGAGATATTTGAACTTTGTCACCAAAATACATGTTTTCCACAGGAAAAAATACTTTTGGATCCCTGTATTCAATTATCTATTTCAGTGGAATTCAAACGTTGAGGTTTAATGTAGCAGTCAAGAATAGTTAGCAATGCAGAAACAATATGTGGTATGCCGTTTATGTACACAGGTTAATCATATTAATCTCTTGTTTTTATACACAGGGGAAATGCCTTGCCTGAAAATCTTTTTCAGAAAAGCGAATTATATGATGTTAAGGAAAATAGTGTTTGAAAGTGGAAAATACATAAAAAGTTGAAGATTTTGAAGTATGTTCAATTTTTAGCAGTATAGAATAGATTTGCAAAAAAGCAGCAGATCTGCAAAATCAGTAGACCTGACAACCGTGTTCTCTAGAAGCAGATTTAGGATACTTTCTTCTTCTTTCCCTGATTACCCTCCCCTTATGTAGGACATACAAGCCAGTGCACGGGGTCAGACGCCTGTCGGGGAGCAGAGGGATCTCTGGACCAGAGTGAAGACTTGAAAGCACCTGGTATGATAGTAAGGAAGAGGATGATATGAAATGCAGGCAGAATGGATGATTGAAAGGGTGATAATGGAGCAATTTGTGGAACGAATGGCGGAGGAAACCAGAGAACCCAGAGAAAACCCGCCCAGACACCGCTTCGTCCACAACGAATACCACATGCAGGTCCCACGTAGGTGGTAGGCGAGCGGTCTAACCACTCAGTCATGGCGCTGCCATTATACTTCCAGACTCAGGGAAGGATGAGGAATAAATCTTGGCTGGAGAAAAATTCCAACCCCCCCTGCCAGGAATCGATCCCGCGACCCCATGCACAGCTGGCAGGTGCTCTACCAACTGCTCTACGGGGCCATATATATATGTTTATTAGCGGTCTGCGGGGGCTCAAGCCAAGCCCTCAGGTCTAGATCTTGCTCGACCTGCAGGCTGGGTTCAGGTCTAATTTGCAAGATGTTTGTCGGACTCAGGCCAGGCCAGGGTTGATAATTAAGAGGTACAAAATAATTTATCATGTTTTTGGTCACTGATGTTGCAATTCTGAGAATAGCACAAGTTCGACGAATACCACCTCTGACACCAGTGTGACAAACTTACAAAATCATTCCGGTTACTTTTCTATCACTTTATTGTCTTCTAAAATTTTATCACAAATATAGTTTTATTGTCGTTATTAACACAGTCTACAGTCTTTCATGCTATCACAACTTTTACTTCTCGTAATCCATCTGTCCTTTCAGTATCTTTCTTCACTTTCTCTGTCTCTGATGCACTATGATGGGGCAATCACTCGACACTTGTTAGATCTTCTTTACAATGATCAATGTATTTATCACAATGACACACACACACACACACACACACACACACACACACACACACACACACACACACACACACACACACACACAGCTGTGTTGCACTTACTAACTCACTGAATGGCTCATGTCTGTAACTCTAATCTTCTCTCTGTTGCTCCCTTACCTCCTAATATAGGGAGATTACATCACACAGACCTTTCTCGAGTTCCACAAACACACCACTAGTGATGCAGCCAGATCTTTGTCAAAGATTTCGGAGATTGTGTTGCTATTTCTATTGTTTTTAGTCATATACACACTAGCAGACGTGTGAGGTAGCCTGACCTTGAATGCCTTTGCCTGCTTGCTGGTTGAGCATGTGATGTGAAGTAGCTTAGCCCCAACAGTCCTTTGTTTTGTGCTTGCGTGGCATCCATAATAATAATAATAATAATAATAATAATAATAATAATAATAATAATAATAATAATAATAATAATAATAATAATAATAATAATAATTCCAAAATAGTTTTGTTTAAAATAACATTACACAAACAGGCCCAGGTTGGGTGATACACTAAAATCTCTCCTGGGGCTGGGCTTGAGTTTGATTGAGGCCTGTCCAGGCTGAACATAGGAATGTCAGCCCGTGCAGACCTTTAATATATATATTCCTTGATTTTTGTGTTTTATAATGTATATCATTATGGACTCATGTAATCTCCAAATGTGAAAGTGGAACTGTCTAATTATGGTTCTGTAAATTATGCATGTAAATACAGAAGATATTTGTTTGAATTTTTCTCAATTTTGGTTTCTTATGTTTATACTTTATCCTGTTGTTTTAATTGCAGTCATTCCTAGTGTGTAAGCACGTGACAATTTATCAGTGCATTTATAGTTGTTATAAACTTCAATATTTTTTTCAGGTATTCTAAGACTGTCACCAGTGTCAAGCAACGTTTGGGCTGCTGGAATCACTGTAGTGATCCTTCATGTAATTCTTGGCTTCTACATTCATAGAGCATTCCTGTCAGATTCAACTCCAGCAGCAAAACCTGCAAAACAAGATTAAAGGGTTAAGCATACTGTATCAGCAAACATTTAAAGGTAAGATCAAATATTATGTAGGACACAGTAAACAGGGTAGAATGGTAATGTCATTCCAATGGTAAAGCTGTGGATCTGTGTACATTTTTGGGAAAATAGTCTTGCATGCATTTCAGACTTGATATTATTACATTTTATTATTCTAAGGCATTTTGTGATGTGGAACTAGTGTTATTTTCAATTAAACTGTTTAATATGTAACAAAAATTGTTCAGAGCCAGATATATTAGAAAGCTCTGTGCACTTTCATAATTTCTATTGGAGTGACAATATACAGGATGAATCAGAATAATAGAGTAATTTTAAGCCGTGATTAAGGAATTCCATTTCAGTATTTTCTTATAGTGAATGTATGTCTGGAAATGACTTGTTATTGAGCTAGAGTGCATTAACTTTTTCAATCTCTGCGTCGGGTTAGATGAAATTCTGCCACATAGATCCTGGTTCCCGCTTTGGCATTGGAATGTCACTTATGTTGTGTTTTCTTTGCATTTTGGAATATTACTTGTATTCTGTTTTAACATTGTTACATTATCATTAAACGATGAGGGATTCCATCACGTATTATATAGAGCTTTGTGACCTTATGGTTCTGGTTGTCAGTCTCTATCAGCATCTACTGCTTCATTTACTGGAAGGACTCTCAGCTTTACAATGCACAAAAATGTTCTACCTTTCTTAGGAGAACTAGCAGAGATGCATTACGTTTATGATGCTGCCTGGGAAAACATGAAAGGGCCATGAGACCTTTATGCTGAGCTTTACCCAAGAAGACGTTTGCCTCATCATGGCACCTTTACTGCCATACATCGATTGCAAGAAACAGGAACTTTCCAAAAACAAGTGCATTGCTCAAGAAATGAAAACTCTCCTAATGTCTTGTAGTAAAAAACAGTGACCTGCTTGGTAGGATTTCATCTAACCCAACTCAGTGTTTCAAAAATTTTAATGCCCTATAGCTCAATAACAAGATGTTATGGACATACATTCCTGATGAAGAATATTCTCCATTATAACTCCTGAATCATGCCTTAAAATTATTCAGTGTTATTCTGAGCTGCCCTGTATGTCATCCTTTAAATCGGAGAGATATCTCAATGGATGCACTGAAATAGTCTATGGGCAATTTCTGACTTTTATAGAATTATAGACGAGTTTGAAGTGATAGAAACAAAGAGATGCTTGACTAAAAAACAAAACCCTGAAATATAAATAATATTCATAACAGAACTTCATTTATAATTATAAATTCTTTGAAAATTAGTTTTTAAAATACCATATATTGCATCTTCAGATTTCTTTTACTGTGGCAGTTATGACGAAGAAGAGATTAATAGAAACGTGGAGGAAATCCAGAATCTGATTATGATCACTATAAGAGTAGAGAACCGGAAGTTAAGAGCAGACAATTTGAACGGTAATTGCAGCAACTACTGAAAGCAAAACATTTATTAACAGAATTAGTTGGCAATATTCCAAGGTTCATAATGGTATCCTTGTTCTTTCCTCTTTACCTGATTACCCCCCCCCCCCCCCCCCCCCCCCTTATGTAGCACTTACAAGCCAGTGCATTGGGTCAAATGCCTGTCAGGAAGTACAAAAACCTATAGACCAGATAGAGTGAAGTCCTGGAAGTGGTTGGTCAGCCAAGCACCAGGTATGAGAGTGAGGAAGAGGATGATATGAAATGTAGGCAAAATGGATTACTGGAAAGGTGATAATGGGGCAGTTGGTGGAATGAGTGGCAGGGGAAACTGGAGAATCTGGAAAAACCTACTCTGACGCCACTTCGTCCACCATGAATACCATATGCAGGTCCCTGGGATCGAATCCAGGCCGCCTAGGTGGTAGGTGAATGCTCTAACCGCTCGGCCACGGCACTGCCTTCCTTATTCTTCATAATGAATATATTTTCCCAAACCATCAAATCTATCGACATATTTAATTGTTTTAATAATTTTACATGTGGATTTATTTCATGATTAAATGGCCATAAATGATCCGCCTCAGTGATTTATCAGTCTGTCTATACTTAATATTTCTAAAATGTTATTTATCCTGGTTTCTAAATCACATTTTGGTTTACCAATATAAACGCTGTCACAGTCGAAATGGCTAAATTGGTAAATGTCAGATTTTGTACAATTTCAAATTTTATCCTTTGTAGAAAAGCTGAATAAAAATTTTGTTATATTTATTTTGAGGAACCAATATTATTCCATATTCTTTCAAAACTTTTACAAATTTTTATTATTTTAAGGATGAATGTTTTTAACCATTAGATCTATGGACCCATAAATTTGAGAAAAGATGTTTATTTTAAAGAATAAGGATCGCTTAATGAATTTTGAAATACTGCCAATTGATTAGTCAACAAATTTGTTTTGCTTTCAGTAGTTGGTAATATGATAGGTAAAAATCTGTCACCTAGGGTCACAATGATGACTACAATAAACATTGCTACTGAGCATGTGAGTGATCGACTCATAAACCTGTTCTAGTCACTAGAAATAATTCACAATTACCAAAGATAAGTGAAGTTTAGCCTCTGAATATTTATTATATTTGTTGAATTGCAGCAAATACTTGATATTAAATGTATTGAACTCCTCCTATCCTTGATCAAACAGAGACATCTCCAGGTACCAGACATTAATAAGTTGCTTTTCTGTTACAGAACCATGATGTCGGAAAAATACCAAAAGGGACAGCATTTGTTTATTGAAACAGAACTTGAAACTGTGGAAGGGGAATTCCATAGTATTGATGTAAAGTACAAGGTGATAACCTTGAAAAATTGTATACTTCATCCTTCAGGCAAACCCCTGGAGGGAATAAATCGCTATTATGAAAATGAAATAAAAAACAGTAAGTAACAGTACAATTTCACATGTAGTTACTTCGGACTTCAAACCTTAGAAAAAATGTTTTATATCATAAGAACATGGTTTTCCTAGGTTATTTGCCTGTTTATTTGCCAAGTGCTAAGAATGTTACAATAAATGAGGAGCATCGGCTTACCTTTGAATTTGATTACAACAACACTGTTTTCAACACTTCCAAGAAAGATGTCTACTGTTAACTTAACTGTCACATTGAGTGCTGAAGATACATGAAACTATGGTATGGTTGTTGCAGTACGAGTACTGGATCCATCACTTAATGTAGCAGACAAGGACAGTGAGGCAGCTGGTAATTGGGACCTGATGCACAAAACAGAGATTCCCTATCGTCCTAATAAACCTCCAGGGAAAGTCACTGCAGGAGATGTAGTTATGAATAAGAATCCATGGAGCAATCAAAAAGGAAGAACAGGTAAATGTTAATCATCTCTGCTTTGAAAAATTGTGCTAGGAAGTTTGCATCATTTAGTACTTTTTATACACCCTCAAAGGATTTCACAAGTAACGGGTGATCCAAAAGACTGTGAACTGGCTGCACTATGTTTTGTCTGTACAGGTCCTCTGCGCTCGCCTCTGACTGCCACTGTCATAGAACAGCGTGGATAAAACCATACAATTTTTAAAGGCTTTACTTACCAATATAATTATAGCAGATGCTGAAACTGGCCACCGTCGTTGTCCATACATTTTTGGCACCTCTTTAGGAAATCATCCATCACTCGCCGTAGCTCACATTGAGGAATGCTGGCAATTTCCTAATGGATATTTGAGAGGTAGAACTGGAACTTAAAAATTCAGTGCCACAGCTGGGATTTGAATCATAGACCCTCTGCTTACTAGGTGGGTGCTCTAACCATTAAGCTACTGTGACAGCCTAATATCCTAACAGATATTATATTTTAATTCTTCCAGGATGTGTGGGTTTGCCTTGTTCATTTTATGCTTTAAGTTACCCCAGAGATAGAAATTGCAGGGGTTAGGTCAGGGGACCAAGGGGACCATAAATTTCTACTAATAATTCTGTCCTGAAACACACTTTCAGTGCTCATTGAAAGATTGGCTGTATGAGCTGTTTCAGAGTCTTGTTGAAAAAGGGCAACATCACGCTCCCTGTCAGTTAATCCTCTTAAAAAAAGGATGCAAAATTGTATTCACTTATGTATGGGCGACAACTGTTGACTCAAAAAAATCATAAATACACGCTGTGCAGTAGAAAACAAATGTTGAGCCAGGATGTTGAGGACTAAGTACAGGACTAAATAATAAAGCACACTGGTAATAATGTTGTTGTGAGCTAATGCTGGATTTCTGACAATGAAGTCATTAATCCTCTTGCTCTCCAATATTTTTCACTGATGGATGGGGCACTAGAAGTGGCCGGGCATATTTGAAGGTGGTCTCGATCCATTTCCTCTTGTAGATCACATAGAGGACAGAGTGGTGAAGAATATATCCCAATTCTGTTTAAATGTTTTGCCAGACAATCATGTCCTGTAATCAACCTGAAGGTTGCAACTGCTGTTTTTCGAGGATACTCGGGAATTACTGTTTGAATGTTTGGTAGTTCCCATCTTTTATTCATTGATTTTTCATAGTAATATTTTGCAATAATTTTTTTAAATTCAGAGTTGACTAATCTTTTACCTGCATAAAATGGTAAATTAACTATAGGTTTTTGTACACTGTCGGTACCCTTTTTTGCAAGAAAATCAGCTTTCTCATTACCACTCAGTCCACAGTGAGCTGGTATCCATTGGAAGACTATGTGTTTTTGAAGTGCTGTTAGATGGGTAAGGATTTTCCAACATTCTATAATTATTACTTATTTATGCCAACAAACTTACTGTTGGTGTTTTTAAACACACAAGCCGTGTGTTTAATGTAAGTCACCATTGGGGTAATTTGTCTCTGATGTGAGACTGCCTTTGTGGTTTACCAGGAGAAATAAGAACTGGATTGAGAATTGAATGCCATTCTGACAGTTTGTCACAATAGCTCAGTGGTTAGAGCAGCCGCCCGGTAAGCAGAAGGTCTGTGGTTCAAATCCCAGTTGCGGCATTGAATTTTTAAGTTCCAGTTCTACCTCTTATTCTATAATTGTTTGGTTTTTTGGTAACAACTTGAAAGCAATTGCTATAATTGCTGCCCTGGAATCTGAGACAATGGGTGGTATAAATAAAAACTAGCTAGTGCTTGTGAGCTGAAGCTGGTAAGCAAGTTGAGAATAAGCAAAAGGTCGTGATTTGGTATAAATAAAAACTTCCCGTCGTGATTTGGTATAAATAAAAACTTCCCCTCTTCTGCCAGCTCTTGCTTTCAACACAAGGCTTTAGCTCCGTGACCTTTACTACGCGACGTAAACAAACACGCCTTTTTCATGTCTGGAGGGGCTTTAAATATTTGCTGCATTTAAATATCCATATACTTATTTATGTTAAACCTGATAGAGATACTGATTTTAAAGAACGAAAATGTAAGTAAAGATTTGGCAAATTAAACAGAAATTAAGATTCGCCTGGCATTCCACCGATAACGTTCATACACTTTCTAAATTCCATCAGTGATTTTATTAATTTTGTAGTATGTATCAACTGATATATGGAAGTAGATAATTTGTACTCGTGTGTTTGCACCGTTATACTGATATCCTTTACCTCTATACATATAAAATATCAATAACTAACTCCAAGAGTGAGTGTGTGGGGACTAATTCCAGGATTATATAAGACTTTATCATAAATTAAAGCTATACCAGATGAAGTTTCATTTCGTAGAAATTTATATTTTGGGTCGGTTTTATATGAAAGTCTTCAGTTATAACCCGGTTTTGATTTGCACAATATTCTCCTGTATGTATCACTTTGATTACATTATCGTCGGTAATGAGAGCGGAACATTATTACCTCATTCACATTATGTTTAGCGTTATCATACGCAGGCAAGATGACAACACCTTAGGATGTATACAGATTGTTAAAAGGTCCCCTTTGTTTCATTTCCCTCTGGAAGCAAATGCTGCGGAAGCAAGTCTACATTTTCTCTTTAAATGTGATTATAATTGTTTATATCTGCATCCAAGTCCCTACATATTGTGTAATTTTTTAGTTCCTCAACCACTAAACGTATAGTAGAGGAATTATTGTATTCCGCCCAATAATTCAATATCGAGATTAAAGCAGAAATACAGCTTCTGAGCCTCTCTGAATAGAGAGAGAGAGAGTCTGTGTGTGCATGCCTGTATGTGTGTAAGTGTGAACATCAGAACCCAAGTAGTAACTTTTAAAAACCAAATTTCGTATTGAAGTTCAGTAACCTTCAAGAGTGCGACTTTATGGAAACCCATCCAAAACTAACTTTTACATGGATAAACCTTCCATCCAAAACTAACTTTTACATGGATAAACCCTCCATCCAAAACTAACTTTTACATGGATAAACCCTCCATCGAAAACTAGCTTTTACATGGATAAACCCTCCATCGAAAACTAGCTTTTACATGGATAAACCCACCATCGAAAACTAACTTTTACATGGATAAACCCACCATCGAAAACTAACTTTTACATGGATAAACCCTCCATCGAAAACTAGCTTTTACATGGATAAACCCTCCATCGAAAACTAGCTTTTACATGGATAAACCCACCATCCAAAACTAACTTTTACATGGATAAACCCTCCATCCAAAACTAACTTTTACATGGATAAACCCTCCATCGAAAACTAGCTTTTACATGGATAAACCCACCATCCAAAACTAGCTTTTACATGGATAAACCCACCATCGAAAACTAACTTTTACATGGATAAACCCTCCATCCAAAACTAACTTTTACATGGATAAACCCACCATCGAAAACTAACTTTTACATGGACAAACCCTCCATCCAAAACTAACTTTTACATGGATAAACCTTCCATCCATAACTAACTTTTACATGATAAACCTTCCATCCAAAACTAACTTCTACATGGATAAACACTCCATCCAAAACTAACTTCTACATGGATAAACATTCCCAATTTTTAATTTTCTCAAAAAATGGCCACTGTACTCGTATTTTGATTAAAGTGGTATATATTAAGACATTTACATGACAACTGAAATGTAGGTATACCTTTAATTTAGGGGGAAGAGTCTGAGAAGTCCTTTTCATTGTGAATCACATTTGTATAACTGATAAACTGTAGGAGATAGACGAAGTCTTACTACACAAAAAATGTGTATCTAATTAAAGCACACAGTTTACGTCAATTTCTTCCCCCCCCCCCCTTTTTTTTTTTTTTTTTTATGGGGGCAGGGATAAATGAAACAGTAAAACCCTGATTCCCATAATTTGATTACCTACGCCTATTACAAGTGATATACTGAAATATTACTTTTACTAGTGTTCTGTTGATCTGCTCTAGAACTGGGCAATTAAAATTTATGGAACATCAAAATAGGCAATTCTAAGATTTTAAAAGTGTTATCTGAATTAAAGCTATACCTACTTTGTGAAAGAGTTTCATATAAGCTATTTTATAGATATAAATCGACCTTGATTTGTACGAGCATTATGCTCTTCATATGTGCTGCATGTTTGGATAAGCACGTTCGTAATGTTTTGATTCCATTATCAGTTTTCCGGTAATGAAAGTGGATCACTATGACATCACTCGCATTCTAACCAGGCAAGTTCACAACACCTCAGAGAAATGTCCTTGTATCATTGGCGCTGATATAGCAGCAAATATCTCCAAGAGTAGCGTTTATTATATTTTACAACACGTATGTATTTCCGTCACCATGGTTGAAGAAAGCAGTGCATTTATGAGGCGCTTTGTTCATCTATTAAAGGAAAATCAAGACATTCTATTAAAAGCACAGTTGTCAGAAAGTAAGCGCAAAAGTTTAGCAGTAGCTACAGTAAAGCAACAATTGGAGGAAGAGTTTAAAACATCCATCAGCGAGATGCAAATACTAAAAAAAAGCAACTTAAAAACAAGAATGAAGTCCAAAAGTGATTTGAAACTAATTGGCAATAAACCAGTTGTTTTAAAACAGTGAGAGCAGGAAATCCTGGCCATGGTACTAACTGAGTGAGCAAGCTGAGGTACCTACATAGCTACCTCAGAAAAAGCTAGCAAAAGCTCCGTCGGAGCGAGGAAAGTAGGTTTTTATTTATACCATTTCACGAGCAATAGCTCCGCGGTCAAGGTCTGGAAGCTGTAGCTTGCAAGGAGATGGAGCAGAAGGTTTTTATTTATACGAAACCAACCTCTTACTCCGAATTAGTGAGAAAAAGCTATTGCTTGCTTTTATTTATACCACCCAATAACTGCTTGCTCAAAATGTGAAATTCTGTACAAAAGAATTTGTAGGGCCATTCGAATTGCTTCAATTTCTCCATCAAAGTTAGTAGTTCCATAACTTAAAGATTTGTAATAGGAAAAGTGGTGACATGTGACTCCAGCACCTGCTCCATCTTGGTTTGATATCAATGATCCATCAGTATAAATATGGAGCCATTCATGTTCTGGAAATCCAGTATGGATTGTCTCTAATGCCAATAATTTTAGAACACTAGTTGGAGTATCACTTTTCTTAACTTCTTCTGTCAGGTGTAAATAATATGTGATGTCTAATGTATGTGTCGGATTGACTTTAGATATGAAGTTTTCCTTTGAATTAGAAAAGTGTACATTCTTCCTGATGTCCTGAATTTTGGAAAGAAAGCTCTCTTGAGTCTTTAGTGTATGTGTAAAATTTCTCTTGTGCCATGTATTGAATGGGAGTCTGATCAACTTTTCATGTTGAATAAGAGCCGCTTTTTCTATTTCATATTCAATGGGGTATTGGTTGGTTAGTATTTCCATAGCTGCTACTGGTGTGGTTTTGATAGCACCTGTACTTAATCTCAGACTTTGGTTTTGAAAGATTTGAATTTTTTTTTTGTGTTTGCTGTTACAAGAACTTCGCTGCAGTAAGTAAATAATGGCTTTATATATACATTGTATGTTGTGTTAAGAGTTGCTCTGGAACATCCCCACTTCATTCCTGTTAGACGTTTTAATAGTGAAAGGTGCCTCTCTGCTCTTTGTAGTTTATTTTCTATTTGTTTGGTCCATGTAAGTTTGGTATCAAATGTAACTCCTAAATACTTTGCTTCCTTTGTTTCTGGTAATTGTTGACCCTCAAAATTTAGTTTTATTGTTAGTGGTTTTTTTCTTAGTGAAAAAATTTGGTAGTTTGATTTTGTTGTATTAACAGTCATTAAATTTTCTTTGGTCCACCTTTGTAAGTTGGTTAAGGATTGTTGTATGGTTTTTTCTAGTTCTGTACTTTTGCTGTTTGGTTTTGAAGTCCACATTACTAAGTCATCAGCAAATAGTGCACACTTCACACCTGATTTTTGTATTTGTTATGGCAGATCGTTAATATATTAAAAAGTGTTGTGCTGAGCACTGTGCCTTGTGGTAAGCCACGGTGTACTTGTTTGTATTTCGATATATTTCTTCCATATCTGGTTGCAATAAAACGTTGTGTTAAAAAATTACATAGCCATGAAAACATTGGACCTTGTATCCCTATTTTTTTTTTTACTTTCTTTAGTAGTTTTGTTCTGCATATAGAATCATATGCACTTTGGAAATCAATAAAAACTGATAAATTATCTTCTTTTCTATTGAAGAAGTCTGATTTCTTGACTGAGAAGTAAGACTTGTTCATTTGTAGAGTGGAACTCTCTGAATTCAGCTTGACATGGGGATATTAAATTTTGTGATTCTAGAAACCAATTTAACCTGTTTGACACCATTCTTTCCATCACTTTTGCTATTATGTTAGTAAGAGCTATTGGTCTATAATTTTTTATTTCTGATGCTGTTTTGTCTTTCTTCAAGAGTGGGACAATAATTGCTTTTCATCATTCAGCAGGTACAGTGGTTTTCCAGGATAGATTGTAGAGTTTCAGTAGTTGTTTTGCTGTTTTTCCAAGGTTTTTTATGAACTCTGGGTGTATGTGATCTGGTCCAGGAGACTTTGTTTTTTAGATTATTTATTGCAATGTTCAGTTCTTGCATATTAAAATTTTGAAAAAAGATATTGCACTGAGTGTTAGGATCACATTCTCTTTCTTGTTTCAAATCTTTCTTAAATTCTTTACGTTCCTTTTTATTATTTCTTGTTACTTTATGTGAATTAGCATAATATTTATTGAATGTTTCGGCTATGACTGCATCATTTACTAACATTTTATTGTTGTTTATGATAGGTGTGCCGTAGTTTTCTTTCCTGTCCTTGACATTTTTTATGAACTTAGAGCTTTGTTACCATCTGTCCTATAATCCATTTTTTCTAAGAAATTATTAAAGTGATTCCTTTTAACAGTATTAATTTCTTTTTTTAGTGAGGCACATTTCTTTTGCCATATTTGTGTATCCAATATGTTTTTTTTGTTCAACTGTATTTCTAGCTATATCCCTTTGCTTTTTCAGTTCTTCTAACTGGGGGTTCCAAAAGGGTTTGAAATTTTTAATTCTTCCACGAGGAATATGTTTTTTTGCGGTTTCTTGTTGTAACCCCCAGTTAGAATTATTACACTGGTAATAATTCAGCCACACGATATTGCGTCAACTCAATACTGATTGTGAGCAGAGCAGAGAAAAACAAGTGATGCTCATGACCTTGTGTGTATCAGCTGCTGTTAGCGTATTTCCGTGTTCGTAGTGGAAAAACACAGTGTAGCAGTTCACAGGTATTTGGATCTCTGTATTTTTAGGTAAGAAACTTAATACTTTAATTTCATTTTAAGCAAGCAAATACTTCAAATTGAATTTTCTGAACTGTTATACTTTATTTAGGTGCACTATCTCAAAAAGTATTATTGAGATAGAAACCTACCATTTTGCTTATGCTTTTAAAATAAGAATATGAGACAGAATATTGATCAATAGAAAATTGTTCATGTAAATATTTTTGTAAGAGTGTGTAAATTTCTAATTCTTTTAATTTGGGTGTATCAGGGACTTATTTTTTTTTAATATTCAAGATAGCCAATGTTTTCTTGTCACTTCGTGTTCAACCAATGAGAACTGTTGCGCGGATGAATACATAAGAATGGCGGTGTTGCGTCATACCGACGCCAGGGACTTTTTTTCATTAGCGTCTGTGAGCTCAAGATGAAAGGATGTGTTTTTTTTTATCGCGTGTGAACATGTAACTTTCACCCAAACTTTTATACAGTGTATATTCTACCAAACTGTGAAGACTGTTGATTAATTAATATGGTGCTAAAAGTGTAAATTAACGAATAAATATATTGTGATAAAGGAACGTTGATTTATGCATTCCATTCTGTTACCTCGACCCTGAAGATAAGAGTAGCGTCAGATATCAATCAAACTATTACGTCATTCAGTAAAAACATTATTCCTGCTGCTATATTCCCGCTGCTAGGTAAAGACCCATTTCTAAAAACAGCACCAAATATGTAAAATGTGGACTACTGTTGTGAAGTATGATTATGTTCACACAAAGTATTAACATTCGAAATATTGTAATACAGATGGAAGAAAGTGTCACCATTAAAATAATTATGCTATTGTATTTAGAAACAAATAGAAAAAATACTCAAATTCTGAAAACAATTTGTTTTTAAGAATAGTATGGATCAGCAAAGAAAAATGGGAAATAAAGACTTGGTGTAGCCAAAATGTGGAAAATATAGGAATGGTAGACATAGAAATTAGGAGAAAGAATGGAGGAGTAGACAAATGAGATATTGGGTGATATAGAAAATAAAGTCAGTAGAATTCTATAGAGCTCTAAAAAGAGAAGAGGGAAGAGAGGGGTATTAAAATATGAATTTTGAGTTGATTAATAACACTAAACAACACTAACTTTTAATTTTCCCGGTACAAGTTTCGGAGGCTAGCTTTCCTCCATTACCAACCAGACTTTAACTGAACTGTAGAGTGATGCAAATATTCCTCTCTGTCGAAGACGTCGCCTTTAAGACCTATAAGATCTCGTGTTTGGTGTCCGGACTAGCTCTAGCAACAGGTCCTAATCTGCAGGGTATGCGTGAGTTGTGGTAGGAATGGAGCCAAACGAAGAATTAAGCAACATTTAACTTTATTATTTATTTATGCCAACAAACTTACTGTTGGTGTTTTTAAACACACAAGCCGTGTGTGGGCAAAGTTTAAGAGGCTTGAGCATTTAATGCCATTCTGGCAGTTTGTCACAATAGCTCAGTGGTAGAGCGTCCGCCCGGCAAGCGGAAGGTCTGTGGTTCAAATCCCAGTTGTGGCATTGAATTTTTAAGTTCCAGTTCTACCTCTTAAACATTTAACTTTATTTGCAAATTTCCAGATTTGTAGAGAACTGCCAACAATATTTAAATAGAATGTAACTTCAACTACAACGTTATAACACTTTAACTTTGTCACCCTTTAGCAACCGCCGAATTATGTATATGCGCTAGCTTACGTACAAATCTCAAATTGCACATGCGTTCTCTTGGCTCGATTCAAGACGAGTGTGTGTTGCGTTGCATTTGTTTATGTGCGGGCGACAGGAAGGAAGCAATTTCCATTGGCCAACTTTAGAGCACATCATGGTAAGACAGGAATCAGCCCGCGGAATCGTTAGAGGTTTGTACATACAACAATCGTAACCTTATCACTCATTTAAATCTGCCTAGGCTTCCATTCTTGAGTCTTTAATCTATTCAGCTTTATTACGTCTTCCCCTTAACTATCGACTAGAATCTCCTTTCGTTTCTTTCTATTATCAATTATATATATTGACATAATTCCAGTTTCAAATGCCCCTATAAACATTATTTTATTATTACATAATAAGTTAATGTTTATGTTCTGCTCGAATGATTAATTTTAGTGAATACCTATACTCGTAGTCGGCAATTCTCCATCCACATACATTATTTTTACAAGTATTTTAAAATATACATTCCAAACAAGATTAAATTTTACTTAAATACCCTATTATTTACAAGTTTTTTTCTTTTCTTCATAAGTTATACAATTTTACAAAAGTTCCTTGGTTTAGTATTTATGAGTTTCTTTATCCTCTTTCTCTTCTTGGCTTGCACAACACTTTCAGTTTATACTATTATACTAACTTAACTATTTTTACAATATACAATTTCTTGTTCTTGACAAGTACACAATCATATCAATGATCTAACCATTATCTCTAACGCTTACTCTTTTCTGGTTTTCCCGTAAATTGTCATTTCTGGGTATGAGTCCACGATATCTCTCTCGAATCTCGTAATTTTGACTCAAATTTTGGGTTGCCCCCTGCCCAAAAAAGTTTTGGAAACCTCTTTCACCTCGATTTTGATTTTTGCTTTGATCAATCTCCTGTTTGGATTTGTTTTCACTATGATTAGTACTTATACTAGGATTTGTATTTACACTAGGACAAGCAGAATTAGCATGACTATCATTTAATTTTAAATTTTCCCGTGCTTGCTTTACACCCTGGATTTCCATAACCACCTCCTTTACATGCTCATTTAAATCTTCCATATTTGCAGTTAACCTCCTACCTCCACTTTCTGCCGTCTGTAACCTAACCTTACTGTCTTCCAATTCTTTGCAGGTTGTTGCTCTCTCATTATTCAATATCTGCCCTACTTCTTCCCTAAGCTTACTACTCTCTCTCTCAGATTTCTCAACAAATCGAACAAATTCTTGATTAGTTTCTTTCTTTACATTTTCTATTTCCCCCGCAACCTGAGTTCTGTTCTCTCTAGCCCCAATTCTTAAATTATCCACTTCACTTCTAATTTCCCCCTGAAAATTTTCTATCACATGTTGTTGGTTTTCTATTCTCTGTGCTAATTCTGTCAAGCCTCGATTATTACTCTCCAATTTCTATGTCAACACTTTGTTAGTACTCTCTCTTTCTCTATATTTTCAGTTAAACTTTGGGTGGTCATTTCTAGCTGCTCAGTCAAACATTTATTGTTATTTTCCAATTTCTCAGTGAAACTTTTATTGCTAGTTTCCATTTTCTCAGTTAAACTATTTTCCAATTTCTCAATTAAACTTTTATGGTGATTATCCAATATCTCAATTAAACTATTTTCCAATTTATTGAACATTGCCATTATCTGCCCTAGCATGTTACTTTCTGTGTTTGACATTTACTGCCAGAATGACCTTCCCTTAGCTGTTCTTTTTGATCTGATACATTTACATTTCCCCCTACATTTGCTACTACATCTACAGCTTCCCTATTTACAACTCCTATCTCCTGAATTTTACTATCTACTACAGACTGTTCCAACATCTTGCCGTTTCTAAGAAGCATCTACCTAAATATCACTGACAAACTAGTTTAACACTCAGTATCTTATTATTGTTGCTGCACACCAATGTTGCCACCGTCCCTGATGTTACTGGTCCATTAGATACTTTTGCAGTCTCTGTTGATTCTCTTCTTCTTGAATCTTATCGTGTCAGCTTCTGCTGGTCCTCTTCTTCTCGAATATCGTTGGCCCAATCCTCGTCGTCTTATCGAGCCACACATTGGTTCGCCATTTGACACAAATATTCCTCTCTGTCGAAGACGTCGCCTTTAAGACCTATAAGATCTCGTGTTTGGTGTCCAGACTAGCTCTAGCAAGAGGTCCTAATCTGCAGGGTATGTGTGAGTTGTGATAGGAATGGAACCAAACGAAGAATTAACCAACTTTTAACTTCATTTGCAAATTTCCAGATTTTTTAGAGAACTGCCGATGATATTTAAATAGAATATAACTTTGTAACTTCAATTACAACGTTATAACACCTTAACTTTGTCACCCTTTAGCAACCACCGAATTATGTATATGCGCTAGCTTACATACAAATCCCAAATTGCACGTGCGTTCTCTCGGCTCGATTCAAGACGAGTGTGTGTTGCATTGCATTTGTTTATGCGTGGGTGACACGAAGGAAGCAATTTCCATTGGCCAACTTTAGAGCACGTCATGGTAAGATAGGAATCAGCCCGTGGAATCGTTAGAGCTTTCTACATACAACAATTGTAACCTTATCACTCATTTAAAACTGCCTAGGCTTCCATTCTTGAGTCTTTAATCTATTCAGCTTTATTACGTCTTCCCCTTAACTATCGACTAGAATCTCCTTTTCTTTCTTTCTATTATCAATTATATATATTCACATAATTTTGGTTTCAAGAGGCTGGTTCACAGGACTGGTATCTCCTCTAGGCTGCTCTAGTGGTGGTTTTAGGAACATGTATAACAGATCGCCTTATGGTATATCAAAATTGAAAACTCTTTGTTTTTCCAGATGAAGATCTGTTCCAACGTTGACAATTCTTGGTTTCCTGATATGTGCTTTAATAATTTTGGATCCAGATTAATGTCATGATTTTCTTTCTCAGAATGGGTGGCAAGTGCTGATTTTTCTGAATATTTGTTTTATACATCTAAAATGTTCTTTTGTTCTCATTTCCAAATTCCTCTTAGTTTTTCCTATATACACCTGGTTGCAGTTATTGCATTCTATTTGGTATATTCCAGATTTTTTATTTGCTGCAATGCTGTCTTTAGTGTTTTAGCCAAGCAAATTTTTAACAAGTAAATTTTTTATCTGTTGATTGGAGTCAATTGTATATTGTATTCTTTAAAAATCTTCAAAAAGGGAGGATTGTTTGTCTCAAGATCATAAGCGTACATCCAGCTCTCATTGCTAGTGATGATGACCCTGGACAAGAAGGTTGGGTCATCAGATACGGCCTGATGCTACGTGCAAACTTCAACACACTGTTTCTTCTGATCAGCAGTCAGGATTCTTGGCACAATGCATGCCCAATTCATCAGTTAAATTTGTTGGTCTTCAATGGTTTTACGCCTATCCTTATGAAAAAGGTGTTGAACTTTGACAACAGTGTCAGGTGTACTGGTGTGAGCTTTGTATTGAGTAGCTGTACGGTTGGGCCTGAACTGAGCATGCCACTCAAACACACACACACAGCTCGTGCTTTGCCTTCAAAACACTTGTTTAATTATTATGAAGGTCTCCATAGTATTTTCCTCGAGATTTGCACAGAATTTGATGCACACTCTCTGTTCTAATCTTGGATCCATCGTAAATCATCACACACTATACACAGAGTATCATGAAAAGTGCTATAGAATCTCAGCACATCTACCCAGCGGCATAAAACTTTCAACACTCACTCACCAGCAGAGACCGGAAATTTGGGCATCATAAATCATCAAAATAGGCAGGCGAAAAGCCATTATAAATAGCTAAAATAGGCAGGAAAAAAGGCATTATAAATACTAAAACAGCCAATAAAAGGCAATTAGAAAAACCCATTTATTTAATAGATTACACTATTCAATAACACGATCCTCATATTTGAAAGAACTTCAAAGTTTTAAACAAAATGCTAGTGTTGTAATTGACACCAAAATGAATTTTTTTAAACCGGTGAGACAGAATATTAGAAGACCCCAAAAGAAAATCGTTCATGTAAATGTTTGTTAAAAGTGTAATTCGTTTTTTGGTATATATGTATAAATATTAGAATTGTTTGTGTTCCATAATAAAAATAGGAGACGATAATTGGGATCGCTTCCCTAACGAGAAAGAACTATTTGCACGGATGAATACCGCGGGTGAAGATGAAAAAGGCGGTGTGTTGCGTCAAAAGGACGCCAAAAAGTAGTTCACTAGCGTCGGTATCTCCGAGGTAGATGGACGTATTTTTATGTGTACGCGTCATGAAACAGTAAAAGTGAATCCACTAAGTGTTTAGAGACCTTTAATTAAATTTTGGCGAAGTTAGGGAAGTTGATCCACTAACATAAGACTTTTTACTGTGATGTGACTTAAAAATAGTGAACAAGAAGGTGCAAATAAAAAGTGTGACTAAAGTTGGACCCAAGTGTATATTCATTCCATCCGTTACCACGACCTTGTAGATAGAAAACGAGTCTCATAGCTCAGCCCATTGCATTAAAAACAGCACCAAAATGGCTTGCCCAACGTGGAACTCGAATTTAGGATGGAATGCAAATTACGGGAATTGAAATCACGATAAACATCAAGTGACGCCACATCATCGCGCCTAAAGGAAAGAAGACGCCATTAGACCATCGTTTGATATCAAGATCAAAACACCAATGAATGGATAATCAACGATACATCAGAACACCGATGCACGGATAATCAACGCGGGAAAACACCGGAGATCATCTAGCAAAGCCAACTGCCCAGGAGATGTACATAACTGGACGAAGCAACGAAAAAAAAAAGTAGGATCAAAAATTTTTGTTTTCACATACAGTTTATTTTCATTTTATGTTACTGAGAAGCGGCAAAGTAGTGGGACTTTTAACCCTAAGTGAATTGAATAAAGAAACTAAAATGTCGCGAAAACAGATAGAAACAGGAGTGGGGGAAGGGGCAGATAGGCCTAGTTATCAGGTAGAACCAGAAAGTGAGGAACAGCTAGCAATAAGCAAAGACCAAAGGTTAATGATCATGTTTGAAAGACTAGAACAAAAACTGGAACAAAATAAGGTAGAATTAAAGCAGGACATAGAACAAAGTTTAGGTCAGAGTATAGGTCAGAAACTAGAACAGAATAAGGAAGAGATAGGTCAGAAAATGGAGGAAGTGAGAAAGGACTTAGAACAGAAAATGGAATTAGGAAGACAGAACTTAGAACAGAAAATAGAATTAGGAAGACAGAACTTAGAACAGAAAATAGAATTAGGAAGACAGGAGTGTAAAGAAAATATGAAAGTAATGGAAACTAATTTAAAATTAGTACATAAAAACTTAAATGAGACAAAGGAAGCCTTAGAAGCTAGGATAGAAATCGTAGGAGATAGGATGGGAAAAATAGAATCAGAAATGAGAGAAAATAAGATTGTATTAGAAGGAGAAATTGCTAGATGTAGAGATGAAATAACAGAATGTAATACAAGTGTAGACTGTAAGATTACAAATGTAAAAGCAGAAATAACTGGGAATTAAGGAAAGAGATTGAGGTAGTAAAGAAAGACATTATTAATGAAACTGTAGAACAAATTGTAATTCCTAAAATTAAGACGATGACTGATGTGGTGCATTCGCAACAGGATGCTATAAATGATATGAAACAAAGTCACTTAGAAATGAAGAATGATTTAAAATCAATTTGTGAAGAAATGAGAAAAGGGAGAGAAAGTTTGGCTAATGTAAATGATGTTGTGAATGCACTACAAAGGCAAGATGATTGAGATGTAAGTAATGTACATGATGAGAGTTATTTGAATAATGTACAAAATGTTGACTCACCATACAGAGAAAGAGGTTCACAACCAAACAATGACACAACACATAACACCTGTTACACCAACAGCATATTACATGAAATCTCACCACCTACATTTGACGAGGAGAAGGGAGACAATCCAAAACTCTTTGTTAAAGAGATGGAAGAGTATTTTAACGTGAAAAGGAAACCAAATGAGCTTAGGATGATGATAGTTAAGAAAAGCTTAAAAAACAAGGCATTAGAATGGCTCAGGTTAACACTAGCTGGTCATGAGTCGTATAGTTCATTCAGAAATTTATTCCTATCAAGGTATTGGGGCCCAGCTAAGCAAAACCAAACTAGGGTAGAGCTAGCGACAGGTAGATATGATCCAACCAAAGGGTTATCGCTAGTCGATTATTTTATGAAAGTAGCCAACAAAGGAAAGCTATTAGACCCTAACCTGTCGGAAGCAGAGCTAATTACCAGCATAACAAGACATTTCCCAGACACAGTGAGAACAGGGTTAATTGTTGCGAGGCCAGTAGATTTTGCAGATATGATAGAATTGCTGACAGCCTTCGAAACACAAAATGGTCGGCCTAATGAGCATAGACATAGGAACGGTCACCCAAACTCACCCATCTTAAACCGGAGCACGGCTACGAACAACCAGAGTGAGGGAGAAGATAGAAATACTAGGAGCACCCATGAAAGGGGGAGAGGTGCACACCATTTCCCACAACCACATAATCATGGCGAGAGGATGGAG
This sequence comes from Tenodera sinensis, assembly GCA_030765045.1. Lineage (NCBI taxonomy): Eukaryota > Metazoa > Arthropoda > Insecta > Mantodea > Mantidae > Tenodera > Tenodera sinensis. Next base: position 37,203,073 of record CM060970.1, read on the forward strand.
AACACAAGACAGCGGTACCATGACACAATACCAAGGGGTGAATCGAGATACAGAACATATACATATGATCGTGGAAGACCAAGAGACCGTACCCATCAAGTGAATCACATACGATTCTGTAGGGAATACTTCAACAACCAAAGACCGTCATACAACAGAGGTTCACGCCAAAGGGGCAGAGACCAATGGTACACTGGCAACATAAGACAGCAGGAAGTAGATGAAAATGTGCCACATAGGGCAGATGCTGCACAGAATACAGGAACAACCACCACCACCAACACTCAGGGAAATTACAACAACTAAGTTCGTCCCAACTGGCCGGATGATCAACAACACAAATCTAAGCAATTTACAATTGACATAGACACCATGATGGCTACACGAAGAGAAAGATGGAACTACTATACTGAGCCACTGGTCGTAACAAAACAGCTGGGTGACCACACGTATGAGCTACAGAATACAAATGGCAAGTTGGTAGGAAGATACCATAAAAATAAATTGAAACCATACAAAGAAAGGACCAAATAGTCTTTGCCAACAAATATGTAAGGCAGGAATAGTAGAGATGATGGAAAATAACAATTTTTAATGGGTTACGTATAGAAAATTATGTTCAGATTAGAAATTACAACAAGAAAGAAAACCAACATAGTCATTGGCTATATCGACCACAAAGAGCATTATCAACAAAGACAGATGTGGACACTGATTGTCATTAAAGAAATGAATTATAGCGATGGAAAATAATGTGTTTTTTACATAAGGATGTCAGGGACAAAAATAAAAAAAAATCAATTGTGATGACAAAGATAAAATAGTTCGACACAAAGATGTCGAGGGTGAATTGAGAAGAAAAATAATACAATTGCAGAATAATTATAAGTATAGAAGTTTTCTCTTATAGAAATAAGAGACAAAGAAGTGACAATTAGTGAAGTAAGAAAAACCATAATCAGAAAAGCAATGCCCATGAATTAAGATGGATATAGCCAATGCTAAGCTCGAAGAAATATTGAACCAAATAATAATGAATAAGAACCCAATTAAAATAAAATGGTACCATTAGTAACATCAGAGTTTAAGAACCGACTCAACAACCTGCCTATACATAATAAGCTTACAAGACAAAGAAGGCAAAGAACTTAATAAAATATTGCCATAAATATGATTATAATCATTAGCTCAAAATTTGTATCCTGTTTTTCTCTCCTCATAACAAGGAACATAAGTCAAAAGCCACATAATAAACCATGATACTCTTAAATTATATTTGTGTCAATGTCAAATGTACAATAACTGAATATGTATTGTATAATAACTGGATATGTTGTATAATAACTGAATGTGTTGTACAGTAACTGAATATGTATTGTATAATAACTGGATATGTTGTATAATAACTGAATATGTGTTGTATAATAACTGAACATATGTGGTACAATAACTGAATAGGTATTGTATAATAACTGGATATGTTGTATGATAACTGAATGTGTTGTACAAAACTGAATATGTATTGTATAATAACTGAATATGTATTGTATAATAACTGAATATGTGATGTATAATGACTGAACATGTATTGTGTAGTAATTGAATATGTGAAATTTATAAAGACATGCTGTGTCATGCCAAAACAAAAGACAAAGACAAACAGCGAAGAAGGCTGTAAAGAAAAAAAAAATATTGTACAAAGTGATTGCATCAGAGGAGTAGGGAGAAGTATTGTATTGTGTTTCAAGATTGTAAATATAGGTGACAACTTGAAAAACAAAACAAGGGGCATATGAGACAGAATATTAGAAGACCCCAAAAGAAAATCGTTCATGTAAATGTTTGTTAGAAGTGTAATTCGTTTTTTGGTGTATATGTATAAATATTAGAATTGTTTGTGTTTCATAATAAAAATAGGAGACGATAATTGGGATCGCTTCCCCAACGAGAAAGAACTATTTGCGCGGATGAATACCGCGGATGAAGATGAAAAAGGCGGTGTGTTTCGTCGAAAGGACGCCAAAAAGTAGTTCACTAGCGTCGGTATCTCCGAGGTAGATGGACGTATTTTTATGTGTACGTGTCATGAAACAGTAAAAGTGAATCTACTAAGTGTTTAGAGACCTTTAATTAAATTTTGGAGAAGTTAGGGAAGTTGATCCACTAACATAAGACTTTTTACTGTGATGTGACTTAAAAATAGTGAACAAGAAGGTGCAAATAAAAAGTGTGACTAAAGTTGGACCCAAGTGTATATTCATTCCATCCGTTACCACGACCTTGTAGATAGAAAACGAGTCTCATAGCTCAGCCCATTGCATTAAAAACAGCACCACCGGCAAGCATATTGCAGTGCCTTATTTGTTGCATATGACAACCAAATACTTTTTTGAGTTCTCTGGGGTCATGTTGAGTCTCCTGTCAGATAACATTTTTTATATGACAAAATGACCATTCAACATCGACAGAGGTTATTGGAGCAAATCTAAAACATAGCATCATTATAGGATCCATTTCAACTGCAACAGAATTGTCACCGTGTAGAATTTTTTAAATGTTTCTAAGTTTATCCAGATCACAATTTTTCTATAAAACTTTTCGCTAACTAATGAACCCCGTTTCCCTGATACACTGTCCAGTCTTTGTACTGCATCATCCACAAGTTTCACCAACTTCTTTAAAGGTTGCAATAATGTAGGATTCTGTCATTTCCACAAAGGGATTCCAGCACTGAGGAAAGCTTTACATAAGTGGAATGCAAACTGGGATTTTCGACTCAATGTTGCAATTGGTGTTGTAAGCAAAGAAAGCTTCTTCCCAGTAGCCTCAGAAAGTGCAATTTTGCGTTTCATTGTGCCGATATGTTGCATTATAAAATACTTTTTTTCCTAGTTCACTGACTGCTCACATATTTTGCATGTGAGTATTTTACTGTCAGTACAAAATACATCAGATCCAAAAGTATTAATCTAACTTTGTAATTTACTGCGTAAAGTAACACTGAATTTTAGCATCTTGCTGCTAGCTACAACGTCCTCGTAATGAAAACTGAAAGAAAAACGAAATTAGACCGATACTCATTATTGCCTTCTAAAATGAACACAAGCAATAACTCAAAACGCTTTCTGTTATCTATACATTTATTTGTGCAGCAGTACTCATTTTTGCAAAGAAAATAATGTACTGAATGAAGGACGACTATATTGTCTGCAACTTATAGACAATAATATACATTTGGCAAAGTAACTTTCATTGTCACGGACCAACAGTTATTGAAATAAAATGTACCTGAAGGAAATGTTTAATAATAATAAATAATAGATAATGAGATAAAGGCAATAAAAAGCATTTATTTCTAAAAATAGGCATTTATATTTAAAAAGGCAACATAAAAGTATGACATTTCAATCACAAAGGTATAATTTGTACAGTACTTTCAAATTGAAGATAGATTTGACACATTTAAAAAGGCATCCTGCCTAAGTTCCGGTCTCTGCTCATCAGATATATTAGTGTTGCCCCTATCATTAAAAAACTATACTGTAACTACTGTTGAGATGGCAGCACCAGTCCCAAATATTTTGGATACCATCTTGTATACAGAGCTGACCTATGCAGATAAAATAGGACAGCCTTAGCATGTGGTGCCGTTTTTAATGGAACTATTGGATTGGGCTGTGCTATGAGACTCGTTTTCTATCTACAAAGTCGTGGTAACGGATGGAATGCATATTATCAATGTTTCTTTATCACAATGTATTTATTTATTAACACTTCGATACTTTACACTCTCAGCACCATATTAAATACTTAAAAACCTGTACACTTTTTTAATTTAGTAGAATTTATGCTGGATAAAAGTTTGGTGAAAGTTCCATGTTCACATGTTACCAAAACACGTCTTATCACCTAGAACATATAGACGCTAGTAAACTATTTCTTGGCGTCCTTTTGACATGACACACCGCCATTTTCGTCTTCATCCGCGGTATTCATCCGCGCAAATAGTTCTTTCTCGTTAGGGAAGTGATCCCAATTATCGTCTCCTATTTTTATTATGGAACACAAACAATTCTAATATTTATACACTTTTAACAAACATTTACATGAACGATTTTCTATTGGGGTCTTCTAATATTCTGTCTCACATGTTAGCAATTTTTTTTGCCATATTAAACATCCATGTACTTTTATTGATACTGTTTTGCAGGTAGAAAACCAAGACTTACAGTTGACGAGTATGCTGAAGCAAATAAGCGTATTAGGAGTAATGTTCTGATTGAACGTAAAGGAAAGTTCTTCAGGGATGCAGTAAGTGCTTTTGAAAATATTTATGGAATATAATGTTATGTTCTTGTATGTAATGTAATCAAACAATAAATTTAATCTAATAAAAGTAGTTCATTGTTTTTGTTTAGTGAGTTCCCTCTAAGCTTAGAAAACCTTTTTCATAATCTAACATGTTACAGACACACCAAAGCAGGAATACGCATATGTATTTTCTCTTTATTTTGTTAGAATGGGTGGATCTCTGACATTATGAATATTGTAATCAAAATAGTAGTGTGAAATTATTTCTCAGTAACAAAGTAAATCTTATGAAAAGGTATTCTAATAGAACAGGTGAAATGAGAATATATTTTCGTTAATTTATATGCCACATTGAACCTAATCATGTCTTCTTAGCCATTCTTCTTTTCTGGATATACGAGTGGCATTCCATGATAAATTACACTTTATTTTTCTCCATCACTCTTGGTCTGCTATTTGGCTCATCATGACAGTTGCAAGTTACTAGTACTTCGTTCTGTCCACTGGTGGCAGGATGTTGCAGAGAAGTGAAATCACTGCACACTGCAGCACATTTCTTCAACAGTTGTTCATTACATGAGCAGACACCATGGAGTGTGATCATTACGGACAGCCCTGGATTACATGGTTTCTGTGGTAAGGGGGTGTAACCATTGTAGATATTCACAGGCAATTGCTGGCAGTGTGTGGGGAGTCTGCATAGTATTGAAAAATTTTTACCACTGGGTGGATGGTTGGAAAAGTGGTGCACATAAACGGAGAAAGGAATCAGTTCAGGAAGGCCTGTGACTGTGACACCACCAGTCAACATTTCAAGAGTGGAGTGGCTTAATCAGAACAAGTGCATCACGTTCATGGAACTGGAGACTACCAAAGGACTTCCCAGAAACACTCTGCACCACATAGTGCTCAAACACCTGAAGTTGGAGAAGTTCTCTGCCAGATCCCTGGATGCAGCGAAAAGCCACAGTGCAAGAATGTGTGATCTCCAGAGCCATAACTAGGATCCAGAAGGCTTCATGTCCAAGCACATGACTGGCGAGTTTCTGGCTCCTCTACCATAAGCCAGAAACCAAATCTCAATCAATGCAATGGAAGCATAAAGTAAGTCCCCCCCCACTGCCAAAGATGTTCTGTACGGCACCATGTGTAGGCACACATGCATGGCCCCTGTGTTGTGGGACTCAGATGGGCATCATTTTGTCGACTTACAGGAACTGCAAGCAGCTGTCCTGAGGTGAGTGCAATAAACTCCAAAGAAGTGGTTCCTGGAGGGCCTGCAGAAGTTACCACACGGTGGTGCAAGTGTATATAGCTTATTGGAGACTGTAGTGAGAAAGTAGATATACCTCCCAAGGCATAAAGGTTCGTACTGTTCTTTTCTTTTTTTTAAAAAAAATGTGTAATTCATTATGGAAGGCCCCTCGTAATTTGAGTTTAGAAGGGTTTGCACTATTTGTTGATCTTAAATCTTGTCCGCCATCATTTACTGAGAGCTATATAAAAATGACAGAGGCTAGTATTAGAAGTGGCATATAATCAATGTACTCAGTATCTCCTGTTAGGACATTTTCAGGACTGGAAGCAGCTGTTTGTATTCTAATTATAATTTGTTTAGGACCAATGAAAGTGACCACACTTCTTTCCAAACACCTCTCCAGGTAATAAAAAGAAAAGCAGCTACGTAATGCTAGGCAGTTAAAAGATAATCAAGCTTATTATTTTAATATTGGGATGCTTGAACTTGCTATTGGGATGCTTGTTGTTCAGCCTCCTGCGTTATAGCTTTGCGTTAGGCATTAATCATTTTATTTGTTTACACAAATAGAACGTGATCAGCGGTGGTATAAAATCCATTTTTTTAATTATGCTGTAGCACTGATAATAATAAAGGAACTTCTGGTCATTCTGAAGAAAACTGCTGTGGATTCGGTACAGTGAAGGTTCCTGAATAATCTTTGTATGAAGCAACTAATTAAGGTTAGGATAAGAAAAGATACAATTAGAGAGATGTCATAGAGGATTCGATAAAGTTGTTTGAGGATTGGAAATACAGGATCTATAGGCATTAATGAAAGAAGACTTTTCTAACAGTCTGTAAAAACAAAAATAAAAATTATTTTGTTGTTTAACCACACTGTCAGTTGTCAGGATCATATCAGCATTGCCGGTGTGTTGGAATTTCATTCCTTAGGAGTTCTTTTACATGCCAGTAAACCTACTGACATGGAGCTAACATTTTTAAGGACACTTAAAAACATTGATCTTGGCTGGATTTGAACCCTCGACCTTGGAATCAGTAGGCCAGCCTCTAACCAACTGAGCCACCCAGACCAACCCTAACAGTCGTAAATGACCTATAGACTGTTAACTGTGCATAGTTGTTTGTGATCATCTGTTTGACAAGGAGTTTCAAGATGATAAACTAGAGAAACTTTCCAATTGTAATTTAACATTTTATTTGCCCACCAACAGTGGAAAAGAATATCAGGAAATAATGCAGAATGAGAAATACAGTTAAAGTCAGGGTTGCATGAGTAAATATATAATTTACATGTAAAATATGTAATGTCGAAAACCTTTCTAAGCAAAGTAAAAGAACTAATTATTATTTATTTATGCCAACAAACTTACTGTTGGTGTTTTTAAACACACAAGCCGTGTGTGGGCAAAGTTTAAGAGGTAGAACTGGAACTTAAAAATTTCCACAACTGGGAATTCCCAGTTGTGGAATTGAATTTTTAAGTTCCAGTTCTACCTCTTAAAAGAACTAATGTTTATTGATTTTCAGAATGTAAACATCAGTTCATTCCTTGTAAGTTTATTAATACTATGACATAAAAATTGTATTTAGGCCAGGCTTCCTATATCTTTAATGGTTAGTCATAAGCAATAACATTGGAACATTTTCATATTCAATGAATTATTAATAATGTAACAAAGTGACAATTCAAGAAATCCCACTTCTGACACCAGTGTGACAAAATAGCAAAAATCCAGTCCAGTTACTTTATTTTGTTGTAAAACTTTTGCACAGATATACAGTTCTCTTTTACTGACCTTAACACACTCTATAGTCTATCATAGTATTAAATCTCACAACTGTTTTCTTCTCATAACCTGGACCTACTCCTTCGTCTTTGTTCACTTTCTCTGTCTCTCAAACAGATGACTGATGATACAATCACTCAACACTCATTAACTGCTTCACCATAATTTTATGTGATGGTACACATCAGCCCACACACGCACACTAAAACTAAAAACTGGGTGACTACAAACTCTAGTAGCTTGCCTCCTTATATAGTGAGGATGAGGTAACATGGATCTTTCTTGAACTTTACCTTTTCTGGAACTTCTTCAAATATGCCATTTGCTGGACACTTCTTGAATAAAATAGAAAACCCCTTTTGGTTCTGCCGTTCTGATTTTTATCACGTGTGAGTAATGTGGGACACTTAATGTATGAAGGAATCTACTAGAACTGACACCCCCCTCCCTAAAACCAGGGAAGGTGGCAACCGAGTACTACTACTTCCGTGGGACTTTCCATTAGGCCAATTCCTGGTTTCCTAAAAAGAGCCCCCCCCCCCCCCCCCCCCTGTGGTTATACAGGGGATGGAAGTGGATACGCCACTTAGTAGTGTAGGGCAGCTTGACCTTGAGTGCCTTTGATCTGTGCTTGGCATGTGGTGTGAGGTAGCTTGGCTCCAACCATCCTTTGTTGTGTGCCGCAACTGATTTCACAATAAGAATGTAGAAGTCATGTTTGCTTTAAACTGGTACATACCATATAAAACCCTCATCTGTATTGGCTTAAAATAAACACTAACAGAGGTATTGTTTAGATGTGACTAATGGCTGATAATTGGGCAGTGATTTATGGTTTTGTACATACAAGACCATAGGGGTGTCAGGTTAGTATCTCTCCGACTTCTGTGCAGTGAATTGGGAATAGTACATAATCAAGTAGAGTGCCTGCTTGTGTTATCACCAGTGTGTTTATTTCAAGGAATGAAACAGAGGCATTACACCGACAATAAATTTGCATGATGTCACCCTCACAGATCCTAGCATGGTCATTCGCCACATCAAAAAGATGATAGATAAATAATAAGTGAGTCGTAAAAATTAACAGTTGTGGCATTGAATTTTTAAGTTCCAGTTCTACCTCTCAAATATACTACAAATTCACTTTAGTCAAAAACCATCACACACACTTGAACTTTTGTTTTATGTGGGTAATAAACCAGTACTGTTTGAGAATTGGAAGTGAAAAATTCAATGCCACAGCCAGGATTTGAACCACAGACCCTCAGCTCACTAGGCTTGTGTGTTTAAAAACACCAACAGTAAGTTTGTTGGCATAAATAAATAATAAACAAGTACTAGGTGCTTTGATTGTTCAAATGCAAGACAACTTTTAGCATTATGTACAAAAGACCAGCTGAAAAATATCCTCTCCAATCATGCACTCTCGCATTTAGTTAGATGAAGCTGGTATGTTTAGTAATTTGTTTGCCAAATCTCCTGCAAACATCCTGAATTTGTGTGTCACCTCAATTTATAATTACAGATGTTGTCAACAAAGAGAAAATGTATATTAACGTTAACTGTTAAGATCTGCATAGTTAGCAAAGTCTGTTGGGTTAAGGCAGTATCTAAGAGTATCTGAAGAGGACAAAATGCTTGGATCACTGTCTTAATCAGCGTAATAAGACTGTGACTTCATGATTCAGTTTCTGTTTGCAGCATGATGCATCATCATTGGTCCCTCTTATTACATTTTCCTAACATCCAAGTTCGTAATGCTAGCATTATATAAGATGTTAACTAATACAGTAATTCAAAATCACCACATGCAGTCAGTAACTATAGCTTGTCTCACCCTTAGATGGCAGTATGGAGTTAAATGGGATATATCTGTCTCTATCTAGCACATACAAGTTGCTGTTCCATCCGTTTCTACTCTTGCGCTGTTGCCAGGTTCGTAATACCATGGTGTAAATATTCAGTTATAAATTTCAGGTTTGAACACATTATCCTATGCAGAATTTTTTCTCTATCAGGTTATATCCTTTTTAGAGTCATTATACATTTTTATAGGCCCACCACCGTTTTAGTAAAAGTTCAATATCTGCTGTTTCTGTGCTCATCATGCTCTAATATACTAACTGCTATTATACGTTTATATTTTTTTCTTAGCTAGAATAAACTATGGTGCTGCCACCTGCCTACTTTGAATTCTCTATGTTTACTCAGTCAAGTTTTACAATTTTTTAAATTAAATGTTTTTGGAAAATTTTATATCTGTGCACTGCAAAGTTATCAGTGGAAAATTTTTTATTATTGAGTTTACATCAGGGAGCAAGCGAAACCAAATGTTGAGGAGGGTTAGAGACAGCTTTTAAAATAAACCAGAAGCCTGTAACCTCTTGCTTTCATCGTGTAAAGCAAACCTACTCAGCTAAAAGTCGTCAACCATGACACAGAAGGCAGCAGTATTAGTTAACATCAGTTCGTAATGAAGCATATGTGCTTAAACTTTGTGTAACCTGTGAAGTTTATTACGTTATTTATTTAACATTTTCCATAAATATTTGTAGTTATGGATGGGGAAGCTAGGAAGAGATGATATATTGGTAAATTAAGAAGGAACACCAAATAATTATGAATTTGTTAGATCATTTTTCAAGTCAAATGAGTGTTATAGTACGGACAGTAGTTCTTTGCCAGTAACCTTCTTGCCTCGCACACTGAGGAGAGTCTATGCCTGACGTCACCATGCTGTCCGAGGCTTGCACATACCCAATCAAGTACTTCCTCAATTGACCCCTCAGAGGCTTAATAAAGCTGAGTACATCTGGCACAACATCTCCGAGTGTTAGAAAATCTCCACACCAGCACCGGGAATTGAACCCAGGACTCCCACTTGGGAAGCAGGAGCACTACCACTGCGCTAAGGAGACAACCAATAAGACCAATTATATAGATTATTGTTAAGCTTTTTTTGTGGTGTTTAATGCCCGCTTTTACTACTACAGCACTACAGGTGGTGACACTGATGATACATGGACTGAAGATGGAGCACCGGTGGAATGATATGGTGAAGGAACCCAGAGAAAACCTGCCCCAGCGCCTCTTCTTCCATCATGAATCCCACATGCGGTTGCCTGGAATTGAACCAGTGCCGCTTTGGTGAGAAGCGAATGGTCTAACCACTCGGCTACAGTGTGGCCGTTACTAAGCTTCATTACTGTAAATATAATTGATAGCCTTTACAGACTATATACATTACTATTTGCATGAAGTGCAGTCACAATACCAGCTAATTAAAATCAATAGTGTGGAAAACTAATACCAAAATAGTTGAGCAATTTATACATCACTTAACATACAAGTTCAAGGAATATAGCAACTTCTAATACACAAGGTGAATATTGTTTATTTATGCCAACAAACTTACTGTTGGTGTTTTTAAACACACTAGCTGTGTGTGGGCATTGAATTTTTAAGTTTCAGTTCTACCTTTCACACAAGGTGAACTTTACTTGGCTGTGATTGAAGCTGATGGAGTGATATCATTGAAGTGAGGAAACGGGATTGGAATTTAATCTCACAGAATGAACTCCAATGGAATAGGAAGTAAATTAATGGAATGAATTCCTAACAGCAGAGTCGTTATTCTGCAATTCCAAAGAGGAAGTGCTCCATTGAAAGTATCCTTCTGCCTATCATAAGTGGTATTACTCAGGGTGCATCTTAAGATTTGCTTTACAATTAGTTGGTTTGTGGCACATGATTCAGTTGATAAAGTAAAGGAACACTTACATTTTGAATGTTAAATGAAGTTAAGTCTGAAATATATTAGGTGTAACATCGTTGCAACAAACCGAGTAGGACAGCTTAGGCAGAAATGCCTGTGGCCCGCATTTGGAAGGTCGTGAGTTCAATCCCTATGGCCAACCTTCTTGACCCTGGGTTTTTTTTTGGAGGTTTTCCTGGCTTGTCAGATGAATGGTGGGAAGGATTTCCATATCCTCTGAATTCCCTATCCCTCCATTTTGTTACATATTAATTTCATTTCAGCCTTCATCCCATTAGGTTTCTTTCAGGGTTGGGAGTGTCGACGAGTATCACGGCAACAGCATAGCAGGGGAAAAGGATGTGCTCTGAAAATCTCACTCCAGATTGGAGGTGGGCCTACTGGTTTCTGGGCCCCCCATGGGATGGTGCAAGCCTGAGGGGACCCGGTTTCTGAGTCCTGTACCTTTTTACCCGTAAAAAAAGTGTTACACGTCTTACAGCAAAATACACATAAATAATGCATAATTATTGTAGTAATGTAAAGTAAGTAAAATCCTTCAATTTACAAAGCTTTGTACCAGGGTTGCCAATGTTTAAAAGTAAAATTATCGTACTGGCCACTCAAAATTATAGATTTGGATTCAAAATTATTGTACATCATAAACCAAATGCTACAACAATGAATGTATCAGCATAACATTTATGAAAATGTAATAGTATTGATGTTTATGTTCTCCACTTACAAGATTGATGAGCTCAATCGATGTTACAACTTTACCACTTATGTTTCTCGCACTATTCATCTGAAAGTTCATCATCTTGCTCAACTGTTGCAGCATTATCCAAATTTGTTGTTGAGATAAACTTTAACATTTCGCTTGCAGATTTTCGATCCCACATTTTTTCATAAGCTGAGATGATTGAATAAGTCCATTTACCGTATCTAGTACAAATCTGTTCCTAATTTTGGGTTTTATTAAACCTGGTTGGGAAAAAACTCTTTCACAAGAAGTGTTCCTATGGGGCAATGGAATCATTGATAATGCAACCTCTGCCAGTTGTTTGAAATCAGTATTGCCACCAAGGTGGCGTGTTTAACAGCACTCCACAAACTGTCAGGTTCAGACATGTTCTTTATTTCACACAGAATATCACTTATTCCGAGTTTTCTCCATTGATCATCAATTTTCTGAACAGTGCCTTCATTGAGATTACAAGATCTGGGCACACTGGCAATACGAGGATAAAGGCTAAAAGGATTAGTAGGATATGAAATGGCTGCCTTAGAGGGGTGAAAACAGCCAAGAGGGCAAAAGTGGTATCGCTATTTGTAATTAATTTAAGTTCACTGGTGTGACAAACCAATGAAAATGATATTTTGTTGGTATCGAAATTATCGTACACCTCATAATTATTGTATGGGTTGACAACCATGAGTACATGTATTCAAATTACCATATGCTGCCATAATTATCGCACAGGTTGGCAACCCTGCTTTGTAGTGTCTTTCATGGTATGCCATATTGTATCTGAGCTCTGTTGATGTACCTAATACTGAGGGCTAAAGTAGAACATTGTGTTAACACCAAATTCCTCGTAAAGCTCAAAAGATCTGCCACAGAAACCATGAAATCTACAGAAGTTCTTTGTGCAAAGCATATATTTTATATCAAGTTTTCTAGTGGTTTAAGAAACTTAAAAAGGTTAGAGAAGACATCAGGGACTAATCAAAACCAGGCCATTCTTCCCCATAAAAGCTGAAGGTAATGTGAAGAAAATTGCTAAAATGATTTGAGGCGCCATTTGAGCAGTTGCTGAATTTAGTAACATCAACAAGGAAAGCGTAGACAGATTTTGCACAACAATAAGGGCATGAATGTGGTGTGATGTCTTAAATGTTCATATCCACGCAAAAGAAACATCAAGTGAATTGCTGTGTGGAAGCTTTTGAAAACAGTTTCTAAAGTGCATCTCAGCCTTAGAAGACAGTACACGCTAAATGGGGCGCAACATTGCAACATGTACTATATGTGTGCCTTCTTTCATATTTGAACCACAAATCATGTAAGAGCCGACGTAGAGTGGCCCTTGAGAAATTTGGTAGGGTATCAGCACTGTGATTTTACCGTCACAAAATTATATTCAATGTGGGTAAAATATTTTCAAACGGTAAGGAATGAAAAATTCGCTGCACTCCACTTTGCACTATTCCATCTTATTGCAATGACCTAGCGTTTTCTTTTTTTGTTGTCCTGCCCTGTTTGCTTTCTTTTTTGTGGCATTCTTAGAGGTCCTTTCACTAGTTCCTTTTTAACCCTATACACTAGAATACCTGATAGCTTTAGCTGTTCCTTTTACTGCATTATTATAGCTCGGGCGTTAGTTCTGTGTCGGTAAAGCCTGGTTTTGCAGTGGTCCTTTCACTAGTTCCTTTGTAATCCTATACACTAGAATACCTGATAGCTTTAGCTGTTCCTTTTACTGCATTATTATAGCTCGGGCGTTAGTTCTGTGTCGGTAAAGCCTGGTTTTGCAGTGGTTATCTGGAGAGCTTGTGAGCCTACAACTCTCACGTATGCACAGTGAATACAGCTAGTTCAGTCTAGCGGAAGCAGTATTATGAGTGACGTCTCTCTTGCAGCCATCTGCTTATAATATTTGGCCTCGCTGTGCACAGTTAGCGTTTCTATAATTAAACTTGGACTGTGTTTTGGTGTGTTTATTGAAGGTGAGGTTATTGTTAGGGTATTATTATTGGGTTATTATTATTGTTAGGTTATTGTCTTTTGCATTCTTATATGAAGTAAAAGGCCTCCAATTTTATCAAAACTTGGCAATAGCCAAACTAGGGAAGTTGTGAACAGTGTCCATGTGTTTATGAAAAGCAAAGCAGTTTCTGGTGAGTTATTGATTCCACTGAAGAAAGTGCAAGAAAGAGCTAGTGCTGCAACTAAAGTGCCTGAAAGAACTATAAGAAACATTGCCAAGGAAGGGAAACAATACGAAGAACAGGGCACCTCTTTTGGAACTCCTGGAAAAGTGCACCGTGAACCAAAGCGCGTCACAAATATAGACAATTTTGATAAATGTGTTATTCGACATATTATATATAATTTTTGTATGCTTCCCACCATCAATAAATTGCTCCTTCCATTTTTTTTTTGTCAATCAGACAGTTGATGTTGCAATTCCTAACAAAGCAGCAATATTTAGCACCAGTTGTCAATTCAATTAAAGTGCTCCCAAGTTTACCTTCTCTACCATGTGCATAGTAGATAAAGAAGATATTGCCCTCCACTCTAAAATTCAATATGGTATTTCACTGGAAATATGTACTTTGAGGTCCCTGTATAAAGAAGAAATAGTCATTTAGGAAAAGGTTTGTGTGTTTCTGTAACATAATTAAAAAACAAAAGTTACTTAAATACTAAACTTGGTATTTAAGTTCAGCATCTTCCAGGATGCAACACAAATATTTTTAAGAAAATCCCTATACCCCAAATTACCCTCTGTATGGACAGTTTCTCGGAAATATAAGTCTTACTGGATAAAATATGGATCTGGTTAGAGCACCCGTTTGCCCCTTTTCTTCTTTATCTACCTCTCCCTTTCTGCTGCTTATGTAAAGAGAACAGAGTTTCTAACCACCACATAGCGACTAGCTTTGTCTAGAACATCCTGACATTCCCCCACTCCTGAAGCAAAGATGCGTAATGGCACTGAGCAGTCCACTTGCATAAAAGAGAAGTGGGGATCAATCTTCCAGCTGCTGTGAGAGTGATAAGTTCATACGTTGTATATGTGACAGCCTCCAAGTTCAGGTAACCTTCTAGTCTCTTGCTTCCCCACCACTCTCACCACTTCTCTGCATTTCTCCTCACTTGCACATACGGAGTATCACGACATTTTAGACAAGCTGTACTTGGAGCATCAGCCCCACACCACTCCAGCTGAACTATTAATGATAAAGTGTTTCTGTGACCATATTTCATTCAGATGCCACGTGTGTTTAAAACAACATTGTGGATCAACTCTTTGTTGTGAAATGATGTGATTTTATGCGATTAAGATTTTTATATTTTTTAATGTCTTGTGAACAATACACACATCGTGTACATAATTTTGTTACAAGACATAGTTTTTTATCGTCATAAATGGCAAGTGTGCTTATTTAAGGATTTAAGAATTTTGTTTTGCTTATTGCCCATATAACCCAGATTATCTGGATTTTCGATTTTCCGCATTGCCTTTGGTCCCAGTTAGTCCAGATAAATGAGGTTTTACTATAATTTGTCAACCTCCTTTTTAAATATCAAGCTGTCATTTCAGTTCACGTATGCTGTTGTGTACATACAAAAATGCCTACCATTTTTAGTGGAAGTTTGTCATACAGAAAATTAAACACTTTTGGAGTACATATGAAATTAATAATACCTGATTTATCATTTTGTTTAGGTTGATATCATAAAAACGGAACATTGTGTGGGTGTCAGCTTTGAAGGCGCTACCTTGGGTAGAAACAATCCTGTGACACTGATGTGCATATCAACATCTCAGAGAGCATTTGTTTTTGACATCCAAACAATGGGAGATGGGACATTTGAAAATGAATTGAAGAATATTCTACAGAGTAATGAAATTGAAAAAGTCATTCACAATTGCCGTCTGATTTCTGACTGTTTGTATCACAAACATGCTGTAACACTCAATAAGGTGTTTGATACACAGGTGAGCACAGCTCTAGTTTTTTAATATAAAGTTTGCCTCTTTGTGTGAGAAGTATGCAGCAAAATTTCTTCTATATTTTACAGGTGGCTGACTTAGTGATCACTAAGAAAATGCAAGGACATTATCCTAGGAATGTAAAGAGCTTGCCACAGTGTCTGGCTACTTACTTAAATCTACCAGAAAATCTGATTTATCAACCTAAGATTCGAGATGGATATGTAGGGGTAAGCTTTAGTATAATTTTACAATTTAAAAATTCTACAGTTAATATTCTTTTTTATTTTCTCTGCTATTTACTAATGGTGAGTAATGGTATTGCATTTCTTTCAAAGATTAGTATTGAGTTTTCTGCAATGTGAGCCAGCTCGCCTAACTTCAGTTGGCAATCACTGAGTGCAGCATTGTGAATTTTTGTTACAATTTCATTAGCAGTTTTGGGTTGGCCAGATACTCAACTTCTACAATTCAGCAGAAGTAAAGCCTGTGGTAACCGAGTGAGTTGGCACCATGGTAATGTATGAGGCTCGCATTTTGGAGGTTGTGGGTTCGATTCCTGTGACCAGTTTTCATGACCCATGAGTTTTTAAGGATAATTACATCCCTGAATTTCCTGTCCTTTCATTTCACTGCAGTCATTTCATTCATCGTTCATCCTGTTGGTTCTTTCAGGGTTACAAGTGTAAGTGAAGGCATTACATGCAGCTTGGCAGGGATAATATCTGCACAGAAACTCTCTGTCCCTCGTCTGTGGGATCAAGTAGGGGGAGGGGGCATTGGACTGTGCCGTGGGGTCCCCATAAGATGGCCTCAGGAGGCCTACAGACTTCGAGGTGTCGTGAAACTTGGGAAACCTTAGTTACTTCTGTCAATGTCTGTACTATTGGTCTGGATCTGGCCATCTGGTGTGTTCCCTCACCTTATCCTTCCTACCCAGGGTGCCCCCGTGGGGACATAGATGCAATAGGCCTTGCTTTGGTGCCGAACCCCCTCCATATCTGGGGTATTCCTACTCCTACTCCTAAAGCCTGTGGTCCCATGTCATAGATTTATGGCATGCAAATGAACCTCTTAGCCTGATAAAGAGACTCCTGAGCAAAATTGTTCATACCCAGCCAAGAATGGAATGCTGAGAACCATAGGAATTCAAACAAAACTCAATTTAATTTTTTTAATTTTAAAAACCAGTGGTGCAAAATGTGCATACTCATGAGTACTTTCAGGACCCGATCCACTAACTTCTTAGCAAGTTCTGCCCAATTATTTCTTTTATTTTTACCACTCATTTGTTGCAGGATTCCTTCTTGTCCAAGTCTCAACAACCAGGAAGATCCTCACTGCTACTATGCATATTCATTGAATGCAAAACTTGCTTATCCTAGACCACCTTCTGAGTATCTAGCTTATCATAAAATACTGCTGCTGTGGGCCTATCTTAATTTTCTCCTTTTCCATCTATGTTTCCTTTATGTCTTTTAACTGCAGGAGATGATGTAAAATAGTTTGTAATTTTCTTCACCAGAGGAAACAAAAACTCATTCCAATTTACAAATGCAGCTGTCAGCTCATTAATTCTCAGATATAAATAGTAAACTTCAAGGCCTGTATAAATTTGCAGCCAATTTTGGATTGGAAATAAATATAAAACAAAAGAAATGAAAATCCATAATAGTGCTGATTCTGCTGTATGTTAGAAGGAGCAGAGATAGAAGTACAGGTGAATTTACATATCTGGGAAGTATAATCTCAGTGAATGGTAGCTCGGATGAGATGTCACTGCCAGAATAAAGAAAGCAAGAAATGCCTTTTTTTTAGTTCAAATCAATTTGGAGATCGAAGCAAATTTGTTCACAGCTTAAATTAAGACTTTAACGCAAATGTAAGATCAGTCTTAGTGTATGGTTGTGAAAGTTGGAAGGCAATGAAGCAAATTGACAAGGAACTACAAGTCTTTGTAAATCAATGCCTGAGAAATATTGTGTATCTAATGGCCTGAGATTATACCTAACAAGGAACTTTGGAGAAGAGCAGATCAGCACAGAATTAGTAAAGAGATCAAGTTTAGGAAGTGGAAGTGGGTTGGACATGTGTTAAGGAGAGAGAATGACAACATTACTAAAATGACATTTGACTGGAATCGCCAGGGACTGAGGAGTGAAGAGGAAGACCTAGGGCAACAGCTGCACCACAGCCAGGGAGGAAGTCGAGCTGACTGCGAATAGTTGGAATGAAATTACAGCATTGGTGAACAACAGAGTGCAATGGCATGCTTTTATCAAGGCCCTATGCTTCCCCACAGTGTGATCAGGACTACCACCACCGCCACCACCACCACCATACTATCTAAAAACAGAACAAGGTGCTGCTACTATCAAACACTGAATGAATTGCTCATTATTATGCAAGTGTACAAGCTGACTCTCTCTGACACTAATAGAGCTTTAGGCAAAGTGTTTTTCAAGTCAAAGCCTGTGTTATGGGCATAGCCAAAAAAATCAAACACGCCTATTGTTTGTTTTGTTTCTGAGAAATATTCTTTGTTATGTACACAAGATTACATTACAGTGCATTGATAGATCAGCTGGACTGCTCCGTGGGAACACCAGAGTGGGCAAAGTCGGGTACACCCTCCACCAGAGTTAAACATAAACAACCGGAAGTCATGGGTATGGAACACTAACTGCTGCACTAGCTTACATTGGGCTTACCTGCATCACAATAGATGTTGAAATTTAATGACCTTCAACACAAATACATTCCCTATATCTCCGAAAACAGCTCTGGTTTACTGCCAAATGTTCATGTTGACCAGTTACCTGTATTTCTCAGTGACGTTCAATTCTTGTAAGATGTGCAGAATTGATGTGTTGTTGTTAGCTAATGCTGGATTTCTGACAATGAAGTCATTAATCCTCTTGCTCTCCAATATTTTTCACTGATGGATGGGGCATTAGAAGTGGCTGGGCATATTTGAAGGTGGTCTCGGTCCATTTCCTCTTGCAGATCACATAGAGGACAGAGTGGTGAAGAATATATCCCAATTCTGTTTAAATGTTTTGCCAGACAATCATGTCCTGTAATCAACCTGAAGGTTGCAACTGCTGTTTTTCGAGGATACTCAGGAATCACTGTTTGAATGTTTGGTAGTTCCCATCTTTTATTCTTTGATTTTTCATAGTAATATTTTGCAATAATTTTTTTGAATTCAGAGTTGACTAATCCTTTAGTTGCATAAAATGGTAGATTAACTATAGATTTCTGCACATTGCCGGTACCCTTTTTTGCAAGAAAATCAGCTTTCTCATTACCACTCAGTCCACAGTGAGCTGGTATCCATTGGAAGACTAGGTGTTCTTGAAGTGCTGTTAGATGGGTAAGGATTTTCCAACATTCTATAATTGTTTGGTTTTTTGGTGACAACTTGGAAGTAATTGCTATAATTGCTGCTCTGGAATCTGAGAGAATAACTGCTTGCTGAAAATGTGAAATTCTGTACAAAAGATTTTGTAGGGCCATTCGAATTGCTTCAATTTCTCCATCAAAGTTAGTAGTTCCATAACTTAAAGATTTGTAATAGGAAAAGAGGTGACATGTGACTCCAGCACCTGCTCCATCTTGGTTTGATATCAATGATCCATCAGTATAAATATGGAGCCATTCATGTTCTGGAAATCTAGTATGGATTGTCTCTAATGCCAATAATTTTAGAACACTAGTTGGAGTATCACTTTTTTTAACTTCTTCTGTCAGGTGTAAATAATATGTGATGTCTAATGTATGTGTCAGATTGACTTTAGATATGAAGTTTTCCTTTGAATTAGGAAGGTGTACATTTTTCTTGATGTCTTGAATTTTGGAAAGAAAGCTCTCCTGAGTCTTTAGTGTATGTGTAAAATTTCTCTTGTGCCATGTATTGAATGGTAGTCTGATCAACTTTTCGTGTTGAATAAGAGCCGCTTTTTCTATTTCATATTCAATGGGATATTGGTTGGTTAGTATTTCCATAGCTGCTATTCTTGTGGTTTTGATAGCACCTGTACTTAATCTCAGACTTTGGTTTTGAAAGATTTGAATTTTTTTTTGTGTTTGCTGTTACAAGAACTTCGCTGCAGTAAGTAAATAATGGCTTTATATATACATTGTATGTTGTGTTAAGAGTTGCTCTGGAACATCCCACTTCATTCCTGTTAGACGTTTTAACAGTGAAAGGCGCCTCTCTGCTCTTTGTATTACATTTTCTATTTGTTTGGTCCATGTAAGTTTGGTATCAAATGTAACTCCTAAATACTTTGCTTCCTTTGTTTCTGGTAATTGTTGACCCTCAAAATTTAGTTTTATTTTTAGTGGTTTTTTTCTTAGTGAAAAGATTTGGTAGTTTGATTTTGTTGTATTAACAGTCATTAAATTCTCTTTGGTCCACCTCTGTAAGTTGGTTAAGGATTGTTGCATGGTTTTTTCCAGTTCTGTACTTTTGCTGCTTGGTTTTGAAGTCCACATTACCTAGTCATCAGCAAATAGTGCACACTTCACGCCTGATTCTTGTATTTGTTGTGGTAGATCATTAATAAATATATTAAAAAGTGTTGTGCTGAGCACTGCACCTTGTGGCAAGCCACGGTGTATTTGTTTATATTTAGATATATTTCTTCCATATCTGGTTGCAATAAAGCGTTGTGTTAGGAAATGACATAGCCATGAAAACATTGGACCTTGTATCCCTATTTTTTTTACTTTCTTTAGTAGTTTTGTTCTGCATATAGAATCATATGCACAGAATTGATGTGTATAGTTCATTCTTTAACACTCCCCATAAATAAAAATCACATGGAGTAAGATCAGGAGAATGAGGATGCCACAATCCTCAACTAATTATTCTGTCACCATAAACCCTTCAGAATTCATACATAGAATACGCAGTAGTGTGTGCTGTAGCTGAATCCTGCTGAAACCAGCCATACAATCTTTCATTCCTTGTTAGTTGCTGAAAAAAGAAGTTATTTAAAATAGAATTTACATAAACGTGTGATTGTGTCGTAAAACATGAGATGGATAATTCTGTGTGCACTCACTGCCCATCAAACCTCAATATTTGTAGCACGGTAAGGAAGTTCATAAATAGTATGGGGAGTTTTGGTAAACTTAAATGTTTTCAGAGATATAAGGAAAGTTTTCAAATGTATAGGTCATCAATTTGAACATTATTATGATGCAAGTAAGCCTAATGTAAGTTAGTACAGTAGTTAAGTATTCCATACCCAGGACTTGCTGTTTGTTTATGTTTAACTCTGGCAGAGGTCTCACCAGTCCTTCCCTGACCTGGTGCTTCTGCGGGGCAGTCTGGCCAATCTACAAACACACTGTAGTATTGTCTTTTAAATTATTATAATCCCTTTTGGATATTGAATATGTTCCATAGTTGTGGTTTAGTATTTAGCAGCATTTTATAAGCATATACAGAAAACTGGGGCAAGTATCACATTCTTCTGTAAGCATTATGTCCTTGGTTGCAAAATGTTTACATAGCAGTTACAGATCTGTATCAAATGATCTTAGGTAGTCTACCGTTCTGAAACATCACATTAAAATAGTATCTAATTATTCTATTTGTGCTTCAGGCAGACCTTGCAAAATGGCGTGAGCGCCCATTGCCATGTGAGCTGCAAATGGCTATAGTAAAGAACTCAGTGTTTCTTGTGGCTCTGAAGGAAAAACTTCTAGCAAAAATGTTGTCTACCTTCTTCAGTGGAGTCAACATCTACCTGAGTGTTGTTAGGGATGCAGAAGTTGAAATTGCTCATGACCATCTGGTAAGTTAACTTCTTAAATGTGGTTGTATATTTTAGGATTACGAATATTAAGCCCATAAATATTAAAGCATGCATTTCATAGATACTTAAAGTGGCACAATTATTATGGAATATATTATTATAAAACTAAGAATATGTCATACAAACTGTTAGAGGTACAAAGGTGCAGATTTTGCATGATGGCAAATTAAAGTATGTGAAAGTTCAGCTTGCTTGATTGCTTAAAAAGATAAGATTCATATATTATCCAACAAATTATCTGCATTGTATAGGAACAGAGAATGACCATCTGTAGGGCATAAATTTGTTGACTAATTCAAGCAAGGCTAAAAGTTACATGAGAAGCAAAGCTTTTTGTTTCAAATTGTTTCTCCCTCTGTTAATTGAAAATACAAATGCTCACCCGTTCTAATGCTGCAGGAATGCATTTATATGGAGATAAGTTAAAAAAACTAGATATTGTTTACATATAGCACTGCCAAAATAAGCAAGCCACTTGAAACACACAAATGCTTGTAGCGGCTGTAAGCACATGACCACAGTTAACACTCTATTGATTCCTGAGTGAAGCACTCTGAGGAAGAAAAGCAAATAAATCTACAACTTTTTAACATTATTACTGTTTAAAATCTGTTCACAATTATGATTAATGTTTCTCTTGTAGCATATTATACTTAAAAGTTTTATTTGAGAATAGGAAAAGCCCCATTGATTAAGAATTGATTCTTTTTAAATTGTGAACATGAACAGAATATGCAACAGCCAGTAAGGAATATGGTGGCTAACTTGTGAGTTGCAATAACATGACTGTGTAAAAAATGAATGTTGAGAGTTAGAAAACACATGCTAAGGGAGAACTGTTAAAAAGCGGTGAAAAAAAAATTGTGCCAGCGTAGGGAAGTGGCAACCCCATCGTCCAGTGAGAAACCACTGCAAACAGCCTCCCAAGTATTGGTGGGAAAACCAAAACCTTTCTGGGTTGGGAGGAAATGTCCAATCCCTACCTCAAGAACTGAGGATCTACTCTAGTACCCTGTGGATAAAATAGGGACCTTAAGCATTGGGCTAATCCCTCACCTTAAGTAAAGTCGGATTCAAAAGGAAAATGTGAGCCTCTGGATCCCTGATGCCACGATTGTGGTAGAACAGGGAAGTTGAAGAAGAGGGTAAGATACAATGGTTTATTGTCACATATGCTTATAATTTGTGAGCAGAAGCTCAG
The DNA here is from genome assembly GCA_030765045.1 of Tenodera sinensis. Lineage (NCBI taxonomy): Eukaryota > Metazoa > Arthropoda > Insecta > Mantodea > Mantidae > Tenodera > Tenodera sinensis. The sequence goes on from CM060970.1 coordinate 37,225,945, forward strand.
TAAACTGGTGACTCGTCAAGAAGTATTAACAATACATAAACTTTTCATAAACAAAATTAGAACTAAGTGTATAACATATACGTCCATGTGTACAATATATACTTTCCTTAGATAACAAGTTAATATATTATATAAAAAAACTATAACATTTTCCCAAGGTAAGTTACAAAAAGGCATTATGAGAACTAAGGCTCTAGCTCATCATTCATGTATTCCTCTAGTAGCCCTTGTCAATACACTTTTTATGTTTTGCTAAACTATTTTGTGTCTTTAGTTGCTCTGATATTGCTGGGCAGTTTATTGTAGACTTATATTCCAGCATATAGTGGGCTTTTCTCCTACAGTGCCAACCTATGCATGATAGATTTCAGCTTGTTTTTAGTTCTTGTTCTGTTGCCTCAGGGGTCTCCGTCTAGGGGATATGTGAATAGCGACCACAAGGTACCCAAGCAGAAAGTAAATATTTCAATTTCTACTGGCCTTATTTTCTTTGCCCCATTTAATTAATAAAATATGTTTGTATCCACACAGGCAAAAGACGTACTTGTTCCAAGGGAATTACTTGCCCTTGAAGATGTTGATGCACAAGAACAAACAGTTGGAAGAAATGGTTTGTGAAATCTTAAGCAGTAGTACCAACATTCCAGATGGTGCCTTTCTATTTTGGATGCAGAAATATTGTATGTATTCAAAAGAAAATATGCACAGTTTTTAAGAGATGACTGGACTAACTCGTTAATGTAAAATTGTTCCTCAACATTTGATGTTAGTTTTTAAGATTATAATTAGTAATGTTCCTTTAAAAATCTTTTACATCATTCTAGTTCAATTTAAATTTTTTTCAAAATGTATAATAAACTTAAAAGAGAGAACAGTTGGTATAGAGGAAAGAATTTAACTTCTACAGATTGGCAAGGCTTACCTGCACATAGACTGATCTCAGAAACACAGAGGTATGTGATTCGATTGAATGACATAATCATTCAAGGAATGCATTGTGCTTTTAAAGCTGCTGTCATGGGGAGCTGCTGTCGCTCGCTAAGAGTACAATAAGGAATAGTACACATATAGGGGGGGTTAAATATTAAAAGTGTAAAAAATTGAGCTCAAGCCAAACCTAACCTCACCTCTCTTTTTATGACTACAGCAGTAAAACATGCATTAGTTGTGCAAGCTGCTTGCATCACTTAATTCTTATTGGGCTTCAACATATAAAGCAAATATTGCTTAATTTTCAGCATGAGAGATACATATGAAAAGCTGAGAAACAACTTATATGGTACGGAATAAAGCCAGTTCTCTAGTTTCCATAGTAGCCTGCATAGTAAAACAGTACAAGTGATTGAAAGTTTTCCTTGTATACTGAACTTTAACTGTAGTCTGTAGAGCATCTACTGATAGGTAAGGTTTTTCTATTTGTTTTAAGGATGTATTAGTTTCTAAAATTGAATTTAAATGCTAACAATTGCTACTATCTTCTGTAGTGAAAGTTCAAGTTCTGTAAATTCTGTTTGGGAAATGAGCCAATGCTTGTAAGCTGTAATAAACTGGTAGGTTGCATAAAATCAAATTATTAAGGACTGGTGGAAGAGAACCACAGACTACATTGTAAACTGATGATAGCAGCTTTTGCTAAAGCAAGTGCATAACTACATCTAAACTAAATATAAGAATGTCACTGTAACAACATGCAAGTAAGCTTTGCCAAGTAGCATAGTGAATACTTTTGGCTTCGTATCATGTGCTACCTAGGCCACTTGTATTTCTCTTTTTTCTGTACTTATTTTCTTTCTGTCTAAACATCCAGGTCAAAGTGTTTGTGTACCTGAACTATGTAATGAGGAACCTACAACACCATTAAACACAGATGATTTATGTTGATAAATGGAGGCTTAACCTCTCAGTAAGATTGCTAATGTTTAGTTCCATTTAACTGTGATTGATAGTTTATATTCCTTATAGAGTATGTTATGCAAGGTGTAAGTTACAAGAATTTAGCAGTATTTCCATTTTCACTGTTATGTACAGTTATGTCATAAAAACAGAGTTTATTTCTATTACTGCTATTTTCTATTTGGCAATAAATGTTTATTTTCCAGAGGAAAGTCATCTGCAGTTTTATTGTGCATGCATTACATGGGAAATCAACTACTCACACTAGTAGTTAGGTGCAAACACAAGCTTTTATCTTCAAAACTGAAGACAAATTATTATTTATTTATGCCAACAAACTTACTGTTGGTGTTTTTAAACACACAAGCCATGTGTGGGCGAAGTTTGAGAGGTAGAACTGGAACTTAAAAATTCAATGCCACAACTGGGATTTGAACCACAGACCTTCCGCTTACCAGGCGGCTACTCTAACCACTGAGCTATTGTGACAAACTGCCAGAATGGCATTAAATTCTCAAACCAGTTCTTATTTCTCCTGGTAAACCACAAAGGCAGTCTCACATCAGGGACAAATTATCCCAATGGTGACTTACTATTGTAAGTACTTTATATCCCAGGATTAAATAACCTTCAGATGGTAATTATTATTTAAAATGTTTAAATGCATTAGCACCAAATAAAGAGCTGGGTTGACAGGTTTGTAATGTAACACTGTACATCACTTGCTGATCAGTTTTTTTAGTTTGTCCAGATTGTAGTGACACTCCACATGCGCATGAGAGGAGAAACTAAGAAGTGATTGGAGTGGTGGGGAACAAGTGAGTGATGTCAGAACTCAGTCACAAACACAAGCTGTATATGTTTTATGTATTGTGAACAATTATTGTGTTAATTATTATTTTATTTTATGCCAACAAACTTGCTGCTGGTGTTTTTAAACACACAAGCCATAAGTGGGCAACATTTAAGAGGTAGAATCAGGACTGAAAAATTCAGTGCCATAGCTGGGATTTGAACCACGGATCTTCCACTTATCGAGTGGCTGCTTTAGCCCTAAGCTACCATGGCCAACTTGTAATAGTTAAATAACTGAATGTTGTTGTAGTGTTTAACGCCCGCTTTTACTACTATGGCACCGCAGGCGATGACACTGATGATACATGGAATGAAGATGGAGCACCGGTGGAATGAGATGGCGGGGGAAACTGGAGCACCCGGAGAAAACCCGCCCTGACACCGCTTCGTCCACCACGAATACCACATACGGGTCCCTGGGATCGAACCCAGGCTGCCTAGGTGGTAGGCGAGCGCACTAACCGCTCGGCCACGGCGCCGCCCAATAACTGAATAATTACCATCTAAAGGTTACTTAAACACGGGACATAAAGTACTTGAAATTTGTAAGTTTCCCTTGGGGAGATGTGAGATTCCCTTGTGGTCCACCGGGAAAGTACACATTGGCTGGGTAGCAAGTTGGCCATGATAGTTTCCCAGAAACTTATTGACTACTTGTTTGAAAGCACACCATGCTAGAAGTTCTCTATCATTCATGACATCCAAAAATGTACTGTCCTTCATCAGCTGCCTTACCTGAGGTCCATCAAATACACCCTCTTTTGTCTTAGCTTCACACATGACAGAAAATTTACTACTCAAATATTTGAAACACAAACCATTTTTGTCCAATTCTTTCACAAATTGTTTTATAATGCCTAGTTTTATGTGCAATGGAGGTAATAACATTTTCTTTGGATCAACTAGACTGGCACAAATTACATTTTTTTCTCCTCGTGTTAAACGTTTTCTCTTAGGCCATTCTCTCGTCCAATGTTTAACCCTATCGCTACTGTCCCATTCGCCTAAAAACATGGGTATTTTATATAACCTCCTTATTGTCCTAGTGAGATACTGGATACCTTTAGGTCCCCGCACAATAGCCATTGATGTTCCAGGTAATTAATCTTTTCTAAAATGGTTTCAAGATTTCCATATGACTCTCTGAGGAAAACAGAATGTGCAAGTGGTATTTTGGCAAATTCACTTCTTTCGTGCAACAAAATGGCTTTTAGGCTTCGTTTTGAAGCATCATTAACGCCAGTCGTTATTATCATATGTTGTTGTTGTTTTCTAGTGCCTTGTATCTGGCAATGAAGGCATTAGCATTCATGCTTTCCAATACTTTTGAACTTAGCAATAAACTTAGCAAAAAAGCAGATTGGATCAAATATAAAACTGAACTGGAACATAAATTTAAAGAACAAACTAACTCACAGCTACATGACCAACCAGATCATTTGAACAAAAATTTCTGTAAAGTCTCCTAGAAACCGCAAAAAAACTTATTCCTCTGGGAAGAATTAAAAATTTCAAACCCTTTTGGAACTCCCACTTAGAAGAACTGAAAAAGCAAAGGGATATAGCTAGAAATACAGCTGAACAAACAAAAAACATATCAGATACACAAATATGGCGGAAGAAATGTGCCTCACTAAAAAAAGAAATTAATACTGCTAAAAAGAGTTACTTTAATAATTTCTTAGAAAAAATGGATTATAGGACAGATGGTAACAAAGCTCATAAGTTCATAAAAAATGTCAAGGATAGGAAAGAAAACAACAGCACACCTATCATACACAACAATAAAATATTAACAAATGATGCAGCCATAGCCGAAACATTCAATAAATATTGTGCTAATTCACATAAAGTAACAAGAAATAATAAAAAGGAACGTAAAGAATTTAAGAAAGATTTGAAACAAGAAAGAGAATGTGATCCTAACACTCAGTGCAATATCTTTTTTCAAAATTTTAATATGAAAGAACTAAACATTGCAATAAATAATCTAAAAAACAAAAAGTCTCCTGGACCTAATTACATAAATCCAAGAGTTCATAAAAAACCTTGGAAAAACAGCAAAACAACAACTACTAAAACTCTACAATCTATCCTGGAAAACCACTGTACCTGCTGAATGGCGAAAGGCAATAATTGTCCCACTCTTGAAGAAAGACAAAACAGCGTCAGAAATAAAAAATGTATAGACCAATAGCTCTTACTAGCATAATAGCAAAAGTGATGGAAAGAATGGTGTCAAACAGGTTAAATTGGTTTCTAGAATCAAAAAATTTAATTTCCCCATGTCAAGCTGGATTCAGAGAGTTCCACTCTACAAATGAACAAGTCTTACTTCTCAGTCAAGAAATCAAAGACTCCTTCAATAGAAAAGAAGATAATTTATCAGTTTTTATTGATTTTCAAAGTGCATATGATTCTATATGCAGAACAAAACTACTAAAGAAAGTAAAAAAAATAGGGATACAAGGTCCAATGTTTTCATGGCTATGTCATTTCCTAACACAACGCTTTATTGCAACCAGATATGGAAGAAACATATCTAAATACAAACAAGTACACCGTGGCTTACCACAAGGTGCAGAGCTCAGCACAACACTTTTTAATATATTTATTAACGATCTGCCACAACAAATACAAGAATCAGGTGTGAAGTGTGCACTATTTGCTGATGACTTAGTAATGTGGACTTCAAAACCAAGCAGCAAAAGTACAGAACTAGGAAAAACCATGCAACAATCCTTAACCAAATTACAAAGGTGGACCAAAGAAAATTTAATGACTGTTAATACAGCAAAATCAAACTACCAAATCTTTTCACTAAGAAAAAAGCCACTACAAATAAAACTAAATTTTGAGGGTCAACAATTACCAGAAACAAAGGAAGCAAAGTATTTAGGAGTTACATTTGATGTTAAACTTACATGGACAAAACAAATAGAAAATGTAATACAAAGAGCAGAGAGGTGCCCTTCACTGTTAAAACGTCTAACAGGAATCAAGTGGGGATGTTCCAGAGCAACTCTTAACACAACATACAATGTATATATAAAGCCATTATTTACTTACTGCAGCGAAGTTCTTGTAACAGCAAACACAAAAAAGATTCAAATCTTTCAAAACCAAAGTCTGAGATTAATTACAGGTACTATCAAAACCACACATAGCAGCTATGTGAATATGAAATAGAAAAAGCGGCTCTTATTCAACACGAAAAACTGATCAGACTCCCATTCAATACATGGCACAAGAGAAATTTTACACATACACTAAAGATTCAGGAGAGGTTTCTTTCCAAAATTCAAGACATCAAGAAGAATGTATACCTTCCTAATTCAAAGGAAAACCTCATATCTAAAGTCAATTCGACACAAACATTAGACATCACATATTATTTACACCTGACAGAAGAAGTTAAGAAAAGTGATACTCCTACTAGTGTTCTAAAATTATTGGCATTAGAGACAATCCATACTACATTTCCAGAACACGAATGGCTCCATATTTATACTGATGGATCATTGATATCAAAGCAAGATGGAGTAGGTGCTGGAGTCACGAGTCACCTCTTTTCCTATTACAAATCTTTAAGTTATGGAACTACGAACTTTGATGGAGAAATTGAAGCAATTCGAATGGCCCTACAAAATCTTTTGTACAGAATTTCACATTTTCAGCAAGCAGTTATTCTCTCAGATTCCAGAGCAGCAATTATAGCAATTACTTCCAAGTTGTCACCAAAAAACCAAACAATTATAGAATGTTGGAAAATCCTTACCCATCTAACAGCACTTCAAGAACACCTAGTCTTCCAATGGATACCAGCTCACTGTGGACTGAGTGGTAATGAGAAAGCTGATTTTCTTGCAAAAAAGGGTACCGGCAATGTGCAGAAATCTATAGTTAATCTACCATTTTATGCAGCTAAAAGATTAGTCAACTCTGAATTCAAAAAAATTATTGAAAAATATTACTGTGAAAAATCAAAAAATAAAAGATGGGAACTACCAAACATTCAAACAGTAATTCCTGAGTATCCTCGAAAAGCAGCAGTTGCAACCTTCAGGTTGATTACAGGACATGATTGTCTGGCAAAACATTTAAACAGGATTGGGATATATTCTTCACCACTCTGTCCTCTATGTGATCTGCAAGAGGAAATGGATTGAGACCATCTTCAAATATGCCCAGCCACTTCTAATGCCCCATCCATCAGTGAAAAATATTGGAGAGCAAGAGGATTAATGACTTCATTGTCAGAAATCCAGCATTAGCTAACAACAACAATACTTTTGATCTGTAGTTTCTTCTGATCTTAATGCTTCACAGGTCTTCAAGTGGTCTTCGTTCATTTCTGCTGGATCGTTACACAGGACACATATTGTTGAAGCTGAGATACCTATTCTGTAGAGATGACTTGCCAAGCAGTCGTGATTTGTCAGTAGTCGGAAGGCTGCAACTGCTGTTTTCCTTGGTCTCTGGGGGATTATATCTGGGTTGGAAAGTAGTGTAGGTAAACCATTTTTTATATTTGGCATTTGTTTCTATTTCTTGTAGGTATGAATGAGAAAATTGTTTAATGATCAAGTGTTTTATTGAGGAATATGAGAAATTGAATTTAGACTTTTGTTTTATTGTTGTGCCTTTCTTTGCAAGTGAGTCTGCAGCTTCATTCCCCATGACTCCACAGTGTGCTGGAATCCATTGAAGATGAACAGTCTTATTAACTTTTTGGAGTTGTGTTAACATTTTATAGCATTCTCTAATTTTTGTTGACTTCTTTGTAGTATTTGAACATATTCCCTGAACTGCAGCTTTAGAATCTGAAAGAGTTACTGCCTTGTTAAATTTATTTAAGGGAAGATTTAATAATTGTCGGAGAGCAATGTATATAGCCTCTATTTCTGCATCATAATTTGTTGTGTCTCTGCCAACAGAATGATAAAAGGAAAAATGTGAACACGTAACTCCAGCTCCAGTAAGGTTTTCCTTGGAGGATCCATCAGTATATATGTGCAGCCATTCTTCTGTGGGATATGTAGCAATGATTGTTTCCAGAGCTAGAAGTTTTTGTATTTCTTTTGGTGTGTCTGATTTACTTATTTCCTCTATTAATTCCAAATTGAAGGTAGGTTGCAATAATTCCAATGGATTTTCTCTTACAAGTAGATTTTCTCTGGTGTTAGGAATGTTCAATTTGGATTTAATCTGTGTTACCTTTTCTAGGAAACTACTATGAGTTTTAAGGATTGAAGGGGGGAGGTTCTCTTCTGTCCATTTAGAGTTTGGCTGTCGTAACATTTTCTCGTGTTGGAGCAATGCTTGTTCTTCTATTTTGTTGTTAATGATGGGGTCCGTGTTAAGGCAAGCATGGCATCAATAGGTGTGGATTTAACTGCTCCAGTGATTAGGCGAAGAGCCTGATTTTGTATTTGTTCAAGTTTATTGATGTTAGCATTTGCTGCTGTTATTAAAGCTTCAGAACAGTACAAGAGGTTTGGTTTAATGTACATTTTGTATGTTGTGTTAAGGACTGTCCTTGAGCAGCCCCATTTAGCACCAGCTAACCTTTTCAGGATTTGCAGCTTCTTTTCAACCTTTTCTGAGATGTTTGTTATATGTTTTTTCCAACTTAGCTTTCTGTTGAAAGTGATGCCTAAGTATTTGGCATCATCAACTGCTTTGAGTGGTTTACCATTATAATTTATGTTAATATTAACTGGTTTGTATTTTAGTGTAAATAATTCATAATTTGTTTTTTCCACATTGATAGTCATGAGGTTTTGGGAGCTCCATTCATGTATTCTGTTTAGGGCTGTTTCTACTCTATCTTTAATTAATTCAGGTTTTTTTGGAGAGCCTGGAGTCCAAATGACTACATCGTCAGCAAATAAAGCAATTTTGGTTTCTTAAGTTTTTATTATTGATGGAAGGTCATTTATATATATGTTAAAGAGTGTTGTGCTCAGAACAGCACCTTGTGGAAGCCCTCGATATGTTTGTTTATATTTGGAAATGTATGTATTATATTTTGTGGCACAAAATCTTTGTGAAATAAACTGAGTTATCCATTTAAGCATATTACTTTTCACACCTATTGATTACAACTTCTCAATTAATTTGTTTCTCCAGACTGAGTCATATGCTGATTTAAAATCAATGAATACTGCCAAGGTATCCTCCTTTCTATTGAAAGCTTCCTTGATGTCTTGGCTTAGTAGGAGTACATTTTCACTTGTACTATGATTCTGTCTGAAGCTGGTCTGTGAACTATTAATTAAGTTGTAATATTCTAGGAACCAGTTAAGTCTAGATGCCACCATTCTTTCCATCACTTTTGCAATAACACTGGTCAAAGATATTGGCCTGAAACTATTAATATTGTTTGAGGGTTTGTTTTTCTTTAAAATCGGGATGATAATGGCTTTTTTCCAGTCGGAAGGTACAGTCATTCTCCAACATGTGTTATACAGTTTAAGTAGGATTTCTTTTCCTTTCCTGATAAGGTGTTTAATAAACTCTGGGTGGATCTTGTCAGGTCCTGGAGATTTTTTATTCTGTAATTGTTCTATTGCTAAATCTAGTTCTGTTTCATTAAAATCCTGAATAAAAATATCATTTCGTATATCTTTTGGCTTATTAGTTTCTCTGATAACTTTTTGGATAGTTTTATCTTGTTTTTTATACGCTTGGATTATTGTTTGTGACTGGGCATAAAACTTGTTAAGGGATTCTGCTATTTCCCTATCTGTAGTTAAGCTTTTATTATGTTTTAATGGTTCAGTTGTATTTTTTGATAATTTTGTTTTATTAAGGAATTTGTATATTTTATTTCCATCTTTCCTATAGTCCATATGTTCTATAAAATTTGTGAAACTGGCCTTCTTTGCTGTAATTAATTCTTTCTTAAAAATGGCTGCTTTTCTTCTCCAGTTTTGTACATCTTCTGGACACTTGGTTCTTTCGGCTTTGACTCTTGCTATATTTCTTTCGTGTTTTAACTTAGATGAAGATGGAGACCAAAAGTAGCTATAGTTCTTTAACTTTCCTTTGGGGATATGTGTTTTGGCTGCTGTCAATAATATTTCACAAATTTTTTTATTCATTTCATCTGTTGACTTGAACTCTGATTCTAACAGTATATTACACTTCCCTTCTATCTCATTTTGGAAACTGGACCAATCTGCTTTTTTAAAATTCCAAGAAGTTTTAATTTTTGGTTTGTTACTTTTATTTATTAGACCTCTTATGGAGTTTATGGTGATCCTATGGCCTGAACTTGGGTCTTCTATTATTTCTCTTTTTGTATTCTCAATTATGTCATATGGCACCATCAGAAGATCAGGATTTGTACCCGAACCATTATAATGAAGGTAAGTGGGTGGATCATTTGGATTAAATATTAATTCCATTGCTGATGAGTTTAATAGGTCTTCTATGACTCTTCCTGCTGAATTTATATCTCTGTAGTCCCACCTAGGGGAATGTGCATTAAAATCACCTATTAAAATACTTTTGGGTTCTATGGGAATAGAATTTAGATCTAGTGTATTGTCTGGAGGATTGTAGATACTGTAAATTCTATAGTGGTAGTTACTTTTCCACACTTCAATTTTAACTATTTCTGATTTATCTTGTTCTTCCATTGTTTTTTGGATTTTAATAGTAGCTTTCATATTTCTTTTAATTCCTGTAAGAATACCACTTGCTATTTGACGAGCTTTTGGAAGTATATTTGTAGTGTACTGATCCATGTCAAAGTATATTTCCTGTTCTTCTGATATATTGGCTTCTTGTACTGTGAAGACATCTATATCTTGGTCTTTTAATATTTTCATTAGCTCTTGTTTTTTAGGCTGGGACATGCCTCCTGCATTCCATTGTAGAATTCTTAAAGTATTGGAATTGTTGTGATGAAATTTGCCTAAAGATGTCCTCACCCTGAGATCCGATTGGGGGACAGTTTTAACTCCGGATTATTATTCATGTACGTGGCTTTCATGTAACTGTTTTCTTAACGGGCACCAGTTTTACAATGTGGCAGTTACATCACCCGACTTAAACCCCCATTTTGCAAGGGGGACCACACCTATCGTTGGTCAACGGGTCCGTTGGATCTAGCCGGGAGGACTAAATAGGTGGTATTTAGATCCACCGGCCTTCCCCTCATGTGCCTCTGAGGAACGCTGTTGTGCTGTGATAGGCCAGCACATATGTAAATGGTATTTCCTCCATTTTAGATGAAACAGTTATACCGCTGTGATTCGGTCCCCAGAGCCTCATCTGTTAAAAGCAGGGTGCACCACGGGCAGGATGAGGATGGGAATTGGGTAGGAGAGGCTATAGGAGGTGCATCACTACCCCTTACACCCATATGTTCGTCTTCCCAGTTATTGAATAAACCTGGTACATCACTGCAATAAACAAGCTGGTCTTCCATCTTAGGATATTCTATTCCTATACCAGGAAAATGTAGTGTCTGGGCCCAGCATATTTTTCTTTTTTAATCTCGATCTTAGTAATTTGCTCTTGTCCTTAGTAAGACTTAAGTCTCTTACTAAGTCGCTCAACTCTTCTTGACTAAAATGCTGTGACTTGTCTTCAACAGTGTGTGCTGGGAAATACTCATTAACATTGGAATTTTCTGTTGACCCAGAGACTGAACTCTCAGTATCCTCTAGTTGAGTTGGTGGACCAGGAATAGGGAGATCTACTCCATGTGAAACAGGTCTTAGAGCTGATGCAAGACCATCTGGATATTTAATTTTTTATTTTTTTTATTGTACCCAAGTGCGTTACACTGCAGAAGTAACACTCATCTTTTTTTTTTTTTTGTTCACGCCATATTACTGGAATCCCGAACTTCATTGAGTTTCTGTTTTCCATTGTACCACTGCCTTAGTCTTTCACTACATATTTTGCAAATAGTATGTGGAGCCCATGTTTGATTTTGATCTCCTAGCTTAGCATTAAAATATGCTACATACACCTTTTTAATAAATGATGTAATGTTAGTTTTCTGCTTCTGTAGTAAGAAAGAACCACATGTAACAGAAGTTATTTGGATTGTTCACATTTTCTCCTAGAAGAGGTTGAAGCCATTGTTAAAAATTTACCATGACACACTACAAACTAAAAATAAAGAAATAGAAATGATAAACCTTTTCTGGAAATCGCACTACCGATCACAGCGAGTTATAAGAAACATCTAAAGTTTAGAAATATCTTATGTGTCTCTATAAGGGTGAGTAATTAATGGATGTTTGTGTAAGATTCGGTGGTTGAAAGCTTTATTGCCTGCACATGGTCTCGCATAGATGAATAAATACTAGCCGCTCGCACTCAAACTGTTTATACTAGTTATCAGCTCATCACGGGAGAACATAAGGGGTGGCTTATTTTGTAAATATATAGTATTTACGCTCTGAAGATCCAAAATGAGTGTTATTCATTTTAAGTTATAAAATTATAGACCTATAATAATCATAGTTATAGTGTCATACATACACATTACTGTATAGGTCTAGTGTTTAGCTGAATTAATAAAATTTCGAATTGCATAAAAATGGTAGATGTTACGGAAAAACTGTTATTTTCGAAATCAGCACTTTTTTTTCATATAATTACCCAAAGTTCATCAAAACCGGGAAAATGTTGCAGGCTAGTGCTATTTTACAAGGGGGCGGAGCCGTCCTCTCCCTCTTGCCCCCGCTTCGCGACGCCCATGATTGCATTTGTTTATTTGGAAGCACTACGCGTGCTCTGCATAACAGATGTACAGGCTATGTATGTAAACGCGATAACAGCGCACCAATCCATGTCCCGAGTAGTACCTGTAAGTTTAGAGTGATCTTTGTGACAAATTCTAATGCCGTTGTATGTTCTTCTTTTGTAAGTAATAAGTTTCGAGCAAATAAGATATCTCACATTTTCTCCTGCAGAACAAAAGAAACCCTTCCTCCCATTCCATTTGGAAAAGACGCTTTCGAGGATTACTTGACAGTTTTGAATGAGATTTGTACGATAGCTAATACGTCACTAATGAACCCACGCGTGTGCTGGCTGCCGATGGGGAAATAATCGGAGCGAGTGTGGGCGTATTTGACGTCAGGAGAGGAGGTGTCTGCGGTGTAATCGTGATTACCTGGATGACCACCTATGGTTCAGAGGAAGAGAAGCCGAAATGGCCTTAGCTATGCCACATAAATAAAATGTCCGATAAAATAGAAATATGAAACACGCAACCAACTCTTTCCTTACCATCAATCTTGCGTGTATTTTTCGTAACTGACAGCTGCGATAGTTTCGTCTTATCAGGGTTCTAGTCACTTGAAGCATTATTACATAAACGGTAAGTGCCTACTTTTCCCAGTGTAAGTAACGCCATTATGGCATTCTTTGTATGCACTTACCATGGAAGAGAAAGTGCAATGGGCATGAAATTTAAATCACGGCAAATATGATTGATGTGAGGTAATTGATTTTTGAAGGATAAGCGATGAATAGAAACGTAAAAAGTTCTTCAAAAGAAGTATTACGCAAGGCAAATTCATGTAAGCACAGTGTTTATTATTTTGAGTGAAAATACACATTGATATTATAGAAATTACAGTGTTGTTTAAAATTTGTTTGAACGAAGTTAACCTAATTAACTGAACACAATTAGAAAGCTTTGCAAACATTAACCTACTTTGGACCGCTTGCGTTGCCCCTAATTAATGATGACGTTCAAGGACCCTGAGATAATATATGTGCTTATAGTTCCTCACTCACCTCATGCGGCACTATTAACAGCATTTCCAAAATACGTAATTCTTAGCTTTCCTTGTTATCAGGAACACTGATGGCACCAACAAAACTGGGGCACAGTTTTGGAAAGGCTGTAGGATGTTTCCTGTTGCTGTTAGTCCAAGTGGGTAAGTGAACTAACATTTATTTGAATCAATTGGTGAGCAGGAATACGAACCCTTATGCCGTTCACAATGGAGCGACACTGGCAACACATGAGCAGCAAGATGATTGACCAAAAGGAGTTAAGCATGGACGTACAAAATCCAGGCTACGAAAGTTGAGTTGGCGTTAACTTGAACAGCGCGGCATGACGGCATCCGCAGAATTCGTTTGTCTTCTCTTCTTAAGATGGTATCTATCCCCACCAAAGTGCACTCTGTCACGGAGGAAATATTAAATTACTCTGAGTCGTATGAGTTGAGCTCGAATGTATTAAAAATGCAACGAAAGGGTGTGTGTCCTTTAGCAGAGTATCGTACGGCGATATTAATTTATGTTGCATCATGTGTATTCACAATGGAGTGACATTGGCGACTTCACATGAGTGACAGACCAAAAGGAATTGAACAAGAATGAGACAAGATATGAAGTGGAGTTAACGTTTACCGCGGACGTGTATTTGTACTTAAGAAGAGATGATCATCTTGGGAAATGCATTCTTTTTTCCAACGAAATGCTAAAGCGCCCGAATTGGATGAAGTGAGTCACGTGCATACAAAAATACTACGAAACGACATGTGCTTTCGCCCGAGGTTCATGCGGTAATGCCAAATTGTGTCGCTTTATCATGAACATTGAATCCTGAGATGCATTATGCTGTCGCTAGTGTCGCGCGTCATTGTGACACCAGATTTTGAGGAACAATATTGTGGTGCGTGTCGTTCATGTTGTGACGCCAGTGTCACCATTGTGAATTGGGTAGCATTATGAACATTAGATTTAGAGGATCAATATTGTGTTGCACATGTCGCGTCCACTGTGTCACTGCGTTGTGAATGGGGCGCAGTTTGAATACTAGATTTTGTGGGGCAATATCGTGTTGCTTATGTGGCAGTGTTAATGTTTCTCCATTGTGAACTGGAGATGCGACATAGGACAATATGAATTAACACTAGAAATCCAGCATGACACCATAAAATCCTAAATTAAGTCATTTGTCCCGTTACACACCTAAATGCCTAACGAAACCAATATTTGTCCCTCTTGAAAAAAAAATGTTTTTAAGACATTTTACACATTCAAGCTTTTAAATACAAAGTTGGTATGTAGAAATTCATTCTTTAGTGCAAGTGATAAGGACTTTTAACCTAATGTAAAAGCTATATATGAAGTGAAAATGTCAGTAAATAAAACGACAGTAATTGCAACAATAGGAAAAATAGTAAAAAAGAAGATAAATTGATAAAGTACAACAATTTTAGCTATCTTAGCTGTGATGCAAGTTTATATATAGAAAGGTGCTAGATCAGCGATGTCCAGGTTTGCGAAAGAGGGGAGTTTGGGTTTGCCTCCTTCCACTTAATGCGGACTTTGCCTCTCTTTAACCCTCAGCCGTGCATTGTGTTGCAGTGGCGGGTTGGTTATATGTACGTTGCGTTTGATTTACGAAACCGCTTTCATGTGTGCGCTACACATCTGTTCATTTGGTACTGCTTACGCTTAAGAAGTCTGTCAATATTTGGCGACAGAGTCGAAGTGCCCAGCCTTAGTAGACACACCAAGCAATTGTCATTTAACCTATTGCGATACAGACTTTTAATATAGTTCAATTTGGAGAAACTCTGTTCGCAAGTATATGTAGAGCTATACTCACTCTTACACACACTTTATTTCTCTATCTAGTACATTTTAATTGACAAGCATTTGCAGAAATTATCTTATTGCTAATTTTCTTGTAGGTGCCAGAGCAATATGGGAATACAGTAGACGATAGTGAAATGTTTTAAGATTTGGTTGCTATGCGATGCCTTTGAAATTTCGTTCTCTTTGCAAGGCCAAGAGCTAAAAAAATCATTTTCCTGTTTCAAAAAGTATAGGTATTGGCAAAATCAAACGAATAAGAAAGAATATCTCGGAAATGGTTTACTCAAAAGAAACGAAGTATTTGACATAAATTGTATGTTTTAACCAGATCCACATTTTGTATTTAGTAAGCTCTTGTCTGTTTCTTACTTTTCACCATTTACACAAAGATCACCCAGAATGAAGAGATCTTCTGAGGACATTCCCAGAAAATTCAAGCTATGAACCTAAAAGCGACCACGGAATCGCCTATTTGTGTCCTTCCCTGGATAATGGCTGTCTGTCCCTTCAACTGAGGAGTGGAGTGGGGTATAACCGTTCATTACGTAAGATTCTCCAGAGAGAGAAGGTTGGACATGCTAGATTATGAACCGAAAAGGAGGTCGATAGAAAGGTGTATTTAAAGATATAAGTTGGAAACAGGCAAATGGCCTAAGTGTGAAAGGCAGAAGAATATTTTGTTTCAATTATTCGATCTTCTAGTATCTGTCCCGTCGTTTCATTCTGAAATTATGGGATCCCTAGTGTGTGTGTGTGTGTGTGTGTGTGTGTGTGTGTGTGTGTGCGTGCACTTGAGATTAAACTCCAGAGAAATGCTTTATTTTTCAGTAATCATATTATGATTAGGGCATAACTGAACAATTCCAGTGTGAATCGAGCTCGGTACGCTGACCCTTTTCTTGAAACCAGAATATGCGTGGGAAATATAGTTGAAAATTCTTATCTGAATGCTTTAGATTTTTAAAATTAAAACAATGTTTCTTGGAACTTGCATTTTCTCCTCTAAACGCCATCAATATATAATTGAGTATACGGTACCTCTTCAAATGCAAATATGTTGACCAAAAAACAAATCAACAAAATTCAAAAGTAGAGCCATGGTTTTTATGAAATTACGAGCGTTTGAAACTCTCAATTAAATAATGTAGCGTTCTTAGAGCTAAATGTTGCTATTTTGGCATTACAAGGCTCTCACAACCTGGTAGATGGCCTCCCTTGTCGAACACGTCGATATGGTCAACACATGGAGGTGTGTGTATGCACATCGGAGTACTGCGATAATCCAGGGCCTTCCGCGGATGATGTACTCCAAAGTGACACCACGAGGTTTCTGCACTACGAGTCAAATAGGGCAGGAAAACGTCTGGAAGCCAGAGTGGGAAATTTCACCGATGTAGCAGATACGTACTGTAAGTTAAAGACAAACATTTTGGCATACTTGGTTTAATCCTCACCAAAATGTAATTTTCTCAAGAAATTGAATTAAGCATAGAAAATAATTTTCGACTACTATCATTTGTAAGTTGCACGTAAGCCCGAAAAATCATTATTTTTGGATAATTGTTTCACATTTGAAGGTTTTAATCTGTAGGATGTTATTTATGTATGATTAAAAGTTGAGGAAAGCTCCAACTGTCATTTTAGATTCGCCTGCGACAGCTGTGAGGTGCAAGGTACACCCTAAGGAACAGCGCCAGGAAATTTTTGGATTCGGCGGTGCTGTGACAGACGCAGTGGGTATCAATCTCTCCGCCCTCGACAACAAAACTCAAGAAGTCCTTCTGCGGTATGTCTGTTTCTTTTAATTTATTCTCAGATACTACCGTGTTGTTAATTTTGGTTCCCTGGACGCTTTTTATGGTACTTTATTTTTGATGCACAGTGGTAATTGGTCGTAGTACATCGTTGGCAGGTGAAAACTTAGCTAGCGATGAGTGGTTAAGTTTCTATTTCCGGATGGGACGGTAATAATTCTTTAATCCCTATCATCCGCAGAACAGAATGTGCGAGTAATGCAGGTGTGTATAATAGTAGAAATCTGATGTGTTACACTCGCATGACTTTCTCTACTCTGGTACTGGATATTCTTACACACACTTATTCCGCTACCTACGTCATGTTTATCGCGATAAACATTTGCAGAAATGATCTTATTGCTGATTTTCTTGTAGGTGCAAGGGGAGTATGGGAATACAGTAGGCTTGAAGCGATATTCAGATCTTTTAAAGCTGGTCGTTATGTGATGGCTTGGGAATTGCGTTCTCTTTGCATGGCCAAGAGATTAAAAAGAATAACGTAGATCTATTTGAGTAAGGTAAACGTCTGGAAAATTCAAAGAAATAACAAGAAATATCACGAACATGGTTGACGCCACAAAAAAGGTACCTTACATAAATTGTTTCTTTTAACGAGATCCAATTTTTTGTGGCCTTAGATTTTGTCCATCTTTTATGTTTGTCAAACATAAGCCATCCAGAACAAAGAGGACTTTTGAGGTGATTCCCAGAACATTCACGATACACATTTCATTTGCAAAAATATCTTACACATTTGACAGAAAATCAGAATCACGCTGGCTTCGTAACTCAGTCGGTTGAGCACCTGCCTGCTGTGCAAAGTGTCCTGGGTTAATTCTCGGCTGGAAAGTTTTCTTTAACTGGCATTATTCCCCATCCTCCCTAGAGTTTGTGTGTGTGTGTGTGTGTGTGTGTGTGTGTGTGTGTGTGTGTGTGTGTGTGTGTGTGTGTGTGACAGAGAGAGAAAGAGATAGAATACAGTGTAATAAATCCAAAGTAATAGAAACCCAAAAATCAAAACCTCCATTAAGCGAGTGAACACCATTGCTGTTGAGCAATTGTTTCGAGATGTCAAAAGCCGCCGATATTAATGGAACATTTAAAAAATGAAAATCATTAGAGCTATTTTCCAAAAAAATAGAAATGTTTTATAAATGTTCCATGTAAAGGGTAGTCTGAGGTGTGGGGATTTTCTTGGAAATCGTCGAGTCGCATCCTTGAAATACTAAGCTTGGTAATTAACTGACAATTTTGGAGCACGATGCACACACACACACGCACGCGCGCGAGCGGAGCATTTTCTAAAAACGGTCGGGGTCCTCGAAGCTAATTTTAGGTGAAATATAGGGATATCATTTTGGATGGAATACAACACCCTCTCTACCTACTATTACATACATGGTAAAGAAAGTAAAAGTGAATTAAACCAAACTTATAAAAACCTACAGTTCAGCTAGTAGTACCACCATCAGCTGTTAAGTGAAAGTACGTGATATAAACAATAAAATTAAAGGGGGTTAACCTAATGTACCAATTTTAAAATACATATCCATCCTCGGAACATTTTGCTATTGCATAAAATGGGTGGGAGAAAAATCAGCTTTTGTAAACAAATCTCAGGTTTAGAACCAGCCCGACTGCATTTATAAGTCTACGCAGAGAACCTGTTCTAGAGGGATGTTTCTTTAGGGCTCACAGGGACTTTTAAACCATATAAATTACTTGGAGTCCTCTCTTGATATCTTGATTTCTAATGTGGCCCAATACCATAGAACTAATACAATTTCAGGTATTTTACATGAATGCAACAATACCTTTTTAATAGTTGTGAAGTGGTGAGCCGAATTTTGCCACCACGCATTAATACTGGAGGTCACATGTGCTTTGCGAAATTTAAAATAAAATAAAACGTAATTTAATGTGGTTTCACAACCCACAACGCCCCTCCCCCCAAGGGGATTTGCGGGCAGTGCTCATCTAAAAGATTTATTAGTGTGGAATTGACCTATTCCGAATATCGCTTCTCACTTTGAAGAATTTTATAAATTTTTGTTCTAGGCAATATTTTGGATCCGAAGGCATAGGTTACACATTCCTCAGGATACCACTAGGTGGCACAGACTTCTCCACTCACAACTATACGTACGCCGATCAGGTTCCTGATGATCTGAACCTCTCGCACTTTGCCCTGAGCAAAGAAGATTATATTTACAAGGTAAGGCGCAAATGACATAACTTGAGACAGGCGTTGCAAAACAGGCGTTTTCTCCAAGTCGAATCATGAACCATCTACTCCAGAGCTGGGGAATTCGCGAATCAGATGTAACGCAACTAAAGCCTGCCAAAAGATTTACGCGAAACTTCGGTACTACTCGGATAAAGTCAGGCCACCTCACTCAATTGAAGGCCACATGTCATTTCCAACCCCTGTACCTGCCAGGCCTCTTGTCTCCTGTCCCTCTACTCATTTTCTGCAATATGCGCACCTCGAGACTTTGTTAGATAATGGAGCCCGCAATAGGGACACTCACCCTGCAACAGGCGTAACGGTACCGTCTTCTACGCATCCTGCACATTGGCAGACTTTCGTTGCGCCAGCTCTAGCTTGAGCGACTCTCTTTTTGCTACCTGCTAAACATGTAGTTAACAGTGTAAGGCCGCGAGCGGGCTGCGTTCATAGGGTACTACTTGCCCAGGCCTGAATTCTACTCCATCTAGCGCTTCCTAAACAAGTATTTTAGCAGTGACGATATTACATGAATCTTTGAATTTGAATTTAAGAACGAGCAACGTGTAGCATTTTATTTCCTTTATAAAAAGAACAAAGCGTAACGTACAAAATGCTTTTGTACTGAAACTACTTTGATCTAAGTCATATACTGCTACTTATCTGTTGAAATACATTTATTCATTTTAAAAGATATTACCCTTATAGTAGTGAAGGTACACATTCCCTATTTGCTCACTAAATATCTCAGTAAGCGTTGTAAGAGAGATTGTAATCCCTAAATCACCCATGCTATTTTTTTCCAAATTTAGGTACTTCTTCCGCAGAGACTATAACGGCTGTAAATATGAAATTGACAGGACTCGTGAAGCACATTTTTTGCTGTTCCTAGCCTTTTTAAGTTAGCGTGGAATTAAATTAGCCTCACATAACATGTTCAATTCTGATCAATTTTTCAATCACTTCGGATCAGTAAATCAATATTTAAATGATCATGGTTCAAAATAATTAAAATATAAATTCATGAGAAAGTTTAGTTACTATACAAACTTAATTTATGCAAATTACCTCTAATCTGCGAGAAACAAAATAAAAACAGAATTCTGTGTTGAAAATTATGGGCTTAAACAGCTGAATCAAAACAATGTTACATTTCAGTTCAATTTAAGAAACTTTAGAGGTAGTATGTACACAAATGATCTATATATTCTGAAAACATAGGTAACAAAATTAAACAACGAAAGGTATCTTAATCATTTTTGCCATTTCTTATTATTGTTCCCTTTAGTAATCGGAGAAAATTGATAAGTTTCTTTAATCCCTGCCTAAATTATAATTCCTAAATATATGCATATTGGCAAGATACACTGCATATACGCATATTTGGCTCTACATGTTTCTATGAGCAGTTTATGGTTTCTCTACTACATACGTACAGTAAGTAGAGGAAGAATTGTATTTCATCCAAAACATAGATGTCGAGTTTCACTGGAGGCTCTAGATCACCTCTTAAAACAAAAAAACATTAGGGGAAAAGACCTGTGTGTCTGCCAGGCCGTCTGTGCACCTGTGTCTCTCCATGAACAGCTAAACGCAAAAAAAAAAAAAAAAAAAAATTAAATGGCAAACTTGTATTAAAGTTCAGCATCTTCCAAGGATCCGACACGAAGATTTTCAAGTAACTTTGCCATTCCAAACTATCTTTTGCATGGATAATTTTCCGGAAAAAACATTAACGATTTACATTAAAATACCGTAACTTTAAGATATCTTAATGACAAATGAAGCGCATATCCTGAATTTTTTCGAGATAGCCTCTGAAATATTTTTCGCTCTGAACGACTTTTGCATAGGTGGGAGACTGTAAGAGAGACAAAATCGTACCACACAAAAAATGTAGATCTCATTAAAACACAAAATTTACGTGAAATAAAGGTTTCGTGCACCTAACAGTTTCCAAGATATTCCTTTTTTTAAAATGTTCCAGTGTTTATGTTTCCACCTCCAGCACCCCTCCCCACATTTATATCTGCCTTTAATTTCAATGGTCATTTCGGCGGCCTCTCGTTTGTAATATATTGCATATCGACAACGTGTTAATTCAGGGTGTAGGCCAAGCGTTATATTGAATGATAGCAAGATGAGCACGACATGCAAGTACTGCTCCCCGAGTTGATAGTAGCACTATGTTCCAGAATTCAGTTCACTATCACACCATCACTGTTCCACAAGCTGGTGATTGCGGTTTTGCTAGCTGATGTCTGTGTCTTGAATTTCTTACGATGAAAGAAGTTCGTATTCCTGTATTACACGCTCTGGCACTTGGTCTCTGGATCATAGTTCATGACCCATTCCCAGTGCTTCACCCTCAGCCAAATTTTATGCTTCTTTTCGGGCTTGTATCATGTCTACTGTCAGCTGACGAGACGTCCACCTGAACATAGCTCATTAAACATACGGTGTAATTCACTGTTCCAAACAATACACCCTCATTTACTATGTGTTTTACTGACGGTCACCACGAATCAACTCATGAACAGTGTCATTTATATGAAGTGAATGGAGATAGCCTACGTATAGTGTGGTTCTTGTCTTTCACACGTGATGTGTTTGGGTCTTCCACGTGTACATTCCGTACCCACCTTTTGACGTAAACAAACTCACTCGACAGTGGATATCACAGCTGACATCTACTGTGGTCCTTGTATTTCACACCCAATATACTTGGGTCTTTTGTACGTTTATTTTGTACGCACCTCTTGAGTGCTGACGTTAACACACTCATTCAACGGTGGATATCGATAAATGTAATCCTTACGCTGTCGTAAATTCAGTTGCGGCACGCCGTTTAATCCATACGTTAATGGTCCATGTTGACTGATATTTTGCTTGACTGTTTCGATGTCAGTGGTGCCAACTAAAAAGTGAATACATCGAAGAAAAGCAGAAACTTCAAATTTTCTTTTGCTTGTAAGATGTTTCATGTTCATTGATTAATAAATAAGTTACAGATCAAGAGGTAAATGAGTTGGATGCTGCTCATAATATTAACAAAATAATTTATACTCGTATATTTGGCAAAATAGTAACACCAGATACATTAATGTCGAATTTACTACTACTAGAAAAGCAACTCCGCTGTACTTCACCTGCCAATGAGGGACTAAAGGTGAAGTACGGAGCAGATATATACTAGATTACCCATGTCTGACTTATGATTCGTGTACAATTCAGAAACAAGTCATATAACGGTAATTTTTATTCTGTATGTTGAACAGATACACTATACTCGGTGGGCGCAACAAATGAGCCCTAATCCTATCAAGTTGTTGACAGTCTCCTGGTCAGCGCCCGAGTGGATGAAAGAACCTAGATTGCCATTCAAAGGATACACAAAGCTTCAAGAGAAATATCGCCAACTTTATGCCGATTATGTTGTCAAGTAAGCAGAATTTTACTCTTAAAGCAGCACTCATTTTAGAGTAGAAAAACGCTAGCGTATTTCAAACTTAAACAGTTTTTGGTTTTGTAAGATTTTACATAGAAATAAAATAGTTTCCATTGTTGTGAAACGTGTGGGGGGTTTTTGCTTTTATTAAATCTTTCCACAGTAACAAGGAAAGGCAGTGTTGGGTTTGGGTGAAAGTTCTCAGTAGCATCTCTTAAAACTGACAACCACCAACGCAACGAAAATTCAGGTCCCTGCGTCTGCTGCAGAAATTCAGTGCATTATCTTGTTGCAGGTTTATTGCTATCGAAATAAAATTCAAGTAATAAAAAGTATAGAGAATGTGATGTTTGAATTTACTCAGTATTATTTATTTTTATGGAAATAGTATGTTTATGTATAACTAAAATAGGATGAGTATAACACTAAAAGTATATTGCATAGTTTAGCGAAAAAGCATTGCTTGAATTCGAAATACTTAGTTCTCCCTGACTAGTGAGACAGGAGGTTCAATGTCCACGCACCTACCTGCAAGTAAACCTTTTAAGACTGTAAAAACTGATATTTTAAGCCTAATTTCCATCTAATCTCATTTTTTACAGTTTTGGTAGTTTAAAATGCTCGTTATTATGGAATTTTTGCTCAGTTGGTTTCAGATTTTTAGTACATGTTCTATGAAAAGGGGTGCAGAGGCCTTTCTTGATATGGAGTCTAGTTTTGGTCTTAATCCTTTAATAATATAATATATGATGTATTTCAGACAAATAAAAGTGTTGCGTATTTAATTGCTATAGCTTTGAGAATGAGTTGGAGTCAACTTGAAACTTGTTAGCACCAAACAACTTGGAATATTACTAAGATAAGTGAAGCTCTTAGTTTCTAATTTGTTTTTACTTTAAATTTTAAATTATTGGGTCTGTGCTCAGCAAAAAGCATGCGCGCACACGGGCATTTGTAACAAAGGAAAAGCTACATGACATTGGTGCGAGTCTTAAAGAGTCACCAAATAACTTACAAAATTAGCACAACTAGGGATTTTGTTTTCTGTTACACACTGAGCTAGACGCTGTTATACCTCAAACAGTACAAGTTTACAAGGACCGGTTGTTTAAAAGCTGCTGATCCAGCCACAAGAGTGAGATATTCTGGATGGTATGTTGCATTATTGATTGATCATTTATTCGACCCGCAGTTGTGCTCTTTTCGGATGAGGCCTGGTTTCATCTTAATGGTCGTGTGGACAGTCATAACTCTACATAACTATTGGTGTTTATGAAGTCACTCATAATGATAGCAAGATTGGTATTTGGTGTGTTGTTAGTGCAAGGCGAATAATTGGACCTATTCTTTTTTTGAGACGGCAATAAATGCAGAGAGGTACCAATATGTCGTATTGACGCTATTTTTCCATCAGTCAATAGAAGCAAAATTGTGTGGGTGTTTTCAACTGGATTCAGCCTTTGGTCATACAGCAGAAGCTTCTCTTCTTACAATCTTGTAAATGATTGAAGACAAGGTGATTAGGGTTGGTCTGTATTCCTCTCGTTCTCCACATCTAAGCGTGTGAGATTTTTACTCATGGGTTACGCTAAAAGAAAAATTGTAACGAACAAATCCTCACACGTTGGATGAACAGATAGAAAGCATTACGAATGAAATCAGACACATTACAGTGTCAGAACTCTCGCATCAGCCAGAATATAGTTACCAAACACAATGCCCGTCTAACCCAGAAAAGACGACACTTATAGCATATTTTGTAAGATAAGAGTTCATATAAGATTGTATACACGTTTAAAGCAGAACGGTTGCGCACGGCATACGTTCGGCTGAGGCAGCTGCCGAGCCCAGGGCACAAACGCCATGCATGTCGTCCTGATTTACATGGGAGACCCGATATATGCTTATAAAGTTAGGTACATATGACCACAAATATGAATTCTGCTTTGAATTGAACATAACTAAAATTAACTTTTCGACACATTTGGTCAAAACCAGAAAAATTGTCAATTTAAGGACCGAGTATCAGAGAGAGAGAGAGAGTGTGTGTGTGTGTGTGTGTGCGTTTCGGTGACTTAGGTTGCAAAGTCGGAATTATGCCGTGGTAAAGTTTTGGTTTCTGTTGTATAGATTTCTGGAAGAATACAGAGTTGAAGGACTCGAATTTTGGGGTCTATCTCCACAAAATGAACCCCACGATGGGCTCATTTTTTACTATGGCTATAACAGTATGGGTTGGTTACCTGAGGAAGAGCGGGACTGGATACGACAACATCTTGGGCCAACTCTGCATGCCAAAGGTTTCCGTGATATCAAACTTCTCATGATGGAGGATCAGCGATCTCTGTTACAACAATGGGCATTTACAGTAAGTACGGAATTTGGCTTAACCACAGCACTGAACGCTTACTCAATATTCAAAGTTCATGGTAACCATCTAATCATAAAATAAATTTGTCCTAGGAACTAAGCGATCCCGAAGCTCGAAAGTACGTATCTGGAATAGCTCTACACTGGTATGCTGATGGATTCCCCCAAATAGCACCTATTACACGACTGGACCAAGTGCACTACGTCTTCCCTGACAAATTTCTGCTCTACACAGAGGCTAGCATAAGTAAGTGGTGCTAAGTAATGGTCAATGTTGTGATATCCCCGATACAACTTTTATTTACTTTTGGATGAAAACAAATGTAATCAGAGGCGGTTCTACCTTTAGGTCACAAGGTCACGTGCCCCTCCAATCATGTTCTGATCCTCTAGACAGAACTGCAATACGTTTTATTTTTTTCTTTAACTGAGTTATTTGGATTGATTTTTGTTTGATATTCACGTTTGTAAGCTTTACGAAACTTGGCAACCCTGTGCGGTCACAGTCTCCGTGCGGACTTCCAACTTCTTGTATTTAACATCATCCCATCACTCTTAGCTGCGGGAAGTGACAGGGGGGTTATGAGGAATTCGCTTGCACATGGTCACAATAGTGATGAGACCTGACACTATGCGGCGCTGTCACTAAAACTGTTTTCGTTCCTTCACCGGCTTGTTTCGTTTAAAACGTTACAAGCGTCACTGTTCAGCTTGCTGCAGTAGTGTCCGTTGTAGTGCAGTGTAGATAATACATTTTTCAGTTTTAACTGTGAATAAAATTGTGTATAACAGTTTTCGTATTCAACTGCTAAGCTTATATAATTTAACATCACTAATGTATAGTGAACGAAACTATTAAAATGAACCAGGTGAAGTTCTTACAAACTAAAACCTTCAGTTTCGAGAATTAATTGCCAGCAAAGGAATTAGGACCTCCTAGGCCAAATCTTTGCATAAACCAGGTTTTTAAAGAGAAAAGCAGAACATACAACAGAAATTTTAATAAAACTGTGTATGAAAAATGGGAATGGATGTGCGGGTGTTCTATAGATAATGCACGGATATTCTTTAGATTAGGTGTGCACTGCTTTGCTTTCCTTGTGTGTTATTCGGTGGGGAGAACACGTGGATAAAACCGGCGTAAAAGACTTTAAATATTTGTCGGGAAAAAGCAAGAAACAGTTTGTCTCATTTACACAATGAAATGAATCTCGCTGTTCTAGGCAAACTGATGTTAGAATGCAGCTTGATAATAGCTACAGGGTATCTGTTCGTAAACACAATGAACTTGTTGATAAAAATAGGTACATTTTGTCACGCATTATTGATACTATTATATTCTGTGGCGAATTTGAACTGGTTCTGCGTGGCCACGACGAAACAGACGACTGCGTTAACCCAGGTGTTTTTAAAGGTCTAATAAACTATACAGTGGCTCTTGACAATGTTTTGGGAGATCATTTAGAAAATTGCACAGTCTTTAAACGTACATCAAAAATAGTTCAGAATGACATTTTAGACGCAATTTTATCACTTTGCAGAAAGTATATCTTATCTGAGCTAGGTGATGTAGAGTTTCCATCCCTTCAGGCTGATGAAGCAACAGACAATTCATGTAAAACTTTACTGTCCTTAATTGTAAGATATCAAATTGAAGGGAACATATTTGAGAGATCTTGTGGATATTTCGAAGTGACTGACAGGAGTGCCACTGGTTTAGCAGCAATTATTGTCGAACAATTACGTGAAATGGGAGTAGAGAAAAATCCAGGCTAACTCATATGCCAAACTTATGATGGAGCTTCTGTTATGAGTGGGAGGAAGCATGGGGTGCAATGTTTGATAAAAGAAAGGTATCCTAATGCAAACTACATTGACTGCTATGCACATCAAGGAAATCTTATCCTTCGGTGTGCAACGTCAGCTTTATCTCAAAGCAGAATATTTTTCCAAGACTTAAAGGAGATAGGGACATTCTTTTCGAGGTCTCCAAAAAGGATGAATTATCTAACTGAATTTGTTCAGAAAAAACTTGGCAGTGTCCCACCGACAAGGTATTTTCAGTATCGCACTGTTAATACCGTTTTCGAGCAGCAAGATAATCTACTAAATTTTTCGAACATATAAGAGACAACGAATTAAATGATAAAAAAGCGTCTAGCGAAGCAACAGGATTTGTACGAACATTGAGAGACTCTGAATTCACTTTTTGGCTTGAATTCTATCACAAAATTATACCTCATGTAGCAGTATTCTTTGACTGTATCCAGAAAAAAGGCATCGATGCTGTTAAAGTGTCAAGCACTTAGTTAATGCTATAGTGAAAGTTAGGAAAATGTATGAACATGAAGTGTCTGTATACGAACCCCCAAGTAAGAGGCAATAGTAGGAGTAATAGGGTAGCAGCTCTAGAAGTTAGTGACATGATTACAAGCAATATCAACGATAAGTTTCAGTTTTCAGGTCATTTGAGTGTCTCAAAGCTATTTTGGGTTGATTTCCCCAATACTGCAATATATTTCCAGAAAGTGCCTTTCAGACAACCTTGAAAGTATATCCCACAGTCAATGGTCCGAAATTTCGAACTGAATTAGAGATGTATAGTCGTGAAGATTTGCGTAGAGCGTCCGGTGCAACGCCTCTTCTACAGGTGTTATGTGAAAACAACATGACACGAGTGTGTGGTGGCTTTAAAAATACTTGTTACTCTTCCAATGACGACTATAGAGACCGAACGATCATTCTCTACCCTCAATAGAATAAAGATATTCTTACGAAATTCCATGGGGAACGAAAGACTTAACGCGCTGGCGATGCTATCAATAGAGAAGAAGATGATAAACACCATTCCAGACTTCAACAGACGTGTGACTGAGCAATTTTCTACAGCCACAAATAGGACAACTGAGCTGATTAAAAAAATAACAAGTAAGCCTTACATCATAATTTATTGCTTTATTTTCCTTATATACTACTTACTGTATGTCGATTTTTGTGTGCCCTACCACATTTAAATGTCACGAGCCGCCACTGAATGTAATCTCACCGGCCTTGGAAGGGAATCTGATGTAAATAAAACAAAAATGCGCGCGAAATACTGGTCTGAAAATTGTATTAGTACTCTCTGGATGGAATGTACGCACTATTAGAAGACATGCGCTTCTATATGACTCACATGACCGGCATAAATGCACATCAGCGATGTTCATTTCTAAATGACCACATTATCCTCTTTTCATTAACATTGCTACTTCGTTTAACAACACACGATCCAACATTTATTGTTGTGTTTTAACCTATGATCAAAACACAATTGATTTGGTGCTGGTGCATTGGAATATTGTTGAACAACGTACTTTAATTAATACACTTTCTGCAGACCGTGTATGGGCCATAAACTATTTAAAATGTTGAAGTAGTAATATAAACCGTATGGAATGATAAAGTATGAAAGTAGCTTTCTAATCAAAATATAAAGGTGATGACAGTTTTCGGGTTGTGCTTTTCTACGCGAATGCAGTTCTCACTTTTTAAGGAAGCACTAGAAAACTCGCACGTTAAATTCGGACACCTCACTAAAATTATTAACAATTTCAACACCATAGTTCTTTCTCCGCTTTACAACAACTTTTCTTTCGAATGGTTCACTTGATTACAGTAATTAATAACCTTAATCACGATTAACCACATTGTAATAGACAATATAAAACCAAGGGAGTGCCATTTTATGCATTTATTCAGAAATAAGGCTTTTGGCTTTCCCAGAGACAGCCCTCCATACAAAACGTAACAAATGACATTCAGATCAAGGTAACTAGATTCAGATAAATAAATTTCAATAATATGAGACAAAATTAGTACCTACCAAGCGGGATGGCTCAGGTGGTAAGGTGTTCAAATCCCCTGGGACGACCAATCTGACCTTAGTTTCTTCGTGGTTTCCCTAAGTCGCCAAGGTAAATACCAGATTGGATGTTTAATACCATCCAAATTTCCACCTCATGTCTAAAACAGTAGTCTTCTTGTTCACCTCCACTTCATGGCGTAGGCAGTATTAAAGAAAACTAGATGCTAATAGTGAATGTTGTGCCATCTATCTAAAGATAATGAAAGACATCTACCCGTGACAGATTCGGAGGTACAGCCCTGTACTGATCCTGCTGTGGACTCGTGACAAAACAAGATAGTATGGTACAGGGATGAAATCTTGAAGGTTGACTGTTCGCCACACACCGATCTACTAGGTATTAACTAACAGATCCGCCTCAATATGACTACGTAGTAAAGCAACGTAAAATAAATTAAAAAAAATAGTGCGACATAGATTATTTATTGTAATCCACGGCCGCTGCACACAGCTTGCAACGTGCTTTTTAATTACATTTCAGGTTCCTTACTAAGGCCGGCGGGATTATAAGTAATAGCAATCAAAGTATTTGAAAAGCGTTTCTGCTGAAATAGTATATCGTGACTGCTACACCACAGTAATCTGGAAGTTGGACTTCTTTTAAGTCAAATAACGAGATGACATGCCAGAGATCTGAGGATTAGAAAATAGGGATTCAGGAACTTCCAGTATCAGAGATATTATCTCCGTAGCAATTAGGTTTACGATATTAATTTGTTTACTTCGGACACCGCGTTAGTTCAAAACATTTCTCGTATCGTTGTTTATGAACTTTAAATCGATATATTTGTCATTCTTTCAGCTTTTACCATTAAATATCTAAGGAACATAGAAAGATAACATTAAATACATGTTCAAATAGAAGTGGGATCTTCCAAGTAAAACAGTTCCAATGTCACCTATGAAAAATACGTCTTGTTTTAGCTAATTGTGGTGCTTTTCAGATAATATGCGTTTTGTCGTATCAGTCGCTTAATACTCCTAGAAGGAAAGCCGTATTCCGACAAAATGTGAAAGTCACAACTGAGAAAGATTTGGGCTGTGCGGAGGGTCATAAAGTCTTTCCTAGCCAAATTTCTGAAGTTTATCCCGCAGATTAGCGCAGGCCATCTTTTATAATGATCTGCTAATGCCAGAAAACGAATTCCTTTCTCTGTGATTCGTAGATTTTTTCGCATCAGGCCATCAATCGGCGTAATCCCTCAGGTATAACGGCTCAATGGGCCTATCCCAAGCGCGGATCGACTCACAGTGATGTGTGTCCTTCGCGGGATTTCTTCTACCGCTCGTGAACTCTTGTCGGGGACATTCGGTGTTCGCCATGCACGGCAGACATGCGATGATAACTCTCGCATATTCCAGCACACTAAGTCAACAAGAAACGAACCACATCTCTCTGTTCTTCTTTGCTTGCTCCATTTCCAACATACTTTTCTCTACGCCCTCCTTCAGAGAAATAAAGAAATAACTATGTGGACCTGTGCGTTTTCACTGTGCATTTATTCTACCCTACAGATGGTAGTATCGATACGTAACAATAGTGTTGCCAACGTTTGTGAGGAATGTGTTTTATGACGGTGTTCGATTTTATTTGGCTGCCCCTAATAATAGTGAAACCATTTTCCTAAGCTGTAGAACATATTTGTAGGTGAGTGAAACCACGTTTCTCTTTTACAGTGCATCCCCAGAAAGAACCAGCGGTACAACTGGGCAGTTGGCATAGAGGTGAAGCCTACGCAGTCAGCATTTTGCAGGTGAGTTAAATTAAAAACCCACCAGTCCATCAATTAAATCATCACCTATATTCAAAATGTGTCACATTTGTATAGTGAACTCACATTTAAGCATATAGATAAAGCAGTTTCTCATGTGTAACCAAATCACTGCTATTCGACAACCCTTGACCTAAAACTTGAAGGGGGAATGCGCTGCAAAGTAGTGAAATCCATCCAGTGATTCTTTAGATTAGCAACTTAATGCGAACAGATGGTTAGACAGACTTACATACTTTTTCCTTTTCTACGTATACTTAGGAGTATGTGTTCACAATATATTACTTTTTGCATATTATTCCACACATTATTGGTACGCTCCGGAGGACGGAGGAAGTCTAAGATCCAGAATATTAGTAAAGAACAACCTTATTGTCACAGAACTATGCAACACAGATGGAGGCAACATTGAAAGGCGCCGTCCAAAGGGAAATGCTGGAAGAATGGAGAGAGAGAGAGAGAGAGAGAGAGAGAGAGAGAGAGAGAGAGAGAGAGAGAGAGAGAGAGAGAGAAAATTGTTAGGTTTGAGATTCTATAGTTATTTTAGGTTGCAAAAGGTAACTAAAATAGTTTGTGTTACTTGTTATTTGAGGCAGCTTTTACCGTTGTAAAAATAATAAATAGAGAATAAAAGGTAACTGATAGTGAGATTTTGTTACACTGGTGCTAGGAGCGAGATTCGGAAACCACGGTGGAGGAGAAGATAATTACTAGCCAAGATGGATATAATGGGAAATGAATGAAGGACCTTAGAGATGAAATGTAAGTGAAGATGAAGGGCTTTAAAGATAAATGAAACCAGAAATGAAGGGCCTTAAAGACGAAGACAGAAATGACCAAAATAAAGACAGAGCTATTGAAGAAGATTGAGGAGAAACTGGCGGGCGGAAGGACGAACCTTGGCCAACGCGTTAACGCCCTGGAAGAAGAGTCGACGGCAGCACCCAAAGACGGGCGACAGGAGTACTGAACGCGATTGCACGTCAGTAGCGTCCAAAGACATTTGGGAGTCTCTCAAAAACCGGTTCGGAAACCACCGTCTGCCTCCAGCCCATCGCAACCAGCTCAAGTCAGGGCTGGATCAGCCAGGGAAAACGCTGAGGAGTTGGCCCTGGATAGTGAAGAACTAGTGAACCCTCACAGCCGGATAATGTCCCAGGAAGTTACCTACTCCTTCGTTGACGGAGTGTACGACGCCGAGATGTTTCAGTGTCTGATACTGGGCGAATAACATATCATCCACGATGCGCTGATGGACGCGGCCAAGGTAACAACTGTCCCATTTGGAAGATCCAGAGTATTCGGTACGTGTGGGACGAGGGAATAGTCCAAGGACAAGAACTATCTCCCTGAGCTGTGTGTTGCCATTGTGGCTGGCCAGGACAGCGGAAGAGGGACTGTCCACACCGACTGATGAGCAAATGGAAAACTAGTAAGAACCAGAATGAAGAGGGGTACGTCAGAGCTGTCATCGCTGCCCCCTCGAGTGATTCTGCGAGTCTTGTACAGGAGAATGGGCAACATAATCGCTCAAGGATGTGTATACGGGAAGTGCTACCGGATATTGGTGGACACAGGTGCAGCTGTGATCGTTGTTCGACCCGATGTGGCGCAGAGCTTTTCACATCGGTCCTACAAGATAGCGGTGGCATCGTGAGACATCTTGCTTTTGGAAGAAAAGGCATTCATGGAGTTGACCTTGGGGCAGAGCGTTACAACGTTGAGGGTGTTCGTCGCGAGGATGAGTGAGGAGGTAATCCTAGGTCTGGACGCTCTCTGGAGTCACGAGGTAATGATCGACTTCGGCAGGAGACTCCTGCGAATCGGACAAGATGAAGTAACGCTCCGAAACCCCAGTTCAATCAATTGCTTTCGAATGACGAAGGTTCTATTTTAAACTCATAATTACTTTAGTGCTGCTTTTGGTAATTAATTAATTCTGTAGGATTACTATGATTATGATTTATGAATGCATCCAAGAAAATTAAATTCTAGTTTTATTTGCGGATATTATCTTTGATATTTTATTTTAACAAATCATTATTACATGAACCTACTACTCTACTTTTAGAACAAAGCAGTAACTGCTATACTGTGCTACATTTTATTCCATAATTTACAAAGTTTCTTGAAGTTAAAGCTCCCTAAATAAATTCAAAATCATTCGTTGCGTTACCTAGACAATGGATCACATCACTCAGAATATAAAAATTAAAACAAATATTGTGACTCCTGTTAGTGTTTCTGATTCGCACAAGAACATGCTCCATGCTGATGTTTTCAGACGCTGAGCCATTGGGTGACGGGGTGGTTGGACTGGAACTTGGCGTTAGATTTAGAAGGAGGCCCCACGTGGGTTGGTAATAACCTCGATGCTCCCATAATTGTTAACGCCTCAGCTAAAGAATTCTACAAGCAGCCACTGTTCTACGCCATTGCCCATTTCTCGCGCTTTATACTTCCAGGATCTCGTCACATCAAGTTGTCCAAATTGGGCAACGAGAGTACTAACATTAGCTCCGCAGCCTTCGTCCGACCTGATAACTGTGTGGTGGTTGTTTTCATCAATACGTAAGTATTTATTATATGTCTTAAAGGAAGTGGAATTTGTAGACCTTATCCAACAATTTTACCGGTATAAATAAGCGGTAGTGTCAATTTTCAAACGATAAACACACCTATTTCCTAGTGGCACTACTGTAATGATCATAATTACCTCTGGTCAGCATGTAGAATAGTTGATTGGCGCCGAAGTTTGCATGATAACAAAGTTTCAATTTGATTAAATTGGTTTACCAGATCGAATACGATCACGTCTCCTGTTGTATTAAGTTGCAACGACAAAACATATGTTTTATATGTGAACATTTTGAAATGCCAGCCAATAGAGCAATACCCAATACGTTTTATTTTCGCTTTAATCGACGTTCTTTATTGTTCTTATTATTCTTATTATTCTTTATTTATTCTTTATTTATTGAACATGTGGAATAGGGTAATTAAAACGCATAATAACCCGTTTATCTCGTAAAAAGTTTCTCTCATTCGCGTAAGATTAGCAGAATCCTTGTGATTTCTTGCGTGACATCATTCAGTTCCTGTTGTGTAGAAGTGTTAGAAAAGAATTCCTGCAGCTGAGCATAGGTGAGTGAGCGACATTGTTAGGAGATGCTGTTTGAGAGCAGAAAACCAATATTTCCAACATGTATAATAAGATAACAATTTTAGTGCGCCTCTGACGGTAAACTTTTCGCGACGACCCTCGGTTCTCTCGCGCAATGGAGAATGGCCGCGGAACGAATTACATATGTTTTAAAGACCCAATATTATAGTCATATATATTTGTATTTGTACATTTCATTCCTCCATTGCGCTTCAGCATTAACAACGCGCTTTTCTAATAATAGTAGTATTGCTAATATTTAAATGTATAAACCGTTATGAATATTCAAGCTAAAAGTACTAAATGACGTCTTATAAACATATTTTTCTTCTCCAATGACCTTTAAGACTTCATATAGTAAGTATATACAATAAAATGAAGTGCAATAATTTTCGTATTTTTTCCATTTATGCATTCTTCAGCTAGTTTTAACAGAGCCACTAAAACCCGAGCTAAGTTGTATAAATGTCCTCTGTAAAAAGATATTTACAGCGGGGAAAATTATGGTTGTTATTCCCAGAAAAAGGAAAACATCTGGATAACAGCTGGAACTTACGAATAATACAATTTTAGGCTTCTCCCTTTAGAGAAAATCAGTAGAGAAATCCGATGGGAAGTTCCTTGTCATTTTCTGATCTAGAGTACGGTTACCAAATGTTTGTCGATATTCACCTTAGTTCTTCTTTGTCTATATGATAAGGTCTGTTGTACTGTTCCGCCTTCGAAGCGTACGTCATCTATTCCATATCCTCCTAAACTATATAGCATATTATATACCAGTGTTAAATGTACGAAGTATAGCTATATGTAATTCGTGTACATAATTTAGACATTACATAAATTTTAAACATTATTTGGTTTCCAGTTTCTGTTTAGCCCGTGTCTCCATTAACGTATATATGAACCGAGAATGTTTAGGGCACTATTACTGTATTACTAAATTACTAGAGTTTTGGTTACTGGTTGTCAACTATACCCTTTAGAAAATGAAAATATTTCTCTTCACAATCTGCAGTAGCACTATTTGTGAACATTACTTAGCCTGTAAGAAAAGAAATGCGTTTAAACCAAGAGTAGTGGAGTACTATATAATTCTCTAATAGTCCGTCCAACCTTAATGTCAAGGGAGGAAAAGCCAATATTGAGGCTTGTAAAGTATCAGTGAAATGTCTTGCGTTTAAATGCTCGTATATTGTAGAAAATTACATCTAACCCCGCATTACTTCTTCTTGACATACAAGTCTTTAAAATTTGACAGGAACAGGAATAAATTACCTTTAAATTGTGTACCTACAGATTCCAAAGTTAGTTTACAAAAAAGAAAAGACAAGGAGAATAGGACAGAAGAAGAAAACTAAAACCGAAAGAAAAGAGAGGAAACTGTCTAGATTTTATCTAAAGGAAGAACACGCTACTATAACTTCTGGGATCCTTAACTCAGGTGGCGAACGATTTGAAGCAGAGGATAGAATTTAAAACGGCATTTTTTGTCGCGAATACCTTGCTTTTTATAAAATGCCTCATATTTTGCGGCTGACTATAAAGATATCACATATATACACATTGTTTCAGGGGTGACGCCGATACAACAGCAATATTGGAGGCAGAGGAGCAAGGGATCATTGAGCTGATCATTCCGGGGCATTCGTTTCACACAGTGGTCTACCGAAACAAAATCGACGTTTACCAAGGAAACAGCGGCTCACGCAGTTCAACATCAAACTGTGTAGTGATCTCATTGACTTTGCTGATCATCCTTTGTACTTTTGCTGGAGTATCAAGGAAATATACTTTTTAATACGGTCTTTTTACTTAGTCTACTCTTTGCGTATGTTCACTAGAAGAAGTTCCGTATTTCACGGAAATTCTACTACGAGATTTTACCAGAAATGTACATCTAGAAACTTTTTGCACCCTTCTTTTTCTTTCCCTGATTACCCTCCCCCTATACAGGACTTACATCCCCTAGAACTTACAAGCCAGTGCCTACGGTCAGATGCCTGTCGGGACCACAGGAACCTATGGACCAGACAGAGTGAAGACCTGGAAGTGGGTGGTCAGCCAAGCGCCAGATATGAGAGAGAGGAACAGGATGATATGAAATGCTGGCGAAATCGAGGAATGGAAATGTGATTGTAGAGTAATTGGTGGAATGAATGGCGGGGGAAACCGGAGAAAACCAGTCCAGACGCTGCTTAGTCCACCTCGAGTACCACATGCGGATCCCTGGGATCGAACCCACCTAGGTGGTAGGTGAACGGTCTAACCACTCGGCCACGGCACCGCCTTTTCTGTACTCTGCCCCATAAATCATTTTTGGAAAACGGTGTGTATGTGTATGCGTGGGTGTGTGAGAGAGAGACAGAGAGAGCCGTGTGACTAACAAACCGTTTGCTAGTCGAAAACGTTCAGAAAATTTCGCCTAACCCAAACAATGCCTTTAGTGGAAAACTGTTATAATGTTTTTTCTGAAACATATCAAAAAACTCAATGATTCGGCTTTTTAAATAAATGCCACGTCAAGTGAAATGTATATTTTAAAATATCTATGAGGTTTTCTTCATGATTACTGAATCTTTTAAGTTAGAAGTTGAAATAATTTATATGGTATTAGAGTTTCTTATATTTGCTCCAATTTACTGTATTTGTTTTCCTATCTAAATTATATTGAATTTATAACATATTTCAAGAAGGAAGATCTACTCCATGCCTTTCGTATTGTGGCGAGTAAATTAATGTTTCTCATAAATGTACGTTTATGGAAGTAAGATACTCGGGCATGATTTATTGAAATTTAGAGGTGCGACGTCTTTATTAGCACACGCACAAGTCACTTCAATAAACTATATCCCGAATATCTTAACTCTCTGAATCTGTACTTATCAAAAAGCTATAAAAATATCGTCTCAGTATTCTGCTTTATGAGCCTATTTTAACCTGCCTTTTCTGTTAATTTTTTCCGTTACTTTATGTGTTTTTGGCAACCTATTTTGGGTCGGATTCTTGTTTAAATGGTTGTACGTTTGGTAACTTGACGGTAGTTTGAATCGTGTTTGCTGTTCTTAGTTTATCCTTGTTTATTACTTGAAGCACGTAGGGGATTGTGTTTTAGTACTTTGTTATGTACGGGTCCAGCTCACTATAATAATACATGTTTGTGTGTCGTGTTACGCTGTTCTTGTGTACTTTTAAGATTCTATATTGGAAGTTTAGTGACCAAATGTCATAATGAATACCGTACAATCTTTGATCATAAGAACATTTTCTCAAGGTAATGCCGAAGAAAAGTGAAGTGAAGCGAATGGGTAGGCCTACGCCAAATGTTAATATAACTCAACCGGTTAAGACAAAAACTAGAACATTTAATAGGACTCACGATTGGTTAAATGCTTTCAATAGAGCGGGAATTTGTGATGAAGATAAGTGACTTTAACGCAAAAGTAGTTGATAAAATCTCAAGGTCAAAGGAGAGTAGAATCGACTTCCTGTATAAATAGGAGTCACGACTATTCTACAGTTTATTTTAATTTGTGCACCACCTAACTTGATCCACCAGCCGCCACTGTATCAACCAACAGCGGCTTCAACATTGCGGCTGAAAGCATATGACAACCATTGCAGCTATCTCCTTTTTACTATAATTTTACTTCTTGTGGCTATAATTGAATATCAGTTACATTTATGTAACGCGAAGACAGTTCTCCGTTATGTCATATAACATGGATGCACTGCAAGAGGTTAATGGATTGTATAACCGTATCCAACGTTTCGATCAATACACTAATTTCAAATTATAAATTGCTTTCATATAAATAAAGCGCCCTGTTCTTAAATTCACGAAGGGTAACCTTTTTTGGGTAATGCAATTCAACAACGAGTAAGAACATATTATTTAGTCCTTTCACAACAGTTAGTTACGCTCGTGGATAACAGATGTGGTTTTCCAAACAGCTCAGTCCACGATGACCTACCATGGCAACATGCCGGCATGACCTTAAATTCTCAGCTGATTCGCATTTTTTCAGAAGACTACAAGGGATTCTCATACTCGAGACACGTACCGAATGACGACTCACAATAATGAGTACTTAAGTCCCGGCTTTTAGGTTTGGAAATCAGTTGGAGAATTTTAATCCATGTAGGAACACAGACTATGTCATATTTTTCAGCATATAATTTCAAAATAGTATTAGTTAACGCTTTTATTTAATTGAAAGCTGCAGAGAAAATAAATAGAAAGAAACAGTTTTAACCCCCCTAGCCGCGCTGCATCGCATCGCGCAACACCCGTAAATCATGACGAGGACGTTGTCGATCGGATACTGCTCACATTTTGCTGTGAGAGGGTGCTGACGAGTGGAACGGTAGTAATGTAAATAGACAAACATCTCTTGTTCCCATTACCTAATCAAGGAAATTTCTTGCCAGGTGTGCTTATGATACGATGTGTACTGTATTTTGGTATTTTTGGGTGTATAGCAGTTTTTAATTAATTCCGTATGAAATTCTACTACTTTAATGTTAGAAACACCACATTTAATTCAGAGAAATACACCAGTTATGCATCGGCTTAGCACTAATTGATTTCATTATTATCTTAATTCTTTCCTTAGTCCATTCATTTTAACAACTGTTCTATTTGCCACTACTTTTACTTTTCAGTAAAGAACATTGTTCACTAGCTGTTGTACATTATATGAATCGTTGCGCTTGATCCACAATTGGAGCCCAGAAATAAGTTGTGGATCTTTCCTTAGAACGTAATATTTTCACATAAGCTCCATTTTTTGCATGGACCAATATAAGTGAAAAGAAGTCCTTTACATATAACAGCACAAGAGAAAAAGTTATGGCAACCGATGCACAAATGGGACAATGAACCAAATACTGATCAGAATGTTAAATGAATTAAACTAGCAAACTAGCATTTGGTTGGCTAAACACAATTACTTACTTTATTGTTCTCATATGAAAAAGAAACCATTTACTCGAATTAAAGCATACTATAGATATTGCATTGATAATTATTGTCTCTTACACTTTAAGCATGCAAATATATTTGGGTTTGCTCTCTTTGCAGGTCCTTGACATGTCTGGTAATACCACAGTGTATATTTTGACTTGCAACATTGTATTCAAGAATTACCTCGGTAGTCATTTTTATAATATCCACCGTAATGTTTGCAGGCTTCACTATCACTATCGTTATCAGCACTCTAGTTTTGTAAGGCATTTGACTATCTGACGATGAGTCAACCCGTTTCTTCTTCTGTTTATGTTTGTCTCCCTTCCCTACAACTCCTTGAGGAATTCTTGAGAGGTTACATATCTTGTAGTTGTGACATGCCGAATTGCACTTCGGGTTTCTTCTACTAGCTTCAGAAGTTCCCTTAATCTATCAATTACTGGTGATGTTCTCGATGCTCTAGCATCTGATCCAGGGGATAAATCTGAAGGGAAATCTGTGCTGAACATGTCAGTGCTCATTGCTGTAAGATTTAAGGGCCAACTCTCACTTCCTGTGAACCCTTCAAGTATCTTCTCTGGAATAAAAGCTGCGTTCCATGCCATACAGAATGTTGCAGAAGCCACGGGGGGTCAATACATAGGTTTGAGTATCCGCATTCGCTTCATAAATTTCTGAGAAAATGACTTCCTCAGAGGTCCAGAAATCTCGGCATCCAGTGGTTGTAAGGGATGAGTGCGTTGAAAAGGAATGAATAGAAAGTGAACACTTATTTTCCTTATGAAATGTGTCTGTAAAAATGCAAGGACACGCAGTTTTGGAGGAACCTTATTCACAAAGCAGTGAAATCATTTGTTGAGCATTTCCGAAACCATGTAGCCTTTCAGTGAGGTTCCGAGAAGTGTCTTCAGGTGCTTCTTGCATCAAATCTTCATGTTGTCTTACCCCCTTAAAATAGCCACGTGTGGTAGTATCACGGTTACACACAGCATTAACGCTGATATTTTCTCCACTCTTCCTGATGTTTAGCTCCAAATGTAGTAAAGAAAGATGTCCGTTTATATTAAAAACAATGTGAAATACTTCGGACTTTGGCGGTTCATAATCGATTAATATTGCTTAAAATGCAAATCGGCATCCCTTAGTATTACGACCGAACCTTTTAATACTTATAAATTAATTGAAATCTGGTTGGCATGCTAACCAAATTATGTTACCGCATCCACAAGCAAAACTCCTTTATTCCATTTAATCGTCACAAAATCATACTTCAAAAACGTACTTAAGACCTAATTATTCTACTGACGTGCTTAGTAAGTATTTTATAAATACAAATAACTCTCATCTATGCTGAAAGCACATTAAACCTACTGAATTAAAAAATACATGTTATTTGCAGGTAGCCATGAGAGGAACTTGAGGAACCAATAAAACATATGATCAGGATCTATTAATATATTAATGTATTAATTACTATGTGTAATGTAAAGCACATTAATGACTGCATATAATTAAAAATATTTACATAGATGAATTAGGTTTAAAATTACAAGGGCACAAAACCGACAAATGTTGGAAAGATACCGTAGATTTAATTCTGGAATGTTTCCTTCCCCAAAAAATCCCTTTCCAAATACCATTTCATTTCATGTATTACCAGTGTCACCGCCTGAGGTACCGTATGTAATGAAGAAAATAGGCCATTAAACACAGATGCACACGTGCACACACAACTTTATTTATTGTCCTTGAAACGGAATAAGTTTGTTGCACACATGTAGTTTGTTGTTTATCTTTGTTGTACACTACTGTAAAATATAGTACTATATACCACATCGCAGAGTATACTCCGAAATCTATGAGATTTGCGACTGCAAACTTGGAAAGATCTGTTAAATACAAGTACAAGAGTAGCCGCTTCTCAGTGTTGGCAGTTCTATGCATTCCGGCCCGTGCAGAGTCACCGTGGCTATTCCTTACACCCAGTTTGGTTTTAGACGCAGTCATAATTGCCAACATCAATTGCATCAAGTCGTCACATAAGCGTCGGCAGAATTTTTTTCCAGTGAGGGACCACATGTTGGAAGTTTGCAATCAGATAATGTTAATTCATTATTTTACTGTCCAAATTTATAATATTTGTTGCAGATAACCGTATTAATTTGTGTTAAATAAAAATTATTCTTTACATCAAAATTAAAATAATAGTTTAATAGTCAGTAATTGATTGCACATTAAGATCGCCAACTCCCCCCCCCCCCCACCCATGCTTCTCCTTCGCGACGCCCATGAGTCGTCAACGCCATTCTTAGCACCTATGAAGAAACTATGGTAAATATGACTTATTCTTGGATAACAAATGAGCCTTCGGAAAGTTTTGGCATGAAGGTCTGCCTTTTAAGCTTAAATCAAACATGTTTGACACATTCTACAACTTGCGAAATAGAACGTCTTCAGTTAAGTGTGGAAACTTTCAGTCTCAGTCCTGCGAAATCAAGTCTGGTGTTCCTCAGATTCTTTATGTCCTGACTGTGCAAACAGAATGGAATTTTAAAGCTATCACATTGCGACCCCGCCCCGTCCCCGCGAATATAAACCAGCAACTGAGCACTACGAGTTAGTGCCCTCAAGTCCCAGAAAGAAATACAGACACAAATGAAGCTTTCTTTCAATTTGTCAGGCAGGTCTTTTGGCAATGAAGGTGGCTAAAAGCGATTGTCAAAAGGGCTAGAAATGGCTAAGTATGGAACAGCTTATACTTAGGCATTATTAGTGCGCAAATCAGGTTGCACATTGAGTGAGATGGCAAGGATTTTGTCATAAATTGTTTTATCTAGTATATAAATTTATTTCAGTTAGGAATAATTTTCTGCCCATCCATCACAAACTGCTCTTAAGTAGAAGGGTTAATGAAGAAAAAGTTGAAGAAAAAGAAAACAGGCATTCAGCACTCACTGGCCATACAAATCTCATATTGTGACATGATACATAAGCATACACACACACAAATTAGGAAACGTCTATAGGCTGCAACATAATCGAAATTCTTTATTTTGCTAACCCTCACCCCCTCCTGTTCTCATTCTTCCGCATTCCAAAATGTGGAAATTTGGAAGCTAAAGGTTGTAATTCACATTTTTTTACCGGATTGACACATGTTTCATTAACGTATACCATATAATCAACCTCTGGTAGTTTAATGGTTTTAATTTTCAGATTATACAGTGGAAACGAAAAATAGCTACAAATCTTTGAATATTTTGAAACATGACTAAAATTGGCACTATCATTGGTAAAATGGTTGAAAATAGCTTTAATGGCTCTTTGTGTAAATTTGTGGCTATCGGGCTGTTCAGAAGGGTTAGATAAAGCCACAGAGGTGCTACACTGAACCCAAGTTCGGCCTGCTGCCTGCTAAACATATTTAACTTTGCGTTTCCCCCCTTCTCCTTTCCGCAAACATATAAACATGCATTGCAACGTCAAGTTAGTAAAACACAGTTCAGTTTGAAATTGCACGGGGAATAGCCCTGGCAAATAATCTTAAGTTAACAAGCTCATATTACGATGTCATATTATCTATAACTTGTCTCACCCTTAGATGACAATATGGAGTTAAATGGGGTAAATCTGTCTCTATCTAGCGCATACGAGTTGCCATTAGCTTCGTCCTTTTCTATGTACTCTTTCACTGTTGCCAGGTTCTTAATAGCATAGTGTAACTATTCAGTTGTTATAAATTTCAAGTTTGAAAACATTATTCTATACAGAAATGTTTCCTCTAATAGGTTATATTCTTTTTAGGGCAATTGTACTCTTCTATAGGCCCAAATTTCTACAGAAAACGTTTTTTTTCCTTCAGTAAAACTCAGATGTTTGCCGTTTGTATACTCACCACGCACTAGCTGATAAACGAACTGCTAGACTATGTTTATATTGTTTTCTTAGCTAGAGTAAACTATGGTGCCGCCATCTGCCTAATTTGAATTCTCTATGTTTACTCTGTTAAGTGTTACAATTTTTTAAATTAAATGTTTTCGGAAAATGTTATATCTGTGCACCGCAAAAGTTACGTACCTAGTGGGAAACTTTTTTATTATTAAGTTTACATCGGGGACCATGCGAGAGCAAATGTTGAGGAGGATCAGAGACAGACAGTTTTTAAAATAAATCAGAAGCCTTTAACCTCTTGCTTTCATCGTGTAAGGCAAATAAAAGGTATTCACCTATTCAGCCAAAAGGCGTCAAGCGTTAGACACAAGGCAGCAGTAAAAATTAACACCAGTTCGTAAATAAGTGTGTGTGTGTGTTTATACTGGTGGAACCTGTGAAGTGTTATTACGTTATTTATTTAACATTTTCCGTAAATATTTGTAGTTATGGAGAGGGGAGCTAGGAAGAGAGGATATATTGGTAAATTAAGAAGTAACGAGTAACGAACGCCAAATAATTATGATTATGTTAGATTATTTTTTCAAGTCAAATGAGTGTTAATAAGGCAGTAAAAGTAACAGATAAGGCTATCGGATGTTGAGAAGCAGTAGTGTGTAGGATTAAAAAGGATCTAATGAAAAGAACTCTAAGAACGCCACGAAGAAAAAGTAAAAAGGGCGGGACAACACAAAACGCTAGGTTAACGATTAGGTTAATGATGGAATAGTGCAAAGTGGAGTGTGGCGAAATGTTCATTCTTTAGTGTTTGCAAATATACCACCCACGTTGAATATCATTTTGTCAGGGTGTCATCACTGTGATAGATACCTTACCAAATTTCACAAGGGCCACTCTGAGTCGGTTCTTACATGATCTGGGGTTCGAAGATGAAAGAAGGCATATATGTATGTATATAGTATGTACTTGTTACAACGTTGCGCCCCATTTAATGTGTCCTGTCTTCTAAGGTTGAGACGAGCTTTAGATACCAGTATTTATGTCATGATTACTTATATCTTTTGATGGGATGACATAATAGGCAGTAGGGATTCACCCTAATTGTTTATTCCATTTGCGTAGCAAAAGTGCAGTTCAAATTATGCTATTCAGGTGAGATTTTGGCCGGGGGGTTTGCAAGCTAGATTTCAGGTTATAAATGTATTTTATACATGGCTAAACCTACTGTGAAAATGCTAGATTTAATCATAAAATGACCATGTTGGCAAAGATTGTGAAATATTTCAGAAATAGGAAAATTTCTGCCGTATGCTATCTGCATTTATTTACAAGCAAACCGTTTGCAAACACCATTTTCTTGGATATCGATATTGGAATAAAGCGCCACTAGCGCCCCATATTCAAGGACAGGTGGCAAGCCATGGAGGCTACTTACTGTGCATACTCTTCGGCCTTTGGATGCCAAGTACAGTGGCAACCCTGCGCTTTACTTGTTCACTTCCGTTTCCGATTCTTGTCGCGATCACGTCTCCTGCTGTGTGGTGTGAGCTCTCCTGCGTTGTGGCGTTGGCTTTTAAGTGGCACCACGTGTGGTAGAGCTGTTCGAGTGTCATATTATTCTGTGGTGAGTTTAAAAAATAAAACTTCAAATTAAAGCCT
Organism: Tenodera sinensis; assembly: GCA_030765045.1. Lineage (NCBI taxonomy): Eukaryota > Metazoa > Arthropoda > Insecta > Mantodea > Mantidae > Tenodera > Tenodera sinensis. The sequence goes on from CM060970.1 coordinate 37,270,486, forward strand.
GCTGGAATATGTTGACATAAATTTCTGAATGCTTTCTTTGGTGATTGATCCCGGCTTTTAGCTAACCTATAAAGGGACGTGAAACATGTTGAAATATATCTCTTTTCATTTGAATGCTTTTGTTGTTTTCAGAAATATTTTGAAGATGTCGAACGTTAAAAGTGAATCTGGCGAAAAAGATGCCGCTGAAGCTGTTGAAAATGGCGTCACTGAAAATAATGCAGCTAAGGAAGAGAAAGCAGAAGAACAACCGGTCGTAAATGTTTCCGATTTGGACACAAAGATAGTCCGTCAAATAGAGGTAAGTAAAATAAACAGTAGTAAAACTTCGTATGAGAATTGTTTGATTAAATGTTTAATGTAAAGGAGCGGGTTAGAGGCCGCCGTCAATTTTAAAACCTATTTAGATATAATTAACGACATTATAAAGGAAAAATCAAATGTACAAGAAGTACGCTCATGGTGTTCTACTACAGTTACTGTGAAATCTGTATGTCACGTGTGTACATGGTTTTGCTCATATGTTGCAGTATTACTTTGGTGACATAAACCTACCAAGAGATAGGTTTCTGCAAGACCAGATTAAACTTGACGATGGATGGGTACCATTGGAGGTGATGCTGAAGTTCAAGCGCCTGGCCAGTTTGACTGTAGACCTCGGAAAAATTAGGAGAGCTATGGAGGCATCTCAACTTATAGAGGTATTGAACTAATTGGTTTGGTTATTTAACTGTGCCTTCAAAGTATAACGTGCAATAAGGTAGTGTGCACTAATAGTTGGTATAATGTACAGATCTTGCCAGTTAGCTATCCAATGTGTGAGAAATTGGGCATCTTTGTAATCTCTCCAACTTCCCTGTTTTACCACTATCTGTCAGGGGTTTACCTCAGATACCGAGACTCACATTTTCCTTTTGAATCTGACTTTACTTAAGGTGGGGAATTAGCCCAACACTTAAGGTCCCTCTTTTATCCCCAGGGTACTCGGTTACATCCGCAGTTCTTGAGGTAGGGATTGGGCATTTCCTCCAAAATTCAAAAGGTTTTGGCTTTCCTGCCAATATTCGGGAGTCTGTTTGCAGAGGTTTCCCACTGGGTGATGGGGTCGCCACTCCCCTATGCCAATATGTCATCTCTAACATCGCTATTCTTGAAGATTGCATTTATATAGTTGGCTTGGCAGTTTCCTTTGTGCATGTTCATGTGCAGTATTATTAAAGTGAAGTAGTTTGCTGATAGCAGTCCAATGAAAATGCAGATAAAGGGACAATATAAAGAAGCAGTCTGAAAATATTGCAATTTGAAGGTAGATTGATCAATTGGCATGTAAACCTGTGTCCTCCCTATTTAAGACACTTTCTAATATGGGAAATAGATAATTAAATGTCAACAAGGTAGGTACCCCATTTTGTTAAAACTGCACATGCATAGAAGAAAATCCTTACCCATTATGTATCAAAATCTGCAGAAATAATGCTTTTTTAAACACTATACTGACATCAAATTTTGTCTCCTCAACTGGCACCATTCTTGCCCTTAGTTTCTGATTTTGGTAAAAGTTAAAATACTTACCTTGAAATGCTGACTTTGTTTCCAAAACCCTTTGATTGGTAGTTATAGATGGCAGTTTATGGATCTGAAGTTCTTATGCTGATGCCCCATAGTCCAACTGTTTGGTTCAAAGCATTGTGTACAACAAAAGTGCACCATGAGACATCGAGAGTTGGATACAATTTTGTTGTATACAATTTCTATCCTATTTTTTGTATCTAACCTGTTTGTATACAATGCAATTGGGTTGCATCTAATTTTTTCATCCAACAACTTGAAAATAGCCAATCAGCTTGCATAACGTAGCAATAAGGCGGACTGCGCAGGCAACATGTAGTCAGCTGTTGTATGACTTGTGGCACTTTTAATGTAATGAGTATTTTAATAAATTTATTTATGCCAACAAGCTTACTGCTGGTGTTTTTTAAACATACAAGATTATTTTCAGTATGAAAAGCATAAGAGGTACTGGGAAATAGCACAGATTCTTAATTTTAGCAAAAGTAAGGTTTGTGATGTAATTTGCCAGTATAAATATGAAGACAGAATTGGGATAAACTGGAGAAGGCTGTGCAGGAGACCTCTCATCAACTCAAAGCAGCACTTGAAGGAGACGTTGCAAGTGGAATGGAGTAAACTCTGCAAAAAGTTTGCGTAATACTTGCCGTTGATTAATTTTCCCTTTTGGAGAATTAGTTATCCCATGTGCCTCCTAAAAAAACTGACACCATGACCTTGCCTGCAGATGGAACTATCTTTGCCTTCTTTGGAGCTGATTTGCCCCTTCCAGTCCACTATTTGACAGTTCCTTTGTCTCAGGTGTGAAGTAATTGACCCATGTTTCATCCATGGATTGTGAATTGATGCAAAAACTCAGCTTTATTGTGGCAAAACCGCCAAACACAACAATGTTTTTGTTCCATTGTGAGCAAATGCGGCACTTACCTTGCTCACAGCTTTCTTATGTCCAAATTTTCAGTCAGTATGCAATGTATAGCACTTTTTGAAATGTCTGCTAGCTTGCACACTTTCAGTCAACAGTCGTCTAATAATGCCATTTTGAATCCACAATTTCTGGCATGGTCACCTTTTTTGGTCAACCACTGCGATGTTCATCTTGGTAGCTCATACAGCCTCACTTAAACTCTGCCACCCAATATTTTATAGTTGTAAGCAAAGAAACAAGACTCCCCCAGAGTAGAATCTAGCTCAGCTTTAATAGTAGTTGGACTAAGACCTTTGCATTGAAAGTATTGTATTACATAACGATGACCATGTTTACAAATTTGCTGAGAGCATTCGCTATTGATGGCTGCCAAACGACTTAGCATCGCCAAACTTAAGGTTGGTACTTTCTACCAGTCATTTGTTTGAAACAGCTGCTATCTGTATGTCGAATTGGCTACTTCTGGGACTACTCTCATTTTTGGTTAAGAATGATTTACAATGAAACAGTGAGTCCTTAGATACATTTTGTAGTAGCATTTAAATGTTTAGTTTCACGTAGTGTGGATTTGCAGGTATTAATTTACCTCTTACATATTATGCTAGATTTACACATGGCTTGAATCAGAGGTGTGGAATTAACACATTGCCTGTGTAAATATTGGGCTGTTTGAGTTGCATAATAGTAGGTTTGTAAAATAAATACATAAGATTTAAAATCATTGAATTTTCACACAAATAATGAAACAAAGCTGTTTCATCCCATGAAAACAAGATATCACTTCTGCAACCCTCCAGTGTTGCCAATCAGGTCAAGGCTGAGGATTTAAGCATCAGCTTCTGAAACTTGTTCCAAATTTAAATTTAATTAGTTGAAGTTAGTGTCAAAATCAGACTCAAATAATCTTTCAAATTATTGATTTTCCTGTTCATTACTTATATTGAAAAATGAACGTTGTGTGATAATAAATCCTATATTGAGAGCACAGTGTCTGGAAATATTTCTGATGTATTCTACTAGGATTTGTTTTCCGGATGTTGCTTTATTGTCATATGTTTTTGTATTATTTTATTTGTGTATTTTTATTTTTTGCAGGGATGTGTACCATTAGGGTTGCCAACTTTTTTTTCTTCAAAATAATAGACTAGTTAAGTTTGTAAATATTTAATTATTAATGTATCCCTAAATTAGTTGCACATCAAATAAACAAAAACCAACATTAATTATTACAAAGTACCCATGGATCTTACTTGAAAGTGTATTTTTGTACACTTTTGGCACCAGCTTGAAGTTTACGATTACATCTTGCATACTCTACAAATTCCTGTTAAGTGTAATCAAAATTGACACTAATTTGTAACTCGGCATTTATTAGGTTTACATTACAAAAGTTCCTATCATAAGACTATTTGTTGTTCATCAACGAAAATATTCGTTTGTGTCCATCAGTATTTTAATGCTGCTCACAATCTGAATTGCCACCACGTGTAATGCTGAAGTCACACTTATAAAGTGAATAATGTGCTTTATAACTATTATTTATTTTTCAGTGGGTTAATCTATAAGTTTCTTCCCACTTCTTCTGGTATACACACATATATTCCCTTTTCTTTTCAGGAGGAGTGTAGTGTCCATCTCAATACATAATTCACTGCTTAATGAATTTGTTACAACAAATAGAAGCAGGGTAATGGCTTCAATTCTACCAATCTACAAGCAGTAGTCAGTGAATGGAAATAGTGGACACAGTTTATCTGCAGTTCCCAAGAGTTCAAAATGACCAACATTACCCTAAACAGCTGACGAAAGAATTGCGAAAAGCAGTCCTGCCAACGTACATAATAAAGGCATTTCTAACCCAAATATCACAGGGTTAAAGTAACATACTTTCAAACAATAGTAATGCTTGAACATCGTTACCACACAACACAAAATGAACCTACTCATTTTCGGTAAATCTTGTTCTGCAATAACACTTATGGATAAGATCACTTCCGAGCGCCAAATATCGTAAGATATATTTAATGCACTACAGTGTAGCGAACACAAAAATATCAGTAACTATAACTGCGTATATTGCTCTAAAAGAATTCAAAACAAAACCACGCAAACATGAGGTTCCTTAATTAATACAGCGTCTAAACAGAATCTTGTTTTAAAATCTATGGGTTGGCCTTTCTGCAACGTGTTCTTGAAAAAGGACTTCTGTGGCAATACAACAGATGGGATAACACAAGCTATGGCCGTAGCTTTACCATGGTTATATGTTACGAACAGTTGGTGGTACTAATGCAACCTAACAGATGGAATATCACCAAATATAACCAGATTGCACCATATTGGGGGGGGGGGGGGGGAAATGTCAAGGTTGTTTTTTGGGGTACTATATTAATGCAAATAGATGGCACACAAAATGACAGGAAGTAATTTTTTAAAAAATACGCAGCAGATTTAAGTGTCAACGTAGTGTCATTTTCTGAAATACAATAGATTTGAGCTCCCAGTCTACATCAACATAGCAGATAGCTTAAAAATTCATGGAATAAGGGAGTTCCTGTATAATACAGGAGAGTTGGCAACCCTATGTACCATAGGCATCTTCTAGTAATCACTAATATTACCTAATTTTTTTCTGTCAGTTAATTTATTCATTTAAATGTAACGGGTGTGATTTTAAATTCTTTATTATGCAGATGAATGAGGACAAAACAAAGCTTAGGCGAAAGACAGACAGGCCTCTTCCAGTGTTCAATGAAGATCGCCGCAAGGAATTGATGGCAAGAAGTGTCTACTGCAAAGGTTTTGATCAAAAGGAAACAACACTTGATGCACTTCTTGACTACTTCAGCACATTTGGGCCCATTGATAATGTTCAGGTGAGGTTTGTAAACTACCTTTGCACAGGACAGGTATCTTACATAGTTCACACAATGCTATATGCAGTGTCTGCTTGTTTTATTATGATGCTTGTATTTGAAAATGTATGGTTTACGTGACTGTATTCTGTCCAGGAATATTTTTGTGTGGAAATACTCTGAGGGTAGTTATCTGAATGGGCAAAACTCCTGAGCTCTCAGAAGCCTCTACTACTTGTACACTTTTTCTTGAGCCCTGGGTACTTATGTGATGAATGATCCAAGCCAAGAAGGCCTGTGCTTTGTCAGAGTTAAGACTGTGCATTGTTGTCCATACTCCTATGTTTCTGCTTGTACATTTCCTGTATTGTGCTACCTTTTTTGCAGTTCTGTTGCATTATCCTACCAGTTCACTTTTGTGACTTTTACTCTAGCCATTGGCTAACTTGGAAAAAATAATTACGAAAGCTACAACTCATGGCCAGGGCAAGGAAGCTAAATGCCCATCAATTGGCTAAAAGACCTTTAAAATACCTAAAAATATAAAAGGACCTAAAACTGGGAAAAGGGCTCGAGGGGTGGTCCAAGTTAATTTGTGTGTTACATATCTAATGCGTATGTTTGGAAACACAAAGTTCTAACAGTATGCAACATACACAGTGACAAAAACTACATTAAAGAAATGTTTGATTCAGAGACCAATGATGGACCTTCTGAAGAAAGAAATTGAAATAGGCACCTCTTTACTAATGGAATATTCATGCTATAGTGGAGACAGTTTATCAGCAGTTCCCAAGAGTTCAACATGGCTGACATTACACTAAACAGCAGACGAAAGTATCCCAAAAAGCAGTTCTGCCAACATACATAATAAAGGCATTTCACAGGGTTAAAGTATCATGCCTTCTCTGTAACACGTTCATAAACAAGGGCAACATAATAGACGCAATAACACCAGCTATGGCTGTAGCTTTACTATGCTTATATGTTACCAACAGTTGGCGGCACTAATGCAGCCTAACAGATGGAATATCACCGAGTATAACCAGACTACCCCATAATGGGGGAAAATGTCAAGGCTGTTTTTTGGAGTATCTCAATAAGCTGTGCCTACTGTAGCTAAGGCACTACAAAGATCTTTGTAAAATGGAGACTACTTGGAATATTTATTAGTACTTTGTGATTTTCTTTTCTCAGTGACCTGGGAGGCTGTCCACGTTTGTTTCTCATGCCCAATATACTGCTAGGGTGGAATCACTTTTCTGTACTTACTTTTACCTCGTAATATTCACAGAAAAAATACTTCCATGAGTAGAAAATACCTCCACTCCAAATTAAGATACAAGTTATCGCAAAAAATAAATTTTAGTATGCTTAGTTTTAGGCATATTTACGATGACTTCTTCCACAAATTGTGAAATTGCAGTCAAACATAAGGTAAATATAACCTACACACTTCTACCTTCTGATCAGGGTTCATTGTCATTTTGGTAAAATGTGATAGGATATTTAAAGAAGGTTCTGTAGTTTCTCCCTCTGCTGAAGCTATGGCATGAATACATTAGAAAGGATCTCTCAGCTACATGTTGTGGCCCATCTTAGCAGAGCATAATAGAAATGGGAATTGAAATTAAACTGTTGAAGAGGAAAAAGATGATCAAACGAATGTCAAGTTCAGAAAAAGCTGTTAAATGAAACGAAGGGCTAGAAAAGAGTATTTAAACCAAAAAATGCTGAACAAGGCACACAAGCACAAGTGAAATCTAGCATTTTATGGCCTGTAATGACCCTAATGAACATATTATGTTCAGCTTTGTCTTCTGACACTAGAAGTCCTGTTGCTTGTGACAACAATGGCATCTGAGAGCTCAAGATAAAGCGTATGAGTAGTACACAGGTGGTGACAATTAATGTAAACCACTTACAGGTCTCAGTATTGGAACACATTTTGTAACTTCCATTCTTTTCTCCATGACCATTTCTTGTTGAGATATTTTAGGTTTTTCATGAACATAAGATGTACTAGTAAGGTTACAGGGTTTGCTGACCTGTGGTAGCAGGGGGTATCATTTTCAAAACAGTTGAACAGCACATAAACTAGTTCTACTTTCGCTTTCACAGTTGCATGCCTTATGAGTGTAGAGAAACATTGTCTCCTACCTTATAATTCCATCTGAATCTTCCAGTAATGCATTTTGTAATCTGATCTATGGATAGTTTTATCAGCTAGTTTAACATTAAACTTACAAGTTTTGCAATTGATTCTGACATAATCTAATCAACCAAACCAACTTCCTGACATATAAACACAAAAGTACTACATTCTTGAGTCCTTATTGGATGCTGAAGGTATTCCAACCATTTTATGCTGGTCTAGTGTAGGCCAATAGAATGAGAGTTGTGTTTGTTATTATGCCAAAAATATTACTCGGCAAAGCGATGGGGTGTACTGACCTTGTTTGTCAAGTGCTGTGATTGCTTCTTATCTTGTTTACAACAACGAAATATCAGTAACTTGGTGTACTGTCAGTAATACAATGCAAATGAATGATATCTTGCACCTGACAATATGAGATGTCCTGGAAGTATGATCACATCTGAATAGTGTACATAAACTGTCTCGCCGTGTATGTGTGATAAGCTTGCATATGGAACTCCACAGATTCACATTCTTTCTGATGCACCTCATGACTTTGCCATGTAATATATTACCCTTTCGTTGTGTTCGTTTGGATTAAGAGGTGTGTGGAAAACAAAACCGCTAGTCATACTTTGGATAAAGGAGAGGAATGAGGTACACTTATTTTAATTGTACCAGGAGGTTGTTTTAGATGCAAAAGTCAGCTCAATGTGTTAGCAATATTGTTGAGTTATACAATCACATTACATGTTTGGAATATCTTTTTAAGCAATGATTTAATAATTTGAAGTTCCTGTCAAAGGCTACTCCACTCTTCTTACAAGTAACAAACTATTCCCTTGATACATTCAGAAAACCAAATCCCTGATACCACATACATTTTAAAGAATTCAAGTCAAAATAAAACACTCTTGACTGCATTGACATTGTTGTATCAGTTAGGTCTTGGTGCTTGGTGTGAAAGTACCCACGTTGTTTTATCAGTTTTAAAGTCATTTCAAAACTTAGTGGTTTATGCTTTTTAATCTTGGTATTATGGAAGTGGTGTTGGATACTATTAAATGCAGTTTCTCTCATTTCAGATGAGATCATATAAAGACAAAGCTACAAACACATACATATTCAAAGGATCGGTTTTTGTGACATTTGCCACTAAGGACTTGGCAGCAGAATTCCTAAACAAGGAAAGTGTGAAATATAAGGATGTTGAGCTACTTAGAAAGTGGCAGTAAGTATGAATGAATTTATTTGTGCTTAAAAACAATATAATTTAAATCTACTAAAAAAAAATAAAATGAAACGAGTATAATTAAATCTAATAATGTTTTCTGCAATTATCTTGACTACTGGAAGCCAACTGGTAACCAGCAAGAATTTACACACTTTAACTACTGGAAACCAGCAGCTGTTCCCTTAACTTACTAGATATAGATATTTGCAATAAAACCTTAAATTCCATATTACAATGTTTTTCCTACATTGAGTTGCTATCTTATTCTTTGGTCCAGTATACATGTTAACTCTGTGGTTATTTATGTATGGTTGGGCCCACCCTGGTCCACATATCTTGTATTTAGCTTCCTATACCATTTCCCCCTTATTCTTGCCATAAATTCACTTAATAGCTTTATATTGTCTTCCTTTTTTAACTTCAGTATCTTGATTTGCATAATTTCTTTGTTATTTCTCCACCATTTGTTTGGCATACTGTTCCCTCCACAACCTTGTTTCTTTGTATTCTATTATAATGGGTGATCCAAAAGACTGGACTGGCTGCGCTGTGTTTTGTCTGTACGGGGCCTCTGCACTCATTGCAGACTGCTGCTGTCATAGAACAGTGCAGGTAAATCCATACAGTATTTTTAAAACTACTTTAAAAGGCTTTACTTACCAATATAATTATAGCAGATGCTGAAACTGGCCACCGTTGTTGTCCATACGTTTCTGGCACATCTTTAGGAAATTATCCACCACTCGCTGTAGTTCACATTGAGAAATACTAGCAATTTCCTGGCAGATATTTTGTTTTAATTCTTTCAGGATGTGTGGGTTTGTCTTGTACACTTTATGCTTCAAGTTACCCCAGAGATAGAAATTGCAGTTGAGTTAGTTCAGGGGGCCACACATTTCTACTGATAATTCTGTCCTGAAATACTTTCAATTGTTCTCATCGAAAGATTGGCTGTATGAGCTGTTGCAGTCTTGTTGAAAAATAGCAAATTCATGCTTCCTGTCGGTTAATTCTCTAAAAAAGGGTACAAAGTTGTATTTACGTATGTATGGGTGACAACTGTTGACTTGAAATAAATCATAATAAATACATGCTGTGCAGTAGAAAACAAATGCTGAGCCATAATACACTTTGTGACTAAGTACAGGACTAAATAATAAAGCATACTGATGATAATGCAGCCACACAGTATTGCGTCAACTCAATACTCTGTCAGTGAGCAGAGCACAGAAAAACAAGTGATGCTCATGACCTTGTGTATATCAGCTGCTGTTATCGTATTTCCGCATTTGCAGTGAAAAGACACTGCTTATCGGTTCACATGTATTTGGATCCCTCTGTATAATGAAAGTCTTTGCCCCCATTCCCCACATAAAAGACATATATCCAAGCTCGCTCCCTTTGACTTCCGACAGTAAGTAAATGGAACTAAGGTTAGGGTTTCTTCTCAAGTTACTGTTCATTATTTTGTAGACAGTTTACGTTGTGCATTGATGCCTAAGTTCTGTAGCAGTTGTTTAGAAGATGCTTTGCTATTTAAGTGTGGGAGCGATTGAGTTCTTTATAAGAAGGTCATAAGTAACAGACAACAGATATTTAACAAAATGATGTGGGCAAGGATTTTCTCCAGTTAGAGTCCAGGTTTTACCAAAATTAACTTTTGAGAGGTAGAACTGGAACTAAAAAATTCAAATCCCAGTTGTGGCATTGAATTTTTAAGTTCCAGTTCTACCTCTTAAACTTTGCCCACACACGGCTTGTGTGTTTAAAAACACCAACAGTAAGTTTGTTGGCATAAATAAATAATAATTAACTTTTGAGTTTAAATAGGATTTGTTCCCTAATCAATTCACTGTTTAGCATGTTCCTGAAACTATTTCGATTATTCCTGTGGCAAAGTTTTTCCATTAGTTCTGACCCAAAGCCTAAATAGTGTCACTCTCATGACAATCTTTTTTTTTTTTAACTTACCGTAATGCGTATTTATGTCCATATTATCTACTGCATATAGTTTTTTTTCTCCTTGCGATCACTAGTGGATTGGTTGCTCTTATTAAGAATTAACATGTTTTCTGTTTTATTGTGATGCATGTCTACCATTAATTGTGCACAGTTACACGTCTTTTCTATACAATGGTAAGATTACAACCGCCTCGTGATTGACTATTTATTTGGTTGGTTACAGAACTGAACCTCGCAACAATTGTTTTTCTTATAATTTATACTCATCTGTGTCAGCCATGCCCCATATTATTGTACCGAATAGCTACAGACTTAATATTAAAATTAACAAAAATAAAGTGTAACACTTTGGTAACAAAAAATTGACACAATAAAATATGCACAGTACCAGCATGGTTTGACATCTATTCCTGTTTTCCTTAAATTAAATGTTCTGGACTTACAATTTCCTCTGTAGTTCTTGAGCTCAGTTTCAACAGATGTTGAAAGAATACACTAATGTTGAATTTGAGAGTGGATTGATATCTACTATTATGCATTACCTACCAAATGATTTGTTAGCTGTTGTCCACAGCCTCAACTCAACTCCTGGTCAACTGAGTGACAACTTTCTGGTACAGTGTGTTTGTAGGTGGGTGGGAATTCATCTTGTAGTTTGTGGGTGATTTTGAAAAATGTTAAAATATTTCAAAATAGGTTCCTGTTTTTAGAAGGTCCCAGGTTGACATCTTGCAGTCTGATCAATTGACTCCCCCTCCCCCCTCTCATGGTTTCCTATGGTTGTGAAGCCTATTACCGGATTGGATACATACCATGAACCAAACTTCCACCATAAGTCTAAAACAATAGTAAAAATGAAAATGAATGATAATAGCAAATGTGATGCCATTTATCCACAGATGAGAGCAGGTAATCTGAATGACACCTTAAGGCCATTTACCTGGAACATGTAGAAACAAAGATACTATTGCCTAGCACTTAGGTCTCCATGCATTTATATCAAAGCTGCCATCTGCCCAACACAGAGATACAATTGAAGCACTATCCTTTACCTCTTTGTCAACGATGTGCTTTGGAGGTTGTGATGATTGCGTTCCTCTGCCCAGTGATAAAGTGACATCCTACCTTGTATGTCGTTATTGGATCTGGATTCTTGGTTCATGTAGTCTCAGGGCACACTGCTTGCATGGTCAGTTTGGCTAGCTGTAATGCTGGTATGGGGTCCTGAGTGTGGGAGGTAGGATGAAAGTGTTTGAGGTATTCAGAAAAGGATACTGGTTTCTCAAATTTCACTGCATTGTAGACCTACAGAATTTCCTGCAATATTTTTAATTTATAGTCACACTTATCTTTCCTACACTTTAATGCCTATTTGACCTCAGGATTTTACTTCGGACACATTATTTGCCTGCATAAATTAACCCTAGCATTACCAGGCCTTATTCCAGAACTTATATTTCCCCTCCCCCATGCTACTTTGTGACCACCACTATCAACAAAATGAGCAATTTTAAAAACAAATTTGTTTTAAAATTGGGTATTATATCTTGTCATGTTTATAAAGGTAGTATTTAACACAGTTTAACTATTCCTTTTTACTTTTTTATATGAATCACATTAGATATTATGCCAATCCTTATTACAGAAGCACAACTGGTAACAAAATGTTTCAGCAATTTTTAAAACAAATTTATTTTAGAATTAGGTATTATATCATGTAATGTTTAACTATTCCCTTTTTAGATTAATCACATTATAACGACAGGGCAGCACTTTATGACCACCTTATCGTTTTATTGTTTCTCAAAAAGACCAACAATGAAAACTTTGAAACAATTAATGCTATTCAGTAGTAGAAAAAGTGATCAACAATAACTATTAACTGCATGCCTTTAATCAAAATTGCAGAAGGTGGGCATAAAGGCACCCTCCTCGCCCAGTAATGTTAGGGTTAACAGTAATTTTCTTGGCGTGGTTCGTTAGTTAAATTTGCTATGCATTTATCTCTTATTCTGTCACATTCTTTTGCTGTGCAATGTCTTAACACTAATAGATTAATCATTCACTTAATAATTTACATGTCCTGCACATGTTCACTTATTATTAAATTTTGGTTGTCTTGCACATGCTAATTACTGTAACTTTGTGGGTTTCCTCATCCTGCATTTAATAATATAATGGTGTTCCAATGACCATTTTCCCTTCATTTTTATGGAAATGTTGCAAAAATCTGTGTGCTTTCTGGTTTTATTTATTAGGCTGGGGGTACAAAAATTATATCAATTCCACAGCTCCATCAGGGCTTTCCAGTGATATAATTTTTGTTTGTCTTGTACAAGTATCATACAATTTTATGAAATTCCTATTTAATTGATCATAATTCCTTAATTGTTTGCATTTAACCAGTTGTTTTTATGCAATCAAATTATTGCTTCATAGTTTGTCAAAAGCTAAGACTTCTGTAGACACATGACAGAGCAAGATAGTGTAGTGCGAGGTTGAGACCTGGACGAGTTAACAGAGCCATGGCGTATGTCTTAACAGATCTGTCGCAACATGAGCATCTACTTAAGGCTACTTGAAATAATAAGGGGAAAAAGACTAGGTTAACAGCCATTATGTTAGCTGGGTTGCAAGTAATATCTCAAACTAAAAACACAAATGACTTTCTCAGTGGACAAAATTGACTTCTCACACTGTTCATCAATGTTGTCATGGATAGACATTACCATTTCCACTATATTGTGAACCATACTTGTGTTCTTTTTTTTGTTTACCACTATCATTTTGGTTTCCATTTCTGGTTTAATATAAGCAGCAAACAAATCTTACAGAAATGTGTATTTTTTCTGTTTAGGTCTGTTTATATTGATGACAAAAGGAAAGAACGGCAGGACAAGAAGGATTCAAAAGGACAAGGCAAAAAGGAGGATGAGAAGGTAAATTAAGTAAAGTTTATTCTATACAGTGATTATGGCTAAAAATGTTATACATCCATACTCAAGTTGTCTGCTTGTGATGCCTTTTGGCTCAAATATGAGGGGTGTTCTTAAATGATTTACAATAGTTTTTATACCTCATTTATCAATAGAAATGATTAATATACATGGTATATATCAATATACTCCCTGCTAACATCAATACACTTATGCCACCTTCTTGGGAAGTTCGTTATTGCATCATGGAACCATTGTTTAGGGGTACCACAACCCACTCTTGGACTGTTGTCGAAGTTTTACCTTGCAGCACATCATTCATGTTAGATTTTCTTCTCAGGTGTATGCTAGTGACACCATGATTTGTCACCAGTTTGTTAAAAAAATCTGTATCTTCATTCTCCATTTCCAATATTCGACAACAGAGTTCAATTCTGCTCTCCTTCTGGGTTTGTGTTCAGTCTTGTGCAATGCAACATGCACATATCTTTTTTGACTCCTTCCCTTCACAAAACCATGTGATGCATCTTTGTCGATAATGGTCACCTTCCATAACTTACTCTACTGAAAACAAGTGCTATTCTTTCACTACATACTCTACGGCTGTGCCATAGCGGAGTGGTTAGACCATTTGCTTCTCACCAAAGTGTCCCAGGTTCGATCCAGGCAACTGCATGTGGGATTTGTGGTGGATGAAGCGGTACTGGGGCAGGTTTCCTTTGGGTTCTCCGGTTTCCCCTGCCCTCTCATTCTAAAGGTGCTTCATCTTCATTCCATGTATTGTCAGTGTCACCACCTGTGGTGCTGTATGTAGCAAAAGCGGGTGTTAAACACTACCAAAGAAACTACATACTCTGTTCACAACTACCATCTAATGTCTGCTTGGTGTACTAACTACCATAAGTTCATTGTCCTGCGAAAGGATGTGCCCATAGATGAAGCGCTAGTTTTTAAGCAACACCACTGTAAAACATTTCCATGCCACTTGTATAAGATAAGCCAGATTTTACCAGTTTATTGTGTTTATCCTTTGGACTGGCGCAGAATTTTGTTTGAATGTCCAGAAGTCACTGTTGGATATTGCGTTGCTCGAGTCCTTCACAAGAGGTCCAACGGTTCCCACATACACAATTGTTTTTATACCATTCTCACAAATATATTCCACCGACCACCAAACCATGACTGAGGGGGATGGTGACCTCTTGGGATTTTAGGAATCCTCTCACAAGCTTCTTGAGGACTTGACATACATAGTCTATTCTGTTGGTTGAAGCTGTCTTCAGTGGTGAAGATGTTCTCATCAATAAAGAGGAATCTTCAATGCCCAATGGCTTCTTTCATACAAATTCTACCTGGTGCTTAAGTTGCAGTGTCAGTCAATTTCTGGTACTTTTCTAATAAGCTCGAGCTCCAAGGTCTTCAGAAAGTACCCTGGATATTGATGATGGAGAAATGTTCAGCTCTCATGCAGTTATGGTCTACTTCTGGGCAGGATTTCCTGGCAACAAGGAGGCAGGTGCGGCTGCTAAGTCTGCATGTTGCCTGCCAGAGTTATCCACCCATACAGATGTGTGGCAGTACTTCCGCCACCATGTCTAACAGCAGTCATGGGAAGTGTTTGTTGGCACTCAATTGTGGACAGTAAAGGACTTGTACAACTGTGGCTGAAGTTATTCTCACACAGTTACACATAGGTGACACTCCCAAGCATGGGTATCTTTTGCATGGTAACCTGATGCCTATCTGGTCTATGTGCGATGCTCGTCTGTTGGTGTCACATTTTTCTTGATTGTCCACAATGCACTTGTGATTGCCAGTCCCTTGGCCTGGGTGTTACTTTGCACTCAGTTCTGGGGAATGACCCAGTTGCTGTAGATAAGGCACTGCAGTTCTTTGCTAAGGACATTTAGCTTGGATTTTATCTTTTAGAACTTTTGAGTCATTTAGGGCATGGTGTTTGTTGTTTTAGCTTTTTAACCTTTTAACTGTCATTAAAAATTTTTCTCATTCATACCTACAAGAAATAGAAACAAATGCCAAAGATAAAAAATGGATTACACTACTTTCCAATTCAGATATAATCCCCCAGAGACCAAGGAAAACAGCGGTTGCAGCCTTCCGACTATTGACAAATCACGACTGCTTAGCAAGTCATCTCTACAGAATAGGTATCTCAGCTTCACCAATATGTGTCCTGTGTAACGATCCAGCAGAAATGAACGAAGACCACTTGAAGACCTGTGAAGCATTAAGATCAGAAGAAACTACAGTTCAAAAGTATTGGAAAGCACGAATGCTAATGGCTTCATTGCCAGATGCAAGGCACTAGAAAACAACAACAACAACAACCTTTTAACTGTAGTGATTTTGGTTTTACTTATTAATAAACTTCATTTGCTCACTGAACAGGATTTTGCTGAAATGGGTCACCACTGTTCTTGCACTATGAGGATGACCAATCCTTATGCAGTTTTAACACTGCCTGTCTCAGTAAATCAGCTCTTGCTGGTTTTCAATTGTTTGGAAAATTGCTGTTGGTGACATTCCAGCCTTGTGCATGGCAATTACAGCTAGCCTGTTTATGTAATCCTTCCACTCCACACTTACACTAAGAAGAAAGATTCTTTCTCTTTCATTGTTGAACACACACTGATCAAGACCAACCTTCAGCATAATGGTTGCTTGCTATCTGGAAAACAGGTTCTACAGTCCAATCCAAAATTTGTGGCAGTATTATGGCTAAACTAGATAATATGTACTGCCAAAGTGATAGTGATTCTTCTAGGAATACACAATTTCTGTACATTTGTTACAGGGGCAGACTAAAGAGGATTTGCCAAAAGGTGCGTACTTGCATCTTAAAGGTATCAACCAAGAAACTACAAGAGAAGATGTAAAGGAAAAAATTATATCACTGGGTGCTGATGTTGCTTTTGTCCATTTCAACAAGGGAGATACAGAAGCATATATTAGGCTCCAGGGAGAAAACTCTTCAAAACAGGTAAATATTTCACTTAACATATACCAAGTGATATAAACATGTATAGCAGTTTTTACGAGTAATAATAATAATAATAATAATAATAATAATAATAATAATAATAATAATCTTTATTAGCTTATAGACTTTGTTACAAGTTTCAAGCCTCGTCAGAGATAAACAAGCAAGATTTACAATCTATATACAAGCAGTTTTATACAATCTAGTATTTCATTTACAAATTATTTACAGTTCATCTATTCTATACAAGCATTTTTTAATTAAGTATGTTTTAAGCTCTTTTTGAAATACATTACCACTTAGCACTTTTAATTCATTTGGTAGTTTATTGTACAAGATTTTACCCATTATTAAGGGATCCTTCTCTGTGGCTTTTTTATTTACATTTCCTCTGTAATAATTGTGTTGTATTCTAGTACCATACTTATGACTGTCTTTTATTTGTAGAGGATTCTTATTTGCTACAAACATTATTACCTTATAGACATACAGTGACACTACAGTTTGTATTCTGGCTTTTACAAAACTATCTTTACACGATTCTCTATTCTGTAGATTGAATATACATCTTATACATCTCTTCTGCAATTTCAATACTCTATTTACATTTGTGATACTTGAGTTACCCCAGACCTCGATTCCATATTGCAAATGTGGATGAATTAGACCATAATAAACTGATTTTAAGTAGTCTGGATTTAGATATTTTGATAGATTTCTTAGTATATATAAATAGGAACTAATTTTATTGCAGATATAATCTATGTGCATTTTGAATGTCATATTTTCGTCCAAGATTATTCCCAAAAATTTGGTGCTTTCTATTTGTTGAATGCTTTCATTGTTTATCCTTACACTGAGAACATTATTGGACCTATTATTTCGGTGTTTGAACATGATTATATTGGTTTTTTGAGGATTTACTTTCAGCTTGTTGCATTTTAGGTAATTGCAAATATTATTTGTTTAAATTATTTGTGTCTTTATTGGCAAATACAACTGAGGTATCATCTGCGTATGTTATTATTTTGTAATTTGTAGATTTTGGAAGGTCATTTACATATAGTATAAATAAGAGAGGCCTGAGTACTGATCCTTGAGGGATGCTTACTTTCACTTGTTCATAACATGATTTAACTGATTTTAGTGTACATCCCTCTTGATAGCGGATTTCAGTGCATTGTGCCCAATTTTTTAGAAAGGATTTTATCATTTCAATGCATTTACCTCGAATGCCGTATTTCTCTAACTTCTCTAGTAGTAATACATGCGCCACACTATCAAACGCCTTAGATAAGTCAAGAAATATTCCAGCTGTTTTTCCAGAGTTTTCAAGTTCTTGTAATATTACATGATACAGCTCAGCTATAGCAGTAGTTGTGGAGAATTTCTTCCTAAAACCATGTTGCGATGGGTAAAACAAGTGATGAATCTTATCTTATGGGTGCAATGGGACAAATAAGGGCTTGGTGTTATTATTTGTAATAAATATTCAGGTCCTCTGCTAATTCAGTTTTATTACCATTGGCTCGCAATAGATTCACAAATTAACTTCACACTTGTACAGTGAGTAGCACTTTTGAGTCTTGAAGCTATTGCATACAAGAACTTTCTGGTTTCGTAAGAGAAGTAACCTTAGTCTTCTCTTTTTTTAGTATTTGAAAATATTCATGATACAACTATGTGTATCACATATTCTGACATTTAGTGGTATATCCATCGTTGGGTTACTAACAAATTTTCTATTCGGTAGCACTGATATGCAACCGTCTCTTACGACACATGTATTGCTAGTAATGATTCATTACCTCTGTATAGGGGTAATTGTTTATTTCCCTAGTTATGGACATAGTGGTCATGATTAAAGCCGGGGTTTGTATGTAATATCAAGGTGCGAAATGTGTACATATTTATGTAACAAAAAACATCAAAATGTGTAATGGAATATGTAATATCAACAAAATATGTAAAATTATGTAATAATCTAAATGCTAAGATTACAACCTCAAATCTAAATGCGGACTGCAAATTACTCAGAATTTTGTATTTTGATGGATCTGCAAGTATATAAATTAATTACAATGAGTTAAAATGTACTAAATATAGAATTAATTATAGGGAAACTGTTTTGCTGTATGCAGAATTTACCTAAAATTTGTTTTCAAGTAGGTAATCACGAAATAAAAATGTGTTTTGGATTATGTTTATTAAACTTACTCATTTCACATAATTGTTTTACTTAAATAATGTTGAAGCAATGTTGAAATACTGAACCAATTTATCAATGAGTGAAACAATGAATTCAAAATAATTAAATTTTATAATGAAGATGCATTTTCAGTTTTATATCTCTTGACATACAATGAACAACCAGGCATTTTCATTTTGAGTCTTTTGCTTCTTTCAATGTACCATATACTTCTCCATATTTTCAGGGGTCATTGTTTGTCTCCTATCGAATAAAATGTTCTTTTAAACAGAGAAACTTCTGTCCACGTCAGACGAAGTAATAGCATATTTTATCTGATTTGCAGAGAAATGTTTTGATAAATCGACAGTCACCATTTAGCAGTTTAGACACGGACACAAGCATAGAGTACCCTGGATTCCCGTTTAGCACAGCTTTAAATTTGTCACCTACCTTCCTTTCTGCAACTACACTAAGCTTCTGTGATGCACGTTCCATTAAATCCAGATATTCGTGAAGAAGGGAACCTGATATCTTGATGGTGCTAGGCAACCAGCCGAAGTTACTTTTGATGTAAGCACAGGAGCTTGCCAATTTCAGATCTTTAAAGATGTCCTGAGATTCACGTATGGAAGCAGCTACTTCTGAAGAGAACATGTTCACCAGTGACTGGACTCCTTCAAAATGTTTACAATAAAAGTTCACAGCTTCTAACCACATACCCCATCTTTGTAAGTACTGGCTCAGGAGGCAAAGGGAAATGTTGGAGATGATTTTTATAGCCCTGAATTCTGTGCGCTGCTTTCACGAAGACCTTTTTTGTTGCTCATATCAACTTATTCACACAAGGAAAATTACTTCTTGCTACTTCAGCAACACGTTGCAATGCATGGGCCAAGCAGGTACATTTGGGTAGAAAACCTTAAGGGCAGTAGCAGCTTTAATCGTGTACGCTGCGGCATCTGAACCTTTTCCTCATACACACACTCTGGCCACAGAATCTTCATTCCATCATTTACGAATCTTGCAATTGTAGAATGATTTGTTTGTTCCAACACCTTGCAGCAGATTAGGACTTTCTAAATCTAGTTTTATACTACTAAATTTGCTATGTACCTACCGACCCATGTCATCTGTAGTTTCATCGATGGCAAACCAAATACAGGAGTCTCCAATTTCATTCCGTATATGAGCAACTGCTTCTCCATAACACATATGAAAATACTTTTTCCTCAGAGTAGATTTGTCTGGAATAACTTTCTTGCAATATTTTTTTAGAAAGGAGCGAAATTGAGGAATTTGAAGTTAATACCACGAAGTATTAGCTGCAACCATTGCACTGCACAAGTCTTTAAAAAGTCATTTCCGGACAGTTCCTGTTGCATTTGTGTCAACAGAACTTGCTTTCTAGAAGACCAAAAGTGTTTGTTGCGTATGTGAAGAGCACCTTTGATATGTTGTTCCAATTGAGATTTCACAGAACAGCCAATTCTTTTACCGCATCCTTGACAGACTATTGCTTTTCTGTCGATTGTAAAGGCGCATCTAATTTCACCCATGAATTCAATTTTCAGGATAGCGAGGATGCAACTGGTGCCATTTTACTAAGACTTGCAAGAAACTAACTGCAATATTCTCGCCTCGCTATATTGATGGTTGTCCAGAGGCCCACTTTGTTTCCTCGCAGCTGTTATATTACAAGATGCCGACTACCGCGACAATGGTAACAATCAATTTCCCCAGCCCTTGTAAATGCCCAATGCACCTCTTTGATATAAACGGACAACAATAGAATGAGGCGAGGCGGTCAATTTAGCATTCTTAATTTAACTTGCATCCTATTTTGCAGATTGATTTTTGTTGCTTTCAGCAAAACTTATGAAAACAGTAGTTAATAATATGACTACATTTTTTAAAAAATAACAAAATTGTAACGAAACCCAGAAAATATGTACGTTTTATGTAACATCGTTAAAATATGTAGAAACGTGCAAAATGTGTAAAATAAAAATTTGTATGGGAGTCCCAAATGACGTAGTTCGCCAACATTTTTGCTTCTCATTGAAATATTATGCGGGATTTAAAATATGTAATTACATAAAAATCCGGGCTCTAGTCATGATCAACCTCGAACATATTTCCTATTAATTCGCAATAGATTCAGGACATGGATTAAGAAATACAATTTTAATAATTACATTGCATATACAATATTTACATGTGTTATGTCTAAACAACTTGACATATTGAATATTGGTATTTATCTTTTCTCTGGTGCATTTTAACACACACTTCCTGTCACATACGTGATATGGAGACCATCGTCTTTACTACCAATGGTTTCTTGACTGGCATTTGAAGAGGAAGAATCTGTTGTTCGAAATGTGTCTGGATAAAAAGTAAAGTGAAACTAAAAGTGTATGTGTTGACTCAAATACTTCTACAAATCAAGTAAATGTTATAAAGCTATTAACAGTGAAGCAATATAAATAAAATATTTAGGGTTTCAGTAACTTGCATTATATACAAAAGATAATTGAAGCCACCTCTCTAAATGTTTGTTATATTACTTGATTCTCAAAAACAAGTTGTCATTTTAGAATCTCCTAATCAGTGAGGTAGTATTATTTGATTCTTCATTATGTGCCTACAGCATCACTGATAATGAGTCCATTGCATGACTAATACATTACACCATGAAACATAATTTTAAATGTCCATTATAGTTTTCCACTGCCCCACACCACAATCTTGGTGTGCACAAAATATACTGTAGAAGAGCTTCTTCCATTGATGGAATTGAGTTTATAAGGATGTTTTTATAGCAATTGTTGGAAGTACATTTCAGTAAAATATGCTCGAGGTCCTCTTCTTTCAGACAGAGTGGACACATAGGCAGTTCTGTTAAGTAAAAACGATATAGGTACTTTGTGCCCTGTTCTGGATCTTGAAGCAAAAACCTGGACACTTCTTGGAATGTTGTTGCATATGTTTTACATCATTTGGTACTTTGAGTAGTTGCAATGCTTTTCCATTTTCTGATGTTAACCATGTGTTTGTCCATTCTTTTGTGAGTGAGTGATTAACCAGTCTTATTGCCATTAGTAGAGATATCCGTTTTGAAGCTGTTGTATTGTAATGTTGAAGCAGTTTTGGCAATTTCATCTGCTATCACATTGCCTGATATACTACAGTGTCCAGGAATCCATTGTAGTTGCATTTCTTTTCCTTTCTGTATCAACTCTAGCAACATCTTTTGAATTGGAGCTGTTCGATAGGAGTATGTTGTTGGTTCATAATTACTTATACTATATATTGCTGCTTTAGATTCGATGAAAATGCGAATATGTGGCCAATTGATAACTAACAAATACAAACATATTGTTAGAGCCTAGACTCCCAGCACCATCTGTTGGTAACACTTGGAACTAGTACAGGTTCTGCGAAAGGTCCACAAGTTTCGAGATATTTCGTTACGGTTTGAGATGATCCTTGCTAGAATGTGCTGGTCTATAAATAGGGCGGTCGACCACAGCCACTGCATGATATTTGTAAAAGAGTGAAGATAATTTATTATTTGTAATTTCATAAGAATAAAGTTGAATTGGCGGAGAATTGAACACTTACTGGAAGTATAAGAATTATCGCCCTTATTTGTCAGCTTACACCCATAACGCCCTGTAGATAAGACTCATAGCTACAGCAGAATCATCATAAAAGAGCTGCTATAGATCTTAAAATGCATGGAGCAAGTGCATCACTGCTTTGTGGCTGCACACTGTGATGTAGGTTAAAATATTTCTCATTGATGAAATTCAACTTGACAAATTTAGCAGCGCACAAGAATTAATCATCACTATTTGTTACATTAGGTTACATTTAGAATTCATTTGCAGGTTTGGAGGATACTACTGGTAGCAAGCTTTATTTAAATGTACAAGCAAATGTGTTTTTATTTGCTTAAGACTGATGTTCCTTTTACATAAGAGGGATTAATCATTGATATGACATAACTGTTACTTGTGTTTCTTTGGCTGCATTTGCTGTAAGACATGTTAATACAATAAACTTTATTGTTGTACATCAAATCCTTATTTGGTTTTAGTTTGTGGAAAAGCTTGGAGATGCCAAAATAGAACTTTGTGGTGCTGAATTGGAAGCAAGAACTCTGGAAGGTGAAGAAGAGGAGGAATATATGAAGAAAACCATGGAGACTTTGGAAAAAAGGAGGCATAGCTACAGGGGTAAATGGGGACGTAAAGGTAAGATGCCAGATATTAAACTCTTCTTTTTCTAGAACTTTCCAATAGTACTAGTTCACTGTAGTTGCACAAGTGGCAGTAGAAGGAACTTGAAAAGTGGCAGATAAATTGAAATTAAACCCATACAGAGAAAATATAAAGGGGGTTATTTTTCTTATAGCAATAAATTAAAAATGGGTATAATTAATGGTTGCACACTATGGTAGTTTCACTCTAAGAATATATCCTTTTGTAAACAATGCACACAATGTGTTCCTCTGTCTTCTCACTCTGATTACTTTGGTAATCATATCATTACTCACATCTATCACATGTTGTAGTTTTAGAAACTGGCTAACCCTGTGATACAACAGCTCTTATGGGCCAAGGTCTATTGCCCAGAGGTCATGAGTGACATGTAGTACTGGGGAGTGGTACATGGTCAGCATCCTGGTGCCTTCAGGCAGGTATATGCAGTCTTTGCAACCAGAGGCCACTACTTCTCAATCAATTGGCACCTCTGAGACCTAACGAGGCTGATTACACCTTGGACCAGATCTCCCAGCAGGAAAAACTCCCCCATGTCGGTACCAGGAATTGAACCGGAGTCTCTTGCTTTGTAAACAGGAATGCTATAGAGAAAACAGCTTATTGGAATGCCCCAAAAACCAACTTGATATCTTCCCTCTATCATGGCACAGTCTGGTTATATTTAGTGATTCTTTATCTGTAAGGCGGTATTAGTACCGCCAACTGTTCATAAAAGATAACCATGGTAAAGCTACTGCCATAGTTGGTGTTATTGTACCCATTATGTTGCCACAGAAGCCCCTCTTTCTGAATCCATTGAAGGGAAGCCAGTTGACAGATTTTAAAGCAAGATTCTGTTTAGACACCATATTAATCTGTGGACGTCATTGTGCTGCTCATGTGTGTGTGCTTTTGTCTTGAATTGTCTTAGAGCAGGCATCCCAAACACACCGCATGCTCGGGCGGAAGTAAAAGCCCTCAAGCCCTGACCGTCTGGTTGCGGGCAAGAAATGGAGGTGCTACACTGGTGGAACTATGATTGTGTAAATTAACTTACACTTTCACTGTCAATTACATAATAGTGATAGCAGTATTTTATACACTTTAATACTGATAACTAATATAATACAAAATAAAATCTGTTGTTAGCTAGTGCTGGATTTCTGACAATGAAGTCATTAATCCCCTCTCCAGTATTTTTCAACATAAATACTGAAGAGACTTAGCAGTAATAGTAACCGCTTTTTAGAGAGCACCATATTTTTATGTTTTGGCGGTCACATCACTCTCTCACAACCCCCAGAATGTCTGGAGGACCACACCTAACCAGGAGAATTATCAAAGTAAATTCACCGACCATATCCTCTGATTACCAATCAGAGGACGTATTACATGCAATGACAGGTCAGCATGTTAGGGTTTAAGATTTTATAGAGAAATGGAGAGGTTGGAAAAATAAAGACTCCCTAGCCCTCCGGAACCCTAATAGCATCGGGGTCGGAAGAGAACAAGAGATGACCAAGGTAAGGTCAGATAGAAAAGTTACAGTGAGGAGCAAAACACCAGTAAGTGGAAGTAATGTTCTGCTCAGCTTGGGTATCTTGTGGTCGCCATTCACATATCCCCTAGATGGAGACCCCCGAGTACAAAATAAAAAAAAAAAATCTTATTGGCAGGAATTTCAATTAACAAAACACAAACATTCATATAAAGCTAATAAAGTAAATAAATAATGTAATAGGACATAGAACTTTCTTCTTGTTGGTACTATGCAATTCAATGAAGTAAACACTACAGATAAACAAAATATTTTTCAAATAAAAGTCTCTATGAAAACTGTTCTTTCTTAGCCATCCAACAATTGTCGTGGTTTTTGCAAGCTACCCAATCGCAAACATCCTTTCAAGTGTTCATCACTTAACTGGCTTCTGTGACGTTACTTTGTACACTTCATTAAGGAAAACAGTGATCACAAACATAGGTTGTCCCGAGCATGCACAAAAGTCTTTTTGCTAAATTGTGGAGTTCAGGAAATCTTTCACATTTTACACAGGTGTAGAAATGGTTTACACTTTTTCTATTTTAATATTTATCTTTTAATTCTATCATTTTTCAAATCTATTACTTCTAACTGCAGTTCAACAGCACTATCGAGGATATCCACTGAAAATGGTGTTGCAAATAACTTAACTTTTTTTCTCAAGTGGTATAATGTTAACTTTTTTCTCAAGTGGTATGTCCTGGAATCTATGTTCAAATTCTTCACGCAATTGTCGCAGCCATAGTAAGTAGGACACCGCAGTACTAATATGTGGCATTATACCACCACTGCACTGATATACTGGACTGTATAGCTGAGCGGCCTGCAGTGAGTGTAATGTTGTGGATTCACTGCCCCTTTTCTGGTTGACCTGTTGGCTTGAAGTCCTTGTCTTGTCGATGCAGCTGAGGAGGTGCCAATTTCTCAGGGTCTCAGCCTCGATGAGAGATGTTGGTCTTTAGGAGAGGAGCGGTGTGTTGGATGGTGATGAGAAGGAATGGGTTTTATGCGGGGTTCCTCTGAAGAAAAACATGAGATGCACTTTCCGTATTGGCAAAAGTCTAAATTCAATTTCTCATATTCCTCAATAAAACGCTTGATCATTAAAAATTTTTCTCATTCATACCTACAAGAAATAGAAACAAATGCCAAAGATAAAAAATGGATTACACTACTTTCCAACCCAGATATAATCCCCCAGAGACCAAGGAAAACAGTGGTTGCAGCCTTCCGGCTACTGACAAATCACGACTGCTTAGCAAGTCATCTCTACAGAATAGGTATCTCAGCCTCACCAATATGTGTCCTGTGTAACGATCCAGCAGAAATGAATGAAGAACACTTGAAGACCTGTGAAGCATTAAGATCAGAAGAAACTACAGTTCAAAAGTATTGGAAGGCACGAATGCTAATGGCTTCATTGCCAGATGCAAGGCGCTAGAAAACAACAACAACAACAACAACTTTCCGTATTGGCACTTCGGAATACAAGGAACTGTGCAAGTCCTATCTTCCACCTGTTAACTATATTATGATCACCTACTGTGCTGAATGAATCCTAATTCCTATATAAACAATATACAATCACTGGATATGTAGCAACTCAGTGGCACTTGACAAGACACTTCCTAATAATGTGGCTTCTATTCCGTGACCCGGAGACTCAACCTTCCCTTACACCTGATAGCACTGAACTGTCGAGTTTCTCACCAACGCTTTTCTCATGGCCAGGGTGGGGAGGGGGGATTTCGAATTTTTCACCATAAACATTTTTCTCCTGATTGGCTATTCTTATTGGGCTTTTATGTTCATTTGTTTTCTCTTTAAACCTTTAAATTTTAGCAACGGTTTGAGAGTTCGTTTAGAGACTCATGGTACTTTAGGAAGGCAACAACAATAATAGAATGCCAAGGTTTTATTGCCCCACGCCAAAATTGTACCAACGGCCGTATAAATTATCTTGCTTTCTTGGCAGGAAACTTGCAGGTTTCCCTACGTAACTGTGCATGTGTTTATTTATCAACCTTTATGAAACTTAGAACCTAAATATAATTCTTCAAGGACTTTTGTTTGATATAATTTTCAAGGAAATTACTACAAAAACATGGATAGTTAATAAACTATTTCCGTAATTATGACAGATTAAATCTGGACACCCATTGTTAGGCGGAAATACCGCTACTATGTTCAGTCCCGCGTGCCCTCAAGCGACCTTGACTCGACTTGGGGATGCCTGTCTTAGAGCATTATATGCAGTCATAGTTACTGTCATTTTTACTTTTGTTTTCGCAACATGGAAGTGCGTTAAATATTTTACAATATTTAGTGTTCAGCAGTAAAAGTAACCACCTTTTAGAGAGCACCCTTGTTTTGCATGGTTAGCAAAACATTCGAACAAAATTGGGATATATTCTTTACCATTCTGTTCTCTATATGAGCTGCAAGAGGAAATAGACCAAGAGCACCTTCAAATATACCCAGCCCTTTCTAGTGCATCCATCAGTGAAAAATATTGGAGAGCAGTTCATTGTCAGAAATCCAGCATTAGCCAACAATAATAGTTGTATGTAAGTACATTGACAGTACTCCTTTTGGTGTAATGTGCACTGCAATTTAGTGTAATGTCAGCCATATTGAATTCTTGGGAACTCAGGATAAGCTGTTTCCCCTATACCACTACAAAAAGAAAACATATATTAGAAATATAAGTAGCACTATTGGTTTCTTTATTTCATTTTTCTGTGTCATAGCATTGCATCTACTTGCCTTTGTGCTATCTACATCTTTGACAATTCTATCCTCATCCTACTCTCATGCTACTTCTGCATTTTACTATCTTGTGAGTGAATTTTCTTATTTGTCCTTTTACTGTTATCCTATACCCTTATTTCAGTTTGTACTACATTTTTTGTCCTACATTTTCAGATTCTTTTCTATTTTTTGCACTCGCTCATATTACTTTCTTCTATTTTATTCTCTATGTGCTAAATCTTCTTTCCTATCTTTTCCCATTTTCTGTCCCAGCTCATTCCTACCTGGTAAAGTTATGATTGTATCGCAGACACGAAGTAACAATACTGTAATTGTTCCAGACGTAAATATAGATTATGCAAATGTGAATGCAATCCTGAAACACACACACACACAGTTCAATTTCTTGAACTTGGCTTGTGTTAATACATTCAGTTTTGGTCAGTGTTCCAGTCATATGTACTGTAGAAAGGAGAGAGTACTCATTACGTCACTTGAACAAAGGGAGAGGTAGTAATAGTTATCAAAAACTTTAAAGTATAGGTTTTGATGAGGCAAAACTTACTGCAGTGAAACCCCGATGGGTCAACTCTTGATAACTCAACTTTATTTTATCAAATTGTGTAAGCTTTCATGACCGGTGTCATAAAATACAAAATGATTATCCAGGCTTGCGGGCCGTGGTCTAGTGTAAAAATCTCCTTGCAGACGTTTCGTTTGAAGCTGCGCCAAACATCCTCAGTGGTGTATCCGTAGTACTCTGCTAGTCTCGGTGACGACTGATATGGATCCGTTTGGTTTCACAGGTTTTATATGCTTAGCTATGTGTGGGCATATGACAGTTGGTCTGTTCTTTGTCAGCTACAGTAAACGCCTGCCCATCAACAACATAGACAATGGAAGCAGCCCCCACTTTAACCCATCCCACCCAGCAGCCAAACCAATAAACAAAGACCGGACCAACCGTCATACTCCCACACATGCTAAGCGTATAAAATTTGTGAAACCAAATGGTAGTGTGTTTTAGCTCAGTGTGGTGTCCCCTCCGTAAAATACCTTTACCTTTTTTACTTTCTCAGCTGTGTATAGTAAGTAGAGGAAGTATTCTATTCCATACAGAATTTCGATGTCAAAATTTTACCAGAAATATATGTTTTGAGACCCTCTGAATACAAAAAAAAAATCATCCTTAGAAAAAGGTGTGGGTGTGTATGGGACGCATAACTCAAAAACGAAAAGTCAGTATTTAAGTTTAACATCTTTTAAGGATGTGACAAAGATTTGGAAGAAAATTCCTTCATCCTAAACTACCCTTTATGTGGAAAATTTTGAAATTCTCCAAAATGGCTCCAACGATTTTGATTAAAATGCCATATCTTTAAGAAGTTTTTATGACAAATGCAATGTGTATTTTGAATTTTCTGGCTGTAGCCCATGTAGTCCTGTTTACCCTGGATGACTTTTGCATACTGGTAAACTATAAGAGATAGACCAAATTGTACTATACAAAAATGTAGATCTCAGTAAAACACACAATTGATTTCCACAATTTATGTGTAGAATGAACTATTTCGGAGATATTCCTTGTTATTTTTGCGAGTTTTGGAAAACTTAAAACTTTCATCAAATGGAGCATCATTTTTTTTGTTAGCCGTACAAAGAGAATGAAATTTGAAAGCTTTGGTGCTGTTTTTGCTATTATTGTTACGGAATGCGCTGTGCTATGAGACGTTTTCTATCTAGGTCGTGGTAACGGATGGAATGAAATATCACACAATGTTTCTTTACCACAATGTATTAATTTATTAACACTTCATCGATACTTTACGTTAAACAATTTCTCTCAGCACCATTCTAAATGCTTAAAAACCTTTACACTTTTTCACTTAGTGGAACTTATGCTTGATGAAAGTTTGGTGAAAGTTCCATGTTCACACTACCTAAATATGATTGTCTTTTCATCTTGAAGATACACACGCGAGTGAACAGTTTTTTGGCGTCATTTGACACGACACTGCCTTTTTCATATCCATCCGCGTATGCGTCCATCAAATAGGTCTTTCTCGTTAGGGAAGCGACCCCTAATCATCCTCCCCTACTTTTATTATGAAACACGTACAATTCTAATATTTATACATATATATTAAAATCAAATATGGAAAGATTTATGACGTCTTTGTGCAAACTTAGTTGTTCGTAACAATGAACCTTATCAACATGTTTTCGTCATTTAATTATCTCATACCAACATCAAAAAACAAATTACACTTTTAACAAACATTCACATGAACGATTTTCTTTTGGGGTCTTCTAATATTCTGTCTCACATGCCCCTTGTTTTGTTTTTCAAGTTGTCACCTATATTTACAGTCTTGAAACACAATACAATACTTCTCCCTATTCCTCTGATGCAATCACTTTGTACAATTTTTTTTTTCTTTACAGTCTTCTTCGCTGTTTGTCTTTGTCTTTTGTTTTGGCATGACACAGCATGTCTTTATAAATTTCACATATTCAGTTACTACACAATACATGTTCAGTTATTATACATCACATATTCAGTTATTATGTAATACATATTCAGTTATTGTACAACACATTCAGTTATTATACAACACATTCAGTTATTATACAACACATACTCAGTTATTGTACATTTGACATTGACACAAATATAATTTAAGTGTATCATGGTTTATTGTGTGGCTTTTGACTTATGTTCCTTGTTATGAGGAGAGAAAAACAGGATACAAATTTTGAGCTAATGATTATGATCATATTTATGGCAATATTTTATTCAGTTCTTTGCTTTGTAAGCTTATTATGTATAGGCAGGTCGTTGAGTCGGTTCTTAAACTCTGATGTTACTAATGGTACCATTTTTTTTTTTAATTGGGTTCTTATTCATTATTATTTGGTTCAACATTTCTTCAAGCTTAGCATTGGCTATATCCATCTTAATTCATGGGCATTGCTTTTCTGACTATGGTTTTTCTTACTTCACTAATTGTCACCTCTTTGTCTCTTATCTCTATAAGAGAAAACTTCTATACTTATAATTATTCTGCAATTGTATTATTTTTCTTCTCAATTCACCCTCTACATCTTTGTGTCAAAATATTTTTATCTTTGTCATCACAATTGATTCCTTTTTATATTTGTCCCTGACATCCTTATGTCAAAAACACATTATTTTCCGTCGCTATAATTCATTTCTTTAATGACAATCAGTGTCCTCATCTGTCTTTGTTGACAATGCTCTTTGTGGTCAATATAGCCGATGACTATGTTGGTTTTCTTTCTTGTTGTAATTTCTAATCTGAACATAATCTTCCATAAGTAACCCATTAAAAATTATTATTTTCCATCATCTCTACTATTCCTGCCTTACATGTTGTTGGCAAAGACTATTTGGTCCTTTCTTTGTATGGTTTTAATTTATTTTTATGGTATCTTCCTACCAACTTGCCATTTGTATTCTGTAGCTCATACGTATGGTCACCCAGCTTTTTTGTTATGACCAGTGGTCCAGTGTACAGTATTTCCATCTTTCCAGATCTTTTCTCAGATGCCTTGGATGCTTTGTGGCTTCTTATGAGCACCTTTTCTCCAATTTGTGGGGACCATTTCCTGACGAATCTTTTTACCTTGTTCCTCCCTTTTTCAGCCTTTTGCTGTAACCTTCTGAATGCCAATTGACATTTTTCCTTCTCTGTCAATTCCCTTTGAGCAGCCATCGTAGTGTCAATTGTCAATCTCTTGGGTTTTGTGTTGGTCATCAATTCGATTGGGACGAACTTAGTTGTTGTAATTTCCCTGAGTGTTGGTGGTGGTGGTTGTTTCTGTATTCTGTGCAGCATCTGCCCTATTTGGCACATTTTCATCTACTTCCTGCTGTCTTATGTTGCCAGTGTACCATTGGTTTCTGCCCCTTTGGCATGAACCTCTGTTGTATGACGGTCTTTGGTTGTTGAAGTATTCCCTACAGAATCGTATGTGGTTCACTTGATGGGTACGGTCTCCTGGTCTTCCATGATCATATGTATATGTTCGGTATCTCGATTCACCCCTCGGTATTGTGTCGTGGTACCACTGTCTTGTGTTCTCCATCCTCTCGCCATGATTGTGTGGTTGTGGGAAATGGTGTGCCCCTCTCCCCCTTTCATGGGTGCTCCTAGTATTTCTATCTTCTCCCTCATTCTGGTTGTTCGTAGCCGTGCTCCGGTTTAAGATGGGTGAGTTTGGGTGACCGTTCCTATGTCTATGCTCATTAGGCCGACCATTTTGTGTTTCGAAGGCTGTCAGCAATTCTATCATATCTGCAAAATGTACTGGCCTCGCAACAATTACACTCTGTTCTCACCGTGTCTGGGAAATGTCTTGTTATGCTGGTAATTAGCTCTGCTTCCGACAGGTTAGGGTCTAATAGCTTTCCTTTGTTGGCTACTTTCATAAAATAATCGACTAGCGATAACCCTTTGGTTGGATCATATCTACCTGTCGCTAGCTCTACCCTAGTTTGGTTTTGCTTAGCTGGGCCCCAATACCTTGATAGGAATAAATTTCTGAATGAGCTATACGACTCATGACCAGCGAGTGTTAACCTGAGCCATTCTAATGCCTTGTTTTTTAAGCTTTTCTTTACTATCATCATCCTAAGCTCATTTGGTATCCTTTTCACTTTAAAATACTCTTCCATCTCTTTAACAAAGAGTTTTGGATCGTCTCCCTTCTCCTCGTCAAATGTAGGTGGTGTGATTTCATGTAATATGCTGTTGGTGTAGCATGTGTTGTGTCGTTGTTTGGTTGTGAACCTCTTTCTCTGTATGGTGAGTCAACATTTTGTACAGTATTCAAATAACTCATCTTGTATATTGCTTACATCTAAATCATCTTGCCTTTGTAGTGCATTCACAACATCATTTACATTAGCCAAATTTTCCTTTCCTTTTTGCATTTCTTCACAAATTGATTTTAAATCATTCTTTATTTCTAAGTGACTTTGTTTCATATCATTTATAGCATCCTGTTGCGAATGTACTACATCAGTCATAGTCTTAATTTTAGGAATTACAATTTGTTCTACAGTTTCATTAATAATGTCTTTCTTTACTACCTCAATCTCTTTCCTTAATTCCTCAGTTATTTCTACTTTTACATTTGTAATCTTACAGTCTACACTTGCATTACATTCTGTTATTTCATCTCTACATCTACCAATTTCTCCTTCTAATACAATCTTATTTTCTCTCATTTCTGATTCTATTTTTCCCATCCTATCTCCTATGATTTCTATCCTAGCTTCTAAGGCTTCCTTTGTTTCATTTAAGTTTTTATGTACTAATTTTAAATTAGTTTCCATTACTTTCATATTTTCTTTACATTCCTGTCTTCCTAATTCTATTTTCTGTTCTAAGTTCTGTCTTCCTAATTCCATTTTCTGTTCTAAGTTCTGTCTTCCTAATTCCATTTTCTGTTCTAAGTCCTTTCTCACTTCCTCCATTTTCTGACCTATTTCTTCCTTATTCTGTTCTAGTTTCTGGCCTATACTCTGACCTAAACTTTGTTCTATGTCCTGTTTTAATTCTGCCCTATTCTGTTCCATTTTCTGACCTAAACTTTGTTCTATGTCCTGTTTTAATTCTGCCCTATTCTGTTCCATTTTCTGATCTAAACTTCGTTCTATGTCCTGCTTTAATTCTACCTTATTTTGTTCCATTCTCTGACCTAAACTTTGTTCTAGTCTTTCAAACATGATCATTAATAACCTTTGGTCTTTTCCTATTGCTACCTGTTCCTCACTTTCTGGTTCTATTTGATAACTAGGCCTATCTGCCCCTTCCCCACTCCTGTTTCTATCTCTTTTCGCGACATTTTAGTTTCTTTATTCAATTCACTTAGGGTTAAAAGTCCCACTACTTTGCCGCTTCGCAGTAACATAAAAATGAACATAAAATGGATGTAAAAATAAAATTTTTGATCCTACTTTTTTTTCCGTTGATTTGTCCAGTTATGTACGTCTCCTGGGCAGTTGGCTTCGCTAGACGATCTCCGGTGTTTTCCCGCGTTGATTATCCGTTCATCAGTGTTCTGATGTATCGTTGATTATCCATTCATCGGTGTTCTGATGTTGATATCAAACGGTCTAATGGCGTCTTCTTTCTTTTTGGCGCGATGATATGGCGTCACTTGGTATTTCGCGTAAGTTCATTTTCCGTAATTTGCATTCCATCCTAAATTCGTGTTCCACGTTGGGCAAGCCATTTGGTGCTGTTTTTGCTATTATTGTTACGGAATGCGCTGTGCTATGAGACTCGTTTTCTATCTAGGTCGTGGTAACGGATGGAATGAAATATCACACAATGTTTCTTTACCACAATGTATTAATTTATTAACACTTCATCGATACTTTACATTAAACAATTTCTCTCAGCACCATTCTAAATGCTTAAAAACCTTTACACTTTTTCACTTAGTGGAACTTATGCTTGATGAAAGTTTGGTGAAAGTTCCATGTTCACACTACCTAAATATGATTGTCTTTTCATCTCGAAGATACACACGCGAGTGAACAGTTTTTTGGCGTCATTTGAGGCGACACTGCCTTTTTCATATCCATCTGCGTATGCGTCCATCAAATAGTTCTTTCTCGTTAGGGAAGCGACCCCTAATCATCCTCCCCTACTTTTATTATGAAACACATACAATTCTAATATTTATACATATATATTAAAATCAAATATGGAAAGATTTATGACGTCTTTGTGCAAACTTAGTTGTTCGTAACAATGAACCTTATCAACATGTTTTCGTCATTTAATTATCTCATACCAACATCAAAAAACAAATTACACTTTTAACAAACATTCACATGAACGATTTTCTTTTGGGGTCTTCTAATATTCTGTCTCAGCTTTAAAAGATATAACTCGCTCAAAGCCTACTGCATTCCTATATTCCCCTTGCACTTAAAAGAAAATACACAGAACAATAATTTCTGCAAATGTTTATCTCAACTAGCACAAAGATATGGAAATAAGAGTTTGTAAGAATGATTAGTACTAGAGTAGAGAAAGTCATGTGAGTGCAACACATCAGATTTTTTTACCTTTACTAATAATGTACTGGCTTTAAAGATGTTCATTGTTTCCAAAAGGAATGCATACGTTGGTGGAAATATGAAAAGTTTAAGAATGCTGGCCTATCAAGGAAAGCATTCAGGGGGCTGAAGACCGGGAAATTCAGGAAATTCATATGCTTGTCCCTCATTTGTGCGGTAGAAATAAAACAAGAGTTTGCCAATATGTTGTGAACATTTTCTAATTGCATTCATTATTTAGTTAATTTTTCCTGTGCAAAAACGTTCCATAATTCAGGGTGGTGTTTTATGTAAGGCATTTCTGTACCTGTACCGTGTTTATTGTATTTTGGTAAGAAAAGTACACAAAAAAAAGGCTTGTTTTGGCGTTAGCATAATCTTTATTTTTTCAGGAGGCAGGGGTGGCCGAGGAAAACGGAGGGGCAGTCCAGTTCGCGGCGCACCACCATCCAAAAGGGGTACAAAATCTGGAAACGATTCAAAAGCAGATGTTGTCAAAATTGGTGGTGATAAT
This sequence comes from Tenodera sinensis, assembly GCA_030765045.1. Classification (NCBI taxonomy): domain Eukaryota; kingdom Metazoa; phylum Arthropoda; class Insecta; order Mantodea; family Mantidae; genus Tenodera; species Tenodera sinensis. The sequence continues at coordinate 37,305,471 of CM060970.1, forward strand.
GATTAAACTGTGGAAGAAGTGTGACTGATAATTTCAGTGAAATTGGTGAACATTTACATACCAAACCAGGAAATTACTTTTCATTTTGCTAAATAACAATTCATTTCTAAAAAATCGTATGCAGTATGTGCTCTCTCCATTTCCTTCTGTTTCTTAACAAGGTAATTAGCACATGCCACAGATTCTTTATGTGCAAACAGTAGTTTGTATTTTATCAAAATGAAATTATCGTATATAATTTTAATTAAGTAGGCTGCATTTATTTTTATTATATGGTTGACTTACCTGTCCTTGTGGAAGAAGTTGCAAGTGTATAAAAACTAAGTTCAGTGGGTGCATTGTTATTTGTTGTATGAAAAAAAAATAGAAACGTTATGTTCCATGTGCATTCACTGAAGAATGAAAGGAATCTCTTTTTTTAAATTAACTGAATTGGTCATAGTGAAAGGCATTGTTGATTTTTGTGGTTTCAGTTCTGTAGGAGTTCAGGTTAACAAAATGGTGATCATTGTGTTTTGCTATACTGATATTTCGGCTATTCTTTTTCATTGCTTCACATGCTCCACTCTTCTTATAAAAAGCATGCTTTGGCTTCATTTTGTGGCTTAGGGCCCTAACTTTGCAATTTTGGGACCTGCACTCATACAGAACTTTCACCAATTTTTGTAACTTGAGAGATCATGCTTCTACAGATTCAAACACGAATGTTTAAATTTGCATATTTTTTAATAAATATTTTATAAAATTGATATAATGGTTTTTAGCAATTGAAACAATATAATGTGCAAGTAGCTAAGGACTCGGCCTGTTAAGAGCCATTCATTCATTACGAAACATCAGAAAAGTTGAAAACAACTAAATTTATATAACTATGGCGTCTGTTTGATTTAGCTCATATTAACCTTAGGCTTGTAATTATTAATGTGACAGACTACTCAGCATATTGGAATGGCATGATTCTCAAGCACCGTATGGGTGCTGTAAATGCCTCATAAAAATAAACTTATTATTTCATACAACTGAAGAAACAGTTTGTTGACATTGAATCAATATAAATCAAGAAATATAGTTGAACCTGCTTTATACGTAAACCAGTTCTAAGTAATTTGCATTTATAGGTTCCAGCAAAATGTTGCTTAGAAACCTATTGATAGAACCTTATCTATATGTAATGCAGTTATACATAATTCACTGTTATAAGTATTAAATTTCAGTGAAATACAACTGAGTTTTACATAATTATGAACATACACCATATGCTATCTTATCAGCAATTCAAGGTGTATTTTCCTTATCTCTGTTGACAAAGACACAAGCTGAGCAGGCGGCTTTTGGCTGTGGAAGCAAAAGATAAAGATGTTTGCTGGTAGAGCTGGCGGCTTTCGGCACGACGAGTGAGTGAGTGGAGTTTAAGGGTCTGTCGACAGCTAGGTCTTTTGGGCCCATGGAGCGCCAATGTCATAGCAACAAACGAGAAGTAAAGAAGTGTTAAACCTCTGCACCCCTAACACCAGATGGTAGCAGAGAGAGGGAACAAAAGGATAGCGTCAGTCACCCAATGGCTGATGATGGGATCGAACGGTCTTGAAAACGTTTCCAGTTTTTAAAACAATTTAAATGAAGGTGAGTGTAAAAAAGTGACTCAGAATGACCTCAAACTAAAAGTAAAGATAGTTTTCGGTATCTGATGTTTACTGCTTAACAGCAGTTTTATTTCTCAGTTTGTTTTAATCAGCCATGAACAGAAAAAGGAAATGTTCTACACTTGATCAGATAGTAAAATTCATGCAAAGGGTGGAACTTAATTTACACAAAACCAAATTGCTTCAGACTTAGGAATTGTTTCTCATGCTATGTAGTCACTAGCAACAAAATGAGTTGTGCACATTTAATGCAAATGAAACCAGCCAAATCAACTGATTTCTTTAAAGCAGGACCAAGTTCAAAATAATGCTTTCTTCAATCTTTGTAAAGTGTTACACATTTAGGACCACTGTATTGCTTGCTTGTTTTTCTTTTTTAAGGGTTGCATTATTAATCTAATTTGTAAGTAATTCTGAGTTGCAAGTAATCTTTCCTCCTCCCCTTGATATTCGCATAAATCAGGTTCAACTGTATTTAGAGACTCAAATCAAATTCACTTATCTTTCATAGTTATTGAATTATTTTAAATATTTACTTAATCATGAAATAAATCCAGAGTTTCAATGGATCCATAGGTTTGAGAAAAATATTCATTTTGAAGAATAAGGATTGTGTAATGAATTTTAAAATGTAGCCGATTGTCAAATTTGTTTGCTTTCAGTAGTTAATAATATAAAATCCATTACCTAGTGTCTGTATGATAACAACCATAGTAAACACTCTTGAGTATGTAAGATATTGACTTGCAAAACTGGCCTTTAAATATTTAATATATTTATTATTTATTTATGCCAACAAACTTACTGTTGGTGTTTTTAAACACACAAGCCGTGTGTGGGCAAAGTTTGAGAGGTAGAACTGGAACTTAAAAATTCAATGCCACAACTGGGATTTGAACCACAGACCTTCTGCTTACCGGGTGGACGCTCTAACCACTGAGCTATTGTGACAAACTGCCAGAATGGCATTAAATTCTCAAACCAGTTCGTATAATGCCTTTGTGGTTTACCAGGAGAAATACGAACTGGTTTGAGAATTTAATGCCATTCTGGCAGTTTGTCACAATAGCTCAGTGGTTAGAGCGTCCACCCGGTAAGCGGAAGGTCTGTGGTTCAAATCCCAGTTGTAGCATTGAATTTTTAAGTTCCAGTTCTACCTCTCATTTAATATATTTGTTAGTTATTCATAATTTTTGGACAAATGACTTGGAAATAGCAATATATAAATTATTCAAGAGATTAAACATTCCTTAGACTTGATTAAAGCATTGCAGTTATTGTATACATCTACGTATACTAGTAGGCGTATTTTCAAGATCTGGGAACCTCCCATTTTTTAGGCCTTGAAATATGGGGCAAAATTTGGTAGTGGTGCTTAAATGTTTCCCTTTGTTAGACCCAATACTGTATGTATTGCAGAAACACCAAAACTTACTTTTGAAAGCAACATTCTTGTTTATTCTGAATATAAAATCACACTTTAAAATGTGCCATATAAATGTCGAGACTTAACTTGCAGATTACTCATCTTTTTTGGTGTAAACAGATGGTTGGCAAGGCAAATAGTATACATATACATCAGAATGGCAAATATAACATGTATGTTTAAGTAATTTGAAATTTGGCTGGATGGATGAAGTGGAAGTTGGAAAAAGCACTCACCTTGATCATGAAAACAGCTCCAGCAGTTCAAAACTATCCGGCTTTTCAGTTTTACAAATTAACTTCGCTTTTCCTTCCACTGTTATTAGCAAATGCATCAAATATCTGGTATATGTCGTGAACATGTATGTAGCCAATACTCAATTTTGGAAAAAATACAATGATTTTCAAAAATAAGAAAGGGGAAGAAGTTTCTTAATGTTGAAGTGGAATCTGTAACATTTAAATCACTTGTGTTTTACAAGATATGTTTGGGGAAATGGTTGTTCCCATTAGAGGTCTGCACGGTCCTATATTCTTTGGTTCGGCCCAACCTCAACCAAGTCTGAGCTCAACAAGATGTTATATTGTACCACCTGCCCCAGGCATGATTGTGTAATTTGGTTATAAAAATTATTTGCAATTATTATTATTATTATTATTATTATTATTATTATTATTATTATTATTATTATTATTATTAATCTGAAACGTGTCTGCAGAATAATCATATTGAATTCCTAGTAAAGGAATGCTGCAATAATTGTGCTATTCCTGGAATTCTGACATTGGTGACCAAAAAATGATTAATTTGTACCTCAACTCTCAAGCCTGGTCTTGGCCTGAGCCTGCACAGGCATATTGCTCCCATTATCGGAATGTGTCTTATTTGTGTTGTTAGAGTTTATTGCAGTGATGTTCTATTGTTGTGGCATCTTTTTACATTAAAGGAAAAAATGTTTACATATTCACTGTCGCGCTCGCCTACCACCTAGGCGGCCCGGGTTCGATCCCAGGGACCCGCATGTGGTATTCGTGGTGGACGAAGCGGCGTCAGGGCGGGTTTTCTCCGGGTACTCCGGTTTCCCCCGCCATCTCATTCCACCGGTGCTCCATCTTCATTCCATGTATCATCAGTGTCACCGCCTGCGGTGCCGTAGTAGTAAAAGCAGGCGTTAAACACTACAACAACAAAATATTCACTGTGTTTCCTTGGGGAATTGAAATATATTTTGAGCCTAATCCTATACCTGGTAATGATGTAATGGCACTTACCTTGTGCACCCACCTCAAATTAGCATCAGTTAGAGCTAGACTCTTTTTCTTATATCATGGCGGCGTATAGATTGATGTTTATTTTTCGGCCAAATTATTTGCCTTGTGTCATTCTCCTTAAATGAGTTTAACACTTAACAACAGTTAATCATAATTCACAAACAAATTTTCTGTCCTCTCTTCAATGTGGATTTGAAGAGAGTGTGTAAACACAATATACACTTTGCATTACTCCTTGCACTGCTGCCTTTGTGGTTACATACGTTCTATATTCAGACTATATTGTGCTCTTATTGTTTATTCCACAAAATATAATATCAATCTTTGAACTCCAGATAAAAGTTCATTTTACACTTTTCTTGTTGATTAAGCAAGTGAAGTCAGCTCCTTGATGCCTCTCTTTAGCCTGTTATAATTTTATAAAGAAGCTGCTTCAAATGCCCCTATTATTATCCAAGCATTACAGCATATTATTAATTGTATTACCTTTGTACTTGGATGACAATGCCATCCTCATGTTTTGGGCATTATAATTCAATATTGATGACTATTTCCATAAATGCACAAAGTGATACTTTACATTACGTTACAATTTTTTCAGGTATAGTAATTTTAAATATTTTTACATTAGCCTCTAGGAAATAAATTATTTCGTTGTTTGACGTCAATTGCCAGGATCACATCAGTGTCGCCTGTGTGTCAGAATTTTGTCTTGCAGCAGTTCTTTTACATGCCAGTAAATCTACTGACATGGAGCTGTCATTTTTAAGCACACTTAAAAACCATCAGTCTGGGCCAGATTTGAACTCGTGACCTTGGAGGTCAGTCGGTCTGGGTGGCTCAGTTGGTTAAACACTATTTTTAGCTTTTAGATTTTTACATTTTTCTGTAAATCAGTCGCTAGAAAATACATATGTTGCACAAGAACATGATGTGATTCTTTTGTGAAATAGTAACACTTTCTCGTTAACTTTAATCATTACAATCTTTCTGGTTAGTACCCTTGCATTATGTTTACATTGAGGTAGTGTAACTGCACTATAAGTATCACAGATAAAACAAAATATATCATTCCATGTGCTAGAGAGTCTAAAATCACCTAATAATTCATTTTCAATATTAAGTTGATTCTTCTCATAACATTCAATTCTTTGATTAATACACCTTCGATAAAAATCTATCATTTAATTATATTTTATTGAAGTTTCTACATATTTACTTTCATATCATCCATTCTCTAATACAATAATAATTACTTCATCGTTTTCCGTAATCGTTAATATTTTTGAAATGTAGCATGCTTCTATAATAGTCTGTCGCTCTCAACAATTATATTTGTAACAAGCCTGGATACTACTAATTGTTTATCTCACTTTCCAGTAGTTTTACCATTTCTAGCATAATTGTAACATATTTTCTATAGCTTGAAAGGAATTTGGTGGTGTCGAAATGTGTACCTAAAATTATTTTTGTTTGAGGAATGACCTAAATGGTTGTTATTAATTACTGTGCCCATGACTAGACCAACCTGGAGAAGATTGCAATGTTTACATCACTCTATTAAAAGCTTTCTCCTACTGTCTCTTTTCAGATTAAAATGCCAGCTAACCCAAATCATAATCCCAAATTTTTTAAATTTGGCAAGAAAATGCACATCACAAAACATTTCTTTAAATGTCTCTCACCAAGTATTCTTTTCCTCAATGTGATGCTATTTTGTGAACATTGAACCTCCGGTACCTCCTTTAGCGGAACTTTCTAGTGATGTCTACTAGTTATCTGGCTCCAAGTTATCAATATTTGTTGCACCAAGTGTTTTTATTGAGGCAATAATCTTTATTCAACCATCTGTCAATGTTAATATTGTTGGTAAATATGTATCTCTCAGTGTCTTTATGGGAATGGTTATTTCGATTATCTGGCCCAAACTTGTAGTCCCAAAATTTGCTCCTAGAATTACTGTTCTGGTTTAAGTGTTGATTGAAATTGTGACTACTTGGCCACTGTGCCCCTTCCCCAAGAAAATCATGGTTTTCACGTGCTACAGCATAATAATTTCATTGATTTACCTCTAAGCTCACTTCTGTTACTACACTTTCCTGTCTGATTCGTCCACCTCGAATCCCACATGCAGTTGCCTGGGATCCAACCCGGGTCACTTTGGTGAGTCAGGGTTTTTATTCCATCCTCATCACCCTCTCTAAAGATGGTCAGGTCCTGGGATTACATAGTATAGGGACTACATAGTATAGGGATTACCAAGTATAGTACTCTGTGACATTTTCTCATATTGAGCATTTCTCATACAGTTGCACTTTATCAAGTTTCCAGTGATGTTCTGTCTTAGCATCACCTCTAGTACCATCAACTTTTTGCTGCAGGTGTTACTTGCTCCTTGCTTTTTGTGTGACTCAAACTGCAGAGTTGCCAATGTAATTTCAGCCACTTTTGGTTAAAATATGCTCTTAGGCTTTTTGCGGGGAAAAATGCTACACACAAAGTACATGTACCTAAGCAAAGTTTCAAAATCCTACTACGACTTCTGCAAGTTTCACTATACCAGGTGAGTCAGCTGCCCCTTATTCTTGAGTTTTATGCAATCCGCATTTTATAGTCCAACATGAAAACATCGATCCCATTACTAGGTTCTACCCGCGTATTTAACATGGATGTTTAAAACTCGATGAAATTAGTACTAATATAGATGTTATCACATCGCTTTTTAATATATTCATAATTAGACAGCTGACGTTTGTACTTCTGCAAATGTTCACTGGAACCAGCGAGTATTGCATCTTAACCTCTTGAGGGATATGGACGTGAAATCACGTCCATTTAAAATGACTGATGAGCGATATGGGCGTGTATACACGTCCTGTGCATTTAACCCCTATTTATCCCTTATCCAACTCAATTTATTTTAATTTTCCCTTTATGAAACATTTTAGTAAAGTCTATATACTTTATTGGCTTACCTTAATATGTTCTTTCTGCAGTGATTTACCTCAAAACAGGGATAAACACATAAGGGTACGTACATCTCCACATTCACGAATTCCCTTCTTGCGGCACACGAAACACTTTCGAGATGGACGGGACTTCTTTGCTGTTGGTGGTATCCTTATAATGTTTTCCTTGAAGTCTGAGGGGTGCAGGGGTTCTGGATTTTCAACCCCCAACGTGGTATTGTTCAATTAGGCTGCAAGCTATTTATAGTCGGTAGTCAAGGTCGGCCATTGTCCTGTGTGGGTTTAGAGAGCTGCCCAAATCACCAAACAATTGTATATGGTTATATCCAGTTGGTGCAAAAACACCTTTTTATACCACTTCTCCCTTCAGCTACAAGCAGGAAAGTATATGTATGTATTTCAACAAAGAAAGAAACGGACTCTACTAAGTTACAAAACTTGCGTAAGCAGAAGTTGCAATGTGCCTCTATTCTGATGACTAAGAGACCACGCATACAGTAGCGCATTATTACACAGTATGCTGACACATAAGCCACACATACAATGGGTGTTTCTTTACTGTTTCTTTCTGAGAACTTATATTAGATGTGTTCGGCAGAGCAAAGTTGACTTTTCACCACAGTGAAACAAAATTGTGCCATTTCAACGTTTTGTAAATACAACTCAACTTTGCTGATGACGTACATTTATACTGCATATAACGAGTTTTATACCAGTTTTTGTTTCATTAAAATAACTTAATATTTACACAAAATACAGCTGTGTGTATACGACACACTTTAAATGCCCTGCGCTGGATATTGGGTAGCAGTTCTCAGCTCGCGGATGTTTTAAATGGCCATCGCTCAAGAGGTTAAACGGAATGTTTAGCTCACACGTTTCTAGGTAGCTCAGTTGGAATAAGCGCAAGACTCTGAAATAATCTGTCTGCTGTGAAGGTGGTTCAAATCACCTGCATGTACTAATTGTTTTTTACCGTGCAATCCTCACAATTTGCAAACTATTATTCTGAAAACTGTTATTATATTCATTTTTATTGTTTTATTTATGTTTTATGACATTGATGTTTCTTTATTGGTGAACTACAACAATTATGTAGTTGTTTAAACACACCTATAGGTAGGTGCAATTGAAATAAGGATCATTCATACACATTTGAACACAGAAAGCAAGGACAGTTTTGCACACAATGAATTATTGTGATATTAAAAGTGCAGACAACCAAAAACGAATTAAATTATGTCCTAAACCCTCAGGGACTTCATAATTAGATTAATGTGAATTCGGTTTCCAAGTTTTGACGAACATAAAAAAAATATTTACAACGCTGAGACTCGAACCTGTGTCATTGGGAGTTAAGCGCAAAGGACCCGTCACAATCCTATTCAGCTAATTGGAGACTTCACTGAACGCACATACCACGTCCAATAGTAGGACTTGTATGCCTGGCGCTATGTCATTGCCACCTCGCGAGTTTACGGCCTTGATTTAGCCTTTTAAGACAGTTTTAATCACTTACTAGGCATTTTAATATTATTACTTAAATGGCAAAAGCTGTTATGCATATTGAGATGCACGAGGCGTAGTTCACACAAAAATGCAAATAAACTATTGTTTAATAATATGTTCGTTTTGACTGTACGGGTCCATGATGGATGAGGGGTGTTTAAATTTTTCCTAATTTTTGGCAGCCAATCCCTGCTCTAAGTACAAGAATCCACCATTTTCTTTTTAGCTGACGTTAGTGTACTCATATGATAGGTCCATTTTTTCCGAGGCGTTTACTGAATTACGTTGCTATGTATACTCTAATAAAAAGTTTGTAAAATCGGCTGGAAACCAGAATTTGCTCTCAGTAAACAAGTTGTATGTTTTTGAGGTGTACTTTAGTGAGGAGTACGTTCTGTCCCTTAAAGCACTGTTACTCTCAATTTTGCACATTCCTCTCTTTAAGAACGTCAAGCAATACATTTTAATAAGCGCAAAACTGGACTAAGGCGCACATACCGTTAGATGGATGGCGTACCTTCCAAAAAAATAAGGCGCGGCTGACTCACCTGGTATTTAAAAGGTCTACACTATTTTAATACACCTTGGTAGAGAAATTGGTTGCTAGCATTTATTTTATGAAAAATGACTCAAACATTTTACTGGATTTTCCCAGAGCTGTTGTTAAACTAAACATGGAATTCTTTGTTAGGACATTTTTTTAAATAAAAACATAATATGTGGGCAGAAACAGTAAAATTTTTAGAAATTTTGCTTTTATGGTGGATATAATCCTTTCCCTTTTAATGAAGATATTAAATATCTGATGCTTGAAGCTTTTCTGCTTGCTTTTATGGGATTGTAAACAAAACGTTAACTTTTTATTGAGAAACAAGTCATGAAAGAAGCAAGTTTAAATGTTTGTATACAAACATACAAAATACAGTGATATTTATCACTGTTATGCAGGGCACTGGTTCAAACTGTATGGTTAGACAATAAGTAAAATTTAAGTATTGTATCAACATTCTGATTTTATATTTGAAAATTTGTTGGTTGGTTACATTTTTGACAGTGCACTTTAGCTCTGGCCAATTCAGTTATTCACTAGAAAAGAGAGAACGTTTGTTTTCTGTGGAATTACGGCAGAAAAGCTCTGTCTGTAATACTATAGCTTTCAGTGGAGTGAATTTAAAGTTTGCAATCTAGCTTTAGTTGTATGTAACTTTGTTTTGGTGTATTTCATCAGCAAGGCCCAATAATGGAATTTGTGTTGTTATTCTGTTTGTCACAGTATGTACTGGAAAGCCAAAAGGCATGTGTTTAACCCTTAAATGCTTTGTCTGATGTACCTGCAACAGAAGCATTAAATTAATATCAGTGCTTCTGAAGATAACTATCTGAATAAAACCAGCATTGAATATGCTCCCAACACGTCTTTAGTACATATTTCTATTGATTGACCATGAGATAGCAGCTGATGTATTCAAAGAGGCTGTACCATGTTGCATAAAGACGAAGTTCGAAATTATACACGGCGTTGACTTTGCTTTCCAATTTATGTCGGTCTACTTGTGAGTCTATTGTTACCTAGAAAGGCACTTCTGCTTTGCGCTATCTAACGATGTAGGTCTATCAGACTCAGCAGCTGAATCATTGACTAGTATCAGGTACGCTTTTTAGAGTGTTTTACACTTGAAGCAGTTGGATCGAGACCACCTTCAAATATGCCTGGCCACTTCTAGTGCCCCATTCATCAGTGAAAAATATTGGAGAGCAAGAGGATTAATGACTTCATTGTCAGAAATCCAGCATTAGCTAACAACACCACTTGGAGCAGCCCCATAGCGATTGTTTGCAGACACGACTAAACCAGAAGCACATTCTTTGAATCTGTCTGCATGATATGGAAACAGGTCTTCAGAGCCTTCAGTATAATGTTTGCGTATCATCACTAGTAGAGGGCAATATGAAGTTAACAATATGCATCGTATCTACATGTTAGAAAGCTATTTTTGAACTGGATTGCTGAATGAAGGGGGATAGCAGGATGTGAATAGCTGCATTGATGATTTTCTGGGCAGGCATGAGGAACTCCAAGAGACACCTTGTCAGTCTGGGTGGCTCAGCTGGTTAGATGCTGGCCTACTGATCCCAAGGCTGCGGGTTCAAACCCGGCCCAGACCGATGGTTTTTAAGTGTGCTTAAAAATGACAGCTCCATGTCAGTAGATTTACTGGCATGTAAAAAAACTCCTGCAGGATGAAATTCCGGCACACTGGCGATACCGATATGGTCTGGCAATTGAAAGCATTATTAAACAACAAAATAAGTTAATTTCAAGATCCTAAAATAAATGTTAAACAACAACCAGATTATTTTAAGGTACTTTATTATGACATGGCTACATAAATGACACACAGGTATACACACAGGAATTTTATATCTTTGAGTTGCATAACCAAAAACAAGTTCATTCCTTGCTTTCATAACATGTCTCATTGTGGAAGATGATCAAACGCTTAATTTAAAACAGCCCCTTCTAATTGAAGTTTTTAGTACTGTTTCATGTATGGTTCTGTTTTACCCAAGGAAATCCACATGTTCATTGAAGCCACTGCCCTAAACGTATGCATATGTCCTTTATTTCTCAATTTTGCTTTCAGAAACTTCCAGTAAACTGCAGAAAGAAACTAGTATTGCGTGCTCTATGGGAAGTTTTGTGAATGTCAAACTTAAGATGCGATAGCAGAACTAAGCAGCCTTGCAACGTTTGACCTGGGTGCTTTCTATGTAGTTATTCTTCAGTTTGTAAGTAAAGGCTTACCAGACATTGTTGACATCATACACAACCATCAAAGTTACTAATTAAAATGAACACTGTGTATATTAGACAGAGTGACCATAATATGCTTAGCCAAATCAGGACTTTACTTCTCTGCTCTCTTAAATTTGTATGGATGCCTAATTATAAGATATCAGTTGAGGACATCACAAAAGTGACAGGATATATATTGTATTGCCCAAATACAGAGCCATCAGTTTTGCAATATGTTGCTAAAGCGTTTTCATAACCGTCTACTCTGACTTTCATTAATATTCTTAAACAGCAAATTCAGAATACTCTCTTAAGAAGTGAATGAAAAGTTTTGCTTCCATATATAAAATTAAATGTTGGCACTGATTCAGCTTTAACGTTAGCAAAATCGAAACATCTTACATTAATTTCTCAATACATATTTTCAACCTTTTGTAGCTACGACATTCAGCCTCTTTGAAACATAAACGTTCACCATTTATGCAATAGAAGTTGAAAATTATAGGCTATCTGATAGCCACATCCTTTACTCCAAACCCCTTTTACCTTTCTGAGCAAGATGTTATACTGTTAGGCTGCATAGCCCAGCAAAAATTAGTGGTTAGCTTAGTTTTCAAAATTTACCCCATGTTCCCATTTTCATTTTAATCAAAACTTTTGGACATTTTTGAGAAAATGTATAATGAAAAATATTGTATATAAATAGTAGTTTAGAGTGGAGGGATTTTCATGTAACTGTTTGTGTCGCAGCCTTGCAAGATACTGAACGAATTTTGTACAGCCATGGAAAAAAATGAGTAGCAGGAGGGCAACATCATGTTGCAGCGTGGTTTACACAAGTCATTATTTTCAACATGCAGTCTGAGTTTATTGATAGTCAGTTTCATATGTTACTGTCTGTCAAATACACAAATAAGCAGTTTCCTTCGCCATCCCTTTATCAGGAACAAGTAGAAATGTTGGTGATTCAAGACAGCCTATTTTTATGTCTGTCAGATGATAACGTATGGAACAGGCTATCTGAAAACTCAGGCTGCATGTTAAAAATATGGACTTGTATAACTGTGCTGCAAACACGAATAGGACTTAAAAATATTCTGCTGTTCCTCTCCTAATGCGCACAATCATTTTTTACCTGGGTGTACAACTGGTAAATCTTAAGCAATAGATACAAATTTACTGCATAAAAATGTTGAACTTCAATAAAACACAGAATTCCTTTCAAATAGGGTTTATTATTGTATCAGCCATTTCTAAAAGATAAATTATTACTTTGCATTTTCAGTATTTGTTTGGTGTCCCATGTCACTCTTAATGTCTAGGCCATAACATCAGCTTTTTCTTTTTGGAACAAATGCCAATGGCAATGATGTTCACTTGTTTACTCTTGGTGTTAAACTTTTGCTTGTCTTTATTTTTATATACTAGGCTAACATTCATGACTCCTCTCTGTTGAGAGAATGTACAGGATAGGCTAACAGGCTGAGATAGGCTTACATGCAGGCTCCTCACTACTGAGAGAATGAACAGGATAGGCTTACATGCAGGTTCCACTCTATAGAGACAGAATGGAAAGGATAGGCTAACATGCTGAGATAGGCTGACATTCAAGCTCCTCTCTGTTGAGAGGGAATAAATTGGATAGGCTAACATGCAGGCTCTTCTCTGTTGACAGAATGGACTGGATAGGCTAGCACGCAGCGTCCTCACTGTTTACAGAGAATGGACAGGATAGGCTAACAAGCAGGCTCCTCTCTGTTGAGAGAATGGATAGGATAGGCTAACAGGCTAAGATATGGTACCATGCATTCTCTTATCTGTTGAGACAATGGATAGGATAGGCTAACATGCATGCTCTTGTCTGTTGAGAGAACGGACAGGATTAGCCTAAGATAGGCTAACTTGCATGCTCTTCTCTGTTGAGAGAATGGACAGGATAGGCTAACATGCATGTTCTTGTCTGTTGATTCAAGGGATACCAGGCGGGCAGAAGTCATCTTGGCCTGCCTGAGAATAGGTCACACGTGCATTACGCATGGACAAAATCTGCGTGGTGAGCCGGCACCGGTGTGTTCCACCTGTGGCGTTCAGCTCTGTGGCCCATGTCCTAGTTGATTGTGCTACAATCATGAGCGCCAGTTGTTTGGCCTGGTTCCTACTTTAAAGTCTATCTTAGGTGACGGCCCGGTAGCTGTTGATTCAGTGCTGTGGTTCGTTGGCAGTATTGGCTTTGGTGAGCAAGTTTAAATTTTATTTTGTGGTTTTACATTTTATCTGCTTACCTTTTCAGATCACTTTACACGTTTTAACTGTTTTGAGCTTACCTTATAGACAAGTTTTAACTGTTTTACCTGTTATAGCTTCAGTTTTAATATTGGGGCTCTAATGACCTAGTTGTCGACGGGCTCTTAACCCTAATCACTCTTGTCTGTTGTGAGATTGGACAGGATTAGGCTCAGATAGGCTAACTTGCATGCTCTTCTCTGTTGAGAGAATGGATAACATAGGCTAAGATAGGCCAGCACTGCTTACAGGCTAAGATAGGCTAGCAACACTAATAGGCTAAGATAGGCTTCCATATTCAAAGGCTAAGATAGGCTAGCAACGCTAATAGGCTAAGATAGGCTACCATGTTCAGAGCCTAAGATAGGCTAGCAATGCTAATAGGCTAAGATAGGCTAGCATGTTCAGAGGCTAAGATAGGCTAGCAATGCTGATAGGCTAAGATAGGCTACCATGTTCAAAGCCTAAGTTAGGCTAGCAACGCTAATAGGCTAAGATAGGCTAGCATGCTTACAGGCTAAGATAGGCTTCCATATTCAAAGGCTAAGATAGGCTAGCAACGCTAATAGGCTAAGATAGGCTACCATGTTCAGAGCCTAAGATAGGCTAGCAATGCTAATAGGCTAAGATAGGCTAGCAATGCTGGTAGGCTAAGATAGGCTAACATGTTCAAAGGCTAAGATAGGCTAACATGTTCAAAGGCTAAGATAGGCTAGCAATGCTGATAGGCTAACATGCTTCTAGGCTAGCAATGCTGATAGGCTAAGATAGGCTAGCATGTGCAAAGGCTGATAGGCTAGCAATGCTGATAGGCTAAGATAGGCTAGCATGTTCAGAGGTTAATATACCCTAACATGTTCAAAGGCTAAGATAGGCTAGCAATGCTGATAGGCTAAGATAGGCTAGCAATGCTGATAGGCTAAGATAGGCTAGCAATGCTGATAGGCTAAGATAGGCTAGCAATGCTGATAGGCTAAGATAGGCTAGCAATGCTGATAGGCTAAGATAGGCTAGTAATGCTGATAGGCTAAGATAGGCTAGCATGTTCAGAGGCTAAGATAGGCTAGTAATGCTGATAGGCTAAGATAGGCTAGCAATGCTGATAGGCTAAGATAGGCTAGCATGTTCAAAGGCTAAGATAGGCTAGCAATGCTGATAGGCTAAGATAGGCTAGCATGTTCAGAGGCTAAGATAGGCTAGCAATGCTGGTAGGCTAAGATAGGCTAGCAATGCTGATAGGCTAAGATAGGCTAACATGTTCAAAGGCTAAGATAGGCTAACATGTTCAAAGGCTAAGATAGGCTAGCAATGCTGATAGGCTAAGATTGGCTAGCAATGCTGATAGGCTAAGATAGGACAGCAATGGTGATAGGCTAAGATAGGCTAGTAACGCTGATAGGCTAAGATAGGCTAGCAATGCTGATAGGCTAAGATAGGCTAGCAATGCTGAGGCTAGCATGTTCAAAGGCTAAGATAGGGTAGCAATGCTGATAGGCTAGCAGTGCTGATAGGCTAAGATAGGCTAGCAATGCTGATAGGCTGAAAGAGGCTAGCAATGCTGATAGGCTAAGATAGGCTAGCAATGCTGATAGGCTAAGATAGGCTAGCAATGCTGATAGGCTAAGATAGGCTAGCAATGCTGATAGGCTAAGATAGGCTAGCAATGCTGATAGGCTAAGATAGGCTAGTAATGCTGATAGGCTAAGATAGGCTAGCATGTTCAGAGGCTAAGATAGGCTAGCATGTCTAGAGGCTAAGATAGGCTAGTAATGCTGATAGGCTAAGATAGGCTAGCAATGCTGATAGGCTAAGATAGGCTAGCATGTTCAAAGGCTAAGATAGGCTAGCAATGCTGATAGGCTAAGATAGGCTAGCATGTTCAGAGGCTAAGATAGGCTAAGATAGGCTAACATGTTCAAAGGCTAAGATAGGCTAACATGTTCAAAGGCTAAGATAGGCTAGCAATGCTGATAGGCTAAGATTGGCTAGCAATGCTGATAGGCTAAGATAGGACAGCAATGGTGATAGGCTAAGATAGGCTAGTAACGCTGATAGGCTAAGATAGGCTAGCAATGCTGAGGCTAGCATGTTCAAAGGCTAAGATAGGGTAGCAATGCTGATAGGCTAGCAGTGCTGATAGGCTAAGATAGGCTAGCAATGCTGATAGGCTGAAAGAGGCTAGCAATGCTGATAGGCTAACATAGGCTAGCAATGCTGATAGGCTAAGATAGGCTAGCAATGCTGATAGGCTAACATGTTCAAAGGCTAAGATAGGCTAGTAATGCTGATAGGCTAAGATAGGCTAGCAATGCTAATAGGCTAAGATAGGCATGCCATGTTCAGAGGCTAAGATAGGCTAGCATGTTCAGAGGCTAAGATAGGCTAGCAATGCTGGTAGGCTAAGATAGGCTAACATGTTCAAAGGCTAACATGCTCAGAGGCTGACATGCTTCTAGGCTACCATGTTCAAAGGCTAAGATAGGCTAGCAACGCTAACAGGCTAAGATAGGCTAGCAATGCTGATAGGCTAAGATAGGGTAGCAATGCTGATAGGCTAGCAGTGCTGATAGGCTAAAAGAGGCTAGCAATGCTGATAGGCTAACATAGGCTAGCAATGCTGATAGGCTAAGATAGGCGAGCAATGCTGATAGGCTAAGATAGGCTAGTAATGATGATAGGCTAAGATAGGCTAGCAATGCTGATAGGCTAAGATAGGCTAACATGTTCAAAGGCTAAGATAGGCTAGCAATGCTGATAGGCTAAGTTAGGCTAACATGTTCAAAGGCTAAGATAGGCTAGCAATGCTGATAGGCTAAGATAGGCTAGTAATGCTGATAGGCTAAGATAGGCTAGCATGTTCAGAGGCTAACATGCTTCTAGGCTACCATGTTCAAAGGCTAAGATAGGCTAGCAACGCTAACAGGCTAAGATAGGCTAGCAATGCTGGTAGGCTAAGATAGGCTAGCAGTGCTGATAGGCTAACATGTTCAAAGGCTAAGATAGGCTAGCAATGCTGATAGGCTAAGATAGGCTAGCAATGCTGATAGGCTAAGATAGGCTAGTAATGCTGATAGGCTAAGATAGGCTAGCAATGCTGATAGGCTATGATAGGCTAGCATGTTCAGAGGCTAAGATAGGCTAACATGTTCAAAGGCTAAGATAGGCTAGCAATGCTGATAGGCTAAGATAGGCTAGCAATGCTGATAGGCTAACATGTTCAAAGGCTAAGATAGGACAGTAATGCTGATAGGCTAAGATAGGCTAGCGATGCTGATAGGCTAAGATAGGCTAGCGATGCTGATAGGCTAAGATAGGCTAACATGTTCAAAGGCTAAGATAGGCTAGCAATGCTGATAGTCTAAGATAGGCTAGCAATGCTGATAGGCTAAGATAGGCTAACATGTTCAAAGGCTAAGATAGGCTAACATGCTCAGAGGCTAACATGCTTCTAGGCTACCATGTTCAAAGGCTAAGATAGGCTAGCAACGCTAACAGGCTAAGATAGGCTATGCTGATAGGCTAAGATAGGCTAGCAATGCTGATAGGCTAAGATAGGCTAGCAATGCTGATAGGCTAAGATAGGCTAGTAATGCTGATAGGCTAAGATAGACTAGCATGTTCAGAGGCTAAGATAGGCTAGCAATGCTGATAGGCTAGTAATGCTGATAGGCTAAGATAGACTAGCATGTTCAGAGGCTAAGATAGGCTAGCATGTTCAGAGGCTAAGATAGGCTAGCAATGCTGATAGGATAAGATAGGCTAGCATGTTCAGAGGCTAAGATAGGCTAGCAATGCTGATAGGCGAAGATAGGCTAGTAATGCTGATAGGCTAAGATAGGCTAGCAATGCTGATAGGCTAAGATAGGCTAGCAATGCTGATAGGCTAAGATAGGCGAGCAATGCTGATAGGCTAACATGTTCAAAGGCTAAGATAGGCTAGCAATGCTAATAGGCTAAGATAGGCTAGCAATGCTGATAGGCTAAGATAGGACAGCAATGATGATAGGCTAAGATAGGCTAGTAATGCTGATAGGCTAACATGTTCAAAGGGTAAGATAGGCTAGCAATGCTGATAGGCTAAGATAGGCTAGCATGTTCAGAGGCTAAGATAGGCTAGCAATGCTGATAGGCTAAGATAGGCTAGTAATGCTGATAGGCTAAGATAGGCTAGCAATGTTGATAGGCTAAGATAGGCTAGCATGTTCAGAGGCTAAGATAGGCTAGCATGTTCAAAGGCTAAGATAGGCTAGCAATGCTGATAGGCTAAGATAGGCGAGCAATGCTGATAGGCTAAGATAGGCTAGCAATGCTGATAGGCTAACATGTTCAAAGGCTAAGATAGGCTAGCAATGCTTATTGGCTAAGATAGGCTAACATAGGCTAGCAATGCTGATAGGCTAAGATAGGACAGCAATGATGATAGGCTAAGATAGGCTAGTAATGCTGATAGGCTAAGATAGGCTAGCGATGCTGATAGGCTAAGATAGGCTAGCAATGCTGATAGGCTAAGATAGGCTAGCAATGCTGATAGGCTATGGTAGGCTAAGATAGGCTAGCAATGCTGATAGGCTAAGTTAGGCTAACATGTTCAAAGGCTAAGATAGACTAGCAATGCTGATAGGCTAAGATAGGCTAGTAATGCTGATAGGCTAAGATAGGCTAGCATGTTCAGAGGCTAACATGCTTCTAGGCTACCATGTTCAAAGGCTAAGATAGGCTAGCAATGCTGATAGGCTAAGATAGGCTAGCAATGCTGATAGGCTAAGATAGGCTAGCAACGCTGATAGGCTAAGATAGGCTAGCAATGCTGATAGGCTAAGATAGGCTAGCAATGCTGATAGGCTAAGATAGGCTAGCAACGCTAACAGGCTAAGATAGGCTAGCAATGCTGATAGGCTAAGATAGGCTAGCAATGCTGATAGGCTAAGATAGGCTAGCAATGCTGATAGGCTAAGATAGGCTAGTAATGCTGATAGGCTAAGATAGGCTAGCAATGCTGATAGGCTATGATAGGCTAGCATGTTCAGAGGCTAAGATAGGCTAACATGTTCAAAGGCTAGCAATGCTGATAGGCTAAGATAGGCTAGCAATGCTGATAGGCTAACATGTTCAAAGGCTAAGATAGGACAGTAATGCTGATAGGCTAAGATAGGCTAGCGATGCTGATAGGCTAAGATAGGCTAGCGATGCTGATAGGCTAAGATAGGCTAACATGTTCAAAGGCTAAGATAGGCTAGCAATGCTGATAGTCTAAGATAGGCTAGCAATGCTGATAGGCTAAGATAGGCTAACATGTTCAAAGGCTAAGATAGGCTAACATGCTCAGAGGCTAACATGCTTCTAGGCTACCATGTTCAAAGGCTAAGATAGGCTAGCAACGCTAACAGGCTAAGATAGGCTATGCTGATAGGCTAAGATAGGCTAGCAATGCTGATAGGCTAAGATAGGCTAGTAATGCTGATAGGCTAAGATAGACTAGCATGTTCAGAGGCTAAGATAGGCTAGCAATGCTGATAGGCTAGTAATGCTGATAGGCTAAGATAGACTAGCATGTTCAGAGGCTAAGATAGGCTAGCATGTTCAGAGGCTAAGATAGGCTAGCAATGCTGATAGGATAAGATAGGCTAGCATGTTCAGAGGCTAAGATAGGCTAGCAATGCTGATAGGCTAAGATAGGCTAGTAATGCTGATAGGCTAAGATAGGCTAGCAATGCTGATAGGCTAAGATAGGCTAGCAATGCTGATAGGCTAAGATAGGCGAGCAATGCTGATAGGCTAACATGTTCAAAGGCTAAGATAGGCTAGCAATGCTAATAGGCTAAGATAGGCTAGCAATGCTGATAGGCTAAGATAGGACAGCAATGATGATAGGCTAAGATAGGCTAGTAATGCTGATAGGCTAACATGTTCAAAGGGTAAGATAGGCTAGCAATGCTGATAGGCTAAGATAGGCTAGCATGTTCAGAGGCTAAGATAGGCTAGCAATGCTGATAGGGTAAGATAGGCTAGCAATGCTGATAGGCTAAGATTGGCTAACATGCTTCTAGGCTACCATGTTCAAAGGCCAAGATAGGCTAGCAATGCTGATAGGCTAAGATAGGCTAGCATGTTCAGAGGCTAAGATACCCTAACATGTTCAAAGGCTAAGATAGGCTAGCAATGCTGATAGGCTAAGATAGGCTAGTAATGCTGATAGGCTAAGATAGGCTAGCATGTTCAGAGGCTAAGATAGGCTGGTAATGCTGATAGGCTAAGATGGGCTAGCAATGCTGATAGGCTAAGATAGGCTAGCATGTTCAGAGGCTAAGATAGGCTAGTAATGCTGATAGGCTAAGATAGGCTAGCAATGCTGATAGGCTAAGATAGGCTAGCATGTTCAGAGGCTAAGATAGGCTAGCAATGCTGATAGGCTAAGATAGGCTAGCATGTTCAGAGGCTAAGATAGGCTAGCATGTTCAAAGGCTAAGATAGGCTAGCAATGCTGATAGGCTAAGATAGGCGAGCAATTCTGATAGGCTAAGATAGGCTAGCAATGCTGATAGGCTAAGATAGGCGAGCAATTCTGATAGGCTAAGATAGGCTAGCAATGCTGATAGGCTAAGATAGGTTAGCAATGCTGATAGGCTAACATGTTCAAAGGCTAAGATAGGCTAGCAATGCTTATTGGCTAAGATAGGCTAACATAGGCTAGCAATGCTGATAGGCTAAGATAGGCTAGCAATGCGGATAGGCTAGCATGTTCAAAGGCTAAAATAGGTTAGCAATGCTGATAGGCTAAGATAGGTTAGCATGTTCAAAGGCTAAGATAGGCTAGCAATGCTGATAGGCTAGCAATGCTGGTAGGCTAAGATAGGCTGTCACACCAATAGGCTAAGATAATTAAGGCTAGGAGAGCACCTAATTATAGGTACTATTGAAACCACACCATAACCAGCTATGGAAATACTAACCAAACAATACCCCATTGAATATGAAATAGGAAAAGCAGCTCTTATTCAACACAAAAAAATTGATCGGTCTCCCATTCAATATATGGAGTAAGAGAAATTTTACTTATACGCTAAAGACTCAGGAGAGCTTTCTTTGGAAAATTCAAGACATCAAGAAGAATGTAGACCTTCCTAATTCAAAGGGAAACTTCATATATAAAGTCAATCCAACACAAGGATTACACATCACATATTATTTATACCTGACAGAAGAAGGTCTAACTAGTGTTCTAAAATTATTGACATTAGAGACAATCAGTACTAGATTTTGGGAACATGAATGGCTCCATATCTATACTGATGGCTCACTTATATCAAATCAAGATGGACCGGGGGCTGGAGTCACATGTTACCTCTTTTCCTATTACAAATCTTTAAGTTGTGGAACTACAATCTTTGATGGAGAAATTGAAGCAGCTCAAATGGCCCTACAGAATCTTTTGTATAGAATCTCACATTTTCATCAAGCAGTTATTCTATAAGATTCCAGGGTGGTAATTATAGCAATTCCAAGTTGTCACCAAAAAACCAAACAATTATAGAATGTTGGAAAATCGTTACCCATCTAACAGCACTTCAAGAACACCAAATCTTCCAATGGATACCAGCTCACTGTGGACTGAGTGGTAATGAGAAAGCTGATTTTCTTCAAAAAAGGGTACTGGCAATGTGCAGAAATCTATAGTAATCTACCATTTTATGCAGCTAAAAGATTAGTCAACTCTGAATACAAATGAATTATTGTAAAATATTACTATGAAAAATCAAAAAATAAAAGATGGGAACTACCAAACATTCCAACAGTAATTCCTGAGTATCCTCGAAAAATACAGTTGCAACCTTCAGGTTGATTACAGGACATGATTGTCTGGCAAAACATTTGAACAGAATTGGGATATATTCTTCACTACTCTGTCCTACATGTGATCTGCAAGAGGAAATGGACCAAGACTATCTTCAAAGATGCTCGCCCATCCATCAGTGAAAAATATTGGAGAGCGAGAGAATTAATGACTTCATTGCCAGAAATCCAGCACTAGCCAAGAACATTTATATGTACACACACCCATTCACACTGTTTCATACTTCCAGACCACGGAGGTTTTTTTTTTTTAAATTTTTAATTAAAATTCGCCATGGAGGGTGGGGAATAGTTCTGACTAAAGAAAAATTCTCATACTCCACCAGGTAATCCAACAGAAACTTACAGAATCACATTTTGTTTATACCGGGAGTATAAAAACATGTATTTCTGCTGAAATTTCAGCCTTCTTCAGTGAAATACAATACTTCTCTACATAGTGGTGATAGCAAGATATGAAGTACACCATTTTGTTTTTGTTTAGTTTGTGTGAGGAAGACAATCCAATTAAAATAAATTATTTAAGACAAGATGGAACTCAATAAAAATGGCAACAGTTGTACTTTTATTAACAAATTAAACATCAGTTAGCCTGGAACAGTCAACTGTAATATTATTCCGGAAGAAGAATGCAGACACAAACATCAATACCAAACATAAAAACATAAAACATAAAAATAATTTGAACCGCGACAACGGAAGAGCTCTGAGCTCTATATGGCACCCACTTTTAACCTATGACGTCACTGGCCCTCCCACCAGCAATAGCAACACTGGTGGGCGGAGCGAGGAAAGTATAAATTAGGACGTGCAGCTGATTTTCTTCGCACATAGCCCAAGAGGAAGCAGGACACATGACCTGTGAAACGTCGGCAACCAACGCCTACATGACGGAAGAGCCAAGAAAAACAATGGACACCGGCCGTGAAAGCCTTCGCAAACATCAATACCAAGAGCTTTAGGAATGACAGCCAAATGTTTCAATAGAATGAGCAACATTTGCATATCCTATTTTGACATGCTATTCTAAGTTGAAATACAGAGTAGGAACGTATAATGTTGCCCTTTCTCATTCCACTGCCTTTCACAGTGCCAACTGGTCACATGGACAGAGTTGTCATGACTTTACTTTGGTTGCTCTGAGGTATAATTCAACAATGAATGCACAATAGTAACGGACTTGGCAACAGCAGATTCCTTTGCTAAGATTTTATTGAGAGGACCCTCTTTGTTGTGTTCATGTCATTAGCAGCAGAAGATTGCTCAGAAACCACCTCAAAGTTTACCCATCATCTTATTCACTTACAGAGTTTAAGACCAGGTGGGATAGATATGAGTATTATTTGAATTTTTACTTTCTCTACTGATAAGTAGGAGGAAGTATTGTATTCCACCCAAAAATTTGATGTCGAGATTTCACCGGAAACATGTTTTAAGGCCCACTGAATCAAAAAAAAAAATTTTTGTTAGAAAAAGGTCCCTGTGTGTGGATGGGTGTGTGTGTGTGTGTGTGTGGGTGTGTGTGCGTGCGTGCGTATCTGTGGACAGCATAACTCAAAAATGAAAAGTCGGTTAAAAACCAAAGTTGGTATTTAAGTTTAATGACTTTCAAGGATGCGACACGAAGATTTTGAAGAAAATAACCCCACCCTAAACTAACCTTTACGTGGAAAATTTTTCAAAAGGTTTGATTTTCTTGAAAATGGCTAACGATTTTTATTAAAATCTCAAGTTTAAGGTATTTGTATGACAAATGAAATGTATATTTTGAATTTTCTGGCTATAGCTTATGTAGACCTGTTTACTCTGAATGACTTTTGAATAACTCTTAAACCTTAAGCGAAACAAATTCTTAATATACAAGAGATGCAGATGTTGCTGAAACACACAGTTTATGTCTGAATAAATTTTTTTGTAGAGTGAACTATTTCAGAGATATTCCTTGTCATTTGTGTCAGTTTTGGAAAGCTTAAACTTTCGTGAGATGGATCATCGTTGTTCATGTTTTTAAATGTGAAGCGTGTAAAGTGAACAAGATCTCAAAGCTTTAAAAGATTTGACTAGCACTCACAGCCTACTGTATTCTAATATTCCCCTTTCACCTACAAGGAAATAAGCAATAAGATAATTTGTACAAATGCTTACCTCAACTAACACAAAGAAGATAATAAGAGCTTGTAAGGATGGTTAGTACAAGAGTAGAGAAAGTCATGTGAGTGCAACACAGCAAATTTTCCCATATCAAATATCAGTAGATTCGCTTTGCAATAAAATTTTTTTGCCTGGTGCAAATATTTTCCATTACTCTCACACAAACAATCCAGCATTTAAGGGTTAAGCACGTTTTGCATTCCGGGCAATAAATGTGGATCTTCTTGTCTTTTGTGTATCAATAAGCAACAAGTGTTACACATAAGGATAAATAATTGTGATTAATTATCTTATTATCATGTATGAAATGGTGCTTTATACAAATTGTGAAAGAGGACAAAAATGGACTGCATGGCATTGATATTCTTATGGATGACGGCAGTTTGGTTTTACGTGTAAAAGTATGGAAATAAAATATAATTTTTGTCTTGAATGTGTCTAATTTATTTTCCATACTACCTCTTTGATCATATAATTTTACATACTCCATGTCAGCCTATACTTTTCTTCTTTTATGGATGTAAGTGCCTGCTTATATAGTTGGAATTGGTGTTGGAAAATGGTGTGATTGTGATAACACGGTGCAACAATGAAATTGCCTCCGAACAAAAATGTGATTCTTATGTAGCTCAGTGCACTGATTACAATAGTGAAAATGTTTTTCTGCTATCACCTAAACTTTTCTCCATTTTCTCATGCTATTTATCAGTGCAAGATTGCACGATTTTTGCTGTCATGGCACTTATTGCATTCTGTTCATTTTATCGCAACTACATAAGGAGGAGGGTATAGAAGTTTGGTCCATTTTAAGATAGAATTGCACTTGGTCAGTCAGTAGCTAGTGAGATCATTCTGTGTCTATTTCTGCAGTGTGTGTGAATATCCTAACATGAATAATATTGCTAGTGCCTGTTCAAATACTTTTCCTGCACAGCTATGTCTAGGAAGTGTATCAATTCATGAAGCTTATCTGTTATATGTGTGGTGAGTTTACAATAAAATTCCAAAAGGTATCACATTTCTCCACTTGTCATAAGACATACAAGTTGTATTTTGAATCAAAGGTGGATGAGGGAAGCGTTGGGCACCACAGAACTGTTGCTCATATTGCTCCTGTTATTTAAGAAACTGGTTACAGGGAACTCGGCCATCATGCTATTAGGCATACCACAGTTGTGGAGAGAACCTAGAGATCACATTACAGATTGTTACTTTGTTTAACAGGTACATCAAAACACACAGTTTCTTATCCAAATTAGGAATCTGCAAGGCACCCAGTTCTGTATTCTGATTCTCTCCTAGTTCCAAAATCACCAGCAGAATGGATACTGGAAGGTGAAGCAGACAACGATAGCGACAAAGCAAAACAGATCATGAAGATCAGAAAGATCATGATTACATGCCATCCACATCATGAATTGAACGATCCTGTAAGAGATCTAAATCTTTCAAAAAGACAGGCAGAGTTACTTGGGTCTCATCTTCAAGTAAAAAGCTTGCTAGTATGTCATTCTGCAAAGGACAGCTAGGTCTATCCACTTTTTCTCAATGACAGAGGTGTTGGCATATTGTTTAAAGATGGGTTGTTTAAAGATTTGGGATGGTTCATAATCCAGAAGAATGGTGCCTATTTATAGATTCCTCAAAAGGTACTCTCAAAGCTGTTCTCTTACATAATGGAAACAAGACACCTTCCATACCATTGACCCATTCAATTCAGTTAAAGGAAACCTACGATAATATGAGACTGCTTCTGAAATATGCTGCCTATTCAAGTCACAATGAAATGACTCGTCTTAATGGTATATCTAGGAGGGGACTTCAGAAAGTAAGTTACACATGATTATGACAGGTTAAGCAACTATTATTACGCTGTACTATACTGCAAAGTGGCACATATACACGACACTGTTTTTCAACATAGTGACCAAGTCTCTCTGAACAACGCTCTGAAAGTTCTATCAGTCGTTCAGTTCCTCAGCGATAGAAATCCGCTCCTTGGTTACGGAGATATTCGAGGATCGGTATGCAAACTTCATCTTTAGCAAGTCTGTTGCCCCCCCCCCCCCCCCCAGATGTTCTTTCAGTTTGTTGATCAAATCAAATTGCACGTGCAAGATCTGCAGATCTTCCATACCTCCCTCGAAAACAATGAAGGAAAGCTTGTCATGCAGGAGAACAATGCATTTGCTTAATTTCACTATGACTAGACGCGAATTTCACGTTGAATATTGTGCAATTTCAACGTTTTGTCCACAAGACATCCCACGTACTTCAACTTTGGAGTAAGCTTCCAGTTGATGCGTCATTTCGCTCGCACACTGTGATATACGTGTTATAAGTATCGTAGCAGAACTCTGTCTTCAGGAATTCCGAAACATGAACTCTATTCTGACGGGTGTACAACAGTTGCGCTCGGAATTCATCAGTTGCGCTCCGAAACCTCTACAACAAACTCGGGCACAGAACACCCCAGTAGGGACTCGGGTAATTGCACGAGTTGCGCTCCGAACCCCTTGAAGAGGAACACATCGGTGTTTGTTAGACAAGGAAGAAATAAGGCATTAACTACATAGTACTCATTTCTCGCTTGAACTGTATGCAGAAGTAGGTCAGTATTCAGAGCTTGCGTCACTAAACAGTTGCCAACTTATGTGCATGGTACGCTTGACGCTTCTGGTATGTCGATACTCGAAGCTTGCATCACTAAACAGTTGCCAGCTTATGTAGGTACATGGTGCGCTTGACGCTTCTCGCTTGTTCTCGATATTGAAAATATGTGTAAACCTCTGTCACATAGAAACAGTACATAGAAGACCTAATTTTAAAATACAGGCAAGGAAATACAAACAGCCTACATTTTCTGAAAAGCGTAACTTATTACTATAAGCACCAAGATTGAATCTGTTAGGTGTGAGTTATGATATAATACAAGTTCTTACTCTCTGACGAATATCTGTTGGTGCAATATAGCCTTTTTACTCCAACGAGTGCCAATTTATTGGTAGGGTACTTAAACGGCGTTTTTAACCTTACTCTTTGAAATGACGGAGAGTCCTAAGTCTACAAAATGGAAAGAAAATGCTGAAGTGCAAAAACTGACCGCAAGCGCAACTGATGTACTCCGATTCTGACAATGCGCCAGAACATCTTTAAGATGGGCTCCATTACAGTCCAGGTATTCCTGCAAGCGTGTAATGAAACTGGAAAATACACGATGAAGCAGGACTCCATCTATGACCGCAGTTTATTCAGCAATGGCTTCTTTCAGCGCTGGTAGAGTTGTAATATGTCTAGTAAAGACCTTTTTTTTTTTTTTTTTTTTCAAAAATTCCCACAAGAAGAAATCGGGAGCTGTAAGATCGGCTGAGCGGGCAGGCCATGCAATGTCTCCAAACCTTGAGATGAAGGACTTACACCAGTTTTTTTAGGAACGCTGTGCTGTTGCGTGCCGTCTTGTTAGAAGTAAACATTCTTTGGATCCATTCCAACCCTTCTGAGTTCAGGAATCACAAACGTCTGTAATATTGTTACGTATCGGTCTGAATTTATTGTTATTTTCAAAGGAAAACGGTCCCACTATTCCAAACTCACCACACCAGACAGTTACCTTCGGAGAACGTAACGGTAGTGACTGCCCAGAACTTCATGTTCTGTTTATTAACAGAAGAGTAAATGGAAGTGGGCTTCGTCACTCATGAGCAATGTTCCCCGAACACCTGGATTTTCCCATACCATGTTAAGCATGGTGTTGCAGAAGTTAGCTCTTGTAGGTCGATCCGTAGGGAGAAATTTTTGGGTCACCTGCAGTTTGTATGGGTGAAACTTGAGTTCGCTTAATATGCGTCCTAATGATCTCCGAGAAATACCCAATACTCTTGATTGTTTACGAGCTGAACGACGCGAACTGCGTTCAAAAGCTTGTCTCACTCAAGCAGCATTTTGTGGTGTACGCACTGTTTTCGGTGGACCATGTTTAGTGTCTAGGACACTACCATATGTTGCAAATTTATTCACCTGTTGCATAATTGAAGGAATTGGGCCATACCTTGGCACATTGAAATGAACGCGAAATAATGTTTGCGTTGTTGCAACGGACTCTCGTGAGAGAAAGGCACCACTGAAACACGATGTCCCACTGACCAACGCTCTATAGCTACTAACGTTGAAGTAAATACAACAAAACTGCATCGTTCCCATCGTTCATTGCAATGGTATTACCAACCGTATGGCTTAACATGTTCTCAAGACAATTGAAACTAAGGATCTTGTTATGCGCCACCCAGTATTAGCGTGGGACATGTGTAACTTACTTTTTGAAGTCCCTTCGCATAATTGAAACGATATAATCAGTAATAAATAATAACAATAATCCTACAAGAAGGTTCTAAATTTGAAGAGTATTATGTAAGAGAAACAGTCAGAGCTAAACTGGAAAAAGAGTGAAGCATTTGCCTTGATAATGGCCATGCAGTGAAAGCCCTCGAGTTTTATTCCTGAAGTTTAACTTCCTATAACGAGGTTCAGTCCGTAAGTGTGATGACAATTTATCCGAAGGCAATATAGTTGAGATGGTGTAGGCGGATATCGGTTGTTTGTAATCAGGTCGGGTGCATTGGTGACGCCAAACCTGGAAGTCTTATATTCCGTATCGATTACTTGCACTATCCTTCATAATGCCATTGCGAGGAGCTTAAATGTTGAAGCTTCATCATAATAGTTTACATCGGCTTTGAAAAACTCTGGAAAAAACTCTTGGAATATGGGGTTGTGTAAATGTAAATAGTAAGGCATTATGGATAAAAGTATTCTAAGTAGGCGCACTGTTTCGAATTTTTCATGAATTGAAGCTCTTCATTGCTTACTAAAGTGTTTACTGCATCAATTTAGAATGAAAATTAAATTGAAAGTATATGATTCTTTAATGACGCTGTCAATTGCCAGGATTATATCAGCGTCGCCGGTGTGTCGGAATTTAGTCCCGCAGTTCTTTTTTATGCCAGTTAATCTACTCACATGGAGCTGTCGTAACCACGGTCTGGGCCGGATTTGAACCCACGACCTTGGGATCAGTAGACTAGCATCTATACAAACGTAGGTTTGCCTGGGAATTAAATGGTGGATTTGACAACAAAGGAGGCAACCAGACAATACAGTATTACCATCTCTCGCGTTACTTCGGAAGACTGTAGGCCTGAAGTGCGGAGAGTGGTGCTGTCGTGCTGGCACGAAGAGTGGTCAGCTGATAAGCTTAAAGAACTTCCCATACTCTGGGTATCTGGTAAACTGGATCGCGAGGAAGTTAACTGGCTCGGTTGCGAATTGGTCACTGTAATTTTTCGCGCTGTTGCCTTGTTAAACGGGATGCTGCTCCTCTTGTCCGCTGTGCGACAACCTTTTGCCATTCCGTCACGTGCCACTAGAGTGCTTTTGCCTAGCGTGCCTTCGCGAATCTCTGCAACTGCCTGCTAGACTTGCAGAGGTCGTGGCGGACGACAAGCAAGTGGTCGAAAGGGGTTTCAAGCTTTTAGCGGAGATGAATATGAGCTTGAGAATTTGACATTTTAGATATGTTATTTTTATACTCTTTTGTAGTTTGTCACTTTGTTTTAGTTCTAGCTTTTGCCTGCCTGTTTTGTATATTTTCCTTTCTACTAGTAATTTTATTTTTTATGGCTTTTACCATGAATTGTTTTCAAGGGCACTGATGACCATGTAGTTGAGACCCTTTGACCTACATCTCATCTTCGCTGCCTTGCGGGATGGCTGGTTGGCTGGACGGCTGCCTTGCTTCATGAGTGTTATGTAGAATGACGTGACTTGCGGAAGTTTACTAGAGCGCTACCTCAATGTTAATTAAATTAAACCCGTGGCACTGCAATCCATTTAGGACCAGGGCCTGTCAACTCGACTGCCGACCTCACGCCCACATACGCAAGGTAGAGGTGGGCGATCATCCAACCGATACGGGGAGGAGATGTAGCATGGGTGAATGACTGGTTGGATGACTCGATGGCTGGCTGTCTGGCTGAATGTTCTGCCAGCTGCCTAAACGATACATATATGACAAGTTGTGTGTGTGTGTGTGTGTGTGTGTGTGTGTGTGTGTGTGTGTGTGTGTGTGTGTGTGTGCGCGCAATTCTAAATATGTATGATGGGATATTTTTCAGAAAAAGTAAAGGCCCCAACCTCTCCTCTCACCCCCCCCCCCCCTTATTGCTATGTTATCACACCAGCACGCTAAGCGATGGGTAAGGTGGAGAACACGCCTCAAAAGACCCCAGAAAACGATACAGGATCCCCCGAAGATTATCTTTGGCGCTCTTTGTACATAAAACAGTTTCTACAAATGTTTATCTCGATTAACACAGATCAGAGAGAAGGATAAATCTTTGTAAAAATAATTTTTAGGAAAGGGAATAGAGAAGACATGAGAATGTAATATCAGGTGCGATTTTTTAAATTACAAACACTACAAACATTGCCTTCATTTTGTGGAATCCACTACCAAGGGAATGGAGGCTGACAATAAAATCAGTCTAATGTATCTATTATAAACGCATAACTCTAGCTGCCTACTGTGATTTATTTTCAGAGTTATTCCACAAATTATTCATGAAATGACTAGTTTTTCCCTCTTTTTTCTGTTACACATGATGAATGCTGGCCAAAATAATATGGAGGGATAAATTACATGTAATTTATAGGGCTTCTATGGAAATGGTTTCGGCATATATTTTGTTGCAACTAAACAGGAGCAAACCATATTTATATTCAAGCAGTTTCGGGTAGATTTAGTAGAGAAGAGGCATCTTCTGTACATACACCTCTGGGAGGAACGCATGAGATGACAGAACTACACAGGCGGCAGAGTTCCCTAAGAAGTTACAGGTCGCGGGTTTAAATCTGGCGGGGGGCGATGGATTTTTTTCCGGCGTTTAAACTCCTTAGCATGCCTTCCTTTGGAAGGGAAGTAAACCCGGTGGTCCTGTATTGTACATTTACGACTCGTAAAAGAATCTCTAGCCCTATAAAGAGGCCTCGGAACAAAATTAAGCCGTGTTTCATCCCCAATACCTATAGAGTGGTACGCTAGTTAAAAAGCGTTCGTAAATAAAATACTCAATTTCGATTTATCCTGCTGGGAGGTGCTAGGGACAACCTGCCCAAGCCACCGGAGGGTGGCTGAGAGGCTCCACCAGCAGGAACCGGGGAAAGCTGACTCTGTAATGGAGATTGGGATGGCCACCTTCTGGCGGCACTGAGAACTTCCAACTAGCAAGCCTCTACACCATCTGAGCGCCGTTGACCGACACAGTCCGGATTCGTCTGTAACGTGAAAGAGGGAGACGAAATTAAAGGAAATGCAGACAGGAGAGCTGGTAGAAGACACCACTCCAGCATTCACCTTGCCGATCAAGGAAGAACACGGGAAACTGCATGGTCAGAGTGGGCGGCTACCAGGAATCGAATGCGGGCCTCACGCGTTGCCGGAACGATATCGCTCGGTAGTCAAGTAGTATATCCCCCAAAACTGCAAAAGTTATACAGACCTTAAAGATAAGGAAATACAATATGGCGCCCTCAACAGACCAGCCGTTGCAAACTATTTCTGAATGGCAAACATTTTAAAATACAATATGCCTGTAACGCCCAAACTGTGTACCCTTTGGCTCTTTGAAAATAATTTGATTTTCAACACGATGAGCACGTCCACAGAGGAGTCAGAAAAGCCCAAACAATTTAGACAAGTAACAGAACTAACTGACGATATAACACGAGTTTCACCGAACAGGGATGAAACCCAAGAAGGCTCGGATTGAATGCGTACCAAAAGGTACACCGGAGTCAAGCGAGATCTCAGAATTAAGGCAAAAAACAACTAACTGTCGCCTCAATCCTGTCACTGTTGATCAGTCTCCTTTTGTGCACAGATTAGGACAAGGAATCTCAAAACAAGTATTTCTGGGGATATGTGGTAGAGAAAGTAAAAACAAGTAGGGACTTAGAGAAATCGTAAGGTACAGATAAACTCTTGCAAGAAAAATGCAGATCTTTAAAATACAAGTTTACTTGCGTATCAAATAATTTTAGGTAAACTATAAGTAAAGGATATCGGCAAGGATCTATACTAGGACAATTATTCTGGAATCTAATGATAGAACCGTTGCTAAATCGATTATAACTTTTACAAGAGGCAAGAGAAATAGTGGTTATGTTGATCACTTATTGATAATTGTAGAAGCTGAAAGTAGGGCGCAGATAAAGACAAAAACACTATTACGATCCAAGTAGCAAATTTGCGTAACGTAAGCAGTACCAAACAAGTTACTAATTAAAACAGATGTTAATCGCATAAGATTTGAAAGTGCTTTCATAAATCATATGCAATTAACATACAACCAACCCGCCTCTGCAACAGCAGTGTGTTTTGTGCTGTCACTGCACTCGCTCAATGACGTCACGTACTGTCCCTGTGGTAGGCAACTTACGATCGTTTCATTTTGCGATAGTTCCATTTCGATTCTGAACAGCAGAGGAAAGTTCTTTTATTTTTTTCTCCTGCCCTAAACTTTCCTCAGCGGAAAAGAAGGCGGTTACTCTGTGCTGTGTGCCGACCATTTAGATAATAGTCACGGAATTTAGAGGATTTGTTATTCCAGTCTCTTTGGGTCATCATGTCTTTGAGTGGGTCCCTTTTATTATACGAGTAAAGAAAAGGAAAGTGATTATTTCTCCATTGCTCATTGAACGAACAAGGCAAATCAGTATGGATATAAATAACACGTGAAGAATTTAAAACTGAAACTGAAGTGAAACATGGAGCCCCCTATCTCCTACATGATGCAACACCATAATGGACTAAAATGGATTTGAGAGGAAAAATTTAAATCCGATTAAAACAATGTATAGCCATGCAGATGACACTGTCATTATAACTCGGACATAAAATGCGACCATAGAAACATTGCAACAGGTAAAGGAAAAGAATGTACAAAATGGATTATTGATAAATATGGAAAAGATAACATTCTGGAAATGTATTAAAGGATCAAAGCGGTTCGAAGTGCTTTATTGTTATCTTATTACAGTCCTAATAAACAATTATTCAGTAGAAAAATAAATAAAACGCAGTTACTCCATATTTAAGAACAGCAAATATCACTAAATGTAAAATTCACAATTTAAAACCCAATTAGAAAACCAATATTAAATATTGTTTTGAGAACAGAATGCTTAAGGCTCTCAAACATAATAGCTTTTAATAATAAAAAAAAAAGAACCTGAGAACGATTTATGAGCCAATTAAAGACAAGCAAGGACAGTTGAGAAGACAAAGAAATAAACTATATAACAAATTTTAAAAATCTGATGTGTTGCACTCACATGACTTTCTCTACTCTTGTACTAACCATTCTTACCAACTCTTATTCCTATATCTTCCTCGTGTTAGTTGAGATAAAATTAGTACAAATTATCTTATTGCTTATTTCCTTGTAGGTGCAAGGAGAAATTAGAATACAGTAGGCTTTGAGCGACAGTCAAATCTTTTAAAGCTTTGAGATTCCGTTCTCTTTGCACGCTTAACATATAAAAACATGAACAACGATGTTCCATTTCATGCAAGTTTTAAGTTTTTTGAAACTGACACAAATAACAAGAAATATCTCCGAAATGGTTCAGTCTAGAAAAAGAATTATTTGGACATAAATTGTGTGTTTTAGCGAGATCTACATTTTTGTATAGCTTGACTTTGTCTATCTCTAACGGTTTACGAGTTACTCAAAAGTCATCCAGAGTAAACAGGAGTACTTAGACTATAGCCAGGACATTCAAAATATACATTTCATTTGTCATAAAAATATCTTAAACATGCCATTTTAATCAATATCGAACATTTGACTGTGGTACTTGCGTCCTGTATGCTTCTATGTGGCTAAAAGAAAATGTATGTTGCAAATGTGTATTCCTTTGTCTATAGTGAGTAAATGGAAGTTTTGTATTCCACGCAAATTTTTGGTGCCAAGTTTTGATCGTGGTGACGAAGAAGTGTGTGTGTGTGTGTGTGTGTGTGTGTGTGTGTCTGAACAGTACTAACTTACAAATAGGCCCAAATAACTATGTTGCTCATGGGCCCTTAAGCCTCTTTCACTCTCACTCACTCAATACCTTCTCTAATCACTATGTATGCGGTAAAGAAATTAAAACGGAAGAAGGAACCAGAGTAGGAGAAACAGGTGATTTAATAAGCTGTTAAAAACAAGGGAGGAATACGTGGTCGCCATAAGTAGGACAGTGCGATGATTCGTCAGAGCTTGTATGCTCTCAGCAAGGTATAATCTCTCACCAAAGAGACAAACAGAGGGAGGGCAGCCTGTACTCTGAATGGTTTCCTGATTACCTGCAGCTACGGTTCATGAAAAATGGAGATTAATTTAGAGACCTTGCCAACCCAGCAGAACCCGCTGTCCATGTTGACATCATCACGACCTCTGCTATACAACCCGTCATTAGCTTCACTGACCAAACTCCACCCCACGCTTAACAGCTCGAAAAGGAGTTCTCGGTTCCTACCCTAAACGTGGCTCAAAAACTCTTAAGGATATTCATCATCATCTACGTGTAATATTATTTACAGTAAATATTGTGCCAAAAACAAGACAAATCCGCCACAATTTTTTCTCGCTTTATTTTCTTCCTAAACTGAATGCACAAATACACAGTTCTCTTTTACTGGCGTTAACAAACTGTTCAGGCCGTCGTGATATTATAACTCAACTGTTTTCTTCTTGTAACTTTGACTCACTTCTTTCTGTCTTTCTTCATTTTCTCTGTTCTCTCAAACAGCTGACATTGATGTTACTATCACTCAACACTCAATTGTTTCGCTATCTTCCTTTCGATGTGATGGTTCATTTACAAGCATCGTACACATGCAGCTGACATACAGTCACAATAAAAACTGCTGCGACGACTAATGCAACTACTCTCGCCTCCTTATATAGCGAGGATGACGTAACTCGGACCTTCCTCGAGCATCACTTTTTCTGGAACTTCTACAAATACGCCGATCCCTTGATGCTTCTCGAATGATCTCGAAAACCCTTTGATGTGCCGCGCTCATTGTCAGATGTTCACAGCGCGAGGCAGCTGAACTTGAGCACCTTTGATACACGTCGTAAGTGGTATGTGGTGTTAGGGAGCTTGAAAATAAAAAATGCGTATATATAGTTCACATAGTATCTTTACATTATTTTTGCATGGATAAGTACTGTGATACCATTGTGACCTACATTTCCAAACAATCAACTGGTAACTCTGTCTTGTGATGATTCAGACACAGCTGTGCGAGTGTAAATAACAGCGCACCTGTGTACCTATATATGTGATAAGGCATGTTCTGATGCATTACGTGGATTTAAAAGAAGATTGCTGCTATCCTAGAATATAAATATAGACGCCTTTAGAACAATTGTTACTTTCTCCAACACATATAGTATGTAGAAGAAGTGCTGTAGTTCACCTAAAAATTCGACATCGAGATTTCACCGGAAATACATGTTTTGGGATCCACTGAAACTACAAAAAGCATTTTTAGAAAGAGGTGCATCTGTGAACAGTGTCAAAAACGAAAAGTCAGTTAAAAACCAAATTTGGTATTTAAATTCAACATTTTTTCAAGGATGCTGCATGAAGGTTTTTTGAGAAAATTCCTTTCCCGCAGAGTATTCTCCAAGAGCATTTTTCGAAACTGTTGATTTTCTTGAAAATGGCTCTAACGATTTTGATTAAAATGTCATATGTGTAAGATATTTTTATGACAAATGAAATGTATATCTTGAATTTTCTGGCTATAGCCCATGTAGTCTTGTTTACTCTGGATGACTTTTGTGTAACTGGTAAAGCGTAAGAGATAGACCAAATCTTACTTTATAAAAAATGTAAATTTTGATAAAACACACTTAATGTCCAAAGAACCTTTTTGGTTGAGTGATTCATTTCGAAGATATTCCTCGTTATTTATGTGAGTTTTGGAAAACAAACTTTCGTAAAATGAAAGGTCGTATTTGAAAATTGTAAAATATTTGAATATCGCTCAAAGGCTACTGTATTAATTCCTACAAGGAAATAAACAATAAGATAATATCTGAAAATGTTTATCTCAATCAACATGAAGATATAGGAACGAGTTTGTAAGAATGGGTAGAGAAAGTCATGTGAGTGTAACACATCAGATTTTTAATCATACAGTTAATGTGCATTATGAATTGCGATGCTGTTAATTTGTATCGGATGTTATAATTGTGATTATGAAAAGCAATTAAAGCTATCTGAAGCGAGTGTTAAAGTAAGGCCTGTATATTCATTGCATGCGTTGTGTGTTTTCCATATACGCCGAGGGAGGGCGTTTTGTAATATTTGCTAATTGTTTGTTCTGTTGAATAGGTAGGTAGTGGCATATTTCTGTTGTCGGTGTACGACTATTAGGAATCATAGGACGAGCTTGCTGTGAAGTGCGCATGTAATGTATCGACCGGAAGGGAAGGAAGGGAAGACTGTGATATTATGGTGCGGGTGTTTAGTTCAAACCCCTCGAGGAAACTGGCCCTGACCGCTATGGCTGCTCTTATCTTGTAGCACACCTGTGGCTCCTGGAGAGCGGCAAGTTTAGGGATTGTGAGGATTAGAGAGCGTAGTTAAAACGGGCTTCACATACTGAACCCCAGGGGGCGCAACTGGGTTTTAAGCGCATATTAGCATTACCAGAAATAACTGAAGCATAGTTTCCGACATAACTTGTTTTTAAAAAATAAAACACCGAGGAAACCCTATGCAAAAGCACTGTTAAACAACCACAAATACTACAATTTGTAATGAGAATTTTTCGTTAATGCAGCTGAATGACTTCCAAGCTGTCGTGGCTATTTATGGAGAAAATCCCATTGCGAAGAAATAACAGCACTAACATAAATATAATTTTCCCTTATTCTCACTAACCAAGGTTCATAAAACTGTTAACAAAATACAAGAAAGTCAAAACAAGGGAAAGATAAAAATTAATTGTATGTTAATATTTATTCCCTACATTTAACTATTTGTCCGGCGTTTGTGGGTAATTTTTGAAAGGTCCTACATTTTCAAAAAAAAGTAGTGCTCGTTAGAAAATTAACTCGCAACTCCGAAAACAGAAATTAGTAATTGGTTATTAGCTGCAACTGCAATCCGCTATGGCAACATGGCTACAGTCAGAGTATACTCATACATAGTAACATTGAACGAGAGGTTGGCAACACATTTGCACTCCGAGGCAAAGGTTGGTATTCTGTGGAGGCAAAGCAACACAATGCTGATGTTGAAAGGCTATTTTCACTAATAACAGCACAGTGGACAGATAAAAGGTACAGATTATCTATTGATTCAGCTGGAGGTAACGTTTTAGTGAAGCAACATTTTAAAAACTTCAGTTGTGTGGAATTACTTGATTATATTTCAAACAACCTAGATGTTTTGCGCAAGATCATTTCTTCAGAGAAGTATAACTGTTTATGATCAGATGTAACACAGTATGTTTCAGGATTTTAAGAAAACGCAAGTGTATGTGTATAAATAGCATTTAAGTGACAAATTTATACTATTTTTGCATTGACGACAACATCCCACAATTTTTACTTTCTCTACTGGTAAGTAGGGGAAGTATTGTATTCCACCCAAAAATTCGATGTCGAGATTTACACCGGAAATATATCTTTTGAGACCTCCTGAATCCAAAAAGCACCTTTAGAAAAAGGTCCGTGTATGTTTGTGTGTGTGTGTGTGTGTGTGTGTGTGTGTGTGTGTGTGTGTGTGTGTGTCTCAGTCTGTGGACACCGTAACTCAAAAACGAAAAGTAGATTAAAATCAAAGTCAACGTATAGAAACATGCATTAATCAATAGTGGATATAACTCGAAGATTTTTCTAGAAAATCTCCCTACCTTCACATTAATTTTCGTTATCTTGTATTTTCGCAAATACCTCTAACGATATTGTTTAAAACATCGTATGTTTAAGCAGCAATGTCCAACCTTGTCTCTTTGGAGACGTTTACGTAATTAGCTGCCACAAACCTACCTCCTCCTTCAGTTAGAAGGTGAGTCAGCTAGTGCCCGAGATTTGCAGAATCAGACAGTCAGTGCCCAGTGACGGACACAGTTATACGATTTGAAAGTGCTTTCGTAAATCAAACGCAACGTTATATATATATATATATATATATATATATTTTTTTTTTTTTTTTGTAGAGTGTGCCATTTCGAAGATATTCCTTGTTATTTGTGTGAGTTTTGGGGAATATAGTCTGTAAAATGGAACATCATTATTAATTTGTATGTATGTTAACCGTGTAAAGAGAAAAGACTTACAAAGCTTTAATATGTTTGACTATCGCTCAAAGCCTACATATTCTCCTTGAACCCACAAGAAGAAAAACAATGACAATTTCTACAAATGTTTATCCTAACACGAAGAAGATATAGAAATAAGAGTTTGTAATACTGCTTAGTACAAGAGTGGAGAAAGTCATATGAGTACAACACATTCGATTTTTTAATCATCCTGTAAAATGCCCGAAACTGCTTATTTTCATAGTGTGCACCTTTTCGTATTTTAGGGGCCTACTAAGGCTTTTTTGTAATGAGAACTTATATCAGGGCGTTTGCCTATCATAATTTCATTATTTTTGTTGTTGGCGGTTATTTAACATTATTTAATGTTATGTTAACCTTAGTACAGCAAATAATATTTCATGCTATAGACTGTGCCATTGTTGACGAACATACTAGGGCAGTTTATGGCCGGGTTCTTATCATAACGTCAGCAATTGCATTGTTTAGTATAATAATAAAATAGGGCCTTTTAAACTTAGCACAATAAAGCGTACGATATACTGCCAATTACAAAAAGCTATTGGGAAATCGATCAGTTTGGAATTAAACCATCTCTTTGTTCATTAATACGACGGCTTTGCAGGCTTTTTTAACTTTTATTTTTAATAAATGCTCCATGTGGGTGAGTACTTCATTACTCAAGCAGGAGAGATCGGTTAAACTTGAAAGTTAATATTTTAGTTCAGCACTTTACAAGGATATAACTCGAAGATTTTTCTAGAAAATCTCCCTACCCTTTACATTAATTTTCGTTATCTTGTATTTTCGCAAATACCTCTAACGATATTGTTTAAAACATCGTATGTTTAAGCAGCGATGTCCAACCTCGTCTCTTTGGAGAGGTTTACGTAATTAGCTGCCACAAACCTACCTCCTCCTTCAGTTAGAGGGTGAGTCAGCTAGTGCCTGAGATTTGCAGAATCACAGACAGCCAGTGCCCAGTGACGGACACAGTTATACGATTTAAAAGTGCTTTCGTAAATCAAACGCAACGTACAGCCATGGAAAAAAATGATCGAGTGCATTAGGGAAGCAGAATATTAGCAATAAAATAATTGATACAAGTGTTTATCTCGATTAACATGAGGTAGACAAAGCAATAATTTTTTGTACGAACACGTTGTGCAAGAGTTGCACTCAATTGAGTGCAACACATTAGATTTTTACTCTCCATTTTCGTTTACCGCTAAAAGAATGTCCAATCATACACTTCAAAATCAAAACAAAAGCGGAGTGATACAGACAAGGAGATTGAAATTGCACTACAACCTCTTTGAATGTGTGGTTGGAAGCTTTCCTTTGTGCAGTTCTCATAGAATCACGAGGTTCAGCAACCTAACACAGATGCGGTTCGTTGCACGAGAATTAACAATGATGCACCGCAACTACAATTAACCGCGGTCAAGGCTTCATTACGTTTTAGTGATCCCTTTCATCAAGAATAGTGCACATGGTCAATAATGTTAATTACCTGAGTGGTCTAAAGTGAGTGGAGTAAGCTGAAGATGTAAGGTTATACACGAAACAGCTTATGGGATACCCCAAGAAACAACTGTGACTTTTTTCCCCCCATTACTGCGCCGTCTGGTTATATTTGGTGATATTGCATCTGTTAGGTTGCATTAGTAACAACTGTTCGTTAAATATAAGTATGGTAAAGCTACGGCCATTGTTGGTGTTATTGCAACAGTTATTTTTGAACGCGTTGCAGAGAAGCTAACCCATGGATTTTAAAACAAGATTATGTTTAGACACAATATTAATCTCAGACGCTATTGTATTGTTCGTGTGTGCGTGGTTATATTTTAAATCATTATATATTTATTCTTATTTTTGTGTTTGCAAGTCTGTAGTACTTAAACATATATTACGATATTTAGCGTTCAGAAGTGGTTTTATTCAATAGTGTTATTGCAGAACAAGATTTACCGAAAGTGAGTAGATTCATCATGTGTTGTGTGGTAACAATGTTCAAGCATTATTATCATTTGAGAGCATGTTAATTTAACCTTGCGATATTTGAGGTTAGAAATAATACTTTTATTAGGTTGGCAGTACTGTAGTTTAGTGTAATGGGAACTGCCGATAAGCTGTTTTCCCTATATTAATTCCTCAATGACTTTTCTCTCCAACTCATGATTGGTAGCTTTGTTATTTTTACTTTCTATAGTATTTCAGCCAAAAATCGATGTCGAGATTTCACCGGAAATATGTTTTGAGGCCCCTAGAATCCAAAAGAAAGCATTTTTAGAAAAAGATCCATGTGTGTGTGTTTCTGTCTGTCAATGTGTTTGTCAGTCTTTGGACAGCATAACTCAAAAACGAAAAGTGGGTTAAAAACCAAATTTTGTATTTAAGTTGAATGTCTTCGCGGACACGACAGGGAGATTTTGAAGAAAATTCCTCCACACAAAACTACTCATTACACGGAACATTTTTTTTTAAGATTTCGATTTTCTTGAAAATGGCTCGAACGATTTTGATTAAAAGTCATATGTTGAAGATATTTTTATGGCAACTGAAATGTATAATTTGAGTTTTCTGGCTATAGTCTATGTAGTCCTGTTTACTCTAGATGACTTTTGAGTAACTCGAAAATCCAAAGAGATAGACCAAATCTTACTATACAAAAAATGTAGATCTTGTTAAAACAATTTATGTTTAAATAAATTTTTTGTAGACTAAGCCTTTTTGGAGATAATCCTTTTATTTATGTGAATTTTGGAAAACTTAAACTTTCCTCTAATGGAACATCGTTATTCATTTTTTACATGTTAAGTGTGCAAAGAGAACGGAATCTCAAAGCTTTAAAAGATTTGGCTATCACACAAAGCTCACTGTATTCTAATGTTCCCCTTGCATCTACAAGGAAATAAGCAATAAGATAATTTGTACAAATGTTTATCTCAACTAATACGAAGAAGATATAGGAATAAGAGTTTGTCAGAATGGTTAGTACAAGAGTAGAGAAAGTCGTGTGAGTGTAACACATCTGGAATAACAAGATTTTGTACGACTAGTATATGAAACAGTGGTGAAAATAAAATGTGTCCTATTATTATTATTATTATTATTATTATTATTATTATTATTATTATTATTATTATTATTATTATTATTATTATTATTATTATTATTATTATTATTATTATTATTATTATTTGTCCTATTTTTTACGCGATTTTCTCCATACTACTGAGGAGCCGTTTATTTTTATGGATGACATTACAAAACTGTGAGGGACAGAGTCCAGAGAAAGAACAAAGTTTCGCACGTCACAAACACGACGCAGGTAACAAACAAGGCGTGTTTTGAAGGACCTGACATTTTTTGCCCTGAAACTTCTTTCTACATCCCCCTGAGGGAACAAGACTTAACACTTTATCTTCCTCTTCTAACACAGAGACGCGGAAAGAAAGGAGCCACGCATCTGTAGATATATGTATTTCAAAGTGTTGGGGCGAAGCGCTGCGTTCTCCATTAAAAACTTTTTAATGGACTCGGCCTTAGAAGAAAGAGGGAGAAAAACACTACGTATGAGTGAAAAATAAGGGTTTCTGGGGGGGGGGGGGTGCTATTGAAAATAATTCTAATGATTTTCTCTACTCATGCAACACAGACTTTTTAAATATATTTATGTCTTTCTTTGCTCCGGTGTAAGTTTACCTCTATACAGTTCAATTATAATAAAATTAATTACCAATGCAGTTGTTTTATTTAAATCAATTTGTAAGTAGTCACTGGGCAAACGTATAAGTTAGTTCATTGCGTGTTATAGCCACCTAACCGATATCATTGTATTTCCGTTCAAAGAGTGGCCAAAAGCGAATATGGGTAATCGTTTGGAGAGAAGCAGCAGACGCGTGGCAGACAACTGATAAGGCAGGGCCACTTTATTCTGCACTGTTGCTTCTACCAGCACACAGGTGTGATGTCGGTCTGTGTTTCTCTCTGATAAAACTACTATTATACTTGGTCGTGATGCTAGCGAACCAGCACATAAATCTTCAGTTTTGGAAAGCTTTACTTATATCTGCATAGTCACATAAATAGAATCAAACCGTATAATAGACCGTTACACAAGCTGAGGTACACTCTTATGTGTGGTTGTTATAAGTTTTCCAGCGTGATCCCTTGCAACACATCAGATTTTTAAATTATGGTCTACTCAGCAGTGATAACAAATTGCTCCTTCATGCTACTCATGGGCTAAGATTCCAAACGATATTTAATGAATGTTCCTGCAAGACGAGTTAAACGCTGAGGTGCTATTTAGAACTGTTATTTATTATTTTAATAAACTTCGTTGGAGTGAAAATCTTAACGAACATTATTTCTCGCGGTCTAGCATCAGTCAGGGAGCTATACGATTCTATTACTGTTATCACAGGGGTATTGTGGATGTATTGTATTGTGAAAGAATCAATATTATTTTTATGAATGTCAAACAATTTATTAACACTTAGAAATCGTCAGCCTTCTCATGAAACACTTTTACAATTTTCTCACTAAACATGGCGGACTCCGACGCTAAAGAACAAAATAGCTAGGCACAGCCAACAATTGGGAAAAGAAAATATTCTTTTCTAAACTCCCTGCACTGCACTTTACGAGGATCACAAAAATTCACAATTAATTATTTACTTTGCGATGTATAAACAGTATTTCTCATCGTTATATCTATCAGAATCACTTATTCCTTCACGCATGAACAGTAGAAGTCAGCCTAGACTGCCTAAGTTTTGACATAGTTATTTCAGGGCACCTTCTGTTGCGTCTATGTTTACATTCTGAATTATTTTAGAGGGCTTAGATAAAAGACTGCCTTAGATTTTAGAAATAGAACCAGAAAAATTCATTGCCACAGCCGGATTTGAACCACGGATCTTCCTTTTCCGTGCGGACGTTCTACTAACTGAATTTACGTGGCGGCTTGCCCGTATGATGTTTATAACAGACCAAATTTAATGGCGGGTGGCTTAATACGAAATCTAATGAGAGGCTTGCCTCGCCTTGCAAGGTTATGTAAACACGATGTAAAATGATGCTGTAAAGTCGGTAATATAAATATTTGAACCCACAAAATTTATTTGTACAACAGGAAAGACGATAGTAAAGGTACGTAAGGTAAGCCGCCATTAAATTTTATATCTGCCATAATTCCCCAGCTTACTAAGGGTTGCAGCGAGGAAAAAGACTCGGGCACTAGCATCGCAATATCTGGAATAATGTTGTCTCTGGTCAATAGGCGTTGGACTCTTACGTGCCACAAATTTTCCTATCGCATTCTCTAATTTCATTTCTTTTTTTCTTTCAGGGTAACAAAGATGCCGCTCCAGAAGGTAAACAGTTAGTAGTCCAATCGACGCCAGGGAGAAATCTTTCCAAAGCGCAACTGCTCTGCCCAGGGTGGTCCTTCAACCCTGACACTGATGATATGAAAATATGGACAGGGAATTTGTGGTAGAAGAATTCATTTACCGATTCCGAGCAACCCACCGCAGTGTCTCGCGCACTGCGACCTCCACACAAATCTATTGCAGCTAACACCCTCCAGGAGACAGGGATGAAGCGAGTGACCACAGGGTGCCACAGGGCCGCAGCAGACGGGCCACAGAGACGCGCGGATGTCCCTAACAAAGGCTGAGATCTCGGCATCCTGTTGTATAAGCGTTCCCACCCACTGAGGACAACGGCCATCCAACGCCATGAAGAGCAGAGAACACGTTACCATGCGCAAGCTTCCGCGCCATCTGTCCGGCACCGCCATACCCTCGTGCCTAAAAGCACACCTGGAAGATAAGGAAATGAAATGAAGGAAATGATGGAAAGGAAATCATGGCATGAAATTAAGCACCCCAGCATTCACCTAAATGACATGGGGAAGCTACAGAAAAACCCAAGTCAGAGTGCACTGTCCTCGGTGATCA
The DNA here is from genome assembly GCA_030765045.1 of Tenodera sinensis. Classification (NCBI taxonomy): domain Eukaryota; kingdom Metazoa; phylum Arthropoda; class Insecta; order Mantodea; family Mantidae; genus Tenodera; species Tenodera sinensis. The sequence continues at coordinate 37,349,726 of CM060970.1, forward strand.
AACCCGCGACTTCCGGAGTGCGAGTCGCGCGCGGTATATTTTGGCATTGCTATTCAGTAGCCTCGCAGAATAATAAAATCCTAAGAGGTAGAACTGGAACTTAAAAATTCAATGCCACAACTGGGATTTGAACCACAGACCTTCCGCGGAAGGTCTGTGGTTCAAATCCCAGTTGTGGCATTGAATCTCTTAAACTTTGCCCACACACGGCTTGTGTGTTTAAAAACACCAACAGTAAGTTTGTTGGCATAAATAAATAATAATAAAATCCTTCTCATACCCGCATTTTCATTCCTGGACTCGCGTTTGTGTTGGCAACACTGTGTACTCTTTCACCCATTTCATTATCATTTCACCTCTTTATTCGTTACTGCCTTTTTATCGCTCCCCGTTAATGGAGTGTATTGTGCAGCTGTTGCCGAAATGAAAAGTGCACGTTGAATGAAGTCGAAAGGGAGTGAATTAATTTCCCTTATTTCAAATTATCAATATGTATTATTCACCTGTACACAAGACTGTTGCAGCGCTATTGGGGAGACTGTCGAAAAGCTATTTCCTCTTACATTCTAAAAACCACTTTTTTTTTTTTTTTTTTTTTTTTGTTCGTTATTGTTTGTGACAAGACGACAAAGGTCCAATCCAGTTCTTTTCTATGTTTCTCTAAACTTTTGCACAAAAATACAGTTCTCTTCCACTGACGTTAACAGTCAACTCTTACGTGATATTCCAACTCACAGTTGTTTTCTTCTCATAACCTTGACTCAGTCCTTTCACTGCCTCCTCTACCGTAAACTACCCTTTACATGGAAAATTTTTCGAAAATTTTGATTTTCTTAAAAATGGCTCTAAAGATTTTGATTAAAATGCCGTATGTTTGAGATATTTTTATGACATATGAAATGTGTATCTTGAATTTTCTGGCTACAGCTCCTGTAGTCGTGTTTACTCTGATGACTTTTGTACGACTCGTAAACCGTAACAGATAGACAAAATATTACTATACAAAAATGCAGATCTTGCATTTATGCTCAAATAATTTTTTTGTAGAGTGGATCATTTTGAAGATGTGTCTTGTTATTTGTGTGAATTTTGGAGAAGTTAAACTTCTGTCAAATGGAACATCGTTATTCAGTTTTTTATATGTTAAGTGTGCAAAGAGAACGGAATTTGAAAGTTTTAAAAGGTTTGACTATCGCACAAAACCTACTGTATTCCCATATTTCCCTTGCACCTACAAGGAAATGAGCAATTAGATAATTTCTGTAAATGTTTATCTCAACTAACACGAAGAAGATATAGGAATAAGAGTTTGTAAGAATGGTTAGTACAAGAGTAGAGAAAGTCATGTGAGTGCAACACATCAGATTTTTGTAGGTGTGATAATAAAATATGTGGGATGCCAATTTTATTTTTCTCTGAAGGAAAAGGTACATACATATTGAGGAACATTTATAAATATGGAATTCTTATCATATATGTTTATCAACAATTGACATGATGTTATAACTTTAAAACAAATTCCTCCACCCAAAACCACCGTTTATATGGAAAGTTGTTCGAAAACTGATTTTGTCAAAAATGGCTAACTATTTTGATTAAAATGCCACATGTTTATCATATTTTTATGACAAATGAAATGTATATTTTGAATTTTGTAGCTATAGCCCATGCAGTCCTGTTTAGTGTTAATGAGTTTTATATAACTGGCACAAAGTCATTTTACTTTTGTTTTTAATAGGTTAAATTGTATTGTTTGTGAGCACAAATAAATTATTTAAATTTTACTTTATTTGTGGAGTAAAGGCGGAATGAAACAGCGGGTGGTATTTTTCAAATCTAGGAGGGGACTTGACATTCTTTGGTTTGCTGGCACTTTCAGGGTCCCTCTCGAGTATCTGTGGATTGGTCCAGCGAACAGGAACAAGGGAACAGGAAATTGGATAGATAGCACGGAGCATGTGGGTGAAAGATTACCCCCTGTTCTTCAATATGTCCTCAAAACTCATTAAAAAACGCACGCAGTTCGAAGAGACCGCCGATGCCGCCGCCGCCGCCGCTGCGCTGCTCGCGTCTGACAATCGATATAGAAGGGGTGGGATGGCATAGGAGCGTCCTGCGCCCTGAGATGAGCCACCCTCAGTCAGTTGGTAGAGTGGATCTCGCTGACACCAGGGCCGTGTGCAGTGCGGCCGGCGCAAGTGTGTAAGTTGGTGATCTCGTACCTACTGGTGTGTCCGACTGCGAGCAGTGTTCCTCAAGCAGTAGTAACCATGTGTTTGTGAAGTGGAGGAGGCGGAGGCATGTCTGGAGAACACCTGCGTCAAGTGAGTGGTTCATACCACGTGGTCTCGGACATGCAACGTGCGTGAAAACTTCATCTCTTCATCACAAACAATACGGTAGGCACTTCACCAGTCTCTCTGTCCATACAACAACTATAACCTACGAAGTGCGTTCTGGGATGGAAACATAGTCTAGATTTGAATAAAACTATAGCAGTTGCTCTATTAGAACGGGGAAAAATTGTTGTGTTGCACTCACATGACTTTCTCTACTCCTCTACTAACTATTCTTACAATTACTGATTTTCAGAAAACCACACGTGTTGTAATACACAAACAAACAACAGAGAATATCTCCGAAATGGTTCATTCCACTAACAATGCATTTGCACATAACCTGTACGTTTTAACGAGATCCACATTTTTGTATAGTAATATTTGGTCTATCTCTTACTGTTTACCAGTTATACAAAAGTCATCAAGAGTAAACAAGACTACATAGGCCATAGCCAGAAAATTCAAAATATACATTTCTTTCGGTATAAAAATATGTTAAACATATAGCATTTTATTCAAAATCGTTAGAATCATTTTTGAGAATATCAAAACTTTCGAAAAAAATTTCCGTGTAAAGGTGTCTCTGAAATAATTTAAGCTCGAATATAAACCTTGGTTTTTAACCAACTTTTCGTTTTTGAGTTATGTTATTGACACACACATGGACTTTTTTCTAAAAATGTTCTTTTTTTGATTCAGGGGGTGTCAAAACATGTTTTCAGCGAAATCTCGAATCTAATTTTAACTATACGCAGTAGGGAAAGCAAAAAGAAATCAAAGGTAGGTGAAATGTCTAAATCTTGCATTTTTTATGTAATTGTTTTGAAATCTTCTTTCACACGATACTCAAATTAATTATAAGCGTGTTTTAAATTCCATACGGACATCTTTAATAGTCATCGACAAACAAAAAAAATTATGCTAGTTAACCAGGTGCTCCGCCAATGTGGACATACTTTTTAAAAATAAAAATACTTCACTGTTGTCCACATATTGAAAAGATATTGTCTCAGTCCTGTGGTTGTTTGAAAATGTTTCAAATTTGAAATACAAATTTTCTTAGAATTTATGTTTAGTGGTTGTCATATATTGAAGCGTTTAAAAGTATAGCAAATATCATATTCCTGTTTTGTAAATAGATTCTCTTTGAGTTCCTGTTGAACGTTTCAACAAGATTGGTAACCCACATCTATGGTATGGGGATAGCGTGTCTGCCTCACCAGTAAAAGGTCCCGAGTTAGAATCTCGGTTAGTCTGGACAAGACGTTTCTCTCGAGGTTTCCTTTATCTTGAAATATGAATAAGTGCTAACTCTAAGCTGTATGGACCCCGGGCTCATTTGAACATCATTTCAGCCATTCATTAATTATCCAATATGAACTAACCATTTAAGGCAGATCTTCACGTTGGAAATGCCATTTTTTCAGATTTTTTTTTAACTTTTTTACTTTTATGTCATTTAATGGCTCTGGCTTTCTGATTTTCAAAAATGTATAGTTTGCATGTTAACTGTTACCAGAAATGTCTTTAATTTAACAATGTGTTAAATCAGATTAACCTAGAAATTTCTTTTCTTTTCAATATTTCCCGAAATTAAAATTTTCAATACATCTACCCTTTTCAAGCCCAAAGAAGTATTCTTAAATTATGCTATACAGCTCATTTGTACATCATTTTGAACCTTATTAGACAGAGAATAACGTGAACCAACAATGAAATTGTCAATTTTCAATTTTTTATGGTTACCCAAAAATATTTTAAAGCGTTCGTAGTGTATAATGTAATATTAAAGATTTTCTGTTAGAAAGGTTTTAGAAATCTTAAATCCCGTGTATAGAGATAACACAAATGCAATTCATATTACCTAAACCTGACAAGAAAAATAACTCTAAATGATGAGGTTACCACAATTATATTAAGTCAATGTATCTATGAGAATTCAAAAATTCAGTCTTTTTACAATTTGTAATTTCTTACTTTTTCTTCTACGAATAGTAATTCGGGGAAGTGTTTTATTCCACCCAAAAATTCGATACCGAAAGTTCAGTAGAAATATACGTTTCGGGGTCTTCTGAATCCCCCAAAGAGGGCATTTTTGGAAACAGATCCGCGCATTTGTCCGCGTGTAAGTCAACAGTTAAACTCAAAACCGAAAGTCGGTTAAACACCAACATTGGCATTTAAGTTCAACATATTTCAAGAATATCACACGAATAAGTTCAAGAAAATCCCCCTTTTACATTTACAGGGAACATTCTGCTAAAGTTTTGATTTTCCCCAAAATGGCTCTTACGATTTTGTTTAAAATACCATATCTTCAAGATATTTTCACAACAAATAAAATGTATATCTTGAACTTTTTGGAATGTCCTCAAAAGTCCTTGCCTTTTACATAGCTGATAAACCTAAGAAAATAAACACAATTTATGTCATACTTTTTTCTGTGCATTGAACCATTTCAGAGATGTTTCTTGCTATTTGCTTGATTTTTTTATTACTTATACTTTTCTCAAATAGGTGATCGTTATTCGTTTTTTTTTTCCTCTTACCATACAAAGAGAGCGGAATTTTAAAGCTACCACATAACGACCAATTCTTTAAAGATCTGACTATCTCTTAAAGCCTACTGTATCCCCATATTCCCCTTTAACCTACAAGAAAATTAGCAATCAAACAATCTCTGCAAGTGTTTTTCTGGATTAACTTGAAGTAGATAGAGGAATAAACGTTTGTAAGAATAGTTTGCACAAAAATAGAGAAAATCATGTGAGTTTAACACATCAGGTTATTATACCATATTCGCAAAACTTGGAACACATCTAGCATACAAAAAGTTAACGAACTATCTGAAATTGTTGTTAACGTATACATTTTTGCATTCAGAATCACTATGTTAGCATTAAACGCTACTGGTACCCTACGGTTTAGCGTATTGCTTCCACATTTTAATGCAATGTTAGTATACAAACGCAAAGAACATATTGTGAAGGAATTTTTTAATTTGAATTAGCATAAGAGAAATGTTTTTGTTTATATGTTACTGAATTGTTCTACTTTCTCTAAGACAATATTATGAAAAGTAATTTCAGTTGAACTAATTTAATATTTTGAGGCAAAGCACAGGAATTTAAAATTTATAATTCCTGGAACTCTTCCGAAAATTTCACGGCCATTAGCTAAACTGAGGGCTAAGGAACAGTTTCAATGCTAAAAATGACGAAACAAATCTGATGTGTTACACTCACATGACTTTCTCTACTCTTGTACTAACCATTCTTGCAAACTCTTATTCCTATATCTTTATGTTAGTCGAGATAAACATGCAGAAATTATCTTATTGCTTATTTCCTTGTAGGTACAATGCAAATACTAGAATACACTAGGCTTTTTGCGATAGTCAAATCTTTCAAAGCTTTGACATTCCGTTCTCTTTGCACACTTAACATATATATGACGGAAGTTTATGTTTTCCGAAACTGACACAAATAACAAGGAATTATCTCCGAAATAGTTTACTCTACAAATTTATTTGGGAATAGAGTGTAGATACAGTAAGATTTTGTCTATATCTTATGCTTTACGATTTATCCAGAGTAAACAGTGCTCCATAAGCTATAGCCAGAAAATTCAAGATATGCATTTCCTTTGTCATATAAATAACTTAAACTTGTCATTTTAATAGAAATCGTTAGAGCCATTTTCAAGAGAATCAAAATTTTCTAAACATTTTTCATGTAAAGGATAGTTTAAGGTGGAGTAATTTTCTTCAAAATCTTCTTGTCGCATCTTTGAAAGACATTAAACTTAAATACCAATTTTGGTTTTTAACCGAAGTAGCAGAGAAAGTAAAAAATTATTGAGATCAACGCGTAGTTTTACGCTGATAAAATATGTAAATGACGCAGTAAATGGATTACCGATAGTCTTGGTAGCATTGGTAAGGAAAGAAACATAATACAAAATACAACAAATTAAGAAATTGAATGAGAAATTTAAACAATATGATCACTGCGATCAAAGTAAGAATTGTACTTTTCGGTTTCAAATAACATTAGTTCTAATCACTACCAGTGTATTCGATGTGAACTGTATTATTCTTAGAGGTGCTTGCAAATGTTTTTGAAAACATTAATATTCCGCAAGTTAAGTGGCCTTATAAATACCCTCTTTAAGTCTCGAGAAAGGTCTAAGTTCAATGCTTCCGGTTTCTAGAGGAAAGTAGTAAAACTTTCACAAAGACGTAAATAACGTGCTCGATATAAAGTAACGCCCGATATGTATGCAACACACCTAACACAGAGATGTAATGCGGGTAGTCTACACTTACTGCGGCGGCCTACGGGTTTTAGGTACAGCTCTACATAGGACTTATGTGGCTATAAAATTGTAAATATTAAAACAACATTAACACATTAATCCCCCCTCCCCCCAAAATAGCGAATTTTCAACTTTTTATCAAATTTCATAGACATTGTCTTCTAAGGTTTTGAGTGACTTAGGCGATAAGGTAAATGCTTTTGAAGATACCTCTCTTCAAAAATGAAGAAATGAGTTAAGGTTCATAGAAAGATAATATATCCCTTATAGTTTAGGATATATAATGACAAATGCCTTTTTGTACTTATCCATTATTGTCATTATTAAGTTTTATATAGCTATACCAGTGATTCAGGTTTGAAGGAACGTCTGACCTGGAGACAAACCACACTATTTTAAGGACTATTACGTCTCTCAACTTAAAACGCACAATTTATATCTCTAATAAAATTAATGTTAAGAACTTATTGTTAATTAAGAATTAATAGTAAAATATATTATCACTAGAATTTATTTAATTGTTTAAAAAGCAAATAAAATCGAAATGATTCAATGACATGCAGTCTTACATTTAGAAGTTAAGGTTAAAATCCTTGTTCCGACCAACTTGATGGAGCTTGCGTGTTTTTCTCTAACTATAGGTTTGATATATGCTTTCCAAACCCCAGAGGACCCAGTGGCAATACAAATGTTATGTAAACAGAACAGAAGCCTGATTACTATCAACAAAAATCAATACAAACGGAATTCTAATGTCATCCGTCCGACAGAGATGAATTTCTTCCCCTGAATAAATGAGAACAATCAGCTTAAATGCCAAGATATGATCTACGAAGTTAAAGCAATAATAAAGCAGGTACAATATAATACCTTATTACTAGAAAGTCTTTAATTTAATTGATTTAATACTATTGCCCTTACGTGTAACAACCAGAAGAGTGAAAAATTGCACATTTTCTATTTTTACTTCGTCTGCTGTTTGAGATATTTTTATGAAAAATGAAATGTATATCTTGAATTTTATGGCTATAGCCCCATTAGTCGTATTTATTCTGGACGACGTTTGCATAACTGGTAAACCGTTAGAGATAGACAAAGTCATACTATACAAAAAATGTAGATCTTACTAAAATACACAATTTATGTATGAATAAATTGTTTTTGGTAGAGTTGAACCATTTCGGAGATATTTTTTATTATTTGTGTCAGTTTCTGAAAACAAACTTTCGTGAAATGGCACATCGTTGTTCATTTTTTTATATGCTACGTGTGTAAAGAGAACGGAATCTCAAAGGTTTAAAAATTCGACTATCGCTCAAGTAATAAGATAATTTGTACAAATGTTTATCTTAACTAACACGAAGAAGATATAGGAATATGAGTTGGTAAAAATGGTTAGTACAAGAGTAGAGAAAGGCATGGGAGTGCAACAGCATGAGATTTTTTAAAATTACGATCATTTATTAGCACAGAATGAGGAAGATATGCAGTGATCAAAGTTTAATATGAGTGAGATAATATAATATGGAACTTTCGGGAGAAAAAGAAATAAAATAAAGGTAATGGCTATTATGGGAAAAGAATAATTTCGGGTAAAAATCGTAATAGGACGAGAAATAATTGAACAGGTGTCTACTTTTAAATATTTGGAATCAAATATATTAGTAATTGATGTAAAGGCAGAAATGGAAGAAAATATCAAAGCATATAATAAAATCAGTGAGTGTATAGAAAGACATTTCAGCAGGAAGGATGTTAAATTAAGGTTATAATTCTTGTTAAAATATGCATGTGGGACATCATGGAGGTATCTCAAGTAACATTTTTGAGGTCCTTATTGGGTGTTGTTAGAAAAGATCGACTCCGGAATACATACATAAGAGAAGAACTGGAGAAAGAATACATCGTGGAAGAAATTAAAATATATTTAAAAGGATAGAACCTTCTAGATTGCAAGGTAAGCACTATTTTACAAACCATTAAGACGACGATACATGTGATGACCCGAATGAGCTGGAGAGAGCAGTTTGATTAGCAAGTAAATCGCCTGCTCCAAACTTTCAGTCTCGAGAAGGTTCGAAGTTCAACGCTTGTGGTTTATAGGGAAATCTAGTAAAACATGAATAACTTAAACACGGTCTATGTGAGGTAACGCCCGATAGGTATGCAACACATCTAACGTAAAAGTAATGCGGGTATGTTCTTAACTGACCAAGTCTAATAGGAAAACTGCCGTGATATACACTTGTGTTAATTTACAGTAGCCTACGGTAGCTTTACAACTCTACTCTTGACCATGCAAAGAATTTTAAAGCCATAACCTAGCCACCGGCCCTTAAAAGATCTGACTATCTCCTAAAGTCTTGTATTCCCACATTCGCCTTAAAGCTACAAGAAAATCAGTAATAACGTAATTTTGCAAATGTAAAATGGATAGAGAAATAAGCGTTTTTACGTTAATTCTTAGAGGAGTGAGTTGCAAAGGTCACGTGAGTGCACACATCAAGCTTTGCTATATTAAAGGTTTTCTTCCCGTCATATTTATTTTAACAATAACTATACTAAATTACATGGCTATCATTATAAAAATGTATAATTATTGTTTTGTTCCAGGATAAACATGAACGTCGTTACGTATCCTAATGGCATTTTAATGAACTTAAATACAGTGGAATGCTTCCAATCGAGTTTTTAATTCATCGCATTGCATTACCAATAGCATAAAGTTGTCATAAATATGTATTTATAGTACGAGACAGTTGAAGCTCCTAACTTATAGTTCACGTGGATTAGAGCTCGCTTCCATTATTATAGTGCAAATGTGTATCACATAAATTAAACATTTTAACATGGATTGTAAACACTTCATGGTCCATTCTTTAATCAACAATTTCAGATAGTTCAGTAAATGCTACTGATATTCATTGTATTAGTTTATACGGACACCTACCAATATTAGTATAAGTTCTCCTAAAATCAGAATGCAACAAATTTTCAATTTCTATTGAAAAGAGTACTTAATCAATATGTGAGCTGACTCAGTAAGTATCTAATATATTTAAACAAGCAATTTTATATAAGTTATATATGTTATAATATATAAGTTCACGCACGCCACTGACCGAATTTACCCCGGTGATTTCTGCAACTCTTAACGCACGAATCTAATGCCGGGTATATATGTTCCGCGCATCTTGGACGTAATCAAATTTTATATTCAGATAAGGTTTTGCTTTTTAAGCTTATCTATATACATAGCTGCCTTTCCTAAAAAAACGCAGTTGTAAAAAAAATTCTATTCCCTCTTTTACAAATAAGTCATACCATTTTCTGTATGCTTGAAATAGAAAGGCTAGTACTACATTCACACTGCTTTCTCACTCACGGTGATATTTATATCGGCTTTACAGCATGATTAATCAATTAATAACGTAATTTCTGAAAACGCTTATGTCGATTAAAATGAAGTAGATAGAGAAATAAGCATTTGCAAGAATAGTGTGTATAAGAGTGAGTATAGCTCTACATATGTTTACGAACTGAGTTTCTCCAAACTGAACTATATTAAAAGTCTGTATCACAATATGTTACGTGACGATCACTTGCTGTATCTTCTAAAACTATGGACTTCGACTTTGTCGAGAAATATTGATAGACTCCTTAAACTAAGAACTCACTAACGAACAGATGTTTATCGTACAAGATTTGACACTGCTTTCGTAAGTCAAACGCAACGTACACGTCACCAACCCGCCACTGCAGCACAATTGAGTGTTAAAGCAGTCCGCTTAAAGTGGAAGGAGGTAATTCCAACTCCCCTCTTTCGCAAACGTTGAACATTGCTGGTATATATAATAAATGAGTAACCTAACGCTAAGAAATTTATACCTCCATGGCATAGTTTTTACCGTTCGATAAATAATGGATTTTTTATTAATCGGGTGCTTCCGTTCCTATTCGGTCATTCCCGCCACGGCCTTGGAAGTCTAATTTAAAACTTAACGCGACAGGTTATAGGAGATGACAAACCTACAAATTGGGATATCTAGTATCAACATAAGTTGTGTATGTAAATATATATTGATGTGTTGCACCCACATGACTTTCTCTACTCTTGTACTAACCATTCTTACAAACTTATTCCTCTATCTTCATGTTAGTCGAGATAAACATTTCAGAAATTATCTTATTGCATATTTTCGTAGGCTTTGTGCGATAGTCAAATCTTTTAAAACTTTCAAATTCCGTTGTCTTTGCACGCTTAACATAAAAAATGAATAACGATGTTCCATATGAATAAGTTCTGTAAAACACATAAATAACAAGGAATATCTACGAAGTGCTTCACTCTACAAAAAAGCTATTTAGACGTAAATTGTGTGTTTTAGCAAGATCTGAATATTTGTATAGTAAGATTTGGTCTATCTCTTACGGTTTACCAGTTATGCAAACGCCGTCCACAGAAAACACGACTACATAGGTTATAGCTAGAAAATTCAAGATATACATTTGATTGGCTACAAATATCTTAAACATATGGAATTTTAATCACAACGTTAGAGCCATTTTCGAGAAAAATAAAATTTTCGTAAAATTTTCCATGTAAAGGGTAGTTTAGGGTGGAACAATTTTCTTCAAAATATTCGTGTCGTATGCTTAAAATATGTTAAACTTAAATGCCAACTTTGGTTTTTAACGGACTTCTCGATTTTGAGTTAAGGTGCCCACAGACAGACACACACTGTATGCGTATCATATTTTAAAGGTGCCTTATTGTTGGATTCAGGGGCCTCAAAACATGTCTTTTCGGTGAAATCTCGACATCAAATTTTTGGACCAAATACAATATTCCCCCTACTTACTATATGTCGTAGAGAAGATAAAGATATTTAACTATACAGATTTGTAATAGTTGTTCGTCGGAATGAATGGTACCGCATTCTTCCTTAGAAATGTTACCATTTTAAAGTAAATTAAAGAAAACACTTTATACATTTAATTTTAAATCGTATTATTTTAACAAAACCACAATGATCAGTTTGTCTCTAAATGATAAACTGGCACATATACAAGGTTCCTTGTTTCTGTTGCAAGTTGTAGTAATTAATATTTCTTACTATCCCTGGTTGGTGCTGTAATATTATGCTATTGTATTACCTGGCCTAGCTGCATCGGTGAGTGTGTAGAATCTTATTAAATTCCATCTATCCCAGGCGCAGTACGGATGAAATACTTTTATATAAAGATAGAAGTTGCTTTGATTACTCTTTATTTATATTAATAAACACTCCTCAAACAGTAATCTTCACACTTTTCACGTCGCTAAATAATCCGCTAAATTATGGTGGATTCGTCGTTATTGTACAAATCAATTTACATCTAATCAATCCTTCAGATTTATGTTCAAATTCTATGCAGAACGTTCATAGTGCAGTTAAAATTTCACGAATAGCACTTAATTCGTCGATAATCACACTTTTAAATATACTTATTCGTATTTAAAGGCAAAAGTTAATTTCAAACGCTTCTTTCCTCCATTAATTAATTGCAAGAAGACAAAAGAAGGTCAACATAGGCCAGCTATATAACAAATTATTACAGGAGGCTGCCTATGCTTATGTTATACATTCTAGATACACAGGACTTACAAAGAAATAAATTGTTGTAGAGGGTTTATTGAGAAATACTGTCTTAAAGTGTGTAATTGTATGCTGTGTGCTACAATCTATACTCTCTGGTTTTAAACGCTGGAGCAAAATTCTCTTTTACATTTTGTTTATTTTATTTCTGCTTCTTCGCCGCATTAGTCCTTACAACCAGAAAGCAGGGCTTGAGGGTTAACTGGGATTACCTTTAATCACCCCTCAGAACATCCCAAGGAAATTTAATATCACTCACTCACTCACTTCCCAAGGCGCGTTTTCTCTGCTTCTTCTTGAAGCTCAGCCTTCCCCATGTCCTAGAAGATTATAGGAGTATAGGTACGTAAGAGGCTTTCGCAGACTAAAACTTCAATTACGATAATTGGTGATTAAATGAATCTTAAGTAAATTAGAGAGCATTAGAGATCATAATATAATTAGTGGAGCAAAGAGGGTAAGAGCGAAGCATAACGGAGGCTAAATCGTATTATCACTTCGTAGATCACGGCCTCCATTAAAGCTCCACTCCATTACTACCCTAGCACCATGTTAGTAAATTAGTTCTTCAGATGTGATCCCTGAGAGCAGCGAGAAACTGTTATTTCCTGTAACAGCTACAACTGTTTTCTGTAACAGTTATTTAACACTTCCTAATTTTCCAGCTAACCCCAGCCATTATTTAATCTCCCACTAACACATAATTGTGGTTAGCAATTAAACATCAGATAAAAGTTTCTGCTAAGTAATTATGCTTTTGTATTTAATTATCGACGCAATGTTACACGAATATAGTCTGACTTTACTTATTTTTCACCGTCACCTCACGTTTCTCTTCCTTACCGTAGTGGTGTAATGGAGTGTCGAACACAGGACTCTACTTCTCGCCCTTGTCTCATTTTCACTCACTCGTAGAGCACATTGGCATGCATTTTAGGCATCATCAGCATTAATGGTCACCAGCACGCTCGTCAACATACGCTTATTATAATTGCAAGAGCCTGGAGAGAGTTCGCGGGAAGCGAGGGAAAGAAACATCCAGAAATGTCTTCTTGCACCTAGATTGCGCTCCTGGAATTACATCAGAATAGAGCCTTGTTCTTCTCTATCTAACCACTAGCGGGCGCGTGTCATCCTCCATGATCCAGGGGTAACATTACATTACTGCTCTGATAGGGTGGTAGTTCGGTCTGTCTATCCACCAGCTCATGGCCTTAGAGGGTTGAAGGGGAGAAGAGTGTTACATTTAGTTTAACTCGAGTTTTGTAAACCTCCAAATTTAATTTTTTGATGGGTTCGAGAAAAACAGACTCGTAATTTGCCCCCTTCTGTTCTAGTGTTAGACAGTGCTCCTTGTCCTAGAGTAGAAGTAGATAAACCCCCGCCTAGGAGTGCTGTGAAATTTGCTATTATATTGTGGTTGCAGAACAAAGGGATTCAGAGTAACAATTCTATGCATAAATACTATAATGGTAGTAATTAAGACGCGAGTATTCATACGATGTCCTAATTACCATTATAGTTAAACTTCATACGACAATTTATGCTCGACCATATACCAAATTTTATATTTGAAATATTGTAAAATGTTGTACACTCGCCAGGAACAATGACCTACATATTGCATCAGCTGATATTTAGAGTTCTGCGCAGGCGCTAAACGATCGATTTTTTTCCAGCACGTCACAGCTGCATGATCAAAACGGTAACCTTGGAATACTACGTAACATTGAAAAATAGAAGGAAAATTAATCCCTAATTAGTTTTCAGACGAAAGATTATTTCATGTATAAATTATTTATGGTACAATTAGTGAAATTAATTTTTGAGACTGTGGTTAGTCCTTTAATGAAATTTTGAACTTAAGGAGGTCCACTAAAGAATCACTACCAGAATTTTATTAATAAATTCGGTTATGGTCGAGCATAAACATATTAATAAGACGATTCAAACAAACAAACAAACAAACAAACCTAAAGAGGTTTTAAACACGGGCGTATTTTTTGTTTTATTGGCCACATTGTCGTTCGCATTCCCCCATACATGTGTAATCTCAATCCCATAGAACTAGCTTGGACCAAGGTGAAATTAATAGTTAAAGATAGTAAGTTTTCATGGCCTTTCCGGTTACGTTGACACTGCAGGTAAATTAATTATCCCGTATTCACATCTACCAACTTAACCCACCCTCCTATACTACGCACTTTTAAGGCCTAGACCGCTAGCATTTTCCTCTAACCTATTTATATTGCATACGTTATAATTTAAAAGAATAAAACACTGCAACTGGTCCAACTTTTATTGTAATGACTATCAAAGATATTATACAGAGAATCACTGAATCTTAATACACGTTCCGCGAGATAAACAAAGTAGGCCGTGCTCAGATCAATAATTACACATAATAATCATGGTGGCCATATCTGTTCATTGGCAACTTCTTTGGTACTGCTTACGTTTAAGAAGTTAATATTTGGCGACAAAGCCTATCTCGGAAATGGTTTACTCCAAAGAAAAACAAAGTATTTGACATAAATTGTGTGTTTTAACGAGATCCACATTAAGTAAGATTTTGTCTGTCTCTTACTCTTCACCATTTATGCAATAATCACCCAGAATGAAGAGATCTTCTAAGAACATTCCCAGAAAATTCAAGTTATGACTTAGAGGTGGCCAGGGAATGGTCATGTAAGGTTCTCCAAAGAGATGAAGTTGCACATTCCTGGAATAGAGTAGCTGGAATTATTTAGTGGCGTATTGACTCGCAGCATTCCTGGCAGGGACCATGAGCTGGTGCCCCTCAGTAACCTCCCCCCGGGATGTTACACCCGGCTCGCCCATACCTCTGTTACAGCCTAGCCTCGAGCAATAGGCGTTTGCTTCCCTGTGGATGTGTGTGTGTGTATGTATATAAAAGCAGAAACACAAAACAAGTGCAGCCAGGGCAAAACAAAAGACAAAAAGCAAAAACAAACAGAGAAAAGGGTGCCGAATATTGGAAAAGCTATTGGTGTCCCCAGAGATGAGAGAGTTAAAAAAGAAAGCTTAGTGTCAGTTGCCTTTCTCGGGTCGTTTTGTTATAACGTGTCGTGTTTGTTTATCGCCGCTTCAGTCTTTCTCTGTGACAGATGCTGGCAAGGTAAACATGCAGCATCAAATAATGTTCAACCAAAAGTTCTTCATTTACGTTGAAGAAAATATTTGCTCTGCTCTTGGCAAAGGGCAACCCTGAAGTGAAACAAGATACGCAGGGCGTCAAATTTCAGGTGCGTTAGTTTGTTGTGCAAGTTACTGCTTCTAACTTTTCAGAGGTAACAGCGTTATTTTTTGAAGAATCAAGTAACATGGAACCGAGTGAAACAGTCGTTCAACACCAACGCTTCATTATTATGAAGTGTGAAGTAAGTACTCATTTCAAAGAACTGAAGTTTCAAAAACTTTACATTTCGCTTATCTGATAGTAGTTCATGCTACAAGTAACCTTTTATTTCGCAACCCTACGAACAAGATAATACAGTATAACCTCGTTAGCGCGAACTTGCTTAAGATGAAGTCCTGAAAAAATATTGTCTCCGTCAAGAATACAATAGTTCGTTCCTATGGGAAGTTTTATGGGTTAATATGAATTTAGGTAACTAATAAAGTAGAACTGCTTCGGATAGCATATTTTGTGTAGATAATCAATGGTAACTATTTTAAGCAGTAAAAGGAAGAAAATCTACAAAACTTTGTTTGATTAAATACTCTCATATACAATATTGAAAGGCGCATGGCCATATTTTCAAAGACTATTTCATAAAACATTTTTTTTCGATGTTCTCTCGCAACCCTTGTGAGCGGCTGAATCACGGCACCCTTTGATATGCGCTATATTTGTTGGTTTTAATTCACTTCTCTGTACAAAGTGGAAAGGCAGCCTAAAATGAGAGATTTTCTGTTATTGACAGTGCCGTAATTCAATATTTTTTATTATGATTTCAATACGAATTGGTAGTCCTTCTACCTTTAATATTGCCCTGTTCACTCTCTGTCGCTAACAGCTTCAAGTTTGTGTCCAATACCTTTTACTACACCATTTCTTGACTTTAACATCTTAGATTTGTTTTACCCCCCCCCCCCCCCCAAAAAAAAAAAAAAAAAAAAAAAACCCAACTCTAATCCTTCGTTTTGGGCATTTAACGTTTAAATTCTTAGCCTTTTAAAAAGCTGTAGTAAAGCTGTTTTTTCCCAATAATTCAAATTTTATTAACACAATGTGTATCTCTCTTAATCTATTGGTTCAAATGCAGTCATATTTTTCTAAGCAATGTATGATGTCTTAGAAATAATCTCAATCAATTAAAGGTTTCATATTTGTCCAAAATTATTGTAAAACTTAAATAAAAAATTGTATAGGTGCAAGGGGAACATTAGAATACTATATAGGCTTTGTGCGATAGTGAAATCTTTTAAAGCTTTGACATGCCCTTCTCTTTGCACACTTAACATATAAAAAATGAACAACGATGTTCCATTTTACGAAAGCTTTAAGTTTTCCGAAACTCACACACATAAAACGGAATATCTCCGAAATGGTTCACTCTACAAGAAAATTTATTCAGACATAAATTGTGTATTTTAGCAAGATCTACATTTTTTGTGTACTATGATTTGGTCTAACTCTAACGGTTTACCAGCTATGCAAAAGTCGTCCAGAGTAAACAGGACTACATAGGCTATAGTCAAAAAATTCAAGATATACATTTCATTTATCATACAAATGTCTTAAACATATGACATTTTAATCAAAATCGTTAGTCATTTTCAAAAAAAAAATTAAAATTTTCGAAAAATTTTCTATGTAAAGGGTAGTTTGGAGTGGGGTATTTTTTTCAAAATGTTTGTGTCGTAACCTTGAAAGAAACTGAACTTAAATACTAACTTTAGTTTTTAACCGATTTTTAGTTTTTGAGTTATGCCGTCCACAGACTGACACACACACACACACACACACACACACACACACACACACACACACACACACACACACACACACACACACACACACACACGGATCTTTTTCTAAAAATGCTTTTTTGTTTCAGGGGGTCTCGAAACATATTTCTGGTGAAAACTCGACATCGAATTTTTGGGTGGAATACAATACTTCCCCTACTTACTAGTAGAGGAGGTAAAATATCAATGTATGTAATTGTTTACAATAAATTCTACGAGTAAAACACTTATAATTATGTGGCTTTAAATATGTGAATTGAAGCAAAATCACATGAGCCTCTCGGGTTACCAGCCGTGAGATTCAATGTTTGCAAATTGCACCATGTGTTGTCAAACATTCCAAAAATACTCTATGATGCCAAAGTACAGCTAAATCAGAGGGGCATTTCGCGGTTATGAACATTCGGTACCTATATATAACTCCCTCTCTAATAACTCAATTTAAGCCTACCTAAATATACTTTTGTCATCCACTGCCATCTAGTGGTTACCATGGTAACCTCTGGTTTCCGTGGTCACGGGTTTAAGCCGGGTGGAGGGCGCATGAATTTTTCTAGAGAGTCAAAACCGTATCATGGCTTCCTTCGTAAACGAAAAAAACCCATGGTTTCGTATCATGTTTAATTCAGTTAAAGTATTGGAAATGTAGCGTCCGGTTTCTTTCCCGTGGTGCTATCTATGAACGGTAGGCTAATCACCCGTCTTAAAATCTATATTTCCGGTGAAATGTCGACATCGAATTTTTAGGTTAAATACAAGACTTCCTCTACTTACTATACGTGGTAGAGGAAGTGAAAGTGATTACTGCAGATGTGAGTTGTTGCTTCGGAAGGTTTGGTCACATGCTCAGTAACGCAGTTATTAAACACTGGTGACCCAGTGGAGGGATGTCATGGGGTGACAAGAGCGTGCAATATGACATCGCGTGACTTAACTTCATCCAATAAAATTTCCTCTGCGTTGGCCACATAACACTACGATTAGGTCGCGGTGAAACCCTTTTTATGACCTCAAGGGCAATGAAAATAAATGAAGGTGTTTGTTTGGGCACAGGCATCTAGGAAAAACAACAATATTAGGCGCCTTAAAGTCGATACATTTGCTTTAAACTGATCGCTCCATGTATTTTCGTGTATCTTCATTCGCTACAAGTAACACATGACCATCTCTTGCTCCTTTTTGGAACATCAACCGGAAATGTTCAATATTTTTATGTATATCTCTATGTTCACGTATAAAGAAAGGGTCTATTTCAGTGTAATAACTAAGGATGAAACCTTTACACAGGAAACAAAAAGTTTCGGACTTTGGACTATAGGCAGGGAAGGGGTCAGTCTGTCACATGATCTCACTCAGAAGGCGAGATACAGTCGACGCTTCAATGTTGTATACTTTGTTCAGTCTTTTGAGACAGTGGAAGGGGAGGATAAGGACATCGCGTGGCCGGCGCGTGTATAGGAACCAAAACAACCCAGGCAGAGTTGCAAGGTTTATGCACTCATTCAGATACGAGAAGTAGCGCACAACAGAGATTGCACAAAGCACCTGTATAAATATGTGGCGGCCGTGGGAAACAAGTAATGCACCTGCTACTTAGCAAATTCTGCTCCTATAGGACGTGGAACTTTAAAGAGAATCTTAAACTCAACTTTCAAAAATAAGAAGTACGATATATTTTAGCGGACATACTTTCTTCCACGTTAAGGCCGATTCCACACTATTTCGGACAGCGCTATTTCGGGCTTCTACTGTATCTCGTAGAGGTGGAATGCCAAAAGAAGCTCAGCTCATGTTGCAAATCCAGGTATTGCAGTGTTCAACATCAATGAACATCTACTGCTGGGAAATAGTTCAAGCTTTTCTAAACTTTTAAACTTTAATTACAAAGTAGTTCTGCTACGCGTTATGTGTTCATTTTTTATTTGTACCTTGAAGCAAGGTATAACGATATGGTTTTGGAGTCGTCCCTTTGTGCACAGGTGTCGGATTTTGTGCTAATAGAAAATACTTCCACAAAGCCACTTACGCCACAAGCGGGTTTTGGTGTTTGTTTTTCTTTGTCCTGCCAGAAGGGCCCTTCTCTTCTACAACAAAGAGAAAAAGTTGCAGTGCATTCTCCACAGGTATTGCCAACTCGTGCGGAGTAATGAAGCCGGATGCTTTATTTGTTCATTACCTCATCTTCCCGTGCACCTCAGGCGTAACACTGAACAGCTTGCAACGTCTGAATTTACTGGAAAAGGAGCTTAAAAGTGCTAGAGTTCCAACAAGATGAAAAATGCGCAAATCACAGAAGAATATGTGAATATGGCGCCGGTTGCTGCAGTTGTGAATTATGGAATCTTTTTATCAGGTATGTATAGGTGGGTGTGAGAATAAACAACAGTTAAACTGATTGGAATTAATGGATTACCGGAAGATCAAACAACCTCCGAACGGGCTGCGCGGTGTTTTGCCTGCCGGCGTCCTCGGCGCTCGTTGCCGTCTGCCGCTATCATAGAAAGGCGCGAATGAAACCACACAAAATTTTTAAAACTCCTTTTAAACGTTTTACTTACCAACTTCATGAAAGAAGATGCTGAATCTGTTCACCGTCGTTGTCCAAACATTTTCGGCACCTCTTTAGGAAACTATCGATTTCCACTTCGCGCTTCCCATTGACTGAACAGTGTCAGTATATTTTTGGTGGGAGTGTACTAAAGCGCTGCGAGAGGATTTGCACCTCTCACTCGTTTCGGAGAGCCCTGCTGTGGTCATCCTCATAGCATATGCACATGCCGATGAATATTTCAGTACATAGTCGGATAATCATACATATTTCAATTCGTTGTACCACGAGAGCTTTGTTGAAGAGAGTGGAAATCTGTTTTAAGCCTACCCGTACTAAAAACCGCCACGCGCAGTGCTGGTCCGATACAATCCTGACATATAGAGATTGATTATGCGTCATGTCTAGTCATTACTTGTGCAATAACGGTAAGAGCTAACTATAAATCAATTCATGTCGAAACCTCTCGCACATACATATATGTCACAAACATCTTGGTCCTGTCACTGCTAACGCTACATTCTACACTTTTATCACATACAAATTGTGAATAAGCCTTCTGATGCTTCTAATAAATACTTATAATTGGTTTATTTATTTTTAAAGAGACCCAGAGATCATTTTAAAATCCAAAACCCAACCTCGAATTTTCATGACGTCATATTTTTATCCTAGTTTAATTTAAACACGTTTCCAATGCTTTTGATCACAATGAATCAGTTTTTCTCGGTAATATAAATGCATATTTTGACCAAATACACCAATAAGAGCACACTTTTAGTAATATTTTGTGTAGTATTAAAAACTTCACATATTTTTGTAAACATAACCTTTTCCCTTTCCCCCTTCAGTTCATTATAACAATGAACTAGTCCTGCCAACTACTGTTGCATAAATTACAACGAGCTTAGGAAGATTTTCAGTAAGTTGAACGAAAGAGATTCATCTATATATTTAAAAATCTGGTGTGCTCCACTCACATGACTTTCTCTACTCTTGTACTAACCATTCTTGCAAACTCATATTCCTATATCAGAAATTATTGCTTATTTTCTTGTGGATGCAAGGGGAATATGGGAGCAATAGTCAAGTCTTTTAAAGCTTTGAAATTCCGTTCTCCTTGCACGCTTAACATATAAAAAATGAATAACGATGTTCCGTTTGACAGGAGTGAAGTTCTCCTAAACTCACACAAATAAGAAGGAATATCTCCGAAATGGTTCACTCTACAAAAAATTATTTACACATAAATTATATGGTTTAGCAATAAACATATTTTTGGTACCTATAGTAAGATTTGGTCTATTTCTTACGGTTTAGTAGTTACGCAAAAGCCATTCAGAGTAAGTAGGACTACAGGGGATATAACTAGAAAATTCAAGATATACATTTTATGTACCACATAAAGTATCTCAAACATATGGCATTTTAATCAAAATTGTTAGCCATTTTCAAGAAAATCAAAATTTTCGAAAAATATTCCATGTAAACGTTAAGGCTTCGTGTCGTATTCTTGAAAGACATTCAACTTAAATACCAGGTTTGGTTTTTAACCGATTTTTCGTTTTTGAGTTATGCTGTCCACAGACTGACAGACACACACACGGACCTTTTTCTAAAAATGCTTTTTTGGATTCAGGGGGTCTCAAAATATATTTCCAGTGAAATCTCGACATCGAATTTTTCAGCGGAATACAATACTTCCTCTACTTACTAGTAGAGAAAGTAAAATGCAATGTATTACATTCACATATTTTTCTGTACTCACTTTTACGTAACACATTCACATCTCCTTCTCTACTCGCTCTTCAACAAAAATGTATGAGTGTATTATGAGGTTAAATTTCAACACTTGTTGAGCGATCACCATGATAATTGGCACAATTAAGTGTTCTTCACATAAATTTTTATGCTATCCATTTTTCTAGGCAAAGTATTACATTCACATGTTTTTCTCTGTTCACTTTTCTTTCACGAAACACAAACTTATTTTCCTACTCCCTCTTCCACAAACAATGCATGCACTTTTCTGTATGGTTGAAATATAAATACAACGTATCGCATTCACACGGTTTTCTCTACTCGCCTTTCTTCCTGTAGTATGTATGATTGTTTAACACATCGTTTGCATAGTGCCTTTCCTGTATTTTTATTTATTTTATTTATTTTTGTTCTGTATAGTATCCTAAGATTTTAACTCTGTTGTTTTGTTTTCTAAACCATTGTTCAAAACAAAAAAGATTATTCAAGTCGTTCGAGTTATTTTCGAGGCTAGAATGTCAACGTGCATTTGTTTAACCGTTTCCTGAAGTAACTGTTTCCACGTGATATGCCAGCGTTTCACTGCGTAGCGTCGGGAAAAAGCTAGACACTGGAAGTTTGAAATAAGCTAAGGGTGACCCAAATGGGCAGGGTACTGTGAACAAGCCGGTGTGACGTCAACTACCCTGAGATGCCAAGCTTCTGCTTTCAAAGACTTAGCAAGGATTCTGCTGTTCAGCTCTAAAGGCACTTCGAGCAGAATCGTCATCTTTAAAATGGAGGAATTACAATTTGTTTAAAATGTTCACAAGGATTTGCTCGTCCTGTGAGGAAGGACTTAAGACTGCTCAAAATGCTTAGATGTCGTATAAAACAACTGCTATGGAAATTCGTCTATAAGAAGGGCTTCTAAGGACTGGCTTATAAATGTTCTGAGTACTGCTTCCTGCGCTCAAGATTGTGGGTTTGATTCCAGCTGAGATCAGTGTTTAAATACATGTAGAAGAGTGAGCAGAGATTTTTCCATAAGAGCTCATCAATTTTAGAACTAAAGAGTTGGTTACAGCCGGCTCCAATTCTTTTCCGATGGACGAGACGGTTTACGGAGAAAATACAAAGAATTTTCTTATAAATTACTTGCGTCTGGTCCGCTCGGCCCAGCGATGGCTTTACCAGAGTTATTTACTTTTGTGTGGCTCCTCTGATGTGTGGTTAAATGTTATTTTATATTAAAAATATAAGCTGGCAAGTCTATCTTTGAGACCACCTGGCATAACTAATAGATAAGCAATCCTGGCTTCCCCTCGCGGCTAGGAGCATGTGACTGGGAAAACATTTGAAGCCGGCTATACAGCTGGGGTACCATATTGCCTCCTAATCTTTAATCATTTACAGAATTTCTTTGTTCTGTATGTAAATATTCAAATCTTTATATGTTAAACTCAGACTTTTCTTCACAGATATTTAGTCCAAACCTCTGAAATCAATCTGACTCGCAAATGGAAAATCGTTTTGATCTAATCGCACGCAAAATTCGATATAGAACTTGATCCAAGCCTTTCCTCGTTACATTTAAAATTCCGCTGGCGTCTATTTTACTAATATGACATTAATATTTAATAATGTATCCACATTAATTATCCATAGAATTAACCTTAAGCAGCATATTGCTAGTCATTTGGAGTACCGGCATTTTGGCACATTTGTTCCTATGAACACACGTAAGAATTTACGATATCGAGGATGAAATCAAAAGAACGCAAAAAATAACAACGATCTCACATTCAAACTGTTTTATACAGACAAACAATACCAGAAAAATCTGATCTGGAAACGCTCATATGACTTTCTCTACAATTACCAATTAGAGAGGGTTCAGTTATTACGACACGCTATTGTTTTCCATTTTAACCCCTTCCCTTCACATTGTAATCTGTCACGTTCTATCAGAACCGCCCCCCCCCCGCGCCCCCTCTTAGCTCCCCATGTCACATGTCACGCTTGGGGCTATTCCTTTTTTCTGCTTTGCTTCGGTTAAAGCGCATTATGTGTAAAACTTTTAAGGGCAGCTTAATAGTTATTAAAACTATTTAATAAAAGATCGTCGTTATCCGTAAATGAAGTAAACAAATAAAATTATCTGCCTACTCCCTGTCTGATGAATGAATGCAGACGGTAGGCACGGGAAACTAGTGCAGAAACACCACAGTAAGCCGTATTACGTCACCATTCCAACTGTGCAGCGTGGAAAGGTCCCATGTTTACCTAGCCAGGGTACAGAAGTGCCCTCGCCTGAAAACTGCACTCTGCTTTAGACATGTATCCAGTTATTATTTATTATTGGAGAAAATAAAACAAATGGTAAAGATTGCGTATCTGCTAAAGACGCCGTTTCGTCAGAAATAATTAGTGAATCCTAGGTAGATGCAAAATTATTGTAAGCTAAGGAGTATTGGTTTAAAATGCATTGTTAAATTCGTTGGGGCTACTCACCACCCCTTTTAGGTGACATTTATGTAGCTTTATTTCAGGCTAACTAATACACAGAGTGGAAGGGAAGTCGTTACATTAATTTAAACCAGTGATAGATCTTGGTATTTGGAACACATTTTTGTCTCTGACCATTTCCTACGGAGATATTTTAGTTTTGTCGGAAACAAGAAACAGACAAGCTGGCAGCGCTACAGTTGTGGGGTGTCACTTTCACTAGGTCAGCAGCGCGTCTCGTGAGCGTAAACAAATACCTACCATACCACGTCCTTTTTTTTTTTTTCTGTGCGACTGTAGGCCAATCAGAATGCCATTTGAACTTGTTATTTCCCAAAACTTTGAGAATCATGACCATCATTGTTTGAAAAACAAAATCCTTCCAACGTGATTGGTCATTGTGTTGAAACAAATATGACTAAAATACTCTTTGCGGCATTCAGACTACGGATTTCATCAGTTAAGTTCATTCCCGCTTCGCACTCGAATTTATCGACTGCCAAAATTCTACAACAGAAGCGTTTCAAAGAACATAGTCGAAGATTTCAATCCATTTTCACACAGGAGTTTCACATTCGCGACACAGCAGTCACCTTCATTTACCTTGTACCTTTAACAACTAATTTAAATAGAGCAGACCTAGCTTTGATAAATAGCCCAGTAAAGCAAATTCCTTCATTTATGTTCATAACTTCCTATTTCCCTGAATTAATCGCTATAGTTGTTCTTGCCACAGCCTACTGGAGTAGCTATAGTGCTAACTGTGAAAATAAAAATGTATGAATGTTATTGGAAGTTTTAAGTTGTTAACTTTCAATCACTGTCAATATTAAATTGTATTAAATAAATGAATTTGTACTTTGAACAAATACAAGGTTTTTTTCGTGCTTCGCGCTCACAAAATTATTGTCATATGAAAACCCTCTGGAAGCATTATTGCAGATAATTGCTCAAGAGCAATCATTCCAATGATTCTCGATAATAGTTTTGTTCTCTGCAGCTCTGATCCGTAATTACAGTAATTAAATTTCCAAGAATATAGAAACAAAATACTCGAAAACGATACGCACTACTAAATCCCTCAATATATAAATTGATGTTTTCTTTTATTGTTCCATTTATACATTACATTTTAATTACTCTGGTCATATTGCAGCCTTGTACATATTGGAAAATGTTGTGTGCCGGCAATGGTATCAACTCGTATACAGAGAGAATAATTTTGACTGGAGGAAAATCGCCGCCCTCCAGATATTAATGGAACGCAAGAACCCTATTGCAGCAGTCGAGTGAGCTATGAGGTCAGCTGAGGTTTCATTGGGGGGGGGGGGGGGGAGGGGATTGAATTTAAATAAAATATGTATTTAGATTGGGGAGTGTTTAAATGAACACACACTAGTGTCCAAAAGCTAAACATAATTCAATATTTTATTACCCAACTATTACACTTTGTGACACATCTAAGACTCGAGAGACTGGTCCCTTCAAAACAGGGTCCAGTTGTCTTTGTGGCACATTGGTGCTGTCTTGTCTGCGAAGACAACCCTCTGTCCACAATGGATAACAATAACGAATAAGCCAAGCACTGGGTCTGGTAGTGGCCTGGTTCTCTCATTTGGTTGACCTTCGAAGCACTGTGGGTCTTCGGAATGCGAGTCAATTCACTCGTTTACTCAGGGTAAAGCCTATGATAACGTGACGTCGGCCGCGGCGCACAACAAAGGACAGTCGAGTCAAACTACTTCACACTACATACCAGACGCGGCGCATATCAAACATGCCCAAGGTCACACCACTCACGTGACAACAATCAAAGCAGCAGAACCAACACGTTCGAAGAGAAGAAGTTCTAATGAGTGTCAAGTGATTGTATCGTCGGAGTTGTGTATGAGAGATAGAGAAAGTGAAGAGAGGATTGAGTCAAGGCTACGAGAAGAAAACAGTTGTGAGTTGTAATATCACAAAAGACTGTAGACAGTGCAAATGTCAGTAGGAGAAAGTCCTGTTTTTGTGCAAACATTTTGGAAGATAATAAAGTCATAATAATTTTACCTCTGCATTTGTAGCTTTCCTTAGACCTCTAAAGGATTCCTCTACAACCATTTTCAATGAACCAGCACATGGAAAGGAAAGGAATGAAAGGACAGAATGGGTAGGGAGAAGGAATGAGAAAGGCAAGAGGAATGCGCAGCTGTAAATCCAATATAAAAAGCAAAAGGAGTATCACGCACGGAACACATTGAACCAAAGAAATATCATCGAGCGACATATTCCCCAAGGGAGGAACCGCTGGCTGGGCTCAGAGTAAACACAGACCATGTGAAATTAACTGCTGCAGCACAGACCACTATCTGCAGTTTCACTTCTAAATAATACCAACTTTCTCGGCACGCATTCTGCACACAAAATAGAGCACCGTAAATAAGTCAAAAAAGCAATCTAGGGTTAGTGTAACACTTTGTCAAAGTAAGTTTTGTGCAGTGTGACAGAATGATAAAGAAAATAAATGGATTGTTTTGTTGTTTCTTTTCGTCTACATACGTGTTAGTTTGCATTCCAGGGATTGTTTACGGTTTTCTAGGGTCGGTAGACGAATGGTGGGGTAGCTTCCCTTCTTCCACGATTTTCCTCAACTCCTCCTATATGTTTCACCTCATGTGTTTCAGAACTTTAAGAACAGTTGACGGCGGTTGGTCTGTTACGGCAGAAGGGTGGGTTGTGCGCTTTGAAATATTTCCTCAAGGGCTTGGCGGGACTTTTGAGGCTCGCTTCCTTCCAAGGAGTGACATGTCTGCTCACGAGACTTCCAGGTTGCAGTGCGTTCCTTGTCGAATGGATGGCGGGGTCCTTCAGTTCCCTCTGACTGCCTAGTTGGACAAATAAAGAGGACAGCGCTCGCGTCCGTCAAAAATCCTAGATGCGCCATTAAGACATAACGAGATATTTCTGGATATTTCTTTCCTTACTTCCCATGAACGCTCTTGAGCCATCTACCAAAATGTAAGTGTGGACGCAACAATTAGTGAGATTGTGAGTTGCTGATACGACCTAACTGTGGCTTAGTGAGATTTGCAAACATCTTTGCTGTACTTAGATTGGTATTTACCTAATTTTAAACTTAAATTATGCTGTTAACAGACACACATACTTACATTATCTCAAGAACGTATACTTCTAGTGGGTGAATAGAAGCAGACTACAAACGAAAAAGAAAAAAGAGAAAACATGGCTACATACTTTGTACAGAGGCGCACTCTGTGATCATAATAATTAAGTGCATTTACTTTCCGCACTATCTTCAACTGTTGTCATTATCATTGGAAGCAGCAGAAAAAATCGGTTTCTCCTCCTTTTTTTTCTACTCTGCAAACAAAATTAAATCTCTCAATGACTGTAAATGTAATAAACAGCAGAAAAAAAGAACCTCTATAGAGAAAGCAGGCTGTAAACGTCGCCAGTAGCTAAAGGGTTAAAGAAAATAATATGGAACTTTACAAAGTCGTATCTTTTGCCTCAAAGCTATCGGAAATTTTTGGAAACAGCGGAATCGTGGCCTTCCAATATATTAATCTTTTCCAGGCGATACGGCTAAGAATTTGCTTCCTCCTTTTATTTTCCGTTATTGGTTCTCGGAATTTCATAAGTCAAGTTTTCTTATTAATTCTAGTTATTGCTTACTCGTTCGTATTTTATCCACTAGAAGAATAAGACAGGATTAGCATAAGAGCTGGATGGAGAAAAATAATCTCTTAAGCAATCGGTAAAAAATATACGAAGATTGTGTAGGTACGAAGAAAGCTGAATTTTAATGCTGATCGTTTCGAGGTAAAACAAATGCCATAACATTTATTATTGTTGTATATTATAGTTTTGTCCGCTTTCGTAGCACAGTGGTAGCGCGCCTGCCTCTGCCACGGAGGACCCGAGTTCGACTTTTCCCATGCCGGTCTCGGGGTGCACTCAGTCTTGTTAGGTCCTTGATAAATAAATAGCGACCCCAGATTGCTGAGACGGTATACTCGGCCGAGAGGGCTCGGGGCACTGACCACGTCCCACCCTCTAGTTATGCACTCTACTCATGACGCCTGTAGTGAGGAGAGGTGGGGGTCCGAGCGGCCGGGCGGTAAGCTAGGGGTTATTATATTATAGTTTTACTTTAAAATTATTGTTATAGTTAAATACGTTGGGTACTCATAAGATTTTGACTAGAAATAATCTCAAATTAAGTAATATAATAGTCTTGGACATACAACATGGTGAACAAAATAAAGTTGTTCGCAATGTTTGATATTACAGCAGACACAACATTTAATGGTGGGTGGCAGGGGGAGTTGTGGTGTTGTATAGTTAAACACGTTAAACCGGTGATATAAATATTATTTGGGCCCACGAAATTTATTTGTACAAAAGGAAACAGAATAATCTGAGCACGAAGTGGTTAGCTATCAGCCGCCATTGAATTTTGTGCTTATCGTAATGAACCCATGCGGGAAACAAAAGAAGAATCACGCAGCATAAGCGAACCTATGGGCCGGACAGAGTGAAGACCTGGAAGTGGGTGGTCAGTCAAGCACCAGATATGATAGTGAGGAAGAGGATGATATGAAATGCAAGCGAATGGATGAAGGGAAAGGTGATGGAGCAATTGGTGGAATTGGGAACCGGAGAAACCGGAGAAAACCCGCCCAGACGCCACTTTGTCCACCACAAATAACACATTCGGGTCCCTGATATCGAATTGCCTTGGTGATAGGCAAATAGCTTTAAAACATTTGACTATTACATAAGGCCTGCTTTCTTATATTCCTCTTGCAGCTACAAGATAATTAATAATTGTATAATTTATTTATTTATTTTTCGACCAACTTTAAGTAGAGGAATAAGGTTTTCTAAGAATAGTTAAGAGTAGAGAAAACCATGCTTTAAGAATTGTTTGTAGAGAGTGAGTATAGCAAGTAATGTGAATGTAAGGGATTTTTTCTAGTTATGCTGAACTAACACGTGAACTTTCGTTCCGATACTACATAAGTATTGAATTTTTGCATGGAATACAATGCTTTCTCTGGGAGAGAAAATAAAAAGCTAACAGCAAATAAAAACTGTAATAAATTTGGACATAAATTCCTTTGTATCGATAAAAAATCGTAGGAAAAGTAGAATCCGGCGTTTGTTGTTAGAGCATTCATGCACGTTCTGGAATAAAATTCTGTCACCCCTACCAGCGAAAGTTTTGTCGTTATTACAAGATAAAAGTAATGAATGCCGGCGGAAGTTTGACAGTAGTTCCAACGTTAATAAAATAGCATCAGGGAAGTTTCTGCATAACGAGAATTTGTTCGCAACCATGCTGCAGAAATGGGAAAAGTTTCTCAACAATTTTACTTTTCAATCGCGCAGGTATAGCTGAAGTTGCGTGGCCTACGCTATGGCGAATTTATTTCAGGAGAGTACCATTGAAATAAAGCCTCTGAGAAGAGTTCTAAAATGCTTGAAAAACATCCGAAGCGTAACACCCATACTCTCCCTGCT
Source organism: Tenodera sinensis (assembly GCA_030765045.1). Lineage (NCBI taxonomy): Eukaryota > Metazoa > Arthropoda > Insecta > Mantodea > Mantidae > Tenodera > Tenodera sinensis. The sequence goes on from CM060970.1 coordinate 37,379,341, forward strand.
CATTAACAGTTCAGTCTTATTTTGTCAGGTACGTTGTAAATAAAGTTGAGGCTTCCTGAATCCAAAAAATGAATTTATAGAAAAAGATGTGTGTGTGTGCGTGCGTGTCCGAACAGCGTAACTCAAAAACGAAAAGTCGGTTAATACCAAACTTGGTATTTAAGTTTAGCATCTTCCAAGAATGTCAAGTATTTTCAAGAGAATTCCTCAAACTACCCCTTTCATAGAATACTTTTCGAAAATATTTATTTTCTCAGAATGACTGACGATTTTGTAACCTGGTTTGGGTAAAACATATCACTGTTGTGTTTTTTGCTCATTTTGCAAGTTTAACCTCTACTTTATCATAATCTAGTGTTTTAACCCCTAAAAACGTCCCAGATGTATATTTAAAATAGACGTAACTGTCCAATGGATATGAATAAAAAAATTATGTATTCATTAAATTAAAAAAATGGAAACAATATGTATCTGACAGTAAAAAAGCATTGATTTATATGTATACCAAATTTCTTACTTCTTGAGTAAATAGTTTGTCTGAAAAGTGGAGTTACACTTCTTAAAACTAACATTGGAAGTTTAGAGTTTACAACCTCCCCTAATTTTATTGAGGTTTTTTCTCAAACGTATTTTTCTGCATACATTTGCCCATTTTCTCGTTTTTTCATATTACGCTCCCGAGGTAGATTCGTAAATTCCATCACTGATCCTTGATCTGCCTGTCAAGCCCACCAAGGATTTGATGGGATCTAGGTATATTGTCTCCATATGGAGTCCAAGTTGGCATCACGAGGCTGAGTGTACCCCGGACCAGACCTACACACATAATGTACAATCCCTGGTTAACGACGGCCGAAGCAATATCTTCCACCCTGTATAACCTAATGCAGTACATTGATTAACATCATGAATAAACCGAGCAATTAATAACTGTGTAAAGAACACGTTTAACGTCATTGATTACTCATCAATTACACTTTTAAGGGCCAACATTCAGTTTCTGCACCATATGAAAACTCCATATTTACATTTATACGCAAATATAATTTTTAATGCAACGCAGAGTCGAATACAACTATACAAAGAGAATTAAAACCATTTTCACTGCTCTTACTACATTTATACACGTGTATACGAATAAATGTCACAGGAAACAGCAATCCAAAGATAGAACTTTATATAATTTAGCCGCACAGGAGTTATAATTGTTATATGATCATACTGCAGCTTTTGGTGGTGGTGGGCTAGCTCCACTGTTACCGGATATCCCACATGCCATGCGAGGAAGCCGTGTGCGTGCTCTGGGGTGATAATCCCCAAGGTGCGGCGATGTTGCAGCAATGATGGTAACATTTTGCAGCCCGGCGCCTAATTTCATCCCCAGCATACGGAAGAGATGAGGTCGTGCAATAGTCTCGAGGGGAATCCGAAGATGTCTATTCTGTACACGCTGCACACGCAGGAGGTGTGAATCTGCGGCCGTACAGTAGGACGGGGATTACGAGGATACGACAAAGGCGTAGCTTCAAAGGAACAGGCATCCCGAGCCCTAGCATGGGGTATAACGACCCGCTGCCCGGTGCACCAGATTCCGGACGTGCTCCCCGAAAATCTGACCCGAGCTTAACTCCCAGGTAGGTGATGGTATTCGTCCATTTTTTCTCCTGAGATACGTGAATGTGGGGAAGTCTACGGGAAATCGGCGCTTAGTGAAGAGAATGGCGTAGCTTTTCTCCGAGTTTATGGACAATCTTTTACACCACCAACACTCACACCATTCTTGGAGGAGGCAGAAGCATTCCCGAACTTCGACAAACATGACTTCTAGAACTGTATTTCATCGCTAAATATAGTGATTCATTACAAACACTTCAGTTAGTTAGTTAGTTAGTTTATTTTAAAAGTATTGGCCTGGTGCCGGTACATTGGGCCCGGCTTACAGGCTATATTTACATTGATTTACAGTTGACTTTGTTCATATTTACAGTTTTCGCTATATACAAAAACCCATACGGTGACCATCTGTAGGTCACCGAGAATAGTTTTCTTTTGTCTTTTGTCTGTTTCGTCTTTGGGTTATATATACATATGTACATATTTACAAATTATATACAGACACATACACGCACGCATTCACCCACACACACACTCGTACACACATACACACACATCTTCACTGGGCACACCAGAAATATGCGTCCCAGCGCACTACACTATTTACACTATGTACACTGTCCCGCGGTGGCAGCTCCTGAATATTTTCCGAGGTGAGGGCCTCTGCCGGAACATGTATGTGGCTTAGGGACGAGGTTGCGTGGACGCGCATTAGTCGGCGAGCCGAGCCGCTTCTAGAACATTTTTATCCTAGTATGCTTGCGGTGCTTCGGCTCCCCTTTGCCGATGTTAGCGATCACGTCATTTTCGTGGTTCCTAATGCGCGTCCATGCCGCCATTGCTCTTTTGTCTATTGCCTCCGGGATGAACGGGATATGAGTTTCGAGGTGAAGAGTTTGGGTGGTGGTGAGGAGTGGAGCAGAGAGGATTTTTCTGAGGGAGAGGTTTTGGAGGGTTTGGAGTTGTTTGAGGGCAGTTTTGGAGGCATTAGCCCAGGCCACACATGCATACAGGACCACCGAGAGAATAAATGACCTATATAGTATAAGTTTTGACTTTAGTCGCAACTGTTTACTACGGAAGATGGGGGCGCACAACTTTAGCCGCTGTCTGCCTTTATTGGCGCTATTTTTTATGTGGGTGGACCAACACATTGTGCGGTCCAAGGTGACACCTAAGTATTTAACTTGCTGACGGCAGTGCAATACTTGACCACCGACCGTTAGGTCCGTTGCCAAAGTGTGACGCCGCTTAGAAAAATGAATCAGCTGGCATTTGTCGGGATTAATTTTGATTTTCCAGTCATGTTGCCATGAGAGGAAGTTGTTCACATAACGTTGCATTTCTGCAAGGCCGAAACGTGGATTTCTATGGTGGTTGTATATTGCAGTGTCGTCAGCATACATGGCGACCTTGCATCTGGCGTCCACTGGGAAATCATTGGTGAACAATATATACAGAAAAGGGGACATTATTGCCCCTTGTGGGACGCCAGCCCGCATCACTCGCTCCCGTGAGGAGGAGCGGCCCACTTGGACGTAAAACTGCCGATTTTCTAGAAAATTGTGCAGCAAGTATAGATAATTTTGAAGAGCCGGGAAATTGTGGTGCAGTTTATAAATAAGGCCATTGTGCCAGCACCGGTCAAATGCAGCTTCTACGTCCAGAAATAGCGCCAACGTTGAAGCCCCATTGTTAAATTGCTCTGTTACGTCATCAGTTAGTCTGAGGAGCTGTAGTTCAGTGGAATGTCCTTTTCTAAAGCCAAACTGTGAATTTGAGAGTTCATGTGTTGCCGAGACTTGTTTTTGAAGCCGAGAAAGGATACATTTTTCCAGCAGTTTACCAATAGTAGACAAAAGACTAATGGGACGGTAGTTTTGCGGTTGTCTGGTGCTTTTCCCTTGCTTTGGGAGCATGATAACCTTAGCTCGTTTCCAAGTAGAGGGGAAATAGCCTTGCTGCAAACAGGCGTTAAATATCTTTGTTAGTTGCACCAGAGCTTTTCTCGGGAGATGCTTAAGTTCCTCATTAGTCACTTTGTCTGGACCGGCAGCTTTCCCATTAGGCAATTTCCTAATGAGCTTGTAAATTTCCTGCGGTGTTATGGTGGGTAGTTGTTGCTCTTGCTTCTGCGCCACCCAGGTTTGTACCCATGTCTGGACCTCCCGTTCTATTTCACAGTTGGTCACTGGGTTTTCGGTGAATCTGTCTTGGAGACAGTCAGCGAAGACCTCGGCTTTCTCCTCTGCGGAGAAGTGCAAGCCGCTTTGAGTGTGCAGCGCCTCAGTTGCGGAGTTGACGCTCGTGGAAACTTTGAAAGCCTTGAGTAATTTCCACAAAGAAGAGTCCGAATGTGTGGTACTCAGCATTTTGTTTTCCCATTGTTCAGTTTTATTGATTTTAATTTGTTGCCGAATGATGTTGCGTAGCCATTTTGCTAGCACTTTATATTCAGGCTGACGGGTGTATCGCCACAGTTTTGTCAAGCGTCGTCTCCGCGCAATGAGTTGCTCTACCTCGGGGTACGTGCAAAAACCGGGTGGTCTTGTGGTGTATGTGGTAGCATTTCTCTTGGCTGTGTGTAGCGAGGCAGTGAAGTTTTCAATGGCGACATCTATGTCTGCCTCGCTATAGTATGACAGTCTGGGTTGCGCCATCCCGTGCATTTCAATGGTGAACTTATTCCAGTCGGTCTCAGCTCTACTTTGAGGGCCAGAGGCACTGACTGAAATGCCACCCTGTATGTCGAAATGCACAGGAAGATGGTCGGAGTCCAGGCTGTGATAAACAGTAAAGTTATTTAACAGTGTCGCATTTTTTGTTAGTACGATGTCCAAAATCTCAGCGTCAAAGTGCCCTGATCGATGCCAAAAAGTGGGCTCTGGGGGAAGATGTACCTCAATGTCATCATTATCAGTTATAAATTCAACCAGGAGATTTCCCGCCGCGTTTGCCAGGCGTGAAAACCACCAGGGGTGCCGGGCATTGAAATCTCCTGCAATTATAACGTGCTCCTCTAATGCGAGGATCTGCTCGAGGTCTTGTGTAAAGTCTGGGGAATTAGGGGGCCGATAAAGTGCTACCAGCATAACCGTTTTACTATTTACACGTGTTTTAAGTGCTGTGCACTCTAACGCTGCCATTACAGGCAACGTAACAGAAGCATGAGCAATAGTATTTCTAAGCAAAATAGCAGTCCCTCCCCCTTGTCTGCCAATTCTGTCGTTCCGAAAGATTTGATACCCCTGGAGCTTAAAAGTGTGCTCGTGCTTTAATTTTGTTTCGCAGATGAATGCGACGTCAATTTTGTTACGCCGTAGGTAGTTTTCAAGTTCGTGTTGCTTCCTGTGGATGCCATCTGCATTCCACAGTAGTGCGCGAGTTAAAGTTGTGCCTCCCCTTACGTGGGCCATTTATTCTAAAAGGGCTGAGAGGAGACATATGATGGTCTCTATTTTCTCCCAAGTGTTGCTGCAGCTTTTGAATTTGTCCAGGAAAGGCTGCGCCTTCATCAATAGTGATGGTAAATTTAGGTCTCTGAACATGTTTAATATATCTTTTATCCCACTCAGGTCACCCGTGGGCGCCTGTTGGGGTAGTGGAGGGGGACCATTCTGTGGTGGCACTGGTGCGTTTTGCCCTCCGGTAGTTCCCGCATAGGAGATACCTGTTTGAACCAGGGCCGGGTGTATGATGGGTTTTGGCCCTGGCTGAGCACTGGGAGAGCTCCTGGCTATGGATGCCAGTTGACGGCGGTGACGTTCGTACACTTCAGTTTTCTCAATGTTTATAAAGTATAACTAACACTGGGAACTTAAACGATGAAATACAATACTAAAAATCAGGTTTATTGAAATAAAGAAATGAAACTTTTTGTAGTAAATATTATTACCTTTACATCATGTTTATTTGGCAACCTAAATACGTAATCCGTTTTGTTATGAATATTATAAGCTATATGTTTTGTTATTTTTCCTTACAAGAAGGGTTATAAAGCTTATTCTGCCATCTACAGTTGATACGCCATAAACCTCAAATATGGAGAAATATTTCTTAGGAGGAAAAACTGTTTCTGCCATCTATCAACTCATGCAGAACCATTTTGAGTAATATTGTACCTACAAGGAAATAAGATAATTTCTGCAAATGTTTATCTCAACTAACATGAAGATGGGGGAACAAGAATTTGTAAGAATATTTAATACAAGAGCAAGCAAACTCTGATGAGTGCAACACATAAGGTATTTGAGCCATGATTTTGCATTCTATCAACATGAGAGTCCGGAGCTCTTCTCTATTTTCAACAATCGCAAACACAAGCAAGCAAGCAAGCGTGTATGTAATAAAGAGCCTATTGACAACATGTACCATCATCTGTCATTGCAAACTGTGTAATTACACCAGTACGCCTCGTCACGGTCCTTTGATTAAATGGAGCGATAATAATTATGTTGCCCGAATATCGGGTTCAAACACACAAGCTCTGACAGGCTGCGTATTCTCTAGCGACACAACAAAACGCAATGTGACGTATTCAAAAGTTGCAAATTTAAGCATAAATATCACTGACTGGAGATCAGATATAATCTAAGATCAGAACATGAACTGAGATCAGAGTAGAATCCCATTGTATAAAACTAATCTAAGATCATAGACGCTTACGTAATTAGCTGCTATCACTTGTTTTTCAGCTTCGCATGCATTAGCTCTTTTTGTTTGTGACATTCAAGTGTTGTTCATTATCTCAAATGTTTGCAATAAAAACTCAAATGTTCCAAGTTAGTCATTTTCTAAACTCCCATGTTCCAAAAGCGAACTTTTCAAAACTCTCATGATCCGGAGATCAGAGCCAAAACTCACATTATCCATTATTTAAAGATTAATAACTTTCATTCCTTCACAAATAAAGTCAGTTTGAAAGGTAAATCATAATATTTAGGCATATTTTTTCATAATAATAGCTTCCACACAATTGGAAATGAGCTTAATCAATACAAACTGGCTTTCGGTTGTTTACCAATATTTTTGGATCATTTGAATTATGACTTTAACCTAAATTTTATAAAGCAATGGTTGTGCCAATGCTTTTATATGGGAGTGCATCATGGATTCACAAGAAAAAAGATGAGAAGGGACAGAGTAGCAATGAACAAAAACTAAAAAATTAAAATATATGCAATAAATTATGAAGTTTTACAGACAAAATTGTAGAGGACGTTTGCAAGGTATGGAGGAAGCTTGTATCACGAAAATGGCTTGAAATATCGACCCTAGTGAAGGAATGCAGGAGATGACAATGAGACCGTAACAGGCAGGAGGGCCTAACAATTAAGTCTGCTTCAGTAATCATTTCCACGGCTCTTATCACCCGTTTGTGGGCCACGTCTGGGCTTGTCAGCCTTGGCCCCATGTTTCATCCAGCGTTATGGTTCAGTATAGGAGTGCCTTTCCTTTGTGCTCCTAATGGACACGTGCAGCTGAGTGTCGCTATCGCAACCATTCCATAAAGACATGTGGAACCCAATAATTCTCATTCCCACGAGTTTCTTCTGGTGTTTCCTCTCAGAAACCACTCAACCGACACAATTGTTTCACCCAATAAAAAGTAATCCTCTCTCCGAAAGGCATTAGCTACAAGGTAGCATCTATGACAGACACAAAATTTAATGGCAGCTGATAGTGGACCGCTTCATAACCTTCTTTCCTGTGTCGCAAATAAATTTTGTGAAAATGAAAATGAAAATGTTTATTTGGGCATGTTTACAACATGCCCGGGCTGTTTAGGGAAATCCCTCTTCAGCCTAGTGTGGTATTTGTTTCTTTTTCGGGTTGGGATTTCCCTCGGCTTTGGTGCGTATTTGTGTTTATTGTGTTTTTGTTGACGTTGTGTAGTGTAGTGTGTTGTATTTTGTGTACACAAATGATATTTATATCATAGCGTGTTTAACCATACAACACCGCAAGGTGAGGCAAACCTCTGATTGGATGTTGTATTGACCAGCTTCTCCTACTACTCGCCATTAAATTCTCTGTCTGCTGTGGCTAACACTAAAAAGGATTTACAAGACTTAGATACTAAATTATTAACACATGAAATAAATGTTTCTAAAGAAGCTTTTCACTTTTGATGACGTAGAGAAATGAAAAACTCCACTGCAATTACTTTTTGTTACTTTATTTCCCTCCAAAATGTTTGCACCAATACACAGTTCTCTTTTACTGACGTTAACAATCTTTAGTCTTTCGAGATATTACAACTCACAACTGTTTTCTTCTCGTAACCTTACTCACTCCTTTCACTTTCACACACACACACACACACACACGCACGCACGCACGCGCACACACACACACACACACAAATTTTTCTAATACTATTTTTTTGGATTCAGGAGGCCTCAGAACATATATTTCCGGTGAAATCTCAACTTCGAAGTTTTGGGTCGAACATAATACTTCCCCTGCTTGCAGAAAAGGTAAAAAGCATACACCTAAAATGCTGGTTCATCATAGCAAATAACTTTCTCAGCCGAGTTGTTCTAACCTCTCTGCCATTAGTTTTGCAGCAATTTGTAGACGATAGGAGCTTCATTTGCAAGCTCAGCCCCGAAATGCGCCAACTTCTCAAACAACTCTATCGTTTCCAGAACTCCGCACAAAGTTTTCATGGCTTGCACCGTTCCTTTGTGCGCAAAAGGATGGGCAGTCGACTTTATCTTCCAAATGCAGTTCCTTTGTTTAAACTGTGTTCACCGTTATAAACTGAACCTCCTTCCTTCCTTCACACTGATAAGCAGATAACAAGTGTAATTTAAAAAGTATTATATTCAAACACAAACTTTTACTTCCTCCACTGCTTACCTATGTATATCAAGACACCTAGGTTTCACAGAAAATACACATTTTGAGACCCCTGAATAAAAAGGAATATGCTCCAGCTGTATCTGTTTGTGTGTTTGTGAATATAATACTCGTAACTCAAAAATGACAAGTGGTCACGCATCAAATTTGGTATTTATGTTTAGTATCCTTCAAGGATGAGACACGAAGATTTTGAAGAAAATCCCCTCACCCTAGACTTAAAAATGGTTTCCTCAAAACTAGCTTTAAAGATTTTGCTTTAAGCACCATACGTTTAAAAACATTTTTATAACAAATGAAATGTATGCCCAGAACTTTCTGGGAACAGCATCTGAAATCCTTCATTCTGAACCTGCATAACTGAAAAACCGTAAGCTGAGAGCTTAAAATTGCACGGTGTGCAATCCAAGGTGCAGAGGTTCTTTCCACCGTGCATCGTGCATACTCGGTTAAGCTCGGCTCAACTCGCACAGAGCAGAGCGAAGAAGCGAAGAAGCGTGTGTTGATAGACGGCTTGCTTGCTAGTGAAAGAGGTAGGTGCAATAGAAGTGAGCGACCTGCCTCAAAGAAGGCAAACAATGCTCCAAAGTCCATTTAAATCAGAGGGGAACTTTCTTATTGAAAGATAGTGTAAAAAATATACGTAGAAACATAATACATTGTACCGAGGTCAACTTATCGCAGTCACATTTTGCACCTTGCACCCTAAGATATAGAGGGAAAAAATTATTGCATAGGAAATGAAGCTCTCAATAATGTATGTGATTTTTTTTTTTTTTATTTAACCACTTCCGAGATATGTTATTATTGGTTTGAATTTTCAAATATCTATGCTTAACTTAAATGAGAAGTCGTTAATTCGATTTCTCGTTTAAAGCTATCCCATAGCCACATGCTCCTTAAAAAATACATCACTTGACTTTCTGTATGGCAAAATGAAATGTGTAAATATAAATTTAACGTTTATGTGGATCAGCAAGAAGTAACTAGATTAATATGCTTTCGTAAGGATAGAAGAGTGAGTAGAGAAAGTCGTGTAAATGCAACGCTTCATGGGTTTTTAACTGCGGTATTGTTCTGAACTATATTGATAGACAATTTACACTCTTGGAAATTGTTAGTACTGTGCGGGGCTGAAATCACGGTTGACATTTCAACTGTTGGCCTTAGGGGTATTAAAGGTGAATCAAGTTGTTTGTGGGATGTCATTTTATTGGCGTTACCGTAACCGTATAGAGGCTAAGGGCTATAAAACTTTGCTGGCTTAAAGTAGACAGAGAGAAGTGGAATCTAAATTTGTTTACAGCGTGCAGGAAAAATATTTTATGAAAATTATCTTCTCTGCCACGTGTACAGAAGGTATTGCATTCCACCCAAGCATTTAATATAGACAGTTCACTATAAATACACATTTTGAGGTCCTCTGAATCCATAAAAACAGTTTTATTCTATGACAACTCACATAACCTGTACGAAAGTGAGTAGAGAAGGTCACGTGAGTGCTACACATCGGATAGTTATTATTTGCTGTCTTAAAATTAAAAAACTCTTTCTGTAAATCGTAAAAACATATTAGCAAAGTGACCCGTCATCTGTTTCAGAGAAGGCCAAGCTCGTGTTAACACGATTTGTTACCAAAGATAAATGCTTGCAGAAGTGATAAAAATAATTTTAAAACAGATATACAATTAGACATTATTACCGTGTAGGTCTAGTTAGATCACGACTCAGGGGTATGATCTAAGACTTCTTGGACAGTAAAGCTTCTTTTTAACGCGTTGTGTAGAATACTTTATATACAATACCTCGTGGTTCGTAAATGTCGAAAATATTTTGTGGCTGTAGCCTATGCAGTCCTGTTTACTCTGGATGACTTTTAAATAACTCGTAAATCGTAAGAGATCGACGAAATCATACTGTGAAAAAATTTAGGTCAATTTATGCCCAAATAAATTTTTTTGTAGAGTGAATCATTTCGGGGATATTCCTTGTTATGTGTGCGAGTTTCGAAAGACTTAAAAACTTTCGTGAAATTCAACATCGTTGTTCATTTTTATATGTTCAGCGTGCAAAGAGAATGGAATCTCAAGGTTTTAAAAGATTTGACTATCGCACAAAGCCTACAAGGAAATAAGCAATAAGATAATTTCTGATATAGGAATATGAGTATGTAAGAATGGTTATAACAGGAGTAGAGAAAGTCATGTGAGTGCAACACATCAGATTTTTTGTTTTAGTGTTTTAACTATTTTCGCTTCTCTTTAAAATGTCATATTTATGAATAACACAACTTACATTGCATGTTTTCTTCATTCGCGGTCAAATTAATTGTACTAAATTCTTCCAGTAAGGTTTTCAATGTGGCAGCACTGATGATTCCATATAGTGCATTTTCTATAGTCCAGAACAAAACGTAAACACAGGGCCAACTCTACACTTCCAGTACTGACTGTCAACTGCACATCCATGGATAAGTATGACGTCACGTGTACTAGATAGAGTGGAAGTTACGTTGATTCGCCTCTCAGTAGATGTTTGTCCTATCTCTACTAATAAGGAGCGACCAGGAACATCCAATACTGTCAACTCGGCAGTTTCTGCCCCAGAACCATACTTTCCTGGTGAATAAGGGATACGCTCTGAGATGTAATCCAGAACAGCAGCGTCAAATGTGAACGTAAAATACATAATTTGGTTTTGAGTAGCACTCCGAAACAAAAGTCGACTGCGGTAAGCCATTTCCTCTGGAAACTGAGTGAAACCGCATTGCTCCAATGCGGATCAAAGAGAATGTGTTGAACCCATTTAATGATTTATAGCCTGATCGTATCGGACGGGCATTCCGATACATCTGGATTTGATTCTGGCTACAGGCTATTTGTCATTTGTTGGCCCTCTAGTGTTCCCATTTGGAACTATGCCTTCATTTGTATTTGGTGGGCTCTTTCCGAATTCTCCACACATTTCTTTTATCTCTGTGTTTGTAAAAGGAGAGAATTTTAAAGCTAATCTGTTTTACAACGGAATACAATTAATTTGACAAAGACCTTTTGTTTCTGCACATACTAAGTCGAAGATTATTGGGTTCCAAACTGAAAATACAGATGGAAAACAGAATTTTACGCTTCAGCACCTCTTTTCTCACTGCAGTTTTACACACTAGGTGTCCGAGTGTTTCATTTTTATTTTCTCTGTTACGTAAAGTATTCCACCCAAAAACTCGATGTCGAGGTTTCACCGGAAATATACATGTTTGAGATATTTTTATGCGAAATGAAATGTATATCATGAATTTTCAGGCTTTAGCCCTTGAAGTCCTATTTACTCTGGATGACTTCTGCATAGCTGCTAAACCGTAAGAACAAATCTTACTAAAAAAAATGCAGATATTGCTAAAACACACAATTTATGTCTAAATACATTTTTTTGTAGAGTGAATAATTTCGGAGATATTCCTCGTTATTTGTGTAAGTTTTGCAGAACAAACTTCTGTTAAATGGAACATCGCTATACATTTTTTATAGGTTAACCGGCCAAAGAGAATGGAGTTTGAAAGCTTTAAAACATTTGACTATCGTTCAAAGGTAATTTCTACAAGTGCTTGTCTCAACTAATGCGAAGAAGATGGAGCAATAAGGGTTTGTAACAATGGTTAGTACAAGATTAGAGAAAGTCATGTGAGTGCAACACATGATACATAAAATAGACAAAAGTTAATATTAAAATTGCACTACTAATATACATTGTGTTTTGCTTGTAAGTGTAATAAAGCAATTATTATAATAATTTCAAAATTATGCATAGAAATAGGTTAAGGTTGGTAGCATTTGAAATTGGAAGTTGGGAAGTTTTAAATTCATATTGGCATTGCTAACTTTAGAACAGCCACGCAACACGCACGCATCCACAAATCATTCCATGGGACAGCACCATCAAATTTCCAAACTGAGCTGATAAAACTCAAAGCTACACAATCCTAAAAGACAGGCGATTTTATGAAATTTTGGAAGAACGTCAACCAACTGGAATTTCCCAAAATATCCTTGCCTTAAAGTTTGTGTCTATGTTTGGAACAACTTATGTATCCGAACGGATGTTTTCAATTATGTATTTGAATAAAATTCAAAGTAGGACGTCTAAGGTAGCATTAGACAGAGAGATAACTATGCGAATTTCTACTGCCAAATCTATTGTACCAAATATTAGTAAATTAACTGCCAAAAACCAGCCTAAATGGTAGATGCACATGCATATATAAAATGAATGGTGCGTCATTAATAATTGTTTTGATAAGCTGCACACTAACCCGACAACCTGACCCAATCAATAGTACATGCAATACTCACCCCACTTCAGGTACTTCCACTACCGCTACCACAATACCTTCTTGACTCACGGTGCCCAGCTCAGCACCGGTGCTACAGCAGGTGCCGGTCGGGGCGCTGGCGTCACCTCAGTTGCAAAGGCCTGGAGAATAAATATATCGTTGGTAAGTCAGCATATGGATGAACATAAGTCCTTAATTCGTGTGCAGTGCCCGTTTCGTAGTCCCACAATTTGTTGCCTTTTTACATTTAATTTACACAAAAACCGTTGAATCTATTGAAACACGCCAAAAGATAAAGTTGTCGTTTATTCAATTTTTTTATGAGTATAGCCATAAATCAGGAACCTTCAATCAATAATAATTCTCCCAGGCGATGATAATTTTTTTTTGATAAAAATATTTTTTTCTAGAAAACTATAAACTTTTCAACATTTTGGCATTATACTTTCTTCTTATTCACAACATGAGAAATTCGCTGTTAAAAGTCTGACGGATCATTTCATTTGCACCCTGTATATGTATATCTATACTCATTCTTATACACACTATTCTTGCAAATGCTTATTTCTCTATTTTCAGTAATTATGTTAATGCTAATTTTCTTAAAGGTACAAGGGAAATATGGGAATACAGAAACTTTAAGCGATAGTGTAATGTTTTAAGATAAAAAACGAATAACACATTCCTATTTCAGAAATGTTTTGGAAAATTCAAAGAATAAAGAATATCTCGGGTATAACGTAACAATTTCTATGTTTATTTTGCATGGCTTTGCAAAATGTTTAGGACACGCCGCTGTCTACATCGAGGTTTCGCTGGCACACCCTGTGTGCGCACGCCTATTACTCAAACCTTGCATAAAAACACAACTGTTTTTTAACGTTGTGCGCCGCGTGCAGAATTGGAAGCTTATCTTAACCTGAAATAATGTAGGCTTGTGCCATGGATCATATATGTACGTGATGACTAAATAAAGGAGCCACCTGTGGCTTGGCCGTGCGCAGCAGATGTATGTCAACCCTGACGTCATCATCACCCCGCCCACCGCGGTCGATACAGTTCGTGTATCCGTCGATAGGACCAGCTTTGTCTTCCACATCGCATAGGTACTCAACCATAGGCTAAATAGTACATTAGTATACATATTCCACATCTACTCTGAATTATACTGCATTATCTACTGTAGCACAAGCCTTTGAAGGGGTTAAAATGTAAGGGGAACACTTAATGAGCGCTCAGATTATGTGTATGTGTGAGAAGATTATCAGGGGATGCTAATTAAACCCTGAATGGTATTCATTAAATACATAGCAAAGCAGAACTTTATAACAGGAATCTAATGTATTGCTCTCACATGATTTTCTCTTCTCTTGTACTTACAAGCTAATATTCCTCTATCTTCTTCATGTTAATCGAGATAAACATTTGTAGAAATTATCTTATTAGTAATTTTCTTGTAGGTTGAAGGAGAATATAGCAATAAAGTGGGCTTTGAGCGATAGTCAAATTTGTTTAAAGCTGGTCGCTACATGAAGGCTTTGAAATTACGTTCTCTTTGCACGACCAAGAGGTAAAAAGTGAATAACGACCTTCCATTAGAGCAATGCTAAGTACTGTAAAACTCACACAAATAATGTCAAATTTGTACTGATTTGGTTAAATCGAATTTAATTACATTTTGTAAACTTTCATTTTGATCAGCCAGTCCATTAAGGTAAATTGACTTTGCAGGCTTAGAAATAAACAATTTCATTCAATTTTGTTTTGGCGAAACCCAACAAATTAGGACAGGCTTAGACAAAACCACAAAATGTGTTTTAGTGAAACTCGAGGAATTAGTTTGAGGATTCCAATTTTGCAAATTTCTCAAGGTAAGTTCAACAAATTTGAGTGATGTAAAACTATTCCGTGTCTTTTTACAGTATACATTTTTTAAGAAATTAATTTAGCCGACGTTTCGCCGCAAAAGTATGTTCGGGTTTTTCAATGGGCGACTGCAAAAAATGCATCCAATTAGTATCTACTCTGATTGGCCTCATCCTGTCCAGCTCGTAATCCTATTGGTTCCTTCTCCTCCAATAAAAAGTTGGCCTGCTAATAGGGTCTTGCATATCGTGTTGAGATGTTTGCCTGTGTCACGGTTCAGACTTCCTGTGTTTTCCCTTATTTAAAGAAATAAGCAATCTGAACAACCTGTTTTAAATTTGGAAGACAGCAAGCATATTTCGGTGAATGAAAAATTCCGTTACAACTTTCATGTATTAAAATCAATGTATTATGTAAGAAGCGCGAGTTAGAATTCCACCAGAAAGTAAGGAAAAACAATTGTTTATAACCAGGGAGCGGGGTTTTAGTAGATAAACATAGGAATGATATTAACAGCACGGAGTATAGAGTCGGCAGCTAGCGTGAGGGTTGAGGAAACGACATGCCCACCCCTACACAACAGCCCCTTTCTTGCGACTGTCGTATGTTATATTTGGTTGTTTTCTTTTTTTCTTCTCTCTATTATGTCTGTCCAATAACACAAAATGACTTACTACTTGTTAAGGACGGGACTCCCTATATGAAGAAAGCTGCCACAGCAATACAGTAAACAATTCCAAAACTAAAACTTGTCTAGCACATTTTACAGAAGAGTTTTACTGTGATTGAGTATAGCTAGGTTCTTAGTATCTGAATATGCAACTTTACTTTGCTTACAAAAGTAGCTGAACTGTAGCCGAGATAGACATCCGTATTTTTTGTTTCTCTCTTTCACGAGCTATTACTCGTACGTGTGCGCATCATATATTCCACGTCCTGTTCAAAACAAGGTACATTAAACTGGAGTATCTCATATTTTCCGGCTGTGACAGTGGATTGGCTCTCCGGGGAAATAAAAACTTCGGAATGAGAGGTTTGTCTTTGCTGAGGTAAAGCACTTTCCTTCCTTTTCTCTCTCTCGGAACAAACTCGAGCCTTGTTTGCAGTGCACACACAACCAACCCTTGACCACTCAGCAACAGCTGGGGCTAGAAGCAAGGTACAATTAAACAAAACAATAACGATTTGCTTACGGCGAAACGTTACAATATAAACAAATTAACCCACACTTTGTTTAATCCACAATTGGGTTAAGTTGAAGCGAAATATAAGCTTTAAAGTTTAAATGGAAGAAACCTTAAACTTATTTACCCAAGAATTGTGTTGCTATAAACCCTTATTTCGAAACTTAAAAGTTATAAAACAAATTTGAACCGACTGATACTGCGGTCTGAATTTAGGGTTTCCCAACCTAAAAACCAGAGGTCTTGGGTTCAATTACCGACAGGAGAGTGGGCAGTTTTCTTCCTCCCACCCTCCCTAGAGTCTGAGAGTATGTGTGTGTGTGTGTGTGTGTGCAACATAACACAAAAATGATATTTCGGTTAAAAATCAAAGTTTGTATTTAAATTTAAATCTTTTAATAATACAACACGAAGATTTTGAAGAAAAATCCTTCACCCTAAACTACTCTTTACATAGAACATTTTCCAAACCTTTGATTTATTCAGAAATGGCTTTAACGATTTTGATTAAAATGGCATATGTTGAAGATGTTTTTATGGCAAATGAGGTCTATACTTGGAATTTTCTTGCTATAGCCCACGTATTCCTGTTTACTCTTTACTTTTGCATAACTGGTAAACCGTAAAAGATAGATCAAAGGTTATTATACAAAAAGTAGATCTCGTTAAAATGTAAGTTATATGCAAATGCATTTTTGGTGGAGTGAACCATTTCGGAGGCGTTCGCCTACCATCTAGGCGGCCCGGGTTTGATCGCAGGGACCCGCATGTGGTATTTGAGGTGGACGAAGCGGCGTCAGGGTGGGTTTTCTCCGGGTTCTGCTGTTTTCCCTGCCATTCCATTATCACCTTTCTACTCATCGATTTCGCTTGCAATTCATGTCATGGTAAACAGGTAAAGGAAAAAAAAAAAAGAATAAAAAGAAAAACCATTTCGGAGATATCCTTGTTATTTATGAGTGTTACGCAATACTTCTGCTTTTCGCAAATAAATAAGAGTTTGTAACAATAGTTGGTACAAGAGTAGAGAAAGTCATGTGAGTGCAACACATCAGATTTTTTGTGTTATGTTGATCACAGTGTGGCAGACTGCTGCACACACACAGAAGGTTTTCTAAAAGTTCTTTTTCTTATTTTTTATGTTTAAAAAATCTCAAAATATATATTTTTGGTATAGAACTTTTGGAATAGGGGGAAATATGAAGAGTTTCTAGACAGTGTGTGGATCTAATAAGGTAAATGAATGACACAGTAAGATAAGCCAATACCTGTGCATCGGACCGTGGAAAGCAAATAACGGTAAAGAATAGCTTTGATAAGGAGGAACAAATGGGCTACCCTGTAGCTGTAAAAGTGAATTGTGAAGCGCCACTCGTGTAATTTGTCTTGTCTTGTGTTTCACGAAACACCAGGACAGATGAACGGGAAGCGAGAGATGGGCAAGTGTTTAACTTCTGCTTTTGCCGTCAAGTTATACATTCTGCTGCAGCGTAACATACAAGAAACAGAGTTGTAATTACCTAACAAGCAACCGTCCCTCGTATTGTTTTTCGACGATCAATCTCGATGTTTAGATTTCACCGGAACTATGCTTTGAGTTCCCCGTAATAAAATCTTTTTAGAATGAAGAAATATGAGATTTATAATACAAGAAATGCAGCCAATTAGCCGTATGAGTAGGTTAAAATCATGACTCACGTGATCTACAAAGCTAAATGTTGCTAAACAACCGAAAGCAAATTTTTATTGGTTAACCTCAATTTCTATTTGGATGGAAGCTATTATTATGAAAAAGTGCCTCTAAATATTACGAATTGCCTTTCAAATTGTGTTTATTTGTGAAAGAATGAAAATTATTGTGTTTTAAATAACGGTTCATGCGAGTTTTGACTCTAATCTCCGGAACATGTAAGTTTTGAAAATGACTAATTTAAACATGTGAGGTTTGATGGTAAACATTTAAGATCGTGCCGATATAATTTGCCTCTGCTACCCCAGTCCTCATTTCTAGGACAGTACGTTCACTACAAAACTTGGCCGGCGGTCGCACGGACCGTCTACCGGTCACTCATGCGTGGACGTCGAATCTCAAATCACATTAACAAATATCATAATAAACACAAAACATAACCTATCACAGGAGGTGTTGGAAATGCCGACCATGTGCACCAATATATCTACGGCAATTACTGAAGAAATTTTGATTAACACGCATTAGTTCAGCTTCCGAAATAGCCCTGACTTCCCTCCTGATATTTTGTTTTAATTTTTCTAATGTATGATGATTAGCTTTTAAGGAAACTGGGTTTGTCTGTAGCATAATATCAGTGTTAATCATGCATCGATTGTTCCGTCATTAACATTTCTCAAAATTCAATTATAGAAATTTACCCGACTCTGGTGATCACATAGCAGCAATCCCTGGACAACAGAAACTTGTATCGTTTAAGTTTTAAAAGTATTTTTACTTTCCTGCTGAAGCTTTTGAAATCTCAATTTTATGTGCAAGGCGCCAAAGAGATTTTCGAGGTGACCGTTCATTCATCTATTCATTTTTAAAACACTTCAAGCAAAAGTAGACATTTCTAAACATTCCTAATGATATTCACGCGTGAACTGGACTAGAACAGCGCTTATCAGCTGTCTAACAGAAGTAAGACTGACGCACGTGTGGCGATTAGCACACGGGCGTAGGGAAATACAGTGAAGGTCACACGGGCCCTCCTCCTGGCGGCCAAGTTTTGTAGTAAACGTAATGTGCTGGCTCTTGTTCTAGCATTCCATTAAATATTTGCCTTGATCCGACGTTTTCCTTTGCTTCTTAGTCTGAAACCGAGCTAACGTTAACTTTTACTGGAGATTGTAATAATGGGTTTAAAACAGTTTCACTGCTCTAGCCATTGGGTACTGTTACGTTTTTCCTAATGATTTTTTACATAAAAGCTCGTGGTACTTTACACCGGTGATGACTGGCAGACTTTTGGTCTCTACAGCCGACTTCAGATCGGCTCACGAGCACTGAGGGACAAGCAATCCCACTTTGCAGGTATCATATCATGTACAAATTCCACTGAGGATTCATTCCTCATTTCCATTTTACCCAAAAGGCTCTCGTGCGCCGCAGAATACACAGTAAACTAGTTCCTAAATACAGCTTCACCCTCGGGAGCGGTAGTACGTATAATTAAGGAATTGAGAGACAGCAAATCTTGTATGTTTTGAGCTCCCATAAATCCAAAAAGAGCACTTTAGAAAAAGGTCCGTAGTGTGTGTGCGCGTGCGTGAACAGCATAACTCGGAAAACGAAAAGTTGGTTTTGAGGCATGCGACACGAAGATTTTAAAGAAAACTTCTCCATCCTAAACTACCCTTTACAGGGAAAATTTCGAAAATTTTTACTTTCTCAAAAAATGACTAACAATTTTAATTAAAATGCCATGCCTTTAAGATGCTTTTATGGCAAATAAAATGCTCATTTTCAATTTTCTCGCTACGGCCCATGTAGTCCTGTTTGCTCTTGATGACTGTTGCATAAGTGATGAATCGTAAACGATAGACAAAATCTTACTGCACAAAAATGTAGATCTAGTTAAAACACAATTTATATCTTTTTGGAGTAAACCATTTCACTGATATTCCTTGTTATTTGTCTAAATTTTCAATACTTATACTTTTCTCGAATGGGAGGACGTTATTCATTCTTTTTTAATAATAATGCAAAGAGAACGGAATTTCATTGTCATCGCATAGCAACTAGCATTAAAACATTTGAATATCACATAAAGGCTGCAAGAAATTTAGCAATAGGTGATTTCTGTAAATACTTATCTTAACAAATATAAGATAGAGGAATTACCGCTTGTAAGAATAGTTTGTGTAAGAGTGAGTAGAGAAAGTCATGTGAGTGCAACACATCAGATTTTTGCTTGTTTTGATAGATTCTACCGCTTCTCCAGAGCGTGATATATCCCTATGCCCAGCGTAGTATTGTGATATTTATGTTTGGTGATTGTAATCAAAATAACTATTGTACTTTTAGTACAATTAACGTTAATCAAGTAGAGTAGTTTTCGCCACTCAGTCTCCCCTTAGAACCCGCATTCTATACTCCTATCTTCCGTTCATTGCCTCTGTACCAAGGGTGCCCAACCGCAGGCAAGTTAGGAGAGGTAGAAATACCCTTCTTCCACCCACTGAGACAGAATGATGCATTTATGTACTCCGCGCCATCCGCCTCTGACTAGCAGGTCTGGTTCTGCTTGCCTTGGTCAATGGAGAGCTAAAATGACATGTGTAAGGGAAGCGCGCGTGTGCTCGCTTACTCAGCACCCCAGCCCTATATACTTCCGCTACTTTTGTACTGTTATCTCTAATATATTCAAAATAAAGAGTGACATCGATTTAACTTTATGTTAGAAGATTGCATTTTCAATGTGTTACCGTAAAAATGTAAATTAACTTTACGACCAAATTCAGTAGTGATGAAAAGAGTCGAGAATTTTGTGTATAGAATGAAGCTACCCTAATGTAGTATATAAGAAAATTCATAAAGAAGGCATCTTGGTAACGAAAGAAATAGAATGAAAGAGCGATGAAAAAAAGATGATACTTCGTCAAGATGAGAGAGCGAATATATATTACTAAAAGGAAATGAAATGAAATGCAAGAGCTGCCAGTCTTGTATGTCTGCTTTATAAAACATTGTCTGGCAAGAAATGAAAGAAGCAGCTAAACGAAATAGCATGGGAAGGGTCTTCTATAAATACTTACCTTCTCTGTTATTTTTCTAGAAATTGCAAGCACTAAAAAACGTTTCAGAAAATATATTGTGTCCTTTTTATAAGTCAGGAGTCTGTCAAAGGAGCACTAGTTGTTTTCCAGACACTGAACGGGGAATCTTTAAATGTAATATGCGATTAAATTAATTTAATCCCCCCCCCCCCTGTTCCTTATTGTCCTTTTGCTTCCTAGTTTATTGAATTACATCCTGCCATATCTTTGATGTGTTGCACTCACATGACTTTCTATACTCTTGTAGTAACCATTCTTACAAACTCTTATTACTATATCTTGTTCGTGTTAGTTGAGATAAAAATTTGTACAAATTACCTTATTGCTTATTTCCTTGTAGGTGCAAGGGGAATATGGGAATACAATAGGCTTTGAGAGATAGTCAAATGTTTTAAAGCTTTGAAATTACGTTCTCTTTGCGGGGTTAACATAAAAAATTAAACAACGATGTTCCATTTGATAGAAGTATAAGTTCTCCAAAACTTACACACTTAACAAGGAATATCTATGAAGTGATTCACTCTACATGAAGTTTATTGAGACATAAATTGTGTATTTTAGCAAGATCTACATTTTTTGTTTAGTAAGATTTTGTCTTTCTCTTACGGTTTACCAGTTATGCAAAAGTCCTCCAGAGTAAATAGAAGAACATACGTTATAGCCAGAAAATTCAAGATATACATTTCATTTGTCACAAAAATATTTCAAACATATGGTATTTTAATCAAAATCGTTAGCCATTTTAAAGAAAATTAAAATTTTCAAAAAATTCACCATGTAAAGTGTAGTTTCGGGTGCACAATTTTCTTTAAAATCTTGGGGTCGTATTCTTTAAGGACTTAAATACTAGCTTTGGTTTTTACTCACTTGTCGTTTTTTAGTTATGCTGTCCACAGACAGCCATACACACACGAACGTTTTTCTAAAAATGACTTTTTGGATTCAGGGGACCTAAAAACATATATTGTCGCTGAAATCTCAACTAGTAGAGAAGGTAAAAAGGGTTAACATTATCTGTAAACTGCTATTATCTCTCAAGTAGTGCTATCGTATGTAAAGAGATTATTTATTTCAAACAAGGTAGGTATTGAGCCCTTGTCTGTATTAGCAGGCTTGTTTGTGGCATCATTCAGTTCCCCTCCAGTACACTTTTTGCCCTTACTTAAACAAATGCTATCTTCCGGTTCCTTTTTACATATGACGACGAACAAAGATGTCCTGCAGGGATTGCAGACAGAATGTTGTTGGCAGGTTCTCTCTGTGAGAGATGTTATCAATGTATGACCATTTCCTTTTCAGAGATGACAAAAGCTGCCCCCCCCCCTCCCTCCCCATCATATGACCTGTTAAGTCCAGGTCTTTACCGACGACGCCACTCGCAGATTTATATCACGGAAGCTTCCCTTCATTATAAGGGACGGAAGTGATAAGTATGTACCAGACGTCGCGACGTCATGGGATTCCCTAGGGATAAAGTGAATGAAACAAGGTAGGTAAAGGAATGCGTGTCACGTGTCACAACGAACACCAGTTATCTAAACCTTCCTACAGAATAACGGCTTTTCTCCTGCACGTGAGATTTAGCTTTATTTTATTTGTACCTTTTCTACCAAGGCAGCAGCGCACGACGGGACGAGCTCCGGCGGTATCATAAGATATTTGCATTTCATTAAATATACGAGCTTTCTGTGTCTTGCAATGAAGCAAAAAGTTTCCGTTCATTTTTACTTTCTGTACTTGTAAGTAGGGGAAAGTATTGTATTTCACCCAAAAATTCGATGTCGAGATTCCACCAGAAATATGTTTCGAAGCCCCTTGAATCCGCCCTCCAATCAAAATCATTAGAGCCATTTTGAAGAAAATTATAATTTTCGAAACATTGTCCATGATTTTCTTCAAGATCTGTGTCATAGCCTTAAAAGAGATCAAACTTAAATAGTAACTTTGGTTTTTAACTGGCTTTTCGTTTTTAAGTTATGCTGCCCACAGTCTGACTGACTGACACACACACACACACACACACACACACACACACACACACACACACACACACACACACACACACACACACACTAGTTAAAAACGAATAACGTTGAATATAGGTTAAAATATAAGGTTTAAATAAAATAAACGACTAAGAATGATACAATGAGAAGGTTATGATAGCGGATAGACAAATTACAAAAAGGGATATTTTACGCAAAAATGCTATGCAGTTCATGATTAAACTATAAATATAAATATGCACTTGTTTTACGATCGTTAGCAGCAGAGGATAAGGGCCATAAACAGGACTAAACCTTCAGTATTATTAACATATTCTTAGAGGAAGATCCTTACATAAGAAGCATAATAAATTCGCTAGCGATATCATTATCCCATGAATGCACCATACCTCTACAGAAGGTGGAGGCAAATCCGCCGTCTCCTCTTTCGCATAATGTTGGGCATCACTATTTATCATCTTTATGGTAGGCTTTGGACTGTTCCGCTGTTAGAATTTATATTACCATCGTCTTTTGAGTGTTTCACTCAATTCTGTTAATCCAGAAGAATTCTTTTAAACTATATTCATGCGATGTTAGTAATATAGTATTTCTTTTTTTCATTTAAATTAAGTTTAGATCATTTGTAAATGTTTGACGTGGTTGTGATATTTCATGGGATATACTTAAAAAATTACATTTCTGAATTTCCATTTTAAATCACCCGAAGTGGATATGTATTTTCACTTACAACCCCTAACACCTTGTACCAGTATTATTATGTAAACTATCACGATTTAATAAACCATTAGTGTGGTTTATTTTGTGGTTTTATTCTGTTATTTTAATGTGTCGTATGGTTTAGAATGTATAGTTCTTTTCCTCTAGGTAAAGACCGTTTTTATCCAGGAGATTTCTAAAGGTGTAATTTCCGGTGAGCTCTGAGAACCAATGCAATGCTGCCCGTGACTGTTTGGTAGAAGCACTGGCATCAGAAACCTCGTAGCCCAACTTTCTCCAGCACATCGAGTGGGAACTTGCATGAAGTGGCGTGGGATGTTTAATCCCTGCACGGCAATAAACAGCTGACGGGAGTGTTGTAGGGTACGAACAATCTGCAATATAGGACAGACAGGCGGCCGGGCGGTCGGCCCAATTTACGTCAACCAATCTCACTGGAATTTTCATCCACAGTCCTAAATTTGCATCCGTCCTCTCTTTTTTATGCTGTCTGTTTTATACACAGAAAACTCGAGTGACGTTGAATAGTTTATAAGCTGACAACGTTGAGGTTTTACGACTGAGAAAGTTGGCTACTTGCTGAGGTTAAAGTTGCCGGAGAGTAACACCCCATTCATAGCCGCCATTCCTTTTTCTTCTTTTTTTCATTTTTGCTATACGTTTCTTTCTGTCCACCAGTTCATGGTTCCTGGAAGGAATACAATCAATCAGTAGTCCAGTAAATAAATTCGGTTGAACTTTCTAATATGAGACGCGCGATTTTCTCGAAATCATATTTCGAAGTACAGGTTTACATTTTCTGATATAATATATAGAGTTGTAAAGGGGTAGAGCAAGACGGAAGAAGTGAATGTCACTGCCGGGATTTGAACCATGGATCTTCCGGTCTCCGTCCGGTTGCTCTAATCACTGAAGTAACATAACCAATGTACCAATAAGACATCAAATTCTCCATCTCACTGGCATTTTCCGACTGAACCACACAAGATCCTAAGTACATACCACATAACATACCGAGTGAGGAAGAAACAAAAAAATAAGAGGGAGAAAGAGAGACAAACGAGGAAGGGAGGGAGCAAAGGAGGAAGGGAGGGAGCAAAGGAGGAAGGGAGGGAGCAAAGGAGGAAGGGAGCAAAGGAGGAAGGGAGCAAAGCAGGAAGGGAGGGATCAAAGGAGGTAGGGAAGAAAGGAGGTAGGGGAGAAAGAAAGTAGCGAAGAAAGGAGCAAGGGAGGTAGGGATGGAGGGAGGGAGATAGGGAAGGGGGAAGGTAAATAGGGAAGGAGGGAAATAGGGAAGGAGGGAATGAAGGAGAGAGGGAAGAAACTGGTGAGAATGGAGGGACGCAAGGAGTACAGGTAAGAAGGGGTAGAGGTAAGAAGAGGTGGAGGTAAGAAGGTGTGGAGGTAAGAAGGGGTGGAGGTAAGAAGGGGTGGAGGAAAGAAGGGGTGGAGGTAAGAAGGGTTGGAGGAAAGAAGGGGTGGAGGTAAGAAGGGGTGGAGGTAAGAAGGGGTGTAGGGAAGAAGGGGTGTAGCGAAGAAGGGGTGGAGGGAAGAGGTGAGGAATGGGGAGAAGAGAGGAGGTAAGGAAGGCGAACTGAAGAAAGAAGGGAGGGAAGAAAGAAGGGAGGGAAGAAAGAAGGGAGGGAAGGAAGAAAGAAGGGAGGGAAGGAAGAAAGAAGGGAGGGAAGGATGAAAGAAGAGAGAAAGAGGGAGGGAAGGTAGGAGGGAAAGAATGAGGGTGGGAAATAAAGTAGGATGAGAGGAATTTAGAGAGGTAGAGATGGAGAGAAAGAAGAAAGGAAGAAAGGACGGATTGAAGGACGGATGGGAGAAACAAAAAAAACAAACAAAGAAACAAAGAAATGAGAGAAAGGAAAGAAGGAAGTAAGGAAGGATGGAAGAAAGAGAGGAAAGAAATTAAGGGTAAAAAGGAGGAAAGAAACTAAGGAATGAAATAAGTAAAGAAAGAGGAAAAAAAGAAGGGAAGAAAAAACACTGATCAGGACTTTCTAGAAGTGACCTGCTGTGAATCGCTTCCAAATGATTAGCAGTGTACATGTATTGGATTATTTCCGAGGTTGGCTACAGTTATTACAAATGAATTACATTTCGGGTGATATGCGAGAAGGAAGTAAAGAAATGAAGTGCGTATCTAATACTAATTCTGTCGCCGTTGTATTTTGGAATGTTCCAGAATATATGCGATGTTTAATTCACTGTTTATTGAAGATTATTATTCTTTATTATGCATGTCTTAAATTTCTTTGGTCTTGTGAATGCTCAATGGATGTTTCTTATGCACAATATTAGTCGCAATTCCAGAAGGAGAAATCAACCAAAAAGAAACACAAATCAACCAGCAGTGATGAAAATAGAAAAAAAAAAAAAATAAGGGAGAGAAATGTCTTCTTTTTTTAATAAAAGATATCAAACTTTAATTGAAATAGACCGATTAGTTCCACTGTTTTGATTTATGCTCAATATGCTGCAAATGCAATTATCCTTGAAACAAAAAGCAGCACCGGCGAAGGACTCGTACTTGCCCTAAGGGGCGACTGTTATAATAAAAACATTCACGCCCGCCACGTAGCATGGCAAATTTGTCTGTTTTTGTGGATAGGCAGGCAATTAGTTGGAGAACAATAAGGGGGATGATGTAGACCCCAGGTGCAGCTGGGGTTGATCCGATTACCACGGCACCGCCGTTACGCGATGGAAAATTAAACAGAATTCCATCAGTAGAAAATACCTACGCTGCACCACGGCTACAGGATTAAATTAATCGAAGCAACGGCTCTTTTTTCCATAACCGTGACGTACGTACAATGTTTGATTGTGGTGGTGAACACAAACAATGCTCTTTAAAGCTTCTTTATAGCTGCCAGTTTCTATTTACAGGCTTCCTCTGTGTCCACGTTATCAAATATCGCTTTAACAACAGTAAATGGTGAATTTCAGAGCTGGAAGTTTTTGATTTAGCATTCTATGGCCTTATCGTGAACAATTTAATTTCAGGGTGAAGCAGTATCAGTCCACACGTTGAAAAGACCATTTGAAGTACCGTTCGCCGGTCGTCAATGCAACAATTGTAAGCCAAATTAGCGTTTTGAGGCTGCACATTGATCTTTTCACAAATGTTAGAAATTTGCCTGTTATCCCCTCTAGATTAAAAGTGTTATCTTTTCACCTCTTCCTGGGTCTTCCTGAAGATCTTCTGCCTATCGGGTGCTACTCCAGCATTAATTCTGGTATCCTGTCGTTTTCCATTCTTTTGAAATGGTCCTTCCAGTTTTTCTTCCATCTGATCATTTAAGCTACCCATTCCCAGTTCATCTCTAAGCTCGACATTTGTCTTTTTACTTTCTCTACTGGTAAGTGCAGGAAGTAGTGTACTCCACCCAAAAATTCTATGTCGAGATTTCACCAAAAATATGTTTCGAGCCGCCCTGAATAACAAAAAGCATTTTTAGAAAACGGTTCATATGTATCTGTCTGTCTTTGGGCAGCATAATTCAAAAACGAAAAGTTGGTTAAAAACCAAGCTAGGTATTTAAGTTTAACATCCTTCAAGGATGCAACACAAAGATTTTGAAGAAAATTCCTCTACCCTAACCTACCCTTTACATGGAACATTTTTCGAAAATTTTGTTTTCTCGAAAATGACTGATCATTTTGAATAAATAAAAATAAAAACGGTACGAGTGTAAAAATAATATAAAACATATTACAAACAGAGGTGGCCGTATATTTCTATGTATGTAGGTGTTAAGGGTATGAGTGCACAGATTTCGCGTGTTGATAGATTGGAATATGACGAATGAAAAAGTACAGTACCAAATTCATCTATCGTCAAGACTAAAGGAGATAGCTAAACCTTATTAAATACAAGCTTATATGTACCTTTTTTAGTATTTTAGTAATTTATGAGTTGAAATTAGGTCTCCTATAGTTTATACCAGAGTTTTTAGAGATACACACATGCGCACGCGCACGAGCTCTCTCACACACACATACACACACACACACACACACACACACACACACACACACACACACACACACAGTTTTCTAAAAATGATTAATTCATGGACTTTCAAATTTGTTATGATCTTTCGATACGCAATTTTTTAGGTGAAACGCAATACTCCCGCACTCATTATACGTAGTGGAAAACTAATGAAATGCAACCCTGATTAATATTAAGTGGACAGAAATATAAAACCACCTGACTTGTTCGTTTGAATTACAGTACGTAGAAAAGCTCTATCACAATTGTGATTTGTAATTACTAATTGACCTCTCACGGTATACCTGATACATTAAAACACGCTGAACAACACTATAATACAGATTTTGTTGTTGTACTCATATGTGATGTTGATATTTGATTCCAAATGTATGAATCCATATTCATTTGATGCCCAGTCAAGAATGGTTTTAGTTTCAACCAATCACGATCATTAACATTTTCGAATTGAGATTATCATACTTGATTTTCAATAGCTAATTCGTAGCTCCAAACAAATTCCAATGAGCCAATGTAATATTAAACTGAATAATAGTAAACATAACTTTTAATACTGCCTATGAAAGTCTGGCTGTGTTCTCAATAAACATCCGACGTAGTTTTATGTGTGGACATAACCTCACCTTTGTGAGGTAACCTCTTGTGACATAACCTCTGTAATCGAAATCAGAACTTTCATTCTCCATGCCTGTTCTAGCTTCGACCAGATTAGACCAGTGTAATCTGTTTACAGTTACGACTGCCCGGCGCTTACCTCCCGATAACTGAGTATATCTTCAGTTCAAGAGCAATTTAAAGTCAATGTTTTGGAGTGCTCTTTCTATTGTTCCCTTTACTCAGTTATGCAAGAAGTGCTTTAGTACTGTAACAGATAGGTCGATGGAGCTTCAAAGGAATATATTATCTATATTCCCTCAACGTTTTACAAGTGCAATTTATCAAGTTGAGCTTTTAAAGAAGCCCTGGAACGCAAGGGAGTACCACTCAAAGTTCATGACCTGGCCGCTTTTATCTCGCAACAGTTCTTTATCCGATTGTCTGCGAATCCATCCAGCTCATCTTTTTATATTCCCCACAGGATTATCTTCCGCCGCCACTTGTGCAGGACTATTTATCCTCGCGCCAAAACCCATCTTTGTTCTCTGTCCACTGGGCCTCTCTCTGTGGGTTTTTTTGTGATTCCTCGTGTGCTTTATTCTGCAACCATCCCCACGGTTTCATTTCATTCTTCTTTGGCCCTTTTTCAACAGTGACGCGTTACAGTTCTTTGAAACAATTTTATCGTTGTTTTCTAATGCTGGAAGTAAAAGTAATTGCTTCAAAAAGGTCCATTTATCAATTGTTAGATTAACATACCACGGTTAATTCAGCCAAGAACTGGACTTGATGTAAATACACGGTGGAAGGGAAGTCATTACATTAATTCAGACCAGTGGTAGATCTCGGTGTTTGGAACACATTTTGTATCGTATCTTACGTTTTTGTCCCTGACCATTTCCTATGGACATATTTTACTTTTATCGGAAACAACCTGGCAACACTGCATATTGTGTGGGTGGTCACTTTCCCTAGCTCAGTACTTAACAAACAGAGTATCGGTGCGTCTTAAAAACAAACTCATACCCTGCCTTGTCCTTCCGTGTTTACTGTGGAGTGTAGCGGCCTGTCACAAGCGTTAGCTCTTAACGAAAGCGAAAGTGCCTGGCCTATTTACATTCACAAACCAGGTCAATTCCCTGACCAACCTCAACGCAACGTTGTCGACTTACCTAACGCGTGAGAAAGTAGCTTGGAGTATTCCTTCACGTCTTTTAAGTGCTAGGGGTTATTCACTTTAGAATGAGAAACTATTGCAGACCGAATTCTGACACTAATGCACGTACCAATCAAACGAGACGTTTCTGGACGCGGGTATTTCAGTGAAAGTTGTTCATTATGATCTCCTTTATAAACCCTAAAAGTCTGTAACAGTCACAGAATCAGCTATATACAGGGTGTTAGGAGTATGAGTGAACAATTTCACATGATGGTAGGGTGAAATACGACGAATAAGAAAGTCCAATAATAAACTCATACATCGTGAGAGATAAAGGAGAAGATAGAACTTTATTGAATACATTATCTACATAGATTGGCAACAGAGAGGCGAATGTTTCGTTTACTAATCGGCTTCCGCTACCCCATGCACGCGTTGTGGTTAAAGTCTAAAGTAGGCCAGGGCTTGAAAACTGGCTTCGTTACCTGTCCATGTGCTTCTAACAAGTAACGAGGGGAGAGGTGATTTTCTTTTCGAGCAGTCATCAAGAGACCTGAGCAGATAGTATTTACTGTCAACATTCCTGACCTTCCGCTTTACACACACGCGATTGCCAAAAGTATCTTCGAGTTTATTTCAAGAGAAATGCTGGATCCAGTTATTTAACATAATTTCGTGGCTAAACAACTCACAATACACACAAATAACTCATTGTTTGAAGCTCTACTTCTCTTAGCTAATAGGTGCACGTTTAAGAAAAATGAAATCCTAAGTTTCATTTCGATAAGTTAAATATTTTTATAGAACTTTTAATTTTTTCAGCAATAAATGGTAACGCTGAGCTGTCGTCAAACACGCCATCAGCCTGTGTTGTACCCAATCGGCGTGAGCTTCGGGGCAAGCACTCGCCCAGTGCCTTTACCGTACTGCTGAGGTGGCCACCTCCTCGGGCAAATCCACGGGAGTGGAAATATCAGGCCTGACAGATGTGAATGTTACCCAAATATGTATTCGTTCAAGAAATAATGAAGATAAAATTGTCCATCGTTAAGGAAACATAAAACAAACAACCGAAACCATGTATTTTAGGTTAAAACAATGTTGACATAACGGGATACAGATTTTCCCAATAATGCACGTCATCATCCATTAGGAGCTAAAGTATCAGTAATTGTTTTTAACATGCAGAAATAACACAATTGTTTTCTTTTGTAGATTATCAGGTTGAAATAAAGCTAATGATCTCGTCATAAATGATAGCTAAAGCTACCACCCCATCCAGCTATGCTTATACCTGGTGCATGAATTTATTGCCTACCCTTCCTTTTCCCGTTACTTTTAGTAACGACAGACGATACCTCCCCTAACCTCCCCTCCATCCGAGCGTGCCTGTCGTACAACCAAAATGAGAAAAACGAGGTGGCGTTGCCACATTTCTCTTAGAAACGAAATTTACCTGACATTTTAACATTAAATTTTGACTAAATTCAATCCAATTACATTACAGCATTGTTCTTACAATGTTTACGCGACGGTTAGTGAAATAATTAATCATTTATATCCGTTCGTCAAGAAGCTAGACGACTCCAAATATTTGACAAGGCGAAACGGTTCTTTATAGACAATTGACCATATTTGTTGCACTCATCATGTGGAATCCATGTTTAACATATGGCCAAAGCATATGATCTTTATGAAATGACACTGAATTGAAGTTTTTTTTATTTTTGTGGCTTCTATATAGGAACAAGGTAGATTACAGTGTTGCTACGAGAGGAAGCAGGCAACCTTACGCACCCCGGCGACTGGAGCATAGAAGCTGTGGATTCCAATAACGGTGTAGCAAGGAGGCATGGGCACACCGAGGTATTCGCAATGTGTTACGGAATGCAGACAGCTGCAGCAGTCACCAGCATGATGTGTAGTGCAGCACTAGACCTTAGCCCCGCCCTCTTCTGGCGCCCTGCCGAGAAGCGGCGATACTGTACCACACCTCAATAACACTACCCCATCTTCATAATATATCTGCTGCCCCGTCGTTTGTTTTTATTACTACATCGACTTTAACGTGCTGTTGTATACACTTCGAAGATTCCAGGTCTCCAGCCCAAATCTCTCTCTTTTTCTGAAAAGTTTTCCTTGTCTCAACAAAATAGGTAAATGTCGTGACCCTGGATGACAAATTTAAAGATGCATCCTCGTGCTATAGATAGGACGATGAATTTTCGCAAATGCGATGGGCAAAATCGGCTCAAAAGGGCTATTCCACTGAAGCGTGTTCTTACGTCACTCTACCGGCCATCCCTCCCCTTCACTGCTGTTCGAATTTACCTTCGCTTTCGACACGCCTCATTCAGTGGCGAGTATTTGTCGGGATGTCTGTTTCATGAAGGTTGGCAGAGAGAAGATTTCTTAAGATACAAAAACAGGAAAGTTTGCTATTTAGTATACGGATTTCAATTTACAAATGTAAAGCGTTACAATATCAGAAGCATAAAGCAAACTTTGGTGATTTTACAGGTATTTATTCACAATTTCAAAAGAATACACTTATTTGCAAACAAAAGGGTTGATATGATTCCATATTTTTAGGGATTTAGTTTCTTATTAGTACATATAAGCTATTGTATTTTGTGTTTCAAAGTTTGAACACAATATTGAGTTTAAAACTGCAAGGTTCGGCTGATCAATCAGTCCTCCTGTCGGAGGACTAGCCGATCACAGCGCCTCCCCTCAGCCGAAGAACGTATTTTCAAGACCAGGGGGGGAAAACCAAAACAAAAAAAAAAAAAAATCCTAAGCTGAGTTAAATCGGCGAGGGGAATCTAACCTGCGACCTCCCGAACGCAGGCCACAGAAGTTACCACTTAAAGTATCCCGCTCGGTTCTCGACAGGTCAGTATTTTAGTCCTGAAACATGAGTTATAGCCCTCATATAAATTAGCGTTTCCTATGTTACTGTTAATGCTCAGGACGCTGGCACCGTAATTTGTTCTTTGGTTCCTGCCAGCAGCTCTAATAGTTTTGTTATATTTTTGCCCTACTCTTCATTTCCTTAAAATAGATTCCTATATTAATCATAATTTTTTTCTGCGGGAGACAAGAGGCTCAATTTCTGGTGCCGGAGCGCGAATTTAATAGATTATATTGCTTTTAAGGGCAAACGTGAAGAATAAATGTGGCCAGCTTAGGTGTTAAAGCCCCGCACTGTCCAATAAGGTACACCTTGACACAGCCGCAATTCCTGGGAACCCCCGAGGACCGCCTCATGTTAATTAAACTCAGGACGGAGCTCTTCTGCAGTTTATAGCATCCCAGCATGCTTCCTTTTCATTGTCCCCGCATCTGCTGCTAAGGGTTCCTCAGTTTGCGGCAGGAACACCCTTATATTGGGGTGGTTGGAAAGTAACTGTCGCATGAGGGAGATATCACTTTCTCGATAATCGATACTGATATTAATTTTTAACACGATAGTCAATACTCATACAAAAGGGTGTGAAAGTAATGCTGAGAGTAACTAACCAAAGCAGGGTTATAGATACGTGATTTAGTGCATTATCATCCCCTTCAAATCTCCTGCATATGACAGTTGCCACTGGAAGCGCGCTACAACTAATAATATACTAGTCTTGTATCGCCAGAAACACGAAATTGTGCGAAGGAATTTTAATCTTGACGCAAGAATGTCACTTCTTTCCATTAGGGATTTAAACTGTCATTAGTTTTCCTATATCTGAAGTCTATTTCAATATTTTAAAGTGTAAGGAGTAGAAGCTTTTTAGGGTTTTTTCCCACGTAAAGAAGTCGTTATCTTCATGAGCGTAGGAAATCCACCATGATCACAAAATTAGAAGAGCTCTCTGCCAACTACCTGCTTTTCAAAATTTATAAGTATATCGTTCTTTCTTTTCAGTATGTAAATGTGTTTTCTAGATGAAACAAAAGCCTCTTTTGTTTTACCTCTATGCAGATTGAGGAAACAATTGATACATTTATTCCACACGCTACAGCAGGACACTTCAGTGCTTTAAAAAATCTGAAGTATTACACTCACATGACTTTCTCTACTCTTGTACTAACCATTGTTACAAACTCTTATTTCTATATCTTCTTCATGTTAGTTGAGAAACATTTATACAAATTATCTTATTGCTTATTTCACAGAGTTATTACGATATCGAGGTATCCAGGTCCCATCCCCAGTTATACCTACTCTTTGCAAAAATAGTCAATTCTGATCAAATTGAAGTCGTAATTTTTTACTTCTAGGGCATCTCTCAAGACATCTCAACAATAGCGTGCAAGCACACATTAGTTCCACTTAGTCTGAAACCTTCTTTTTATTGTTCAAATGTTTTGATGAAACTGCTTCTCAATTAAAAAGCCACAGTTGTTTATAAATAAGTCGAGATTTGGCATCAACTTACAACCTATGTCCTCGGTTCATGAAAACTTAGAGGTAATTTCACCTCTTTAATTACCCAAGATATTGTGAACAACATTTCCCTTAGCTGTTTTCTCTTTCCCTTCAATAATCCTATTAAAAGGCTTTCATCTTTGAACAGCTCTCGAATTTGCGGAACAACAAAGCCTACCTCTTGAGATGTGGGAACTTTGTCCTTACACACTTGAAAACTTCTTGATTCATCGCTTTCAGAAGTCATAGCTGTACGCATATTAAAGGTGGCAATAACATGTCATTATTTATGGATGCCCTTTAAGTGCTATGATTCTCAGCGTCGCAATCTATATTAAGCGTGAAAGACCGCTTAATTTTATTCACAGGGCTTTTTATTAAGTTTGTGGTTCATTTACGTGCCGCAGATCTACACACATTTCTCACTTCCCTTCCGACCTCTGACGGAAGCCATATCAACGATTTTTAGGCCTCCGCCGGGATTGAATCCTTGAGAGTGTATGTACTGGATATCCATATTACATTCATGAAGAAAATAACGGTTTATTTACCACTGAACAATTGGTATCAAAAACAAGATTACTCACAGGTTTTCCTAACAATGAAAGACATTTGTTTCCTAAAAAGGACCCCCTGCTGTTACACAACGGACGTAAGTGGATACGCCACTTACGTGCACCAACTTGTCCGGGAAGACTACCTTCGCTCAAAATATGTACTATAAAGAACATTGAGATAATTATTGATTTAACACATACGCCATGTTGAATAACTAGAAAAAAATATCGTTCCTTTGAAGGTACAATGGAAAACAGCTAACCCCTGGTAATCAATCTACAAGATAATGCTATAGTTTAAGACGATGACCATTAGTCTTACATTAATTTCATGCTGTGAATAGTACAATAGAATATTGCGTACGGTTTACTGTTTTAATTATTCTTCATGATCATTGCACGTCCCTGATATTTTCTCCGGCCCATAGATTTGTAATCAGGTTGAAGCAACTTTCAGTCAAATAGATACTGTAAAAAAGTTTGCGATCATGTTACATAATTAGGGCGATATTGCAATGCCGATATTTCAACTGCTCATACCTGGCACACGACCAACTCGTGTCTTATCTTACGTGAGGGCGCGTAAAGTTAGCTTAACCCCTTTCCCCTCCTTTAAGCCCTGGTCAGAAAGCAAACGAATAGATACAGTCTGGAAAAGCTCTGTTCTTCCGCTCAATTGTCGTTTTCTCGCCGCGCAGTGGAGTGAGGAAGCTTAACCTTGGCTGTCTATTTGTGATGCACTGTCGCCCAACGGTGTGAGGTATACGTCACATACACACAACGAAGTGCGTATCCTTCCCTGTGCATATTTTCGTTGAAATTCCGATACTAAAGTTTTGGGAGAAATATAGTATACTCTCTGAAATTCTACAAATAATTCACGGCAGAAATGCAGTGTAAAGTGCGTAAGGGAAGCGTCAGCAGGAACTTCATGGAATTCCAACTCGGTAAAGAGGCCCTAAATCTTGCGAAGACAGTGTATTGTGTTGCATAATAGTGTTCGCTGACATACAGCTGCTATTGTTGCCGTATTCCTGAGCAGCGAGTTTGACAAATACTGCAACATCCCTCATATGTCGTCTTGGAGCTTGATTAGTAGTTATATAGACACTAATAGCGCTCTCTGTGGGAAAATGATGGTACTGCGGCGTCTGGCACCGTCTATTGGTTTACGAGAGCACGCAGGACATACATAGAGATTATTGGAACGTCCTCACACCACCCATTCCTCACCCAATTATTTCATATCAGTGTTTATAGCCATTTTTATAGTCATTTTCGAGACACCCTGAATCCAAAAAAAGAGCATTTTTAGAAAAAGGTTCGTGTATTGTGTCTGTCAATTTGTGTGACTGTTAGTCTGTAGACAATATAACTCAAAAAGGAAAAGTAGGTTGAAAACCAAAGTTGGTATTTAAGTTTAACGTCTTTCAAGGATGCGACACGAAGATTTTGAAGAAAATAGCCCCATCCTAAACCACGCTTTACATGGAAAATTTTTCAAAAAATTTGATTTTCTTGAAAATGGCTCTAAAGATTTTGATTAAAATGTCATGTGTTTGACATATTTTTATGACAAATGAAATGTTGATCTTCAATTTTCTGGCTATAGCAGCTGTAGTCGTATTTACTCTGGCCGACTTTCGCGTAACTGGTAAACCGTTAGAGATAGTTAAAAAACACAATTTATGTCTAAATACATTTTCTTGTAGGTTGAACAATTTCGGAGATATTCCTTGTTATTGTATCAGTTTCCGAAAACTTAAAACTTTCGTAAAACGGAACATCGTTGTTCATTTTTTTATATGTTAAATGTGCAAAGAGAACGGAATCTCAAAACTTTAAAATATTTGACTATCGCACAAAGCCTACTGCATTCTAATATTCCCCTTGTACCTACAAGGAAATAAGCAACAAGATAATTTGTACAAATGTGTATCTCAACTAACACGAAGAAGATATAGGAATAAGAGTTTGTAAGAATGGTTAGTACAGAAGTAGAGAAAGTCATGTGACTGCAACACAACAGATTTTTTTCTACGAGTAGTATGTAGGTAATATAATGTATGCCAGTGTTAGATGTAGCTGATAAGGTGGTGGTAATATTGCGAGATGTTTCTGTGCCTCTGGGGCAACTTGAAGTAGGAGTTGTGCAGAACGTAATCAGGCGTCACTAAGTACTCCTAGTTGGCCAGGAATCTTAGAGAGGGGAGATGAAGACAGGCTCTTGAAGCCCAGATCATCCACGTCAGCAACAGAGTTTGCGAACTTATCCACCAGGGGTCAGCTCCTTTGTTCCAACAAGCCCTCTTTATCATCTTCTTGATGTAATGTGTGGCCGCACGGGAAATTAAACTAACCGACCACTACAATGTCCTTTTCTGACCCAGTTCCTCCACCTTAGATTCTAATGTGAATGTAATTAGAAATAACGAGTGCTCAAGTGGCGCACCCGTTTCATGAAAATTTAAATTCTACCTAACCTGTAGCACTAACGTACTGCTGATTCGTTTTAGCCTTCATTAATTAGCAAAATATCTCATTAAAGAGCTCATTTCATTTAAAACATAGAGCATTTGCAGATTAGGGTCACAGACTAACTCATCTATTCGCATAAATTACCTCGGCAGCCGCTGTGCTGATAAAAGCTGAAGTTTTATATACAGCGTGTTTCAAAAGTTCCGCATATTTCTGTTTCAACTGAATGAAAATGTTTAAAAAATGTCCACTCACTTTCTCTTATCGCTCTTGCACGAACTATTCTTATATCTACATCATTTTAATGCAAATAAACGTTTAAAAATGGTTTTATTACATACTAGCTGAAATACCCGATATTTTCCGTGGTTTGACGATTTACCCGTAAAACTTTCGGAACTTAGGTTGCGCTTGCCGAATACTTCTGTTTTTTTGGAGACATTTTATAAATATTTCTTAGCCCATTTAAACAAATATTTAACTAAAACTCTTAGCATACTATAAGAAATAAAAAATACATTTATTCAAGATATATTGTGTGCTTTAGCGAGATCTATATTTTTTGCACAGTAAGATTTTGTCCATGTCTTACGGTTTAGGAGTTATTCAAAAGTAATGCAGAGTAAACAGGACTACATAGGCTTTAGCCAGAAAATTCAAGATCTAAATTTCATTTGTAATATAAATATCTTAAACATGTCATTTTAATCAAAATCGTTAGAGCCATTTTCGAGAAAATTAAAAATTTGGAACGATTTGCCACGTGAAGGGTAGTTTAGGGTGGAGAAATTTCTTCAAAATCTCGAAGCCTTTATTATGTATGATCGTACGAGTGCGTTCAATCCCAGCATCTGCAAGGGATGGGGAGGGCCCACATAAAGTAACTAGTGAGGTGGTACGGGGTTAGTTTAGATTACAGATTTTGATTTTTACGAAAGAAAAGAAAAAGGAGGTACTATAATAAAATTGATACATTTATTATATAAAAAGTTAACAATAACTTTATATTGTTAGATACCAATATAATATGAAACTAACAAAACACGTCACTACAATATTCTAAAAGATTGTCATTTT
Source organism: Tenodera sinensis (assembly GCA_030765045.1). Classification (NCBI taxonomy): domain Eukaryota; kingdom Metazoa; phylum Arthropoda; class Insecta; order Mantodea; family Mantidae; genus Tenodera; species Tenodera sinensis. Next base: position 37,417,025 of record CM060970.1, read on the forward strand.
TGTTGCCAAATGGCAGCAGTATGCATTAGAGGGTTAATTTGGAGTCGAAACAGTCCCAAAAGCGCACGTAAGTCATGTGGTCTAAGAAGGAGGAGGGATATGTGATCCCGTTGTGAGGTTTTAGAGAGTATAGATTCCCAGTATTTCAGAAACGCGGATACTCTACGATCGAGTTGAACTGCAAAAGTGCCTGCTTGGAAAGCGGACGACTGGCTCAATGTGCCAATAAATGAATAAAATATAGAGGACAGGAATTTATAGTCGCGGTGCGGTCGATTGGAGTAGCAGGTGCGAAAACATGGCAAGAGATTCTGTTGGTGGTGTCGGAGTGCAAACCCAAACACACACATACACACAGGTAAGAATACGCCCTTGCCTGATGGATTGTTGCCGCCGCCGCGCTTAAACTAATGCACTCCACTCTGATCACACATTTTATGTGCTGCAGTTAAATTCGCTCAGCTTGTTTGTTTTCATTAGGCAGACAAGTTTAACACGCTCTTTTTAGTCAATAACGAGAAAAAAACAGCGATTAAAACAGCGATGCCTTGCTTTAAGCGGAAGAGGGTGCGGATTTACCTCCATGAGGTGGCTTCATGAGTCTGGTTTCTTTTTCCATCGACTGCCTACCACAAACATATCAGGAACATCCCAAAGTCACAACCTTGGAGAGCTCAAAATATATTTCCGGTAAAACTTCGACATTTAATTTTTGGATGGATATAGTAATTCCTCTAATTAATATACGTAGCAGAGAAAGATGGACTTCATCCAACAAGTCAATTCTAGAAAACACTTTGTCACAAACGGTGTTAGGGAAACATCCATAAACACCAAACAGGAGTGATGATTTCTGCCATTCTGTCCTCTGGAAACATCTGCACATTATGTTGATACTACTACAGGATATGCTCCGTGTGGTTACCGCGCACTCTTACAAAGGTTTTCCATTATCTTCTCAAAGGATCGAGAACTTTCGATCATACCCGGCTGCTCTCGGATTTGGGCACATTCATTGGTCACACGCTCTTGGACTATTATCGATGGGTTTGGCATACATTTGGCCCTTAAATGTCCACATAGCCTAGATTGAGGTCCACCAAAAGGGGAGGCCATGCCACTGGACCTCTTTGACCAATCCACCCGTTGGATGAAGTCCGTTGTCTGGTGTAAGTACTCAACACAAATAAAATCGCTCATATCTCAGTAGCTATTTGTTTTCGGATGTATGTTTATAGGAACATTTCAGGCTTGCGCTATCCTAACCCCAGTTGCAATCACTTTTTAAACACCTTTATGTTGGATGCTCAAGAATAAAACAAAGAAAGGTGATAAACAAAATGATAAATGAGTTGACTACACTTCTATATGGATCATATAATTTAGAATATCTTCGTCTTTTATTTTGATCTACTTTTGCTTTCATTTACACTCCGCATCTAGAGTGGCCCTATCGGAGGGTGTTTACTTTGGAACATATAGATATAGCGTGTTTTTATTTGGTTTTTGTACATTTGATCACCCAGTTTACGCTCTCATTCATACTTACAGACCCTTGGGAGGATAGGAAAAAATATCCGCCCTCCCGGCCGGAAATTGAATCCGGGACCCCTCACACAGCAGGCAGGGGTTCTACAGATTGAGGTATAGGTCATCTGTTATCTATTCTTGTCGGAGAAACCTACTTTATGCTACATACAGCTTTATTCTATCTTTTCCTCTGTCAATCCAGCATTCACATTGTACAGTCGATTATGGAAATCATCTCCTTATTCTTACATTAGCATAAGAACAAAGGTCGGACCTAGGTAAACTGCGAAAGGGGAGGAGTAGAGATATATTCCACCTAATTTTTTGTCAAACGCAACTTTTAGGCTCAGGATCAAAGAACAAGGCGGATGAGCAATTATATACTTTATTAATTCAACCGAATAGGACAAATATTAATCATAACGATAAGGCAAGAGATAAAGTAATTGCTATATGAAATTTTGTAAGATAAAATTATATTTATTATCTAGATTGTATAACAAATGATTATGAATTATTCCTTACATTTCATAAACCAGTGTGCACTACATAGGCAGAATTCTTTGCTCACCATAGTTGCGTGTCGTTTCTCGTTTTGTTTTTCAGTGACCGCTGCACTGCGCCATAAATCATCAGTAACAACTCATTTAATTTATATGTCTCGATTGACATTTACATCGCATCCCAGATAATTAAAACTAAGCACTTGTTGAGGGACTCATTATTTATTTTATCGTTGTTTTGATCATATCCAATATTTACCCAGGTTAGCCATTATTTTAGTTTTGTGAACGAATTTATTCCATTTATAATATTGTTTTCCCAACTGATTTAATTTGTAAACCATCCTCGTTGCTTTGTATAATTATAACTTTTACAGCACACGTGACGATTTAAAACCAATCTACTTGTTTGGCAGGAAGCACCTTTCTCCTCAGTTTTTTATTCAGCCAATTATACAGTGCGTTTCGGAAGTCCCGCGCATTTTCTTACAAGTAAATGTTATTAGTGACTTGGTGAACTATTCAAGCATTAACTGCGATTTTGATTTAAATCTTAGAAGCATTTTATAACTATTAAAAATTCACCATCACAAATTTTCAGGGCAATTCTGTATGGAGCTATAAATCTTCCTGACACATCCTTAAAAATACATTAAACTTAAATATCACCTTTGGTTTTTAACCGAATTTTTGTTTTTGAGTTATGACACTGACACACACACGCGCGCGCGCGCACGCACGCACGCACGCACACACAATTTTTCTAAACATGCTTTCTTTTTGGATTCAAAACATATTTCCGGTGAAATCTCCACAGAAAATTTTTGGGCGGAATGGAATACTTCTGCTACGTAGCAGAGAAAGCGAAAAAAGCAGATTTCCCTAGTTAACATCAGAACGCGAGCGGGGCAGTCTTTCATGTCATCAAATTCATACATGTGTCCTATTCAACGACCAAACGAAACGAAAGCATAAAGCGAAATAGAAATAGGAATCCTCTCCAGATAAAGTTAACCAGCATTCCTCTGTTTTACCATTTCCTTGTACACACGCACGGCCGACCGTTTTTGTCAATTCCCTCTGCCGCAGATAACTTGGCCAAGCCTGCAAGTCAAGTACTATTTATTTCTCTCTCTTTTTTTTTTTTTTTTTTTTTTTTTTTTTTTACTTTATCACAACTGTCAAAATCAGAAGCCAAGGGACCGAGGGTTTGAAAACAAGCACTGTATGTAGGCTTCGTTTTCATGTCACCCGTTTTTAAATAAGTACTATACAAAGGGAATAAAAAATATGACAGCAACGAAATTTTCTCTAAAGCGATGAGATTTTAGATTTCATCAAAGTGGGTGTTTTCACTTTACGATCTTAAGACTCCCAAGTTCTGCTAGAAGATGAAATAACTTATGATACCTGAATTATTGATTGGTAAGGTTATTAACTTTATAAAGAAACGATGGGAAGGTGGAAAAATAATTGCAATAAATAATTTCCATAAATTAACATCAACATAATAACTTTTTTTACATTGTCAGATAATTGGGGTCATTATAAAGTTCCGTGTTAACGGAAAGGTAATTAGTATACGCCAGTGTATAGGAATAAAACTCATAGAAAATTTTGTTTCAAGTACAAAATAGCTTGAAAATTGGAAGCCGAAAAATAGTATTGTTGGGGGACAAGTTGAGAAAAGAGCATTTTTTTTAATTCGTATTTTCCGTAGTGTTTTGCAATCTCACAAAAGCGTTTAATTTGATCGATTATCGGCAGTTTGTAGAGCCTAAAGACCGCGCTTTAGCGGTCGCCGCGACGGAATCTACTATTTAGCATTTCAGCGCTTCAGGACAATTTAACTTCTCGTTGTTATTACAGGATCATGTAAAATCGTAAAATATTGTTATGTGACTATAGAACAATTGACTAGCTAAGCTCCTTGATTTTGGAAGGTGTTGTATGTAATCCTTGATTTGTGGAGGTAGGTAATACATGATGATGATAATTATTAATGGAAGCTTTGTATACAAATGCTGAGAGGAACGTGACCTAATGCAGTGTGGCGGCTATTTCCATTGCAATACTCCCAATCCCATTATGCAGAATGTGTACCAGAGCGTGCACTGCAAATAGTCCATTAAGCTTTGGACACCACGCATTTCTATTAATATAGTAAGTAAATCTCGTATAGGGCACTCTGAACATACATTCACGTAAACCCACCCGCAACGTCTGTAGGCGTCTTAATACACGATAATCTGGCACGATAATCTGAAGATAACTCTTGAACTGAAAGATGAGAGCGTCTATAGCAAAACCGGCTCAAAAGGGCCACTCCACTAGCCATCCCTCCCCTTCACTGCTTAAACTTTAAGACCATGTAACCTAACCACAGCCTAACTACTGTAGGTGGCTGTAATAATTATTGTATGCAAAATAATATAAATAAAATAGTTAAGAACAGAGCAGAAATATTAGAACGAAAACACCACTGCGCTTGTTGTATCAAAACAACCGTCACTCTGCAAGAGAATTTGGGGTGATCACTAACTTTCCCAATCGAATAACGATTTCCCATTGAATAAACGTGTTTAAAAATGCAAACCAATAACAAGACGTATCTCGAGAACGTTAACTTCACAAAAGAAATGTATTGATATAAATGTTGTACTCTAACGAGATGTATATTTCTGTGCAGTAATATTTTATCTATCTCTTACAGTTTACGCGTTGTTGCAAAGGTCGTTCACAATGAAGAGCACTCCAGATGGTATTTTCAGAAAATTAAAATGTTTCTTTTGTAATAAAAATATCTTGAACATATGTATTTTAATCAAAAACGAAGTATTTTTGAAAAAATGCAAATTTTCCAGAAATATTCTATACAAAGTTTAGTTTAGGACAGAGATTTTCTTGAAAATCTTGTCGAATCTTTGAAAAATGCTGATCTTAAACACCAAAGTTGATATTCAATCGTGTTAGTGTTTGAGTTATATTGTTCATAGATACATACAGTCGTCTTTTTCTAAAAGTCTGAATCTTTTGTACAAAGGGTTCTTACAAATGGTTATTATTTTATCTACTTCATGTTAATTGCATTACACATTTTAGTAATACTTTTATTATTTGCATCACCACGAGGCAAAAACCTTCGTTTTCCTTTTGGAAAAAGGTTTTACAATCTTTTAATCGAACTTCTGTAAAACTATTTCCAATCTTAATTCGTAATAATCAACTATTGTTGCATTACTTTCATTAAAAGGCAAGGAACTCTGATTTTTTCTGTCAAAAACCAATCATGGATAGCATTTTTATAACCATAACCTCAATTACAATAGCTTTTATCATTTTATTACATGTGGCCATGTTAAAAGCGGAAACTGGGTCTATCAAAACCGTTGCGCTAATATTTCGTATTATGAAAACAGTCTGGCGTATAGAGGCGCTGCGTATGCTATTCAATTGTTTGTTGTTAGTCATTACACGTTGCGATTATCCTTGAGTGCAGCAGCGCTAATGAAATGGAAATTATAGGTTGTTTGCTTTCGAATCCAATTTGTTATAATTCATAAAACAAACAACAGGGCAATTAGAATTTAAAGGAATATTGACCGTTTACTATAATAACGAGATATCTGAATGAGCAGCGAAACTTTGTTCCAAAAATGTAATTCATTCAGCCATTTATACGTTTCATATCCAGATAACGTACGTCCATTGTTTTCCCCCTCAAATCGACGCTCAGCAGTTTTCACTTCCTCTACCGCCTGCATTTAACAGATACGAGAAAGTATTCTATTGCATCCAAAAATTCGATGTTGAGATTTCACAAGAAATGCATGTTTTGCGGTGCCTGATTTAAACAAAGCATTATTTTCTTAACACACACTTACAGTAAGCAGATGAAGTATTGTATTCGACCCTAAAATTCAATTTCTGCGGAAATAAAACTCACTGAATCCAAAATATTCATTATTAGGAAAAAAGTGGACATCGTGTCGCCTAAAATCTACTGTATTCCCATAATTCCATTGTACGATATACGTAAGGAAAACTATTTCTATAATAGCTTGTAAGAATACTCGTAGTTTATTGAAGAATGGGTAGAGACAGCAATATGAATGTGAGGCTTATGTTTCGTGACGTCAGACTGTTTTTCGAATACTGGTTAAGCGATCGTGCAGTTCTATTTTCCGGCTGTCTCTGCTGTGAGCCGGTGCTTCATCTCTATCTACAATGGTTTTGGGATAATATGAGGAACCAAGCCTCAAAATGCTACCGGCGGACATGAGCATGGCTAATGACTGGAAAAGAATGAAGAGATCTGAGGAACGCAGTGTCCTACTTCTGCATTGCAGTTCTTTTCTCTCTTCGCACAGCGGCATGCGAGGGCTACTCAAAATGTGTGTTGCACTCACATGACTTTCTCTACTCTTACACAATCTATTTTCCTCTATCTGCTTCATGGTAATTGAGATTAACATTGGGAGAAATTATCTTCTAAGTAGACTTTAAGTGACGGTAAAATGGTTTAAGAGTGGTCGCTATGTGATGACTTTATTACATACATTTGTACACGTTACATATTACATAATTTTGCACAGTAATCTATTTGTCAAGTTGTTTTTCTGAAGTACTAAAGCTAGACTTAATTTTTTTGCACAGGCATTACCAGCAACCAAGGAAATGGGCGTACCAAATGACATTCCCATATCTAATCACAATTGGGTATAATCAAAATCTATGTCCTCCAACAGATGTTGAACAACAGAATTGATTTGTTAAACTTGTATCTCTTATTAGCTTTGTAACAAATTAAAGGAAGAACATTTTGAAACTGTGAATATTTTTTCTTAAAAGAGATATAAGCAATGTAAAAATTCGAAACAAACATTTTATTACCCATATTCTGAACTATATTGGAAAACAATTTTAGATCTATAGCTAGATTTGTGTCGGAGAAGATAAATCTTCAATATGAGAAAGGAACAAAAACGTCGTTGTCGAGAAAAATGAGTTTAAATGAAGGGGCATGCCCATTTAAAAACAAAGGCAGAGGCGCACCACTTTAAAAACGACGTCCAAAATATGTGTCCCCCCTCCCTTGGGCATTAAACTTCGCAGATGTATTCTTTAAGGTACGGTGCTGTTTTTTGTAATAAAAATAAAAAAATGGATCATCTTTGACCAAACAGACTAAAATATATAATACTTTTGTATCAACTCTTTCTCTGTCACTGGCCATGTTCCTCCATTTTTTGCGAATTTCGTCATTCATGGTGTTTCTTGCTTGTTGCACTTCACATAGGTAAATTAGATGGTTCATAGTCTATGCTGACACGTTTATCTTAGACATTAAACTTTGTATGACATTTTTACATTAAATTGTAAGTTCATTCGAATTGAGATAAAGACATTACAACATTGTTCACACATGTTTGTGCGAGAGTTAGTGAAATAATAAACCATTTACACTTAGGTTTATGGATGTTTACTAAACTGAACTGCACTTCCCTTCAGTCAGTTGAACATTCTCCTTTAAACGTGCACTGACGACTGATCTGTGCTGTGCTGCTGCCTTCCTGACATAACTTCTCCATTAAGGGAACAACTTTTGATGCAACCCTTCTTGCTCCCAAAACTAATATTTCCCACAACGTTCCCGTAATGTATTACCGGAAAACTTTGGCTCAACTCTCAAAGTCTTCCATATTATTTGTGGCTTCCGGCCTTCTGCATACGTTTAAAGTTTTAAGACATTTTTCGGAGACAGTCTCTCAAAGTTTCGTATGAGATGCACAGGAACTTGAGCACGCGTGCGCGAGCATCTCCCATACTGCGTGCTTTGCGGAAATGAAGGACTTCCTACAGGGGGCGGAAATTGCCTTCCGTGATCTGTCCTCCTTTCGTTCATTTTCTATCACTTTTTTCATCCTCTCTTGCTGTGATAACTACGGCACTGGGATAGTTTTCCATTCTAAACCGCCTACAAATTATTTATATTTGTTGTAAATGAGATTTCCAAACGGTAATATTAAAAATCTTGTTTGCACTCACGTGACTTTCTCTACTCTTGAACAAACTATTCTTACAAACACTTATTTCTCTATCCTCATGTTAATGAGGTAAACATTGTATAAAAATTATCTTATTGTGTGTGTTTGTGTGTCAGTCTGTGGACAGCATAACTCAAAAACGAAAACTCGGTTACAAACCAAAGTTGGTATTTAAGTTTAATGTCTTTCAAGGATGCGACACAAAGATTTTCAAGAAAATAGCCCCACCCTAAACTACCCTTTAGATGGAAATTGTTTCCAAAATTTTTATTTTCTTGAAAGTGGCTCACGATTTTCATTAAAATGTCATATGTTTGAGATATTTTTATGACAAATTAAATGTATATTTTGAACTTTCTGGCTACAGCCTGTGTAGTCCTGTTTAGTCTGAATGACTTTTGAATAACTTGTAAACCGTAAGAGATAGACAAAATCTTACTGTAAAAAACTGTAGATCTCGCTAAAACACACAGTTTTTGCTTAAATAATTTTTTTAGGGTGAACCATTTCGAACATATTGCTTGTTAGGTGACAGTCGATTTTGGAAAACTTAAAACTTTCGTGAAATGGAAAATCGTTGTTCATTTTTTATATGTTACGTGTGCAAAGAGAACGTGATCTTAAACTTTAAAAGATTTGACTATTGCTCAAAACCTACTATATTCCCATATTCCCCTTGCACCTACAAGGAAATAAGCAATAAGATAATTTGTACAAATGTTTATCTCAACTAACATGAAGAAGATATAGGAATGAGCGTTTGTAAGGCTGGTTAGTACAAGAGTAGAGAAAGTCATGTGAGTGCAACACATCAGATTTTTTGACTCAGGAAACCACAACATGTGTTTCGGTGAAATCCCGACATCAAATTTTTGGATGGAATATAATACTTTTCCTGTTTAGGAAGTGAAAGTGTGCGTTACATTCATATGGCCTTCTCTAACCATTATCGTTTTTCTATCGGGTCTTCAGTTTTATTCGGCCTTTACTGCTACTCAGTTAAATTGATGTGGTCATCATTAGTTCAGCGAGCCATTTGTCTCAAAGGGAAGGTGCGGAAGAGATCCTCGCACTGTATGGGTTTCCGACTTCGTAAACAGGTTGATGTACTAGCTGTTTTTCACTAGACATTTAGTGCGTTCTTTGCACCGGGGATGGAAGTGACCACCAATCACAGAATTTGTATCTTTGAATGCTACTTCCGAACTGGAAGGATACAAGGGAGAGGCTATTGTTACTATATTGGTTGTGTGAAAGATTTTCTCGGATTTTGCCCAGAATTTCATCATAAATAGTATTAAAACATCGTGATAAAATCCATTAAAATATTAGTCATACCTAAGATTGTTAGCTGACGTGAAATTGTCATATATTCTTATAATGTTTCAACTGTCTTGTATTTTTAATTAAAATGCTTTATTTTGCGTTTGTGAAACTTCCTTAATTTATTTTTGTAGGCTAGTTTTCGTTTACTGCTGTAAAGGTTATGGAAACGTTTCTTTAATTTATTTATTCATTAATTTATTTATAGTAATGCAAAAGTTATGCCATACACTATTAAAGCCTACCAATTATTATTATAGAAAGTGCTATTTAATGCAATTTTTAAAACTGCATTCTCAGGTATTTAAAGGGTTTAATTATAATGAACCAGTGGAGTTTTTGTCCCTGTAGAACAAACCCTTCATACTTAAACATGATTTTCTATTGTTTAGTTCGGTTTGCTATTAAGGCGTGTTTTTAAAATTATGAATTATTTTTATGGCAGTGTGCTACATATTTACTCGCACCATTCTCATAAGTGTCTGCGAGGATATTGTTTTCTTCATCTTGCGTCCTTAGTTGATGTGGTCCTCATTGATTTGAAAACCTCAAAACCCCTCGTGAATAGTCTCTCTTTTTTACTTTTACTTTCAATTAAAAACACATTCATATGCAAATCTTTGTTGTGGTGTGAGATGTTTGTTTAAATGACTACATATCTTTTGTTCTCGTAAGCTAAGGCGAGTTTTCAGGTTCACAAAATCCCTGAATAACACAAAAGCTACAAGTATATTCGTTTTCAAAGCCGTGAGGTGAGCCGCCGTCTGCCCCCCCCCCCCACCCCCTCCCGCCGTCCTCTCAAGTAAAGTACAATACTCTGAATTTCAATACCACGAATCTTTTGTTTTTTGTGTTTCTTGCACAAAGCAACTACTGTAGACTACATACCTTGTGGTTTATTTGCAAACCTTCTGGTGGTCAGCGGCGGTTCATTATTTGAGGCGCTGGTTGTAAGGACCTGAGATCGATACTTGAAGGGACTCTCTGGCATTCTGCCGAGCTTTGCTTATACTGTTCATGCATCCCTGACACTTTATTGCGCCATTAGAGTTCAAATAAAACGAAAATAACCGCGGCGTGCAATTACATTTACTTGCAGAAAACATCTACCTAAAGAGGTCGGATTTTAACATTCTGAAGTGAGGTTACCCGATTTTTTTGGAAGACAGTACGATTCCATGGCCTTTCCGGTTATGTTGGCATTACAGGGAAATATTATTTCGTATTCACTTCTACCAACTTAACCTACCCTCCTATATTACGCACTTTTAAGGCCTAGACCGCTAGCATTTTCACACTCTTAAACTTAATATTTTGATTAATACAGATATAAAATATAACCAAATCTACTTGTTGATTTTTGCCACCTCAATAATTTTATTGTCCTCTTATTTACATTGCATTGGTTATAATTTAAAAGAGTAAAACACTGGAATCAATCCAACTTTCGTTGTAATGACGATTGAAGATATTATGTAGAATCGCTGAATTTTAATACACGTTCCGCGTGATAAACACAGTAGGCCATGCTCAAATCAATCATAGAAGCTAACTTGAACCAATGTGTTGATTCTAAATTAGAAAAATATGTTGTGCTTCTCGCATACCTGAACATCTAAAGAGAAATAGGAAAGATACTATAGTTAATATGTACTAATTAAGTTCAACCATCAAGACACATGGAGAGATGAATGTTATCTTTCAAGGTTAGTAATTCCTACTTCATTCATACGCCATATTGCTAATTATGTCCCAAAGAATTGTGTGCAATACACGTGTTGTTTTTACTAATCCTCGGAAATTGAACACCCAACTGCGTATCGTCTTTCTAAACGTTTCCTCGGTCTAGTAAAAATCACTTACTATCCTTATATAGCAATATACAGCAGAGTCCCGAAATAACGTGGTTCTTGGGAAGACATGCTTTAGCCCCTCGTTGTAACGATTCCGCGGTATATCGAAATGTGAGGTTAGAAGTGACAAAAATCGATCCCGTGGAGATGGTGGGAAATATTCAGGTACATTGTAAAGTATGTAATATACGGTAAATTACACCACTTTTAAATGCAATTACACACCAGTTATGCTAGGTGTATATTCCAGTCCTGCAACCGATATTAATTTATACGGCACATACAATTACGCTGTAACCATTTTACACTAACCTATTTTGCATTGTTTTAGAGAAATCAGTAAGTTTTGTTTGGCGATATAGTTCGCGTTTTTTTCCGCGTATTGTTTGATTGTAGCAAAATGGAGATGACGTGACTTCCGGTAAAATATCGACATCGAATTTTTGGGTGGAATACCTACATACTTCCCCTGATTACTATACTAGTAGAGAAAGTAATAAAATTTGTCGAATGTTTGAATAGCAAAATGTTAGCAATCCGTTGTTTACCACTGCAATTAAAGTGGTAGTGTCTTTAAAAGATGAGTTATTCGTATCTTTTCCATTTGTTATTGAAATGAGTCGTTTATCCATAAAATGACATTAAATATATAGATTCCAGAGTGTCTATTGCAATGAATTCGTGGATATAGGTTTGGCAAGCGCGCAAAGCGGAAGTTCAGGAGTGTTTACAGTAAAAACTGCCCGCACAGGTCGCGTGAGTACTGCTCGGAAAGCTTGAAAGAATATCACATTTTCCCTCTTTACATGCAGTAGCTGGTAAACACGTGGCCAAAATAGTTTCCTACGACGTGCTTAGTCAGTAGTGATAGCAATTTATTTGTAAATCATAGGACTTCGTTTCTTAAGGCGTAGAGGCATTACGCAGTAGTTTAATCTTATCTTGTGTTTTTCATAAGAGGCTGAGGGAAAGGGACATCACCGCAAAAATGAACATGACTGCACTATTTATCACTTAGGAAATTATAAATTGCCTTTAAAAACAATAAAATTAAGTAGATTTTCCTGTTTTTAAAAGGGGAGATTTTTCATTTTTTGTAACTAACCGAAACTAGAAAAGTAGATGTGCAAAAGATAAGGAGATCTCCTTCCAAAAAGGTAGATGTGGCAACACTGCTTCTACTTCATATACCTAGTAGAGAAAGAAAAAATGTAGATATCTTTAAAAAAACAATTTGTCTTCTTTTTTTTTTTTTTTTTTTTTTTTTTTTTTTTTTTTTTTTTTTTTTTTTTTTTGTTGAGTGAACCGTTTCGGAGATATTCCTTTATATTTGCGAGTTATGCAAAACCTTTTCTGAAATTAAAGGTCGTTATTCTTTTTTTATCTCCTGGCCGTGCAAAGTGAACGGAATTTCAAACTTTTAAAAGATTTGACTATTGCTCCAAGTCTACTGTATTCCCATACTCCCATTGACCTAAAAGAAAATTAGCAATAAGATAATTTCTGTAAATGTCATGTTCATGCACAGAGACAATAAAGAGAGCTTTAAATGGTCCACCAGAGGTTGGCGCTTTAACACGCGGTTGTTCACCTTCAAACCTCACACTTCCTAGGAATCTCCGAGCATGTAAAAAGCAGACTGATATACTGCACACAGCTCCGAGAGGAATCGATCACGCTTCCATCCGAGGTACAGACACTTTTTATGTTATTTTCATAGCCTCTCTTGTTCTTCCGCTCTGCCAAGCGCGATCATAGCTTTCCTTTTGTCATCCCTTCTTTCATGGTACGGAATTGGAGGTGTATTGAAAAACGAAAACACAGCATGTTAAATAATCCTGTGACCGTAGCTGCTCTCAGAGATATAACTGTTGCGCACTTCAGCGCGTTTTAATCTCACAGACAGACCGATGCTCGGGACCACGCAGGCAATTTTTGACTTCAATACATAGCCAGAGAAAGAGAGACGCCCTTCCGGAAAAGTCAACTGACATTTGCAAGGCAGTTAATGTAGCGTTAAAGATTCTAAAACACCCAAATATACATTCAGAAGGCCCTAGATTCAACTCCTGGCTACCACCCACAGTTTTAACTTGGTAGTTGAATGCTGGGGTGGTTTCTCTCTACCACGGCTTCCTTTCATTAATTTGCCCTTTATTGCCCTTCATTCTCATCTTGGAAGACAAGATAAAATCTGATAGCCTTCTCTACTCTTATACCGACTATTCTTACAAAATCATATTCCTCTATCTTCATATAGTCGACGAACATTTCCCACAAATTATCTTATTGCTTATTTCCTTATAGGTGCAAGGGGGATATGGGAATACAGTAGGCTTTGAGTGACAGTCAAATCTTTTAAAGCTTTGAAATTCCGTTCTCTTTGCACTTGTTAACATATAAAAAACTGAATAACGATGTTCCATTTGACAGAAGTATAAGGTCTCCAAAATTCACACAAATAACAAGGAGTATCTCCATAAAAAATGCATTTAGACGTATATTGTATGTTTTAACTAGATCTACATTTTCTGTGTAGTAAGATTTGGTCCATCTCTTACGGTTTACCATTTACGCAAAAGTCATCAAGAGTAACCAAGACTGCAGGGGCTATAGCCAGAAAGTTCATAATAAACATTTCATTTGTCACAGAAATATGTTAATCAAAATCGTTAGAACCATTTTTGGGAAAATCAAAACCTGTTTCCGGTGAAATCTCATCGAATTTTTTGTAGAGAAAAGTAAAAATCAACATACATAGCAACATCACCATTTTAAGCTCAAAGATAAATCATTAACCCACAATAGAAATTAGAGGAGCCCCAGGACAGAACAGCCACGCGTGTATTATTGTGCTACTCTAATGGTTAACATGCGGCGCATCAAAGAATTCAATGTCACGAAAAGCAACGCTGTCACGTTTTCTCCAAGCATTCGTTCGCACTCTACGCGTAGACATTCACTTCTTAGAATGAGTATGTCACGAGACAACTAACAGAATGAGAGAGAAAATAGGAGACACGTTGCAACACTGTGTTTCACTCCACGTGGAGTTAACAACTGTCTGTCATTTGTGATTTCTTTGATTTCATTGGCTGAAGTGACGCGCTCATTGGTGCAATGTCAAGTATCAGGGACTTATGACAAGAAATGTATGCAGTGTGTTACCTGAGTGCTTTCTGATGATCATGGGCTATGTACAAGAAGGACAAAGTCAGCAAGTGATTATGCAAATATATAACTTCACTTGGCTATTTACCTGCAGTTAATTGTGTAAAAGTTAAAGTCGGTCTGGGTGGCTCAGTTGGTTAGACGCTGGCCTACTGATCCCAAGGTCGCGGGTTCAAATCCGGCCCAGACCGATGGTTTTTAAGTGTGCTTAAAAACGACAGCTCCATGTCAGTAGATTTACTGGCATGTTGAACTCCTGCGGGACAAAATTCCGGCACACCGGCGACGCTGATGTGATCCTGGCAATTTACAGCGTCGTTAAAGAACAAAATAATTTGTAAAAGTTAACCATTAGAGTAGCACAATAATACATTAGTGATTTGTATGAAGTTTTTTTCGAGTGGAGAAAAAATCCATTTATGGAATTCCACTGTGTTGGAAGGCACAGTAGGGAGTGTTGGGTTCGCCGTTATGGCACTATTTGACTGAAAAAAGCTCCACCAGATAGGAGTTGGCTACTATTAAACATCAGTGGATATCGTATTTATGCTTTTTAACCATCAGTGGCAGATTTTCAACTTTTAGAAATGTTAGTATTGTGACTTTGGTGTGGGTGTGAAGTAAAGTAAACAGATGTAGTTGGGATAAAGAAACACTTTTATTTCCGTAAACAGTAACTTGTACACTCGTTGCAACAGCAAGAAAGTCTTTACCGATTCTCCAACAGCACGACTCCGAATTCGTAACACAAAGAACTAACTCTTCTCCGTCGGCACAACTCTCCACATCGTCTGTCCGTCTCCGTCGGCACGACTACTCAACCTTCACGTACGTCTCTCACTTACGTCTGACTGACTCTCTCACACTTTACCGCTATTTATATCTCCCAGGCACTATTCTGGAAGCTTCAAGAACGTTCACTTATTGCGCTGGGGTACAAAGTAGAAGATTCCAGTAGCCTCTATCCTTTTCTCTCTTTCGGCAAGCGCCCCAACAATGCGGCCATGCTCTGTCTCTTTCCTTCGGCTCCTTTGCGGTAGTGCCGACAATAATGCGATGCGTGACACTACGGTTGTCGGCAATTAGATGCGGCGGGCGCGGTGACAGTATGATTTAACGGAGGAAGATGTATTAGAATGTCAAATTAATTTTAGATAAGCACAGCAGTTGTAATTCTGAACTTTCGAACCTTTTCTCTGAGCCTCTATTACATGAATTATTTTGCTCTTCTAATTCCTCAATCGGATTATGTATCCTTGCCAGAGTAATTCGAATAAGCATGAACTTTAAAGGCCAAACGAAATCGATCCATTTAAAGCCGAACGTCGCGTCGTGCGATCATCTTTGGCTGCAGTATAAAATGGGGAGGGTCCATGTAAAATAATCGGTGATATTGGTATGTGTGATTGATGGCGCGATTACATTAGACTACAATTGTATGGATTTTAATTTTTAAGAAAGAAAAACAGAAGAAAGTATAATAATACTGAAATAAAAGTGTGTGATATTAATAGCTGCAAATATGTTTATTTTATAGTTAAATGTCAATGTAATATGAAATAACAAAAACAGTTACAATATATTAAAACTTGACTAAACATCTTTGTTGCCAATTTAACATACAGGGGACAAAACCGCTGAATACCAAGAATCCTAGACAGATGCGTTAAACAGTTTAGAAATAGCCTGTAGTCTGCTAGCAATGGAGGAACATAGTCCCCTCGGGATTTAATTATAAATATCGAATAGTTCCCCATGTCAAACTGGACACACCTTTTCTCTTTATATTTTTATTTAGAATACCTACGCAGATAACTAACTTGATTAGAACATGCACACAAAACCACAGCAAAACGTTTTTGCAAAAGGGTTATTAAAAGGTTTGGTACCCAATAACGTCATTGCATACACGTGCAGGGTTGTAATAAAGATTACTCTGAAGTTTGGATGCTAAATGCTGCACACATGCGCAGTATTTATTTAAAGGTGAATTAAAGGCAAGTACCCCAAAGTTACCGTAAGCTTATAAATACAACTAATGTCCTTTTGTTTCGTAGATCTTATAGTAGATTTTGGAAATGTTAACCTTCTGCTCTCAAACAAGAAGCACATCTGTTAAAAACGTTATAGCTCTTTTGTCTAAGCTCAGCAGCAAGATTTCTTATGTTTTTTGCACGATGTTATCACTAAGTTCCTGCAGTGCACGAAGGTTAGATTGCCCGAATTTCCCGTCCATTCATTTCCATCCGGTCTTTCAGGGTGGGAAGTGTTGGCAATGAGCGAGTTTGGTGCTGCTGTGTGGGAACTGTAGCTGCTGTTCTTGGTGGATGGGTGGTGGTGTAATCACCTGACAGGTGGCTGCTTCTCAGACTCTGGTGTCGAGATCAATCTACAGCACACTTTAGGCACCCTCCTTAACCATAAAGAATATAAAAAACCAGTTTACGAACAATGGAAGAGCGACATAGTACAGCGGGTTGCTTCCTATCTCTGATACAAGTTTAACTTACCTGGCGAAAAGCCATGTCTCCACCAGCGATCATGCTCTATTTGTTGTCCCTTCAGCCGAGCAATCGCTCTACAGCTCAGGCTCTTGCGAGTGCAGCCATGTCCAGAAATTCCCACTTCTCTTTACTGACTTTCCGAAGATCACTTGCTCAGAGCGCCCACTTCCTAGTATCCTGTTCAGCAGTCCAAGAGTACAAAAATCCATCAGAGAGGCATCAGAAAATTTCATTATGAAGTTACTGAACGAAATGGCGTATATTTCAGTTTCCAACTCCATTCTTTGCAAAAAACGAGGGTCTGGACACCTTATTTAGGCGCACCCAGACTTCATTTTGGTCTCTCCCATAGAAAGCTGAGATTTCAATGGGTAAATTGGGGTGAGAACTTCATCCTGATAGTACTTGGAATTGATTCTGGCCTTTTTAGCAGCTCTACGAATTATCAGTTTCCCATTGTAGCAGTAACAGCGATGACCATAGATCCATTTGAGAAACTTTCTCTGCATTCTGCATGTCACTGAAAATTTCTTCGCGCCCCTTGGCTGGTAGCAAATTGCAGGGGTTTGTTGCAGTCACTAAGATACACATATACCTCATCTATGATCACACATTTCTATTTTTCTCCTGCCACGTGCTCATAGAACTTCCTGCTGTTGGTGCGACGTGTTAAGTTATTTAAATATACTGTAATAATATACATTATTAAATAATATACTACAGTAATATGCATTGAGCGCAGTTACTATTCCCTTTAAAATTAATGTGACATAACTCACGTAAAAGACTCAAAAGAGGGGGAAACCGGAAAGCCCTTGGGAACTTCCTCTCGGCTGCCATGAAATAAGAGACTGCCGTACATTATGAGTGCGTGAACGTGCCTCCACTTGGAACTCAGTAAACTAATTAACAAGACACGCCTTTGAGCATCGCAGCACTTCTCGGTGCATCCCTCTAAACCTCTCTCACACCTTTAAAACTTTCCACTCTGTTAAAACTGCTGCCATTAGACACGCAACCACGCATGAAAACGACACACATTAAAATTAACCACATATTCCAGGTTTGTTGTTCAACCTCTGCAAAAATCCCCTCAATAAATAATAAAAATCCGGCTATGTATACCATCAAAGTGAGTTTTACTACAGAAATGTCAATTGGTGGATGGGGTGGCAGCTTCGGCAATCATTTATAGAGATATTTTTCAGCCCGGCAATCTAAAAAAGAAGAGGAATAGTTTTATCTATTTGTCTATTAGAAGCAATTACTACTGCTTTAGTTCGTAAAAGATAACGTGCATTACTGAAAAATCTCCAACCCTTTATGTCAACATTGTCGTAATTCTAAAATATGTGGTTTCGGTTGCTTCATTTTTCTGTTTCCTTAACTATGGAAAGTGAATCATTATTAGTTTAACAAATAAATGAGCTCAGTAACATCCACATATGTCAGGTATAACATGTGTGGATTTGCCCGAGATAATGGTCTCTTCAGCGGTACGGTAAACGCATTGAGTGTGTTTTGTTTACATCTGAGAGCAATACTTCCCTCGAAGCACACGTACTTGTGCACGAGGCAGCTCAGCGTTGCCATTTACAATGCCCAAAAATGAACATTTTTATAAATCGATTAAACGCACCAAAACGAACCTTAGTACTTTATACTTCTTACACATGAGTCTATCAGCAGGTTATTGTGGTCGAAGAATACCTTCCACCTGTATTTCTTGTAACAAATTGGCAATTTGAGAAATTCCACTCTGGCATCAGTGTACTAATGATGAAATCCAATAACTCTTATTGTCTGTTTATTTCTCTTCTAAAACTGAAGCACAAAAACACAGGCCTGTTAATACAATCTACAATACATCGTCACCTTGCATCTCACAGCTGTTCTGTCTTATCGTATCCTTGACACAAAAGGGTAATACTGCTCAACTTTCATATAAATAACTCCCACGATTCAATCACTAAAACTGTTCCAATACTGTCACACGCACTTAAACTTCTAACAGCACTCTGTTCAATAAATAACGACTCCGAAGAACCCTTTTCTCCCACTGCCGCACTCGCGAGAACTACGTAGCCCGCATTTTTCTTGAAATTCACCGTTTCTGGAACTTCTCGTAAAGAGGCTGGCAGTCGAAAGTTTGTAGAACAGTCTGGAAAAGCTTTGTGCTTTATTCTCACACGCACCTACGCATACCTTGAGATGAAGATTCCATAGTTTACCCTGTATAGCAGCCCACAGGAGATTCATAAAGACGGAAATATTGAAAATGGTATCATAAGTCTTCCTTATCGGGTAGGGGTTATTCAGTTCTCTTAAGCACACAATCTCATCAGCAAATAATACCCAAAACAAACATTGCAGCAATGTTAAACTCCGAAGAAGTTCTAACACACTTTTTATTCTGGCATATTGGCGAGAGCAAAAATTTAGACGTGTTTATCTTGACGTCGTTCGAGGATGTTTACTGAACTTAACAATAGAAACATTTCTCATATATGTGGGTCATGTCAGAAAGAGCAACTATATTCTGACATAAAGAGAGTATACATTGCAGGAAATGCAGCACTCAGAGAAGCGAAGGCATTATTACCAACATTCCAGCCTACTCCTACCGGAAGTCTAAATTTGTCCTTTGCTTGCTTGCAGGATGTAGTTGTGAAATAACGTCAGGAATGAAATCAATAATGTTCACAAAAATTCTTTAGAAAGGTCAATGAATAGAATGCCTGTGTACGCAGTATTGTGACAAAATGACAACGTCCGGGCAAATTTGCTTCTTCATCACTATTATTAAAGGATTCTTCTACAGCCTAAATGGACTTTACTCCGCCACAGATTTCTGTCCTCCGTATCTTCTTCTTTGAGGCCTTTGTTGATCATGTTTCTTCTTACTTCATCCAGCCACTATTCTCTGAACTTCCCTCTTCCCCTGTCAATATCCAATACACCATAATTTTTGGGATTCTATTCCTCTCCACGCTCTTCAGATGCCCAAACCATTTTAATCGTCGTTCTTATATTATTTCTAAGTTTTATTATTTCCAATTACTTTTTCTGTCATTTTCGATAACAGCAATTAGTTGTTTATTGAACACGATTTTCTCGAAAATGGCTAAATATTTTGATTAAATTTCTGAATGTTTAAGATATTTTTATGATAAATGAAATGTATATTTTGAATTTTCTGCCTATAGGCTGTGTAGTCCTGTTTATGATTAATTTGTGCATAATTTGTAAACCGTAAGAGATAGACCAAACCTTACTATAAAAAAAATTTAAATTTCGTTAAAACACACAAGTTATGTGCACATGATTTTTTTTTTTTTTTTTTTTTTTTTTTTTTTTTTTTGGTGGTGTGAACCATTTCCGAGATATTCCTTGTTATTTGTATGAGTTTTGCAATACTTAAATTTTTCTCAAATGAAAGGTCGTTGTTCACATTTCTCTCTTGGTCTTGCAAAGATAACAAAATTTCAAAGTCTTCATATAGTGACCACCCTTAAACGTTTTAACTATCGCTCAAAGCTGAAACCGAAATTATGTCAATATATATCTTTGATAATAGAAAGAAACAAAAGGAGATTCTAGTCCATAGTTAAGGGGAAAATGTAATAAAGCTGAATATGTTAAAGTCTCAAGAATGGAAGCCTAGGCAGATTTAAATGATAAGGTTACAATTGTTGTATGTACAAAGCTCTAACGATCCCGCGGGCTGATTCCTATCTTACCATGACGTGCTCTAAAGTTAGCCAATGGAAATCGCTTCCTTCGTGTTGCTCGCGCAAAAACAAATGCAACGCAACACACACTCGTCTTGAATCGAGTCGAGATAACGCACGTGCAACTTGGGAGTTGTACGTAGGTTAGCGCGTATACATAATTCGGCGGTTGCTAAATGGTGACAAAGTTAAAGTGTTATAACGTTGTAGTTGTAGTTACAAAGTTACATTCTATTTAAATATCGTCGGCAGTTCTCTACAAATCTGGAAATTTACAAAGAAAGTGATATGTTGGTTAATTCTTCGTTTGGTTCCATTCCTACCATAACTCACGCACACCCTGCAGATTAGGACCTCTTGCTAGAGCTAGTCCGGACACCAAACACGAGATCTTATAGATCTTAAAGGCGACGTCTTCGACGGAGAGGAGCGTTTGCGTCAAAGCCTACTGTATTCCAATATTTCCTTTGTACTTACAACAAAATTAGCAATAAGGTAGTTTGTGCAAATGTTTATCTCAACTAACATGAAGAACATAGAGGAATATGTGTTTGCAAAAATACTACAGGAGTAGAGAAGGTCATATGAGTGTAACACAGATTTTTTTCAGAGTTCTGAGATATAAAATTGTATTTACTGCCTCTTGGTAAATGTGGAATGCGTTTATGGCACATGGTGCGCTTTTTTCCAGAAAGCATTACTGCTGGAAGAGCAGGTCGTTTTTAAAACTATTTCAGTTGGCGAGAGAGCAAACAGGAGATAAATATTTCACCCGGCTGAGAGAAATAAAAATATCCATCCTCCCGGAGGATTCTTCTGCCTCATCCCCGCTCCCTCTGCCAGCACCGTGGATTTCAATACATAACATTATCGATTTCTGCCAATGTAGCAATTACTAAAAATGCTGTGAACTTCTGGATGTCACAATGAATATCTACTTGTATATTGCAACTTTTGTATAGAAACAGCTTATTCTGTAGAATTGTTACTTTAGTTTCCAAATATTACAAACTCCTGGTTACATCTCAGGTGCGTTCGGAACAAGTTGTGCCATATGTTCTTTAAAAACGTCATTTGGTGATTGTCTTTCTCAGAATTATTGCATTAGATACCAAGATTTAAATGGAAAAAATATGGTACTCCTTTATCTGTTTACCATCCCCTTATGTAGGACTTACAAGTCAGTGTCTAGAGTCAGGCGTCTGTCGGGGAGCACAGGAACCTATGGAACAGACAGAGTGAAGACCTGGAAGCGGGTGGTCAACCAAGCACCAGGTATGATAGTGAGAAAGAGGATGATATGAAATATAATAGTATGATTTCATAAAACTGATACACTCCCAAAATAAACTGAATTTAACCTCCTTGAAAAGTGAACGGTGATTGTTGTGCAAAGAGAATCCGATAATTATACGCAATATACTATTATGCAATCTTTGCATTAAAATACGTAAATATAAATAACTACTGAATTTGCTAAATGTAAAATTATAATGTATCAGATCACAGATGTATGACGTAATATGGTTGCTAAGCAGATGTTTCATTTGTTTTAACACTTAGAGGAAAATAAAAGACGAATTGTATTTATTGACATTTTGAACAAAGCCAAAATCCTGAGAGTATTAATTCCAGAAAAATTAAATGTTGCTTACCAAAAGTTTCATGGATGGAAAAGCGAAAAACACGTTAGTTTGACTAATAAACCACTTCACTGTCATACTTTTAAGAGGTGGTAACTATATAGATTTTCTTACAGGCACATTGGAAAAACTATGTTGTGGCGGTGATGCCATTGCTGTATTGTTGCCATGATAATTACGTCATTCATTTTTGGCACTGGTGCCACAAATAGGCTGATTTCACACTATTTATAATTTTTACACATATGTATATACAAGAATGGCGATTCACGGGTTTCACCATAACATCTGTAAGAACTCAGCCTACTACAAGCTAAATACATGTGGAGTGCAAATTGTACGGCCAATGTGGCCAATACCATCTGGAACTTTGTACAAAAATAACAATGTCAATAACTGAGCATGCTAACATGTAATTTTTATCTGTATATGGCCCATTGGCTGCAATATTTGTATTATTAATAAGCCGTTTATGCTAGGATTCCATAAAAAATATTAAAAAACTCTTTTGCACCAGTGAGGCTAACGATAACAAAAATATCTCTCGCCCATCAACATGACGTCACAAACTCGGTGAATACCAGATGAGAAAACGTATTGTTTACGCAAAACTTAATGATAAAATAGCATGCCATAAAATTGCATAAAATCGCGAATATGATAACCTAATAAACACACAAGTGCAATCCCAAAACTGCGAAAAGAGAAAGTAAACTCACAGCATGAACCTTTCAAGCTCAGAACCGCGTGAGTTTTGCCCCATTCAATAGCCCCAGCGCACTGAGAAATCATCCTGCAGAAATACCATTAGCTATCTTATATTTGTAATCACCAGTGGCGTAGTGTGGTGTGTGGACTTGGATATCGTGTTAAGGGCATACATAGGTGAAATTTCTAAGTTCTACAATTATTAACGTATTTGGTTCAAACTCGTATGAGGAATAACACATTCAAATTTTTATTGTAATATCTTCCAGACCTCAGCAGAAGTTAAAAATATGACATTAACCTTCACTGCTAAACAAAATACTCAAAACCACATTAACAAGCCAGATGCACTTTTGTCCGTTGCATCCACTGCGCGCGCACATCGTTGTACGAGACTGGCGTGAGGCAAGCACAACACCACCCGCTCTTGTTTCAATGCTTCGAGTGATACACTAACCATTCTAATTCATAGCAGAGTGTTTGAAACATACTCCTCAGCAAGCATTACCCCGATTGGATTAGAGTATAGACGATACAAAAGTTAACTAAGGAAAACTGGTAAGGTATGCAATATATCACCCACATCCATGGACACTATACGATAATCACACCATAATCACACAAGAACATGAGTTAAACTTGGTCCCCACATTCACTAAGGTTAAAACAAGCCACTGCACGGCAACTTACCTCAGGAAGGCTCAAAAGCGAATGAATATCTGTTACTGCACCGCCGTGCTCCGCATTTGCCACACTCCCAATCCAAGACCAACTGCCACAACCTCACAAACCGGATCTCTCTCAATCCAAATATAAACAAAAGCCACACGAGAGGTGAGAGCTCATACCAACACAACAAAATAACCTGCAGCAGAGATTATAGTCTCACTACTTGTGAGCTGTCAAGAAAGCCCTAAATGCACCATTAGTAATATTTAAGATTCAAGAAAAAACCTGATGTGTTGCACTAACGTAAGTTTCTCTATTCTTGTACCAATATTCTTAGAAACTCTTATTCTCCATCTTCTTCATGTTAATCGAGATAAACATTTGAATAAATTATCTTATTGCTTATTTCCTTGTAGGTGCAAGGGGAATATAAGAATACAGTAGGCTTAGTGCGATAGTAAAATCTTTCAAAGCTTTGAGATTCTGTTTACTTTCAACACTTATACAAAAAAAAATTAACAACAATGTTCCATTTCACGAAAGTTAAGTTAAAAAAAAAGTTACGAAAGTTAAGTTTTCCGAAACTCACACACATAACAAGGAATATCTCCGAAATGGTTCAACCTACAAGAAAATTTATTCAGACATAAATTGTTTATTTTAGCAAGATCTAAATTTTCCTATAGTATGATTTGGTATATCTCTAACGGTTTAGCAGTTATGCAAGTCGTCCAGAGTAAATACGACTACAGTGGCTATAGCCAGAAAATTCAATATATACATTTCATTTGTCATAAAATATGTCAAACATATATTTTACTCAAAATCGTTACAGCCATTTTCAAGAAAATCAACATTTTCGAAAAACTTTCTATGTAAAGGGTAGTTTAGGGTGGGGCTATTTTCTTCAAAATCTTCGCATCCTTGAAAGACATTAAACTTAAATACGAAATTTGGTTTCTAACCGACTTTTCGTTTTTCTGTTATGCTGTCCACAGACTGACAGACACAAACACTGACACACACGGCCCTTTTTCTAAAAATGCTTTTTTTTGGATTCAGGGGGTCTCAAAACATATTTCCGGTGAAATCTCGACATCGAATGTTTGGGTGGAATACAATACTTTCCCTATTTACCAGTAGAGAAAGTAAAAATTTGACAAATTTGGACAAAATGGACAGAGTGCAGTATTGGATATACCACGTGGTCAGCATGCTGCTACCCCTGGGCTGTTTGGATGTGGTTTAAGATATCAACGCTGCTACGACGTTCTCCATGGTTTTGGGGTAACTGCTAGATAATGGTTACCGTGGTGGCGGGTTCAAACCCGGTGGAGGGCAACGCATTTGTTTTTGGCTGTAAAAATCATAGCATAGCTTCCTTTGAAAGGGAAGTAAAGCCGGTTGTCACATGTGGAAGATTTACAGCTCGCAAAACAACCTGATAAAGAGGTCTCTGAACAAAATTAAGTGGTCTTTCACAACCTATATAGAACCATTAGCACTTAAGTAAAAATCGATTTCAATTTTTCGCGACTTTGTTCACATTTTTTTAAATTGTTTACTAAGGACTCAACACACATCAGGCCTCCACGCAGGTTAAGAATCATTGTTTGCCTAATGAGATTTTGTCTATCTCTTACCTGGAGTAGGCAAATTGATCCTAGAGGTTGAAAGAAAACGAATAGCTCATAGTTAGCCTATAAGTTTCACACAACGTCGAAGAACACAACAAAAATAACACTAATAATAATAACAACAACAATAAACTTTCTTAACGTTTAAATTCATTCGCAATCTTTTTCAAAATATTTTATTTCACAATATTACCTTGCTAATTTTTTTTCTCAATGGTTTTAAAATACAATAACTTCTCACCAAATGACTGTTACTCCTCTTTTCTGTTTCTACGAAGTGCGATAGTGTTTCTGCCCCCCTCCCCCTCCCCCCCCCCTCGCTCGTTCCACTAACGCGAATATGAAGACCTTGGAGAGTGTAAGGTTTGCCGTTAGTGTCTGGCGATAGTGTTCACATTCATGTTAACAGAAATCGTTGTGAATGGACCTATTTATCTATCGACACGTGCGTTTGTATTCGCGTTTGTATGTGTGTTAAGGTTTCTGTGTGAATGGACCCTTACTATACTGTAACAGTTGTATTTTTTCTGTGCAACATACGAAAAACCAAGACAATATTGCTGAAGTTGAAATTCTTTCTACTAAAAAACAAGTGATGGATGGAAGAATTGCTTTTTAGATGACTAATGTAATACAATGGATTATATAAATTGTAATAGGTAGCAAAATCTGCGCGAGTGTGTTGGATAAGATTATTCCTCAATAAATCAAACTGAACGAACAGCAGAGAGAGATCCAAAGCAGAAACGGAAGCTATCCAGACAGTCGGAGAGTCAGAAATGAGGTAAATAATTTCATTTCATTTCCTATTCATCATTGGAGTTCATATTCATCAACCGGAAGAGAAAATGCAAAGTAACCAAGTAGAGATGTCTGTTTCTTCTTAAATACAAACAGAAATAAGAAACTGAGTCATAACAATACCAACAGGAAGAGCAGAAAGAAAAATAAGAAGTTCGAAGGAAAACAGCGGACAAAGAACCGGAAATTATAAGAGAAAATACTTGAGATGGAAATGAAGGGCATCAAAACAATAATAGGATAACTAAATATTTCAGACTATAACCCCGTGAAAATAACACAAAGCAAAAACATATACCTTCATTTTTTCCAGCTAAACTTTTCAGAGAATGTTTGATTTTTCCACAGAAACCTTGCATTTCAATTTCTTCTCTAGAAACAATGCATATTATATACCTAACAATGTCCAAGTATCTCATTAAATTGTCTGTTCTTATGATGTTAACAGGGTTATGAATCCTTGAACTGAAAAATAACATTTCTACAATGGTATCATTAAAACAGCTTATTATGACGGCATAAATGGTGCGAAATTACTCTTTGGCACCAGTTCAAGAAAATGAATGACACAATTAGCATGGCAACAAGACAGCAATGACGTCATCACTATAACAGTTTTCTCCGATGTGCTTTCAAGAAAGCACGAAACCGTCGTCACTCTCGCAAACTAACGCATGTTTCGTTTCTTCATTCACAAAACTTTTCATATTATTTTTCGTAAACAACTTTTGATTTTTTATGGGATTAATGAACTCTCAGCACTCTTGGGTTTGTTAAAAATGTGAAGCGGAACACAATCCACATTTTCAATACTTTTATCATTACCTTCCATTTTCCTCCACAAGTGTTGAAACAAATGAAAAATCTGCTTAGCAACCGTATTACGTCATTAATCTCTGGCCTCTGATTATTATGATTTTACACTTAGCAAACTTATTAGTTATTTTTACGGATTTTAATGTTAGAATTACATAAAATGTTGTATGTAACACGTGTATAATCGTTAAATGGTGACACTCGTTATATTCTTTCGTCTGAACAATGAAAATACAAAATCATGGGTATATTATTAACTATAGAACTGAATGTATAATTAACTACCATGCTGTATTGATAATAGGCTATATCACTGTCCTAACATCCCCTCACTTCTCTCCCAGGAAGGGAATGCGTGCAAGTGGTTGTCTTGCTTATTGCTTCAATACACCAGGTATTGTTGGAACCAAAGTCGGCTTTCCAGTGATTTATTGGCTATTGCAGTACAAAAAAGTGCAAAAATTCTCTTATATAAATTGGTTTATTTACATGTATAATTCAGTGTGCAACATAGCACAAGCAAGTTAAACCAGACAGTGCAGTAAAAATAACTGTCATTGATAATTAGTTATTTCTGGATGTTTTTATTCCGAAAGGGAATAAATGCCAGCCCTGACATTTATTATAGTAGGTCATTTGATTACACCAGGGCTTTGTACAACTGCAGCTGCATACGGGACGAAGAGTATTTTGTTGCGTTTGAAAATACTCCTAATTACTGCTATAATAATGAAACAAGCCAGCACACTTGTAAAACTGAAGCCAGCTTTATTTCAGTAATATTTTATTTATTAAAATAGTAATTATTAATATGTATAGTGGCATTTCAAGCTGTTTTGAAAGTAGTTTATGAAGTAATTGCCATTTCTATTTCCATGACAATCGGTGCATGAAAAACTGTAGACCAATTTCTCTACAACTAGCGTTTTCACTAATAATTTAATTGTGAACGAACAAATTTGCTTGTTTTTCAATAAATATATGACTTCTCATGTCGTTTGGTTTTTATGAAGGTATATTAACTGTGTAGGTTTTGAAAACGTATAATACCACGAGTGATTGTTAATATATGTATAGAATTTGATTATCACGAGTTGAATTTACTAAGACTATTTCACGAATTAAAAGATGATGTAGCCCATGAAATATTATTTAAATATTATAATTACTAATCTCTTAAAGTAAAGCAGGCATTGCCATGGCCTACAAGATTATCACATTGATGCTCTCATTTTTTTTAAGATGTTGGCAGTGTTAATAGTTGGAGTAACTGCTGTTAATTTAACATTTCCTTCAGTACAAAATTGGTCAAACTGATTTCAAAGATATTTTATGTTGTATTCTGGGTTCTGAGGTTTCCCTCTTCGTATTATTTCATCTATTTGAGCATTAGATGTTTCACCGATGTAAGAGTCAGCCATTTTTGGCATTCAAACCCACGGCTCTGTTGCCTCAAATTACAAAGCTGTTGCGCATCTGTAGGAGAGTGCGGCTAGATTCTCAAATCTGATCATAACATAACAAAATAGAGGAGTTATAATGAAATTTGATAATTTGTTTTGCGAAGGAAATTGTTATGTACATGATTGGTTCATTTCAACTAAGTCACATATGGATGAAATACTTGTCACTATTACTTCTGTATTTGAGAACAAATCATTTGCATCTTAATTTGATTTTAACATATGCAAATCACTTATTATAATTAGTTATCTATCTCCCTCTGTTAGATGGAGTAAGTAGGGGAAGTATCTATTGTATTCCATAACAGTTCTATACCAAAATTTCACCGGAAATATGTTTTCGCGCTACCTGAATGTAAAAAAGCACTTTCCGAAAAAGGTTCGTGTGTGTATGTATGTGTGTAAACAGCATAAGTCAAAAGTGAAAGGTCGGCTAAATACCAAAATTGTATTTAAATTCAGTATCCTCCAAGGATGCAACACGAAGATTTTCAAGAAAATCTGTCCAACCCAGACCACACTTAGATGGAATATTTTTCAAAAATTTTGATTTTATCAAAAACTAGCTGAAATACCAGGTGTTGCCGGTGGTCTGACGATTTATCCCTAGAACTGTTGGACTTAAGTTGTACTTGCCCAATAGTCTTGTGTTTCTTTGGAGACAATTTAAAAACATTGCTTAACACAAACAAATATTTAATATAAACTAAAAGGAATAAAAGAATACACTAAATAAATTTTAAAAAAATACCGCTAAGACACAAATACCACAAAAAGAAAAAACTAGTAGAGAAAACCGTGTGACTATAATAGGCTGCATTTCTATTTCGATAATATAGAAAGGTGTATCAAATGTTTGTAGAAGGCTGAGAAGAGAAATATATGTGAATGTGTTAGGCAAAAGCAAAACGAGTAGGGAAAACCGTGTGAATGTAATACGCTGCATAGTAAAATAGATAGCTTAAAATCTGTTCTATGATAAAACATTTAGATTTGCCAATTTTCATCGCAACCCATCAGGAGAAACAAACAAGCATCGACTTTTAGTAAAATATCATATCTTTAAGATATAAAATATCAAATTAAATGCATATCTTGAATATTCTGGGAATGTGTTTAGAAGTCTGCTTAATTTTGAATAAGCTTTGCTTAACTGGTAAACCATAAGAGGTAGACATTTAACTACATAAAAAAATTAAAAATAAAATGTTAAAGAGACAATATTGATTACTAAAGCCTGTTTGTTGATGACAGATGTTCATTTTTCCGCATTTAAATTTATGAGGCATCTTAAATCTCGAGCTTTATCCGAAAACCTCGGTCAAGCGAATCAGCTTAATTTATTCTTCCTTCCGAACATCATAATTCAAAATAGTTTAGAAGAATAAAGAGCCTTTACAGCAATAATGACTAGAAACTGGTGACACGGTTGTTTCTGCCCTGTTTTATACCAAAACTCCTCGACGGTACTGGAAATAAGAAACGCATGCTTCTCCACCACGAATTCACTGCAAAAGGTCAACAGTTCAAGCATCATACATTTATTTAGCAGTTCTTTGAAGTTTATACGACCTGAAGAAATGCAACGCGGAACGTGTTGCTCTTTATCCCAGCTACCGCAATGAATATGTAAAGGATTACAAACGTTCCCCTTATAGTAGAGTTTTGTTATTTGTAAACCACTCGCTGTGTGGAAAGTATATCGCGAAAAATTAAACTGCACCACTCAGATAATGAGTATATAATATATACAGGCCTTTGAAGGTGTAAGTCAATATATTGTAAATGAGGAGAGTGTAATGAATAAAGTTACATCACAGTTTGCTTCGCTTGTGGATTTACAATTTTACTTATAAGAGTAGTATGTTTTCAGGTTGGTGAGCACCTCTGGGATACGACACACAAACACGCCATACGTGTTTACTCCCCCCTCCCTAGAGGATAGAACGCAAACATAACCTGCAAGGACAGTGACAACAAACTAAGCAGGCCAGTAGGTCACGCACTGAAGTGTAAACACATAGAAATAAAATACTACTGGCAGGCGTTGTCTATTTTGTGGCTTAGTTTCGACTATTTAAAAAAGTATCAAACAATAAACTATGTGCTTGGTTTGTGGGAAAACTGTTAATCGAAGACAAAACAACTAACACACCCAAAAGGATACATATTGTAACTATTTCCCTTTTCATTTACTTATTTCGTTTAATTTTACATCCAATTATATCCCCACTGAACAAAAATTACCACTATTACACTTATCTTAACTCTTTTCGCTATATAAACTTTAAACTTTCACCATAGCATTACAAACTCTAAAAGTTACTCTGTCTCTTTGGCAATGTGACGTCATCCAAGGAGTATCAAATTTATGGGATGCTTTCCATGCAGAAACTCGACGTATCAGAGTCATAATATTAAGACTCCATTTAACAAAATATATACTTCTAACACTGTGTACAGTTAGTGAATACTTTTCCCAAGTTAAACCTAATTTAGTTGTTCTAATCCAAATAATATGTACTTTACCTGAAAATAATAAACAGTTTGGTTTACCCGTTCTGTAAAAACTAAGTTCCTTAGGGGACTTGTAAGATAGCTCTCTCTCTCTCTCTCCTCCCCCCCCCCCTCTCTCTCTCTCTTCTCTCTTTCAGAAAAAGGAAGTAGAGGTAAGAAATTTGGAGCGTCTCCGCTGGAGCACTTTACAGACAGCCGTGTGTTTTCAGGTTAACACAAGCAGTTCATGAGTAATTCGTGACGTAGCTCAACAAGTGGTCGCTATAAATTTCTGAAATGTTGTTGGAGCTTTATACCTGCTGTAACCTGAGGGAAGGCAGTGGTCCCTTAACTATCAGCAGCCATCTTATTCTGTTAACGGCTTTCTGCACACTGCCTTTCGCAAACGTTATGTCTAGCGGCTAAAATATTACGAGCTCTACTTGGTTTACCGTAGATTCTTCGTTTATACAGGCTATTTGGGGTATATATTCTGATAATTTGTTAAATTGTACCTTAAAGTGTATTCTCTTCAGTGTGTTACTTGTTTTTCCTCTTCATCTGACAGTTTTCCAACATACCAATCACGTGGTTTACTACTTGATGTTTTTTGAAGGTCGTAACTTCACCGCAAAATGAACAACGCCTAACAGTGCACACTATCTATAATTCCAGAGGATCAAAGTGTTACGGCGAGTAGTGAAATATATAGACAAATGTTACAGACACACAAACTCGATATATTATCTGGTTTAATAAGACGAGACTATGGCCTGTAGCGTCTAAAACATACTGGAGTTTGTGAAACATATCTTTATTGGATGCTTACTTTCTCGTTTTGGAGGGATTAGACAAACCAATCTCCAACCTGACACCTGCTGATTTCTCTGTTACAAGCAAGGACACTTCCAAGATCTGTAGAAACACATATAGGATGATGAAGTTGAAGGAAAACGCAGGCTTGTTGCAAGGTGCCGCAAACAACTTGCAAGTCAAGTTTTCGTATCTTCTTTACACCTTGTAGCCCCTTTACAACAGCTTGCCCCGTCTCATAACCAAATACTATTCCCTACACATGTATAAATTTAAATATCATTTTCATGAAAAGGAGACATCTACTTCCATACATAGAGACGTTAATTTATCATATGCGATATGATACCTGGTCATTCTTTTGTTTGAACCGCCTTTTTTAGCCAGTGTCACAACTATATTTCTATAAACTTCTGAAAAACAATTAACCATTACAATCGATTAACAATCAACATCATACGGAACCATTAAATTTCAAGGGTCTACTTTCACATCTACGTACAAATGATCTAGCTGTCCACGGGCCCTTAAACCTACCTACCTACCTACGTCATTTACTCAAACTCGATGTTCATTCTTTCTAAAGGAAATAACATCATTTCAAATTGACAACTGTGCTTTAACAATTATTCTTTTAATAATTAATGTATTTTCCCAAAAGAACGGTTATTTATTAAAGCTGAAGATGAAGTGGGAATTATTTGAGATTATTACAGCAACAGAAAGTCGAAATATATATAATTTCTGCAATTTGGTTACCTCGGTTGGCAGTACTGAGTAATTCGAACTGCACTAATCGAAATTGATATATTTTAGGTTATTTTTTTACAGACTTTAACATTTTCTGGTCAAATCTTTCTGATATAGTATTTAAATTCATATTTTATTTTAAGATGGTCTAGATACATATAAATCAACGATCTGACCTTTCCAGATAAATTCTCTCGCTCCCCTCGAGAATTTATTGCTTAGGATCCAGTCTTATTATATTACTTGTGAAAATATATTTATTTTAAAGTAATTACTGGTGCTAAAATCAGCAAGTAAGGGAAACAGTTTTTCACTGCATCTACAGAAATAGAGTTTCAAATCTTGTCTGCTTTTAAATCAAATAAAAATAACAAATAGAGACATTTTTTTATGCCATACTCATTCACTTGTCAACACAAAATGGGTCACTATATTTGGAAACGGGTACTCAAATAGTTTGTTTTATATGTAGAAGTAAAATTGATTTAAATTAACTAAAGGCTTATTTGAGAGGTAGAATTGGAACTGAAAAACGCAATGCCACAACCGGTATCTGAGCCACAGGTATTCCGCTTACCAGGCGGGTGCTCTAACCATTAAGCTACTGCAAAAACCTGCCAGAATGACACTGAAATCTCCAGCCGATTGAAACATTGCCCACACAGCGCTCGTGTGTTAAAATACCAGCAGTAAGTTTGTTGGCATAAATAAATAATAATTAAGTGTAACCAACACCTTCTATAACAATTCTATTTCAAATATAGAAGCTTCTTACCTGCCTGTTATACTGGAGCACGTAAGTGGGCGATAGCCTGGCACAAATCGTGGGCGCGGGCACATCTTGTAGTCAGAGGTCGGCGCGCATACCTGAGATAAAACAATACATATTCAATATGTGCTTAAATGTGAGGAAACTAAAGTGTAAGACGTACAGGAACAATGCTCGTCCTATTTATGACCTTAAACGCTACATATGACAGGAAATTGAAGTGAAAATTTCAAGTGTGAATACATTATTCTATGCAGAACTTTCTTCTCTAATGGGTTATATCCTTTTTAGGGCCATTGCGCTCTTCTATAGGCCCAAATTTCTACAGAAAGCGTTTTTTTTTTCAGTAAAACTCAGATGTTTGCTGTTTCTATACTCATCACGCACTAACTAATAAACTAACTGCTAGGCTGCGTTTATATTTTTTTTTCTTAGGTAGAGTAAACTATAGTGCTACGACCTGCCTACCTTGAATTCTCTATGTTTACTCTGTTAAGTGTTACATTTTTAAATTAAATATTTTCGGAAAATCTTCTATCTGTGCACTGCAAAAGTTACGCAGTGGGAAACTCTTTTATTATTGAGTTTACGTCGGGGACAAAGCGAAAGCAAATGTTGAGGAGGGTTAGAGACAGCTTTTAAAATAAACAGAAGCCTCTTTCTTTCATCGTGTAAGGCAAACAAAAGGTATTCATCTACTCAAATAAAAGATGTCAAGCGTTAGACACAAGCCAGCAGTAAAAGTTAACATCAGTTCGTAAAGAAGTGTGTGTGTGTGTGTTGTTGTTGTAGTGTTTAACGCCCGCTTTTACTACTACGGCACCGCAGGCGGTGACACTGATGATACATGGAATGAAGATGGAGCACCGGTGGAATGAGATGGCGGGGGAAACCGGAGCACCCGGAGAAAACCCGCCCTGGCGCCGTGTGTGTGTGTGTGTGTGTGTGTGTGTGTGTGTGTGTGTGTGTGTGTGTGTGTGTGTGTTTATACTGTATGACACTTGTGAAGTGCTATTACGTTATTTATTTAACAGTTTCCGTAAATATTTGTAGTTATGGAGGGGGGAGATAGGAAGATGGGACTTAACTCTGTGCAAGTATATATTGATAATGGGTGTTACGTCTCCCTTGTTTGCAGGAATGAGTGAAGTGAAAGCAGCCATCACTGTGCTGGGCATAGTTGCCATAGTGCTGCTCATGTTGCTGGCCCTGTGCCGCTTCATGGGCTTGTGGACCTGGACTGCTGCCTGGATATTCTCCACCAGAGAGGAGAAGGTGGGCCTTACCCGGGCCCACGGACACTACAATGCAAATGGATACCTCGTGAGTATAACACTGCTTTGCTTATCACAGTCTCTTCTGTGTGTCTACAGCCGGCTCGAAATGTTTTCCGATGGACGAGAGGGTGCACGGGAAAGAGGCGAACAATTTCTTATCAATTATTTGTGCCTGGTCTACCCGGCCCAGCGATGGCTACACCAGAGCTACCTACTTTGGTGTGCTTTGATGTGTGGAGAGAGCAAACAAGAAGCTAAATTATTAATTTTATTCTATCCAAACAAACAAAATATCAGCACATTCTTTTCTACATGTATTTAAACAAGTAACATTGCTTTTTATGGTAACATTAACGGCGTTTAGGAAATATGTTTAAACAATTCCTTAAGCAAAGCGAATGCGTTGTTAATAATAATAATAATAATAATAATAATAATAATAATAATAATAATAATAATAATAATAATAATAATAATAATAATAATAATAATAATAATAATAATAATAATAATAATAATAATTAATAATAATAATAACAATAACAATAACAATAACAACAATAACAACAATAATAATAATAATAATAATAATAATAATAA
The DNA here is from genome assembly GCA_030765045.1 of Tenodera sinensis. Lineage (NCBI taxonomy): Eukaryota > Metazoa > Arthropoda > Insecta > Mantodea > Mantidae > Tenodera > Tenodera sinensis. Next base: position 37,452,129 of record CM060970.1, read on the forward strand.
TAATAATAATAATAATAATAATAATAATAATAATAATAATAATAATAATAATAATAGGGGGAGGAGTTACGCCGTAACCTATAGAGCTTGATTCATCATATTTCCGACAAAAAGCTATTCAATATTTTAAACTTCGATGTGACATTTCACGTGAAATACCGATTTCATGTTTGCTGGATAAAAACAATTTAGAAATATTACAGCTCGTATTGCGTGTCTCCATGAATAGCTTAAATAAAAACGTGATATATTAAAAGTATTTAAAAGTTTTAAATTTAATTTCACTATAGAGGTGTTGTCTAACTTAAAAAACCTCAAGGGCCCTGTCAAGGTTTGTGCCGCTAGTCTGGATCTGACCGCCCGGTGCCTCTACTCACCTCATCCTTCCTCCCTTGGGCGCATAGGTAGATTAAGTCTAGCTTTAGTGGCGAACTCTCCTATTTCTTTTATCTTTTCAGTTATCTGGCAAATTATCAAATTAACACAATGCATTGGTTTAACAAACAGTTCACAATAAAATTCACTCAGTTTCTCTTAAACTGCCGTTAATAATGCTAAGCTTGCGTTTATGTCCCAAGGCATCCCGGCATAACGACGTGAGGACACAAATAGTTTACAGCTCTGCGCGGAGTTAAACCAACTGCTACATTTGATGCAGTACTATATCAGCCCCTTAAACTACAGACAGCTATATCCCATCTATTCCAATTATACGTAATATTAATACATCTCCTGGCTAACTGTACATGAGCACGACAATTTCTGAACGCTGATTGATGTGTGCGCTTTGTTAAAACAGACGACGTAATACAAAATGTATACAAAGTTATTTACGCTCGGCTTATAGAAACTATTGTTTACTATTTTGACATAGGGATGCGCAAAACAAAACTTTGAAAAATCCCTAGTGAACACAGGTCCGAAAATCATTCATTAGGGAGTTAGTAAAGGATTTCACACAGCTTTGATAGATATATATTCAAAACAAACTTTCAATCCTTTGACTTTCTTCTTATGTTTTTTAACGTTCGATTGTTTTCTAATTGTAGTAAAACAAAGCAATTACAGAAATTTACAACTTATACTATTTTACATTGTCGTTAACAGCAATAACTGTGTATATGAAAGAGGTTATGAAGTATAGATGTGTTGCACTCACAGGTTTTCTCTCCCCTTTTACTCACTATACTTACAAACTCTTATTCCTGTATCTTCTTCGTATTAGTCGAGATAAACATTTGCACAAATTATTTTATTACTTATTTCCTTGTAGCTGTAAGGGGAATATGGGAATACAGTAGGCTTTGAGCAATAGTCAAATCTTCTAAAGCTTTCCATTCTCTTTGCACGGTCAAGAGATAAAAAGGTAAATAACACCTTCCCTTTTAAGATAAGTTTAAGTATTGCAAAACTTGCACAAATAACAAGGAATATATCTGAAATGGTTCACTACACAAAAAATGCATTTTGAAATAACTTGTGTACTAGCGAAAGCCATCAACAGTAAACAGGACTACATAGGCTGTAGCCAGAAAATTTAAAATATAAATTTCATTTGCCATAAAAATAACTTAAACTTTGGCATTTTAATCAAAATCGTTAGAGCCATTTTTTGACAAAATCGAACTTTTGGAAAAATGCCTATGAAAAGGTTAGTTTAGAGTTATGCTATTTACAGACAAACACGCACACACAGACACCTTTCTAACACTGCTTTTTAAATCAGAGGGCCTCAAAAACATATTTCCGGTGAAATCTCGGCATCGAAATCTTGGGTCGAATACAATACTTGTGCCACTTTCTATGCATAGTAGAGAGAGTAAAAATATGAGTGCCGTTGAACCTATTCCACGAGTTGCCCGGGCCTGTCTTGATTCCTGTGTCTTTCCTCCGCGTCTGATCGACAATCCTCGAGACGTTATACACTATACCCTGCGCATGCTGTAGTTGCGCCAGCTCTAGCCTTCACATACTAGAACGTACCTGGACGGATATGGGCTACAGACTTGATGTGTGCTGTGTTATTCACATGTGTAACAAAATGTTTTCAGTTTCTCTTTTCATTGACACTAGTATATGTTCATAAATTCTGTTAAGCGCGTCTTATACATGTTCAAAACTCAAGAGGTAATTTTTGGTAATCCTGTATATTGGATATGAATGAAATGATTAACCCTCCGTTAGGCCCGCACCCTGGTAGAACACCGTTAGTCGCGCGGGGCCTAGTATGCCCTTGCTATTGGGATTTTGTAGATCATACCTTTTGCTCCTGTTTTTGAGAAGTAGTAACACACTACTTGCAATGACAAAGCAAAAAACCTGGTCAGTAATATGTAATGAGAATAGGCGCGCAGATATAATTGACCTCTGTGACACGTAAATGCCGATTAGCCATTCTTAGAGGTAAACAAACAGATAAGGTTGTCGCTCCATTAAACAGTCAAGCAAAGCGTAATGTTAGAGCGACCAACGGAGGATTAAACGTTATATACCAAATGTAGTAGAACCGTTTTAGAGAAAGGTCCTCAAAAGGGATGTCAAAGCGTTTGTCCAAATTGTAAGAGATTTGTGCAGGTGCATGAATGAGAACGAGAATCTTTGCCACAAACCCACGAGTTTCTGCATGAAGTCTCTCGACTGAAAGCTCTACATTCCTGGCCTTTATCTGAAGCAGCCTCTTGTCTTGCAGAATCCGCTCAAGAGGAGATCACGTGACTTTATTACGACTGTTATAGCTCGTCATTCCTTTCTAAGACAAAGGGAAGTACTCTCCTTTAGCATTGTAGCTCTAATAATATGATCCAGAGAATGCACTGTATAATGTAGCGAGGTGAAATGAGGTGATTCAAAGCTTTGTGGCTTTCAAGAATTCTCCGCCTTTAAGGAATTCATTTAATATATGTTTATTTTCACATACACTATAACCTCAGTTAAAATAGTTCATGAGGAGGATGCTAAAATAATGGATAAACAAGAAAACTAAAGGTATGTTTTCTAATGGAACTTCAACTGTTTTATTAAATTACTGTTCAAACTAATTATGCATTAGATAGGGTTGGGGTATTCATTTTCTATTTTAATTTTTACTTTCTCAACTACGTATAGTAAAGTAGAGGAAAGATTGTATTTCATTCAAAAATTCGATAACGAGATGTGTGTGTGTACAGCATAACTCACATGACTTTCTCTACTCTTGTACTAACCATTCTTACAAACTCTTATTCCTATATCTTCTTCGTGTTAGTTAAGATAAACATTTGTACAAATTACCTTATTATTTCCTTGTAGGTGCAAGGGGAACGCTAGAATACAGTAGGCTTTGTGTGATAGTCAATGTTTTTAAAGTATGAGATTCTGTTTCTTTGCACATTTAAATTATAAAAAATGAACGATGATCCATTTCACGAAATTTCTAAGTTTTCCGAAACGCATCGAAATTTCGATATCCAAAAATTGAAATCGAAATTTCGATATCGAAAAATTGATATTGAAATTTCGATATCGAAAAATTGATATCGAAAAATTGATATCGAAATTTCGATATCGAAAAATTGATATCGAAAATTTGATATCGAAATTTCCATATCGAAAAATTGATACCGAAATTTCGATATCGAAAAATTGATATAGAAAGTTTGATATCGAAGATTTGATATCGAAATTTCGATATCGAAAATTTGATATCGAAAGTTTGATATCGAAATTTCGATATCGAAAATTTGATATCGAAAGTTTGATATCGAAGATTTGATATCGAAATTTCGATATCGAAAATTTGATATCGAAATTTCGATATCGAAAAATTGATATCGAAAATTTGATATCGAAAAATTGATATCGAAGATATCGAAAAATTGATATTGAAATTTCGATATCGAAAAATTGATATCGAAATTTCGATATCGAAAATTTTATATCGAAATTTCGATATCGAAAATTTGATATCGAAATTTTGATTACGAAAATTTGATATCGAAATTTCCATATTGAAAAATTGATATCGAATATTTAATATCGAAATTTCGATATCGAAAAATTGATATCGAAATTTCGATATCGAAAATTTGATATCGGAATTTCGATATCGAAAATTTGATATCGAAAAATTGATATCGAAATTTCGATATCGAAAAATTGATATCGAAATTTCGATATCGAAAAATTGATAGATTGATATCGAAATTTCGATATCGAAAGATTGAAAAATAGATACCGAAATTTAGATATCTAAAAATTGATCTCGAAATTTCGATATCGAAAGATTGAAAAATAGATACCGAAATTTAGATATCTAAAAATTGATATCGAAATTTCGATATCAGTCAATATCTTAAATTTGTTCATATACCGAAATATCGGTACCTAATAATAGTTTACGGGATAGAGGTATTAAAACCTTAAACGAAAAATCAATAGAAACATCTGTATCAAAAAATGGAAATAGATTCATGATCTATATCAATATCAACATAAATGATATACCATGGAGAATAAAATTACCTGTCATCAACACCACTTTGACAAAATATGTGAAGGCTCATACCCAAAAATCTTGTTTTACCATGCTGTTCAAAGAATTGTGTGACACGTATGCCAATTTTGAGCCAATTTATACCGATGGTTCCCGGTGTGACAACAATAATGGATGTGCGGTGGTTGCTCCTAACCAAACCATGTTGTATAGTCTACCAAACACTCTCACCATTTTCTCTAATGAACTGTTTGCTATACGTTTCGCCATGGACTATATATCAAAGAATGGAGACTTCAAATCATTCATTATATACACAGATTCCCTTAGTGCATTAATGGCTATACAACAACGATCTCCTTGCCACACCTTGGTAAGGGAGATACGTGAATTATACAGTGAGCTTATTTCATCAGGTAAACAACTAATCTTGGCATGGATACCATCTCACTGTAACATACCAGGAAATGATCTTGCTGACACTGCCGCAAAAGAAGCTACCAAGCATCCTCCAAGCTTACCAGATCTTAAGCTACCTCATGAAGACTATTTACGGCATCTTAAAAGAACTATCCTACACCGATGGAAGACAGATTGGACAACTACATCCAACAGCAAACTGCATGATATCTGTCCAATACCTAACCTGTCCACAACAATTAGAACACTAACCCGGCGAGACCAGGTGCTAATAACCCGATTATGCATTGGCCACACTGCGCTTACTCACTCCTACATTCTGTCCCGTGAACTTCCTCCTAAATGTACTCTGTGTGATTCTACTCTTACCGTTCAGCATCTGCTCACCGTTTGCCCAAGATACGCTCACCAGCGACTTCAGTATGGAATTCCTGAGAACCTTCAGCTAGCTTTGGGTGATCAACAGTATCATAAGAAAATAATCAAGTTCATCAAAGCATGCAAACTTAATATTTAAACTCATTGTAAACTTCATGATATGTTTCCTCCTTTTTTTTTTCCCCCTCAATGTTTAGTCGCGATATGACTTTTATGTTGAAGCGACTTCAAATAATAAATAAATTAAAAAAAAAAATATCAAAATACGTATCCAAATAAAAATTGAAAAACCTAATTCAATGAAACAAAATCACAGTCAACACAGTGCGAACATCAAAATGTCAACACAGAAATGTCAACATCAGAATGTCAACTTCAAATTCAAAATCGTCAATTTCAAACGGTGAATAACCATAACAAAAATCTGATGTGTTGCAATCACATGACATTCTCTGCTCTTGTGCTAACCATTCTTACAAACTCTTATTCCTATATCTTCTTTCTTGTTAGTTGAGATAAACATTTGCACAAATTATCTTATTGTTTATTTCCCTGTAGGTGCAAGGGGAATGTTAGAATACAGTAGGTTTTGTGTGATAGTCAAATGTTTGAGATTCTGTTGTCTTTCCACACTTAACGTATTAAAAAAATGAAAAACGATGATCCATTTCACGAAAATTCTAAGTCTTCCGAAACTCACACACAAAGAATATCTCCGAAATGGTTCACCCTACAAGAAAATTTATTGAGACATAAACTGTGTATTTTAGCAAGATCTACATTTCCTGTACAGTATGATTTGATCTATCTCTAACGGTTTACCAGTTATGCAAAAGTCGTCCAGAGTAAATACGACTACAGGGGCTATAGCCAGAAAATTCAAGATATACATTTCATTTGTTATCAAAATATCTCAAACATGACATTTTAATCAAAATCGTTTGAGCAATTTTCAAGAAAACCAAAATTTTCGAAAAAGTTTCCATGGTAAGGGTATTTTAGGGTGGGGCTATTTTCTTGAAAATCTTCATGTCGCATCCTTGAAAGACATCAAACTTAAATACCAACTTTGGTTTTTAACCGACTTTTCGTTTTTGAGTTATGCTGTCCACAGACTGACACACAGACACACACATGGATCTTTTTCTAAAAATTCTTTTTCTTTTGGATTCAGGGGTCTCAAAACATATATTTCCGGTGAAATCTCGACATGGAATTTTTGGGTGGAATACAATAGTTCCCCTACTTACAGTAGAGAAAGTAAAAACGAAAAGTTGGTTAAAAACCAAAGTTGGTATTTAAGTTTAATGGTTTTCAAGGGTGCTACACGAAGATTTTGAAGAAAATGCATCCACCCTAAACTACCCATTACACAGAAATTAGTTCAAATATGTTTATTTTCTTGAAAATAATTTTAACGGTTTTGATTAAAATGTCATATGTTTAAGATATTTCCTATTGATTTTAACATTCATATTTTTTGCAAATGATTGATTTCTTCTTTTTCTTTTCCTTGTTTTCTGTTTTTACTTGCTCAAGCAAAGAGGACAGTATTTCAAATTTATCACGTAGTTACCAACCTTAAGGTTTGATTACCACTTAAACCTCTTTTATACCCCTATTTCCATTTTATCTACTATACTGAACCGTTTCTGCAAACGTTCATCTCAATTAACATAAGGCTTTCTAAGATTAGCTTGAAGAAGGGTAGAGAAAGTCATGTGAATGTGACGTATCAGCCTGTTTTTTACTTTCTCTACTGGTAAGTAAGGGAAGTGTTGTATTTCACCCAAAAATTCGATGTCGAGATTTCACCGGAAATGTGTGTTTTGAGGCCCCCTGAATCCAAAAAAAAAGCATTTTTAGAAAAAGGTCCATGTGTGTGTCTCTGTGTGCCAGTCTGTGGACAGCATATGTAACTCAAAAACGAAAAGTCGGTTAAAAACTGAAGTTCGTATTTAAGTTTAATGTCGTTCAAGGATGTGACACGAAGACTTTGAAGAAAATAGCCCCACCCTAAACTACCCTTTACATGGAAAATTTTTCTAAAATTTTGATTTTCTCGAAAATGGCTCTAGCGATTTTTATTAAACTTTAAAATTAAACAACTTTTGCATAACTGGTAAACCGTTAGAGATAGACTAAATCATACTATACAAAAAATGTAGATCTTGCTAAAATACACAATTTATGTCTCAATAAAGTTTCTTGTAGGGTGAACCATTTTGGAGATATTCCTTGTTATGTGTGCGAGTTTCGGAAAAGTTAGAACTTTCGTGAAATGGATCATCGTTGTTCATTTTTTTATATGTTAAGTGTGCAAAGACAACAGAATCTCAAACATTTGACTATCACAAAAAACCTACTGTATTCTAACATTCCCCTTGCACCTACAGGGAAATAAACAATAAGATAATTTGTGCAAATGTTTATCTCAACTAACAAGAAAGAAGATATAGGAATAAGAGTTTGTAAGAATGGTTAGCACAAGAGCAGAGAATGTCATGTGAGTGAAACACATCTGATTTTTTCCTTTGCTCCCTACTCTTACTAGTTCTGTTTGTATAAGGGGAGGCTATTCGTATTCTCTCCAATTACTAATTAATAATTAAATAACAGTTGTTTAAAACTCGCAACCAAAAGCAATTAATTACCGCGGAGCTTGGAGCCAGCTCCCTTGACTGATAATAATCTAAGTAGGCCATGGAAAACCTGGTGAACGTTGTAAGTTTCCGCTAAAAGGGTAAACTTTAGCTCCCATTAACGTTGTTTGCAGTATGAAAGACTTTATGTATGAAAGACACAAGCTAGTGTTGCTGTAAATATTCCCTGGTACTTCATTAAGGTGCATAACTCTCTGCTGAGTTAATGAGTTTTCCTAACGGGACGATCTTCAGGAGAAGCAACAAGTTCTTTTACTAAGTGGTAAACATCGTTATAAGCGTGCATCCTAAGATTTCATACCGAGGAAAACAGGACTGGGTGTAAAACTCGAAATAACATCTTCACTCGAAATAACATCTTCATTGGAAGAGCATTCAGAAATATTTATAAGAATGTAATTAGCCCGGAAATTCCTGTTAAACTCTGCTTCTTGCCAAGATTCTGCCAGAAATGCAGGTTAACAGGATCCCTAAATGCAAAGGCAAAATATATAATGTTTATAGAAGTGTCCATGTGTGTGTTTTTGTGTGGACAGCAACTCATGAAATGATTTGCTCTTTCACAATACCTGTGAATAAGATCTGATAGAAAATACAGAATCCTGCAATGCCATAGGCAGAATCTGAACCACGAGTTATCCGGTATGTTACCATGGTAGCTAACTTGGTTAGAGCAACCTGGCAGAATTAAATTTTTAAATTGAAACCTTTCCAACATTGTCCTAGCCACGACTAGTGTGAAAGAATACTTAGTTCTCATAAACTGACCTAATATTTGAACTACGAAGCCCAGGCTATAAATTATATGCAAGAATTTTTAATAGAATAACAAGAATTATTTCAGACGTCTTGCTATTAGAAGAACAAAATAGATTTAGAAAGTGACATTTCTGTACAGATTTTAAATTTACAGTTAAGCAATTGATAGAAAAGAGATAGAATATAATCCGGAACTCACATGACCTTCACTAATTATGAGAAAGCCTTTGACTGTGTAATTGGAGAAAAACTTTGTGAGGTTATGATTCGAAGAGGTATCCTAACCATCTAATTAAAGCATTGGAAAACATATATAAAGAAGCAACAATTAGTACAAACATTGGAAATGGTAAATACAGTGAAGAAATTCCTATATTTAATATATTTTCATGCCAACTGAAATGTATTTCAGGGAATGTTTTTAGAAGGTATCTTTATACTGAATGGTTTTTGTGTAACTGGTCAACTGTAAGAGATAAAATCTTAACACACAGCGTATTCAAGTATATTTTTTGTAGAGCGAGTCATTTCCGAAACATTTTCTTCGTTATTTGTTTGAATTTTCTAAACTTTCTTACATGGGAGATGTTCGTCTGTTTATCTTTTATCCATGCAAAGAGAATGGAATATCAAATCCATCACAGGAAGCAGTTCTTAAAAGTTTTGACTATCGCCTGAAGCCTATTGCATTGCCATATCCTCCTTGCAGCTATAAGAAAATTAGCAATAAAATAATTGCTGCATATGGTTCTTTTAAATTCCGATCTCGGAAACTGGAGACCAATACTTATCCCTAGACCAGGAGAGCAACAAGTAGATAGAAAAGTAAGCATTTTTAACAATATTTCAATTGGAGAGAGAGTTAAGAAACCTATGTTAATGCAATATAGCAATCTGGTTCTTCCACATTTGACAAAGTTGAGTATATTTTCTGTGGACTAGGTAGGTGTATTTACAGCAGTAAATTATCTTTTCCACACACATGCACATTTCCGAACCAGAGAGCCGCAATTTGGCTTGGTATTGAACTGTCAAGCAGTCCCGCTCTTTTCACCTGTTCCTGCTTTCACAATCTCCACGGTGATAATTAACTACTTTGCTCCACCAGTCACTTGTCAACAGATACAACGTTCCCACCCGGCTTTTCTCTAATTTTTTGTTAGTTAGGACACTACAGAAAAGACTGTAGGACACACAACGAACGGGTAATACTATCGCCCATGCCTCTAGGTAAGTTGCCAGTTACTTATTTACAATAATACCCAGCTGCTAATGGGCCGTCAGAAGTTGAAAAAATCTAACGTGTGCAATCAAATGTCCTTCTTTAACAAGTGAGTCAGCCGCGCCTTATTTTTTTGGAAGGTAGGCCACCCATCTACGGCATGTGCGCCTTAGTCCAGTTTTGCGCTTACTAAAATGTATTGCTTGACGTTCTTAAAGAGATGAATGCGCAAAATTGAGAGTAACAGTGCTTTAAGGGACAGAACGTACTCCTCGCTAAAGTACACCTCAAAAACATACGACTCGTTTACCGAGAGCGAATTCCGGTTTCCGGCCGATTTTACAAACTTTTTATTAGAGTATACATAACAACGTAATTCAGTAAACGACTCGGAAAAAATGGACCTATCATATGAGTACACTAACAACGTCAGCTAAAAAGAAAATGGTGGATTCTTGTACTTGGAGCAGGGATCGGCTGCCAAAAATTAGGAAAAATTTAGACACGCCTCATCCATTATGGACCCGTACAGTCAAAACGTATATATTATTAAACAACAGTTTATTTACATCTTTGCGTGAATTACGCCTCGTACATCTCAATTAATATGCATAACAGCTTTTGCCTTTTAAGTAATAATATTAAAATGCCCAGCAAATGATTAAAACTGTCTTAAAAGGCTAAATCAAGCCCGAAAACTTGCGAGGTGCCAATGGTATAGCGCCAGGCATGCAAGTCCTACTATTGAACGCGATACGTGCTTTCAGTTAAGTCTCGAAATAGCTGAATAGGATTGTGACGAGTTCTCTGCGCTAACACCCAATGACACAGGTTCGTGTCTTAGCATTGTAAACCTGTTTTTATGTTCATCAAAACTTGGAAACCGAATTCACAATAATCTAATTATGAAGTCTCTGAGGGTTTAGGACACTATAATTTAAATCGTTTTTGGTTGTCTGCATTTTTAATAGCACAATAATTCATTGTGTGCAAAATTGAGTTTAACTTCCATGTTAAACTCTGACAATGTAATTTCCTTGCTTTCTGGGTTCAAATGTGTATGAATGATCCTTATTTCAATTGCACCTACCCATAGGTGTGTTTAAACAACTACATAATTGTAATTCACCAATAAAGAAACATCAAACAATGTCATAAAACATAAATAAAACAATAAAAATGAATATAATAAGTTTTCAGAATAATAATTTGTAAATTGTTAGGATTGCACGGTAAAAAAATTTGTAGGTGCAGGTGATTCGAACCAGCTTCATAGCAGACAGATTACTTCGGAGTCTTGCGCCCGTTCCAACTGAGCTACCTAGTAACGTGTTAGGTAAAGATTCCGTTTAAGATGTAATATTCACTGGTTCCAGTGAACATTTGCAGAAGTGCAAACGTCAGCTGTCTAATTACGAATATATTGAAAAGCGATGTGATAACATCTATATTAGTACTAATTTCATCGAGTGTTTAACAACCATGTTAAATACGCGGGTAGAACCTAGTAATGGGGTCGATGTTTTCATGTTGGGGTATAAAATGCGGATTGCATAAAACTCGAGAATAAGGGGCAGCTGACTCGCATGGTATACACCGTTATGCAACCTTTTATTCTGTTTAAAATTCTTATTCTCTAGCCAGTTTATCTTAATTGACACAAACATTGTAGAAATGGGTTTATTACGTGATTCATTACAGTTACAATGATAGCGAATCAGTAGGCTTTAATTTATAGTCAAATCTGTTAAGAGCTGGTGGTTGTGTGATGGCTATTCTCTTTACACAGTCAGGATTCAGAACAAGAAGAAGCAATATCTCGAAAATGTTTTTACAAAAATTCCCAGCTCGATCTGCAACAGAACTGGGACAATGGCCCCTTATAAGTTTAGGTTAGAATTTTGCAGAGAATAAAAATAACAGAAGGGTGTTACTTTTGATTGTCACTTTTAATTTAAATTAATCATTGTGTAGTTCATCCTATTAATTCCTCCAAATTATTCCCCAAATTAATTTTGACAAGAAACTAAAACATATGCTGAAGTGAATCAAATAAGGGGAACTTTAAAAGTGGACTTAGAGTTCTATGTTTAGGGCTAATGTCTGTATTTCAGTTCATTACTGGTGTATATAGTGAACGGCCGAACTGCCAAAAAGTGACACCGTGCTCATTCTCCTCTCCAGTCGCTTTTGGCGTGTGGCGTGGCCGTGCAGCTTAAACGTGACTGGCACTGGAAAAAATGTGGACCGTCTGCACTCCTTTGAATTTTCACAAAATAAGAAAGTCAGTGTTGGGCGTCGACATGTCCTATTATAAATCCTCCCAGCATTCTTCATTGCCCTCATATCCATTACGTCACCAGTGAAGTGTAACTAGGAAGAGAAAAAAGTACCCCCCCCCCCCCTAGTTCTTCTCAATGACACCACTGCTTTAATACTGCCTATGTTAATGTTACCTTACGTTGCTTTCAGGTGCATTCAGACTCCGACATTCACTTGGACGCTACGGGAAGCTTCAAAAGGTTTGACCCTGTGGATCGCGACCTGCGGGTGGCTATCACGACTAGCAGCCTGATGAGCGGAACCAATTATGGAATGTCGCCACCTCCAAGTGCGACACTACCGCCCTCTACGCCACCTGCCTCCATACCGCCGCAACCCCTGCGTCCCGCTCCTGCTCCAGCACCACCAAGACCAGCCCCGGCGCCGCCCCCTCGAATGGATCTGACCAAGATCCCACCGCCGCCACAACAGCCGCCCCCGCCACCACCCCCAGAGGTGGCCGCGGCGGCCGCTGTGTCGGATGTGACGGGCACAGTGGCAACCATAATTCCCGCCGAGGACCCGGAGTCTGGAGAACAACTCCCGCCCACGCTGCAGAGAGCCATGTCATGTGACTCGGTCTGTTCTGATACTTCCGTCAACCTCAATGACCTGGAGGAGCCCAACGTCACCGGCTACCTCTGTGTCGGCTTGGAGTACGATAGGTGAGTTGCTACACATTCTCTAGCACCCTATATTTTCAAAAATAGGCTTTCAATACTCCTACTTCTCCGACTCCTACTCCTAATAATAATATTTGTTGAGGTTAATGGTATTACTGATTAATAAACCGCACGAAACACAAATTTTAACACTGATTGGATAGAAGCAGCCGAATTTTCTCCCACCTTCCCCATAACAAGACACACAAGGGTTACTATCTGCGTCTCTTTTTAACATATTTCTTTCTCTTTCTTTAGGCCAGAGACCAGATAAACCATAGCAAACCTACGAGTAATTTGCTGCATACGAAAATTCGTAATAACAGAAATGTCGTGTTTATACAGAATGTTAGGGGTATAAGTTCAGATACTTGCATTGGTATACCCTGTATGGTTTATCTGGTCGCTAAGTAAAGCAAGCGATTGTGTTAATGATAGAAGAGGAAACAATCTGGCGTGTTGCAATCACATGACTTTCTTTGTTCTTCTACTAACCGTTCTTACACACTCTTATTGTTCTACCTTCTTCGTGTTAGTTGAGATAAACATTTGCAGAAATTATCTTATTGCTCATTTCCCGTAGGTACAGCGGCAATATGGGAATACAGTAGGCTTTGAGCGATAGTCAAATCTTTTAAAGCTTTCAAATTCCGTTATCTTTGTACGGTTAACGTGTAAAAATAAATAGCGATGTTCCATTTGACAGAGCTATAAGTTCTCCAAAACTTACACAAATAACGAGGAATATCTCCGAAATGGTTCACTCTACAAAACAATTTATTTAGACATAAATTGTGTGTTTTAGCAAGGTCTACATTTCTGTACAGTAACATTTGGTCTATCTCTAACGGTTTACCAGTTATGAAAAAGCCATCCAGAGTTAGTAGGAGTACATAGGCTATAGCCAGAAAATTCAAGATACACATTTCATTAGTGATAAAAATATCTCAAACGTGGTATTTTAATCAAAATCGTTAGAGCTATGTTCAATAAAATCAAAATTTTCGAAAAATTGTCCATGTAAAGGGTAATTTAGGGTGGAAGAATTTTCTTCAAAAATCTTCGTTTCGCATCCTTGAAAGATATTAAACTTAAATACCATATCCTGGGATATTAAGTACTTGCAATAGTAAGTCACCATTGGGGTAATTGTCTCTGATGTGAGACTGCCTTTGTGGTTTACCAGGAAAAATACGAACTGGCTTGAGAATTTAATGCCATTCTGGCAGTTTGTCACAATAGCTCAGTGGTAGAGCGTCCGCCCGGCAAGCGGAAGGTCTGTGGTTCAAATCCCAGTTGTGGCATTGAATTTTTAAGTTCCGGTTCTACCTCTTAAACTTTGCCCACACACGGTTTGTGTGTTTAAAAACACCAACAGTAAGTTTGTTGGCATAAATAAATAATATTAAATACCAACTTTGGTTTTTAACCGACTTTTCGTTTTTGAGTTATGCTGTCCACAGACTGACGCACACACACAGACACACACACCTTTTTCTAAAAATGTTTTTTATTTATTCAGGGGGTCTCAAAACATATATTTCCTGTGAAATTTCGACATCGAATTTTTGGGTGGAATACAGTACACTTGCAGTAGAGAAAGTAAAAGTTGCCAAGAGTTAATTGCTGCAGTGTATGGAATAAATCAATCCATTTCTACTGGTTTAACTGGTTAGCCAAATTTTATCTACGTTTTGATCTACAGTTCCACTTAATAGTTCTCTATAAAACGCACAGCCAAACGGTATTCTTAAGCTACGCGCACGTTGTAGCGAGCTCCTATTGGCTATTTCTATATGCAGATTTCACGTGGATAATAGCATACTCACCCTTCAACACATTATTCATGCAATTTTCTATGACTGAAATGCAATATCTTGCATTCAGAGCTTTCTCTACTTGCTTTCCTTCCTGTGGTATTTTGGCTTATTTCAATGATACTTTTGCATAAAGTATTCTCAGTGTTTTTATTTATTTATTTTGTGTATTTAAAAGTTGCAGGGATAAAATCGTCAAAGCGCGGAAAACGCCGGGTGTTTCAGCTAGTTAATCATAAATCTATATCTTATTTTATAGAGGTTTTTGCAACTTAGAAAAGATTTGCATTGTCTCTAAGCCACGGCCAATTGGAATACAAGTGCTACTTCATTGCTATAGGAAATGCGACATATGTCATTGCTACTGTTGGCACGCATGTTATAATGAACCACTTATCTAGGATATAGAACACATATGGTAGCATTGAATATTGAGGTTATGAGACTCTTGTTTCTATACCGCTAGTATGATAGACGTGTATTTATTTCAGTTTTGTGTTCTGTACTGAAGTATGAGCCATGCCTTCTTGCTCAAACATTTGCTGCAAGTTTATTTAGCTCCGTACAAATGTCAGAGGCTGGCGTTACCTCATGAATTTTACTTAACTGTTACGTCACAGCAGTTGGTCTGGGCGGACTAAAGGAAGACATATGGCCTATTTTATCACAAGATTTCCTCTGACACCTGCGTGGGAGTATAGACAGATTTATGAATGCCATGAAAAATGGTGATGCAGATCATTTGGAGAGAAACACCTGAGGATTTGCAAACTTCCTGTAGAGTAGTCATACAAAATGGAAGAAATTCCGTTCTACGGGAACAAAATGCATACTTGCCTCGAACATGTTTTAGATTCTATATTAATAGTAGCTGAAATACCTGGTAGTGCCCGTGGTTTAAGGATTTATACCTGCAACCTGTATAGTCAGGTTGCACTTGTGCTTCTTTGGAGATGTTAAAAATATTACCTAATACGTTTAAACAAAGAGTTAAACTCTGAGGATTCTACAAAGAACAAAAAATAAAATAAATAAAATTACGGGTAAGACCCTATGCAAACACACTGTTAATTAATCATAAATACTACAGAAAGAAAACAGAGTAGAGAAAACCGCGTGAATGTAATACGTAGCATTTCTAGCATACAGAAAGTTGTATGAAATATTTGTAGAAGAGGGAATATGAAAGAAACGTGATAGCCTTTCGTAAAAGAAAAGTTAGTAGAGAAAACCATGCGAGTGTAATGCGTTGAATTTGTACTTCAAACATAGGAATTTGTACATACGAGTTGTTTCTAGAAGAGGGAGCAGACAAAGAAGTGTAATCGTGTGACATAAAAGAAAAAAATGCCAGAGAAAACTATGTGAATGTAATACGTTACATAGTAAAATGGATAGCATAAAAAACTCAATGAAAAAAACACATGTGCTTCATGGTAATCGATGAACAAGTGTTGGAGTTTATCAACTTCATAATACCAACATTATATGTATTGAAGAGTGAGTAGAGAAGGAGATGTGAATGTGTTACGTAAGAGAAAGCGAGTAGAAAAAAATTGTGAATGTAAAGCTGTATGAATTGTATGAATTGTGTGTTAAAGGGCTGGCAAAGGAGGACTTGTGTATGTGCTACGCAAAAGAAAGCAAGTAGAGAAAACTGTGTGAATGTAATATGTTGCACAGTAAAATGGATAGTACGAAAACCTTCTCCATGAAAAAATACGCATGCGTGCCGAATTTCGAGGTAATCGGTGAAGTGGTTTAGAGACACATAGAGGACAAATATACATTAATTTATACAGAGTGTCCGAAAAAACACCGACAACGCTTAGTATGTTGTGCGGGACGGCAAACTGATCGGTTTTCTACAAGGAAACCCTGCCCAGAAATGTACGGTTTGGACACTGTAGCGAATTGAAGTGTGATATGGGTGTGCGTTTACATTTCGTCAATAAACTCAACATCGAGCTGTCTACGTTTCAAACGGGCTTCGAACTATGTCCATTAAAGTGCAGCTAGTAGATATAGGTATGCATAATTACTCCATTTAGGCATGCTCGAACATAAACGCTTTATTATTTGTTTCTATACAACACGCAAAATACATACTTAGCGATAAACTGCAGAAAAACGAACCTTCATTCCGAAAGAAATAGCTGAAGTACTGCGAGCGGCACATGTTTCACATAAACGATCAGACTAAGATTAAAATACTTAATCTTCTCGTCACGGTTGTCGGTGGTCTTTTGTTCACCACTAAACTGCTTGAGAAACCACTCAATACCTCCCACATGACTCGACTGCTACCTGCGCTGCCCACGCTGGGATGGGAAAGTCGCACAGTCGGGTCACATAGACATTCTGGGACCGAGGCGTGCGTGCGTACGTGCGTACGAGAAATTCCGGCCCGATTCTCTTGAACTTGGACATTATGATGCCACAGTGCCGAACTAGCAGTTTATTTGTACTTCTGCAAGTAATGAAACAAATTTTAAATATACTTCTAGGCAAATGTATTAGTTTCTTTGGAGCGTTTATTGTGTTCGTAAAACTATCAAATTAACGATTTTTAGGTTTATGCCTATAAATGTTCCCCAAACCTTCAGTCATTGGTTGGCAGTGAGATTTTTTTACATTCCGCCATTTTTAAAGGTTTACAGCAGGATTTAAATGCCACGTGTGCTACAGTTAAACGCCCCTTTTCTGCTTAAATTTTCGGCAGTATTTGAACATTATCTCGCCTCTAGAGAAAAAGCTATGGATCTGAGGAGAGAAACAAGTAGATAAAAGAGGGAACATGTAATAAATAGATAATTTGACTTATGTTCGTGATGCATGTGTGTAGAAAAATTGTTTTTCCTCCGTTTCATATTTTTAATGCGCCTTAAATTACGTGCTAAGCTCCTAGAATTTTTCCAGCGTGTGCTCCATTTATCTGACTTCAACTTCAGTCTTTGGTTTCAGAATCTGAAAAGATGTTTAGTTTTAAAAAATTCAGTACAGAAAAAAAAAACTTTAAAATATTTTCAATGTCCGTCAAAAGAAATTAATCTCAGAGATTGATGCTGTTTTATTGGGCAATTACAGTTAAAACAATAGAACTGTTGTGATATTTTAGTTTTTGATATGCGTGGAGTATTTTTAATACTAAGCCATTTTTGCACGGTGAATAAATTAATTCCCGCAAAAGTATAAAACAGATTGCTCTGGAACTTTGTGTGGTAGTTTATAACAAACACCTTTAAGTGTGCAAGTATTGGTTTCATAGCTACAAAAATGGAAAAAATTCAAATTTCAATTCCATACTCCCTAAATGTTTCGAGAGGTTAGCTGCTTGTAAAAAGCTATTGCTAAATAACGGCGTTTATGTGGACATTTATAAACAAAATGTAAATTAATCATCGGATATTATTTAGTAGAAGTGACCTAGTGACCTGAAAATATAATTCAGACTGGGCTAAATCAGCTCAAAACAGCCACTCCACTGAAAGGTATTCTTGCCTCACTCCACCGACCATCCCTCCCCTTCACTGCTGTTCAACTTTACCTTTGCTTCCGACACGCGAGTGGCGAGCACGGCTTTGCTGGAACATCTGTTTCATGAAGAGTGGCAGAGAGAACTGTTTTAAGTTATAAAAACAGAAAAGGTAGCTGTTTAATACGCGGACTTCAAATTTTACCTAATTATAAAGCGTTACAATGTCAAACGCCGAAGCATAAAGCAAACTTTAAGGATCTTAGAGGAATTTATTTTCAATTTCAAAAGGTACTTTTTTCAATAATCATAGTGGTTAACATATAAAAGTGTTTTGGAGGTGTAGTTTTGTATTAGTTTATTTAATATAAGCTATTGTATTTCGTGGTGAAATATAGACATCAAACTTCTGGGTAGAATACAATGCATCTGCTACTTACTATACGTAGTAGAGAAAGTAAAAAAGTTACAGCCAACGAAACAATGTCCCATATACGACCACAGACAAACAGAAAGTGAGGTTAAAGGCTTCAATAAACGAGATAATATACCTTCAGCTTTCCTCAACTAGTGTTCTTAGATCTTTCTTGTCTTTTCTCTTTGTCAGTTTTCTTTTCTTTATCCGACGCTAAAAGGAAAGTCACGTAAGTTTGAAGTTGTTTTGGGACAGCGTTAGTGGACATGACTAGGTTATCAAAGTTCTCCTTTAACTTGTGTTGCCAAGGTAAATTAGTTTCATTGGCCGAAACGGCAGCCGCTGCAGAGAAAGTGGGTTATTTACTGTGAATTCCAGCATGGCGTCGCCGTTTGCTGCAAAGTTTCCCAATAGATGGAGAGAGTGTGCGTATGTGTGTGTGTGTCTCATATTTGAACCAGCTATAAACAAATCACTGCAGTCCTAGTAATTTAACTAAAGAGCTTTGTTTAGCTCAGAATAAAGGCATTGTTTTGAGCTCTGGGAAAGAACATTACATCATAATTTGGCTGTTTACGTCTTTGTATAATTGAGCTGTTTTTACTCTTCTGTTATTTATCTATTGTAAGTAGAGGAAGTGTTGTGTTCCACCCAAAAATTCGATATCGAGATTTCAACGGAGATTTAACCGGTTTTAAGGCTCTCTCACTCACAGCCTACTGTATTCAAATATTCTCCTTGCATCTACAAGGAAATAAGCAATAAGATAATTATGTACAAATGTTTTACTCAACTAACACGTAGAAGATAGAGGTATATAAGAAACTGTAAGAATGGTTAGTACAAGAGTAGAGAAACTCATGTGAGTGCAGCACATCAGATTTCTTTTAAATTTAAAAATAGTAATTTTTCAATAAAATTGTATGAACTTCATTAAAAGAATCATACCTCTCGTTGAAGTAGCTTTCATCAATCAACTGTAAAGCATTGCTGAATATGGTTTGAAAAATTTAGCTCATCTTAAATGGTTAGTGATATGATGGGTTAAACTTTAACATTGGCAAGATAGAGCATTTTGACTAGCCTTAAACCAGTATCAATCCTGACCCAGGTTCATATTCTTTTTGTACTTAGTTTGGTGTACTATTTGTGTTAATAAGGTTGAGAGGTGAACGTATCATTGTCAGCTCAGGGGTTCCTGTTTCAGCGAGTCTGCCGATCTGGTGGTGAGCGTGCTGGAGGCCAAGGACTTGGTGGGCCCAGATAGCAACAGCTGCATAGACACATATGTCAGAGTGTATTTACTGCCGGACAAGACCACCAACATGCAGACCAGGGTAAGTCTCCCTATGTATTCCTGCAAAACAAGCATAGCAGTAACACAGGTTCTAGATATTAAAGAAATCACTCTGTAAAGCCGGTGATGTGAAGGTCATCTGCGCCCACAAATTTATTTGCACAGCAAGAAAGAGAATATAGGGGAATCAGCTTATCCGCAGCTCCCAAGAATTCAATACGGCCGACATTACGCTACACTGCGGACGTCATTACGCCCAAAAAGCAGTACTACCAACTTGCATAATAAAAGTATTATTTATAACCTCAAATATCACAAGGTTAAAGCAGCATGCTCTCAAACGAATATGCTTGAACATTGTTACCACCAACTGTGAGGTATAGGAGAAAATCTCACAGTTGGTTTCTGGGGTATTCCAATAAGCTGTCTCTTCTATAGTAGTTGTAAGCTATCACCTGCCATTAAATGTTGTGTCTGCCATAGCTTAATTCATCGTTGGCGTGTGTGCTTGGATAAATTAAAACCTCTCGTGCATGTCGACTCATTGTGTTCATTTTAAAGTGAGAATGAATATGGATATAAATATGAAAAATATTATTTGGGCATGTTTACAACATGCCCGGGTTGTTTAGGGAGATCCCTGTTCAGCCTAGACTAAGTTTTTCATTTGTTGTGCGAGGGATCTTAACGGCGTTAGTGTGAATTTTGTTTTTATTTTTGTGTTTTTGTTGACGTTGTGTAGTGTTGTGTGTTGTGGTTTTGTGTTTCTGTTCAGTTCTCCGTGTTTCATATCCATTGTTCCACAGGCAGGCATCTACACAAGAAGACCATTGATTTTGATTAATGGGTGTTATTTTTAGATTCTTGCTGCTGCACTTCATCAGTTGTTTTTTAAATTATATGAAAGTTCTGTATGTTGGTGTTGTGTGTGTTTATGTGTAATGTGTATTTAAATGTTTTGAAAGAGTTCCAAATGTTAAAGTTTGTCCTGTTCTTGTTGTTGGCATTTGTCATAAGTGTAATGAGAGGATAATTACCCCTACGTATTGTAAGTAGGGGAGGTAATCTATTCGAACCAAAAATTCGATGTCAAGATTTCATCCAAGAACAGCAGTTTTAGAAAAAGATACGAGCGCGCGCGTGTGTGTGTGAACAGATGACTGAAAAAGGAAGAATCAGTGAAAACCAAGATTGGTATTCAAGTTTAATATCTTCCAAGGATGTGACACAAATATTTTGAAGAAAATTCCTCCACCCTAAACTAACTTCGCATGCAAAATTCTTTGAACATTTTCATTTTCTCAAAAGTGACTAACGATTTTGATTAAAGTGCCATATTTAAGATATTTTTATGATAAATGAAATTTATATTTTGAATTCTCTGGTTGTAGCCTATGTTGTACTGTTTACTCTTGATGAGCTTTGCTTAACTGGTTAACCGCAAGAGTTAGTCCAAATCTTAGTATACAAAACTGTAGATTATTTTTGTGAAGTAAACATTTCGGATATATTGTTATTGCTCAGAATTTTGCAGTACTTATAGACCATGCTCAAATGGTCAAATGTTTGTCATGCAAAGAGAACGGAATTTCAAAGTAATTCCCCTTTCATCTAAAAGAAGATTAGCAATAATATGTCAACAAATGCTTATTTGAGTTAATATGAAGTAGGTGGAGGAATAAACGTTTTTACGAACTGTTTATGGCATGTGAGTGAAACAGATATTTCTGATAGATTTGCTACACACATCTTTCAGCCTTGCAAATATGTTTACTGGATAATAAAACTGCACTTGTATCATGAATGTCTCACCCTTTAATCTGTCAATACAGAAGCGACGCTATTTTAAATACAAAGAGTGCTGTATTTTTAATTTCCTAAGCCCCATCTAGATTCAGTAAAACTCTTGTGCAGGAGAAATCCGGGTATTATGGTATAATTTTATTTTGTGCATCAGCACTGGGTTATTTTGACGCAGCACTATTTGTAAAACCGTGCAGGAAATTAAATCTATCCGCATTCACGGTATAAAATGACTACTCTCGATGCAGAAGATTCCATTACCAAATCAAGTTATGTTTTTCCATTGCAAACCTGCCGGAACTTAATAACCTGTCCGCGGCGGTACGTTAATTCTATTTTATTTCATCCCTCCTCCCTTATTTCTAAAGAGCAGTCTATCTACTGTATATTTTGAGGTCGAGACTTTGTAGCAAGCCTCTCTGGAATGACGTAAGAAGCGTGCTCATTCATATTCAGCAGCAGAAGTTGTTCCTTACTGTTCCGGAATAATGACATACTTACACTAAGGACACTATTGCTATGGTCTTTTTAGACAAACCGTGAAGGTCAAGAACTGGGTTACACAAGAAAATCAGGTATTAAAATTCACAGTGGATGTTTTAATAACTTCAGCGTGTGTGAAGCGAAAGTAACTTCTAGGTATCCTTCCTGCTTACCTAAGGAAGCAGAGGAAAGTGTTTATTCCACCAAAAAAATTCGAAGCCCCAAAAAGTACTAGTATTTCTAGAAAATGTCCATCTTTGTCTCTCTCCCCATTGGTCTCTCCCTCTCCCATTCTCCCTCTGACGATCCCCTCCCCTGCTCTCCCCGCGCTCTCTCTTCCTCCCCCTCCTACTCTCCATCTCCTCCTACCTTTCCTCTCCTCCCTTCCCCTCTGCGTCCCGTCCCCCTCTCTCCCATCCATCTGTCGGTCTGGGTGGCTGAGTTGGTTAAGTTGGTTGGTTGGTTTTAAGTGCTTAAAAGAAATATGTGGCATGCATTGGCACGGTCTACAAGATTTTCATATTGATACTCCAATCTTTTTAAGATGTCATAAGTTGGACTATCTGATGCTAATTTATAATTTCATTCAATAGAAAATTTGTCAAATTGGTTCCAAACATATTTCCTGTGTATTCAGTGTTCGGAAGTCTCCCTCTTCGAATTATTTCATCTGTTTTAACATTAGTCACATCGCCGAAGTGAGAGTCAAACATATTTTACATTTGAATAGTAGCTCTATTGCCTCAAATTACGTCAGCTATTGCGCATCTGTAGGACAGTGTAGCTAGATCATAACATAGGAAAAGCAAAGGAGGTGATAACTGAAATTCAGAGGAGGTGATAATTAAATGTGATAGGTAATTTTTTTCCGCAAAGGAAGGCTGTCATTGGTTGACATTTTAAATTGTTATGCATACGATTGGTTGATTTCACGTATGAGTAGAATAGTTGTCATAAGAAACCCTCTCGTAGTATTACTATAGATAATTTGAGTGCCTTCGCAAGTACTCAAATCTTCTCCAAAACGTATTTTAAATGAATTATAATTCATTTTACACAATATGTTACATACGTTTAAAAAGCAATTTTAAAAAAATGCTTGCGTTTGTGGACAGCATAACTCAAAGACGAAAAATTCGTTAAAAACTAAAGTTGGCATTTATGTTTAGTATTCTTAAGGATGCGACACGAAGATTTTGAAGAACATTCTTCCACCCTAAACTTTTCTTTACAGGGAAAATTTTTCCAAAATGATGATTTTCTGGGACATAGTTTTAACGATTTCGATTAAAAGTTCATATGTTTGAGATATTTTCATGAAAAACGATATATATATATATATATATATATATATATATAATTTGTACAAATGTTTATCTCAACTAACTCGAAGAAGATATAGTAATAAGAGTTTGTAAGAATAGTTAGTACAAGAGTAGAGAAACTCATGTGAGTGCAACACATCAGATTTTTATTCATTACGAACAGCACAACAGCCAGCACTACCAACTCTTGAACAATTACTATAATACATTAGTAACAGTAATGCCCCCTATGTTTGCGTGATATTTCTCTTGATAAATAAATTGTTTTCCACCTTGTTGAGCTCTGTCCCTGGAGAATAATGAAATGATCAGACTCCAAAACGTAGGATTTGCAGCGAATACTGTGCTAGGCTTTTATCGTATTTCAATTCCAGTCCATTTTTTTTTTTTTTTTCGCATCCCGATAAAAGCCATTTAACGATAAAGCTATTCTAGTGCATGTGCTTGTGCAATCGGTAAATGCACTTGACCTAGACACGTGTTTATCCCCCCAAGGGAATACTGCCACGTGGACATAACCTTTCAGTTCATTGCGGCCCTCCGGGAACATTAAAAGGTTACATCGGCGTACTTTTTTACGATATGGATGAGAGCAAATGTTGACTTACAGCCAGCTCATTCACATGTGCAACAAAATCACTTCTACATTAAACTACGTATTATTAAAACAGCGCTTCAACAATGTTTTAGAGAATAACCGTTTTACATTGGTCCGCATCTAGTATTGTTGATATCAATAGCGCACGTCATTAAAAGGGAAAGATTGTAACAGACGCCAAATTTTACATCAGCACACAGTATTTCATCCCAGGGACCCGCATGTGGTATTCGTGGTGGACAAAGCGGGGTCTGGGTGGGTTTTCTCCGGGTCCTCCGGTTTTCTCCGCCATTCATCCCATCAATTGCTTCATCATCACCTTTCAAATCATCCATATCACCTGCATTTCATACCACCCTCTTCCTCACTATCATACCCAGTGCTGGGCTGACCACCCGCTTCCAGGTCTTCACTCTGTCCGATCCATAGGTTCCTGTGCTCCCCGACAGGCGTCGGACCCTAGGCACTGGCTTGTAAGTCTTACATAAGGGGAGGGTAATCAGGTAAAGAAGACAATATTTATATTAATATACGTATTATCCAGTCCTTTTCTGTTTATTAATGTCAAATTCTACTACTTGCTATGAAAAATCTGATGTGTTGCGCTTACATGATTTTCTCTATTCTTGTACTAACTATTCTTAAAAAATCTTATTCCTGTATCTTCTTCGTGTTAGTTGAGACAAACATTTGCACAAATTATCTTATTGCTCATTTTCTTTTAGGTGCAAGGGGAATACAGTAGGCTTTGAGCGACAGTCAAATTTTTTAAAGCTTTCAAATTCCGTTCTCTTTGCACGGCTAAGATATAAAGAAATGAATAACGATGTTCCATTTGTGTAAAGTATAAGTATTGTAGAACTCACTCAAATATGAAGGACTATCTCCGAAATGGTTCATTCCACAAAAAAGAATCATTAGGATATAAATTGTGTGTTTTAGCAAGATCTAGATTTTTTGTATAGTAAGCTTTGGTCTATCTCTCATGGTTTACGACTTGTGCAAAAGTCATCCAGAGTAAATAGGACTACATGTGCTATACCTACAAAATTCAAGATATACATTTCATTTATCATTTCGCATTTTAATCAAAATCGTTAAAAGCCATTTTCAAGAAAATCGAAATTTTTGAAAAATTTTCCATGTAAAGGGTAGTTTATGGTGGAAAAATTTTCTTTAAAATCTTCATGTCCCATACACACACACACACACACACACACACACACACACATCCTCCAGGTTCTGCGGTTTCCCCCGCCATCTCATTCCATGTATCATCAGTGTCACCGCCTGCGGTGCCGTAATACTAAACTAGTTAACCTGATGGAAAGTGATGGTAGAGGTCGGAAGTTCAAATCACACTTGCGAATAGGTGAGTTTTTATTCATTACTCTATGTTTTGAGATCGTTGTGTCAAATCACATATTCTTTCCGAGTGCAGTAGATGACTAGAAAGTGGATTTGCCTATGAATAGGAAGCTCCAGTCGTTATCTAGTTTCTATGTACGCATTGCATTTTATAAACTCTCAGAACAACTTATTGGCTTTCTTTTGCATTAAATAATAGCTTTAAATAGTAAAATATTATGTAATGATGCCTTATGTTTGTAAGTTATAATTACATTGTTATACATTTATTTATGGTGTTCATTAAAGCATATTTGGCCCAATTCTGTTTGTATACAGATATTTTATAGGATATAAACTTGAACGGAACCGCAGTGTGGGAAGACCACACTGCTGGAAGAATGATCTCTGAGCGGAAACAGGCTAGCCTGGCCTATCTTGGTGTCGATGTTGATGATTAAAGCATAAAAGTAACAATGTGATTTCATGAAGTTCACAGAATTAAACTAATTATGCGAAACGACAGTTCCATGCCAAACTATCAGTTCTCGTTAAATTTACTAAACATAAAAAGTACCTTCAAGTGGCAGTACTTGAACCTAGTACCTTCACCAATGAAGGTGAGTATTCACACGCTCAGTTCGATTAAACCAAGATTCATCAGTGAAAAATAAGAGCTGTCGATCAATGAAACCGCTTTCTACGGAATGGAAAAACTAGTTACAACAATACACACGTTTAGTGGGATCATTTGGCTTCAATGCTGAACCTGCCCTCAGAACGAGGTTTGGATGGGAGTGGGCTTTTGCTTTTGTTTTTTTGTTTGTTTATTGAGAACGTTTTTGCCTGGTGCCGTTACAATGGGCCCGGCTTAGAGGCTACAATTATCATTAACTTATAATTATCAATATTTACAGTTTTTGGACTTATCAAAAACCCATACGGTGATCATCTTTAGGTCTCCGAGAACAGTTTTTGCTTGTAGTCATTGATTGTCTTTTGAGTGTTTTGCTTCATTTATATATACACACATCTAACTACACACATTCACTCCTGGGCATACCAAAACTTTGTCCCATTACATGTACACACACACACACACACACACACACACACACACACACACACACACACACACACACACACACACACACACACACACACACACACACACACACACACACACACAACACCTCACGCATTTGCACTTCACTTTACTATTTACATTATTTACAGTTTTCCGCAGTTTTTCTGCGCGGTCAGGTTGCAGCTCCTGTGTGGTTCCCGAGGCATAGACCTCTGTAGAAGTCATCTACAAGCAAGTTATCAGGCCTGCATTAACTTACGCCTGCCAAGTCTGGGGCGCTACAGCGAAGACAAACCTCTACCCGCTACAGGTACTACAAAATAGATACCTCAGGACATCAGTAGCAGCCGAGTGGTACATCCCCAATGAAAATATCCACACTGACTTGTCATTCCCGACACTCATTGAGCGCATCAAGAACCTTGCAAACAAGTTCTATGCACAACTTCCTAACAGCTTCAATCAGCTCATACGTGGACTTGGGGAGTACGACTTAGACCCCGGCGAAACTTATAAACGCCCCAGACTAATACTGACAAATCCTTGACTACTGCAATAGACTCTCATCATCCCCAATATCATCAGTATAACCATAACCATAAAAAAAAAAAATCTTAGACAAAAATCCCACCGCTGAACCACCATCTTTTTAAAACACCATTTCATGCCAGTAAGGGATTCTATCCCGGTATGGCAAGTCAGAGGGCGCCTCCCATAGGGAGGATAACCCCTCAGTGACCCCGCTACAAGTGGCTCTGTAGAAGTGAGTTTGTGGGGGTGGGCAAGGGTGCGTTGTTGTTGTTGTGTTTAACGCCCGCTTTTACTACTACGGCACCGCAGGCGGTGACACTGATGATACATGGAATGAAGATGGAGCACCGGTGGAATGAGATGGCGGGGGAAACCGGAGGACCCGGAGAAAACCCGCCCTGACGCCGCTTCGTCCACCACGAATACCACATGCGGATCCCTGGGATCGAACCCGGGCCGCCTAGGTGGTAGGCGAGCGCGCTAACCGCTCGGCCACGGCGCCGCCAGGCAAGGGTGCAGCTTGTACATAAATACCAAGTTTACCTCGGCCCATCAGCTTAAAGATTATCAATAAGTAAAAACTCTAATTACAATGACCCATCATAAGAGTTCGTCTATAATTTATTTTTTCAGAAGGTGAGACGTAATTATTTGTATCTAAAATAGGAGAATTTAAGTGCTAAATACAATGTTACTATTCTGATTTATTCTAAATAAACCGCGAAACTGTTACTATTGAAGACTACTGCACCGTCACATAGAAGTTTTGTAGCTCAGTAAATATATAAAGCGCCTCATTTTTAGTTTATAAAGCTATTTCTTGCTTCTTTTCCTCAGAAGAAGATCAAATAAAGCTTACCTGCCATCTATTGTTCATACAGAATAAACTAGCATAATGGAAATTTCCCTGACAGGAGAAGAAATTGATTTTTCTGTCATCTATGAAGATAAGCTGAACCACTTCTCGTCGAACTACTCTACCATCTGACACACTTCACCTTTATAATTGCGGTACCTGGCGGCAGTTTTTTCCACCATACATTCAGATTAGTGTTTCCATCTGCAATAAACATTCCTAATAATCTCGTTCCTTTCTTTATAATTAAACCAAGATAAAACGTGCTCTGACCAATAATGTGACACTGGCCACGGGGCACAGCAACGAACGGTCGTAGCTGGGCTGCCCTACACCACTGGCGGTGCGTGTATCATAGACGCTCAAGATCAGGCTGCCTCAAGCAAGCAAACACGTGACAATTAGAGCGGCAGAACGAAAAGAGGTTTTCTAGATTATTCGAGAACTGCCGGGCAGCCGGCGTGTTTGTCAAGGTTCGAAATAGGACCATGTTAATTCATCTTCGCTATATAACGAGGTGAAGCAATGAGTAGAGTGGGTGAGTTATAGACAGAAGTCAGCGAGTTCTTAGTTTGAGTATGCGTGTGCCATCTGTGTGTGTCGAAGCGTCTTGAAGGAAGACGGCGAACCAGTTGTGAGTGTTGAGTAATTGTTCGAGAACAGAGAAAGTGAAGAAACACAAAGAAGTGAGTCAAGGGTACGAGAAGAAAACAGTGGAGAGTTGTAACTTCACGAAAGACTGCAGACTGTGTTAAAGACTGTATACAGGGCTCCTTTTCAGTCCTTGTTTGATAACTGTTTACTTCGCTATATGAACAGTAGGTTAGACATTATTTCTCAAGAATGTTTGGCTTGTCTTGCCCTACCAGGAGAGAGACTGAAGCCCCTTAGCGATTAGCAACCTAGATAACACCTCCACAGTTGTTACCTTGAATCTGCTGCTTCTATTTAAAAAAAAATAAAAACACCTACCCCATGCCCTCTCTGGCGCATACGGCTGAACTAATCTTAATGCCCACATCAATTGCTAGGATCAAAGGAAACTAAATTACATAGAATTATACTGTAATGCATGGAGAGTTACAGCAATGAAGCAAAAACCAAAGCATTGATGTCCAAAACTGGAGTCGTAGGTACATATAGCAAGGTGATCTGGACATGCGCAGTACAGGAATGTATAGATATTTACTGTCTGAACAGCAAAAGGTGACCGGCGTCTGAGATGGCTTGAACTGTTAATCTACTCACGTAATCGATTTGTTTGCTATGAAATGTGTGTGACAGTGGAGACTTGTCGCGAGATTTAGTCTCTATAGCAACAGAAATTCAAAGAAGCGACTACCCTTGTAACGATTTTATATGACATTTGGAGACAATTCTGAAGTATTCAATGTTTTGGCTTAATACATTTGTTAGCTGAGGAAAAGTTGGGTTTTTAAATATCAAATACAGTACATTGTAAAACTTATATTTCTTGAAAAGGATTGTATTTGAATTCCGTCAAATTAGTGAAATAGAGAATCAGTGGCGTGACTTAAATATTAAAAAACGTTTAAATGACATTGCAATTTGGAAGTAGAAAGGCTTTTGGGGTCGTTGGACCCCACTGGGGCTCCCTTGGAGGACACGGAAGATCTCGAGTAGTCAGACTTGGTAAACCTTAGGGACCTCTGTCAATATGATCTGATCTGGCCGCTCGATGCCCCCTCTCCTCATCCTCCTGGAACTAGGGGGCATAGATATAATAAGCAGAGCTTCAGTGTCGAAACCCTTCCGCATCTGTCCTGTTCCAATTCTTAAGGCTTTTTAGTCAGCTGAAAATTGTCAGAGCTAAATAATCAGCTTAAATGCTTCAACTGTGGCAGCTCGATATGATGTATAGCAGAAATGCTGTTAGGATTTTACTAAACACGAGTTATCTATTCACTACCCCACAAGATGTTGGGCATAAAATTGGAACAATGTAAGCATATATCCAGTGAAACCTTCATTTGCTGTGGAGATACTTAAGGAGAAGCTGGAACTTTAGCTATTTTTCTTCTGACTACGTAAGTGAATTTTTGTATTAAAAGTATTAAATACTTAAAAATACAGATAATGCATTTATTTTGATGTAGCGCTCCGCACTCCACACCGCGATTGCGCCTTCAAGGACAAAAACATTCTCCTGAGTTGACAGTAGACATGATAGGAACCTAAAAATTGTTTACGTACTACATTCCTCCAGCTCGCCTTCTTCTGGTGGACAGACTTTGGATATTTGACCATCATATTATCTATGAATGGAAGCTGGAGGAAAAGCACATATGTATTACAAATGTAAATGAATAGTAAAACAATCTCTTAAGTTGCATTCATATGCCTTTCTCTACTCTTCAACTAGCTCTTATTGCAGTCATGTACTCTTCCATTTCCTTTGTTGATCGAATTCTGGATGATTTTTGCGTAAGAGACTGAAGAAGCGAATGCTGTTTACTAATATGGCTACTGCTGTTAAGCATGCGTTCATAGCTACGACGAGTGCAACTCAAAACTAACTAGGTTCACCTCATGTATGTGTGTTTGTTAGCAGTTGCTGAAAGTAAAGAGTGCTATGCTTCAAATTGTATTCACCAAACTGAACTGAGATAACATTCCTGAACTTTCGCTTTGCGCATTGCCATACGTATGTCCACAAATGTATTCCAATACACATGCCGAAATCCAATTATGAGGAGCGTTCGGAATTGATTTAAAATTTCCTTGTTTAAAAATACCACTCCATCTTCTCATAGGACGATGAACTAATACTAGTACAGCACCCAGACACTAGATGGTAGTCGTGACGAGCGTGTAGAGAAAGAACAGTGCTTGTTTGTTGTTAAGTAGAGAAAACCATGGACAAGATGCAGGGCGAGTATCATGGACAAAGATGGATTGCATGGTTTTTATGGAGGGAAGGAGACAAAGGTGTGCGCAGATGGCTTTCCACTGTACTTGACACAGGCCCAGAAAAAGAAGAGTTGTCTGTTATCGACTATTGGAAATGGAGAATTAACATCTAGATATTTTAGAGAAACTGGTGACGAATCACTGCCATACATATGAGAAAAATGTCTTCGTTCGATAATATGAAGGGCGCGCTGCAAGGTGAACACTCGACGACAACAAGGAATTGCAGGGGGTGCGTAGTACGCCCAAATAATGAAGTTCCCATGAAGATGGCAGCACTGTATTGTGTTGATGGAGAGTATATTGAGACATCCTATATACATTGCAATAATTTATATTAATAAACAACGTATAAAAACTATTATTGTAAATCATTTTCTAACTCCGTAGTATTTGACAGCATTGTGGTTGAACACTTATTTTAGCGTCAAATGGAAAATACAGGAACAACTCATCAACTCCACCTCTCTATACTAATTGCAGAAGTAACGGATAAAGGAATGGTTGCATGTTAACAATCAGCCATTTTACAATTTCATTTTATTTGTTTCTCCAACCATGTAGTATACAGGAAAACTGTAGAGAAAGCTATGTTTCAGCTCAACATAAAGAAGTCATCGTTGAATTCTGTTCACCCATACTCTGATATACGCTGCACAAATTCTATAATTAAGACTACAGTTGTAAAACTACCGTAAGCTAACGTAGACTATAAGACGTGTAGACTACGGTACTTTACGTAGTGCATAACCTATACCTTCGGTGTGTTGTATACCTATCGGGCGCTAGCTCAAATCGATGGCGTTATTTGTTTTTTTATCATTTTTACTAGATTCCTCTAAAAAACCAGAAGCATTGAGCTTCGAACCTTCTCAAAACCGAGGGAGGGTATATAAAGGGCCGCTTAAGGGGGCTCGGAAAGGTCTTAAATTTGCTATATTCATGTTCCTTTTTCTCATAAACCATATTGAGTAGAGTTGAAATTTCTACTAAATATTGAATATGCTGTTATGATTTTAATAGAACTGTTTGTCTCTAATAAATTTTGTTTTTAAGAAATATTTTTAAACAAAGCACTTAAGAACAAATTAAAATATGGAATGCTTTTTATTGTGAGAAAAAAAAGATATAAATAAATCCCCATGTCAAAACTAGTAAGTATATACAAGGAGCATGTGGTAAAAAAGTCACACATCCATGTTTTATATGAGCGGAGAAAAGGGTACATACAGACATTATAACTGGACCCTGACATTTTTGCAAAGACATTCTCGTCTTGTCCAGCTTGTAATGAAGATATATTAATTAATGCATAGTGAAAATCAACGCTTGCACTAGAACTTTATGAAGAAATGTTATAAAACTCAAGTTTTAAGTTTTTGTGAAATGAACTATGTATATCTGTATTATTTGTATTGAGGTTAGGGGTATCACATCTATTTGCTTCTGATATTTCTTTCTCCTGACATTTCTCCGTTTCATGAATAATCTCGTACTTCTAGGCATTTTATATATTAAAATATAAACACAGGATAAGCAAGGCTCTCACTTTTCACCACAGAATACCTAAAATTGCAAGACAAAGTGACAATGCGCTAGTACATAAACAAATTTGAATAACCGACAGTCATGCTGTAGCAGGCTAGCCAACGCAGAAATTTTCCAAAGAGGAATAAACATCCCTAAAGGTATCGAAAGTTTCATTTCGACATCTCTCATAGGAAAAAATGATATGAACATTTGAATGTTACACCTCTATGTCATTTTGATACCTTTCTGGACAGTTGCAATACTTGTTAAAAACTGAAAATTATATATTCTAACATATTGTAAACGTAAAGTGTCGTATATCATTTTATTCGTTAAAATCTGGAGAACAAGAAGAAATGAAAGTGTAAGTATGGAAAATTCAACCATTTATGACCATTCTGAACCTAGGAGATATATTACAGTTCAGATGAGATACTGATAGAGATCACGAGTAATGTTATTTTGAATCGAAATGTAGAATTTTTATTTTGATCACATGACCAAACTCATGACAGTTTTTGGTGATCGTTATGTTTGAATTTCTCATTAAATATCTTAATTCGTTGTATTTTGTACTATGTTTCTTTCCCTACCAATACTACCGGTAAGTCTACCATTTACTACGTCATTTATGCACTCCACCAAAACTACTGGACTGAAGATTTAGTGAAGCGAAACTCTAATGAAACTTGGCTACACTACTAGCTTCTTCTCGTTTCATTTTTATGCATTTCGTTATTACTGAAATGAAGAGTAGGAGAATCTTAAAATAAAGTATCAACTGGATTCTCAATATTCATTTTTATGGCAGCTCACTGTATTCTTTGTGAGTCTGGTGGATGTAAACAAGCAACATAGCCTTGTTCTCGTCCGTATTCGAAAGAACAAACCTTTCCGTTTTCTATGAAATGAGTTAAAAACTCGTGCCAGGCTTTACTTCGTTTCCTAGCAAGGTTCGATATTAGATGCTGGTCAGGGTATGCAGCCAAAAACAAAATTAACTGATTGTATTTGCAGCAGTAAATATATTTGTGCTTTTAAAGCATCCCCTTTTCGTAAGCCTCAATTAGTGGAGATAGCGTGCAGCCCATTAGAGTCCCCTGGGCTCCGAGGGAATGAAGTGCTGACTAGGAGATCGCGGTGCGCTAAACTAGGATGGATAGATTGATAGATGGATAGTAACTCTTGCTTTACTATGTTTTAAAACAGACCACAGGATTATCCACACTTACCTATTTCTTAGACATAATGGATATCAAAGGACTCGCCATTAACAAAATGTAGAATTAATCATGAATTGAAAATATTAGAACGTATAATAAATAACAGATCCAACTAAAAGCAACAAAAAAAACGTGGATCCTCAGAAGGGAAACAAACAAAAGGACACCCAAACGCACGATGGGAAGATCAAGAATGTGTGAAAATAAATTACCTTTACATGGAATATTTTTCAAAGTTCACTTTTATTTTCTCAAAAATTGGTCCTACTATTTTGATTAAAACACATGTTTGATATTTTCGTGGCAATTGCGAATGTCCTCAGAAAACCTCTTCATTCTGGAGTAAAAATGCAATTTTTTTATAGTGAACCATTTCGAAGATATTCTTTATTTACTTGAATTTTCTAATATATTTTTATTTTTGTCCGTGCAAAGACATCGAAATTTAAAAGCCATCACCTAGAGACCACCTCTTAAAAGATTTGACTATAGCTTAAAGCCTAGTGTACTCCCATAATCCCCTTTGCACCTACAAGAAAGTCTGTATACGTAAAAATTAATTGCCATGTGTTAGTGTCGTAAAAACTCAAAAATGGCTGGATGTATTTGAATAATTTTTTCGCCTCAGTACTGGGATGATTTAGAACAAAAATAACATTAGGAAAACCGCAAAGGAACAGTCGAAAAATCGAAAAATATAAATTGGTAATTCTGTATGGGAATTGCCACTTCGGATTACTTTTAACATGACGTTTGTGGTGGACCTATCCCTTGGCAGCTGCATCTATTACGTTTAAAATCGTTTCTTAAAGATCGTGGGGTTTTGAAAATAGATTTGGTTAAATCCAGTTCAATTACATTTTGCGTACATTCATTTTGATCAGTCATTCTATTAAGGTGAATAAACGTTGCATAAATAAACAAAAAGAATCGTTTAATTTTGTTTTAGCGAAAGTTAAGGAATTAGGGCAGGCTTAGACATAACCACAAAATGTGTTTGGCGAAACTCGAGAAATTAGTCTGATAATTCCAATTTTTTAAAGTTCTCAAGAAAACTTTGCATTGAATGTAATTCCATTTATCTTTCATGTCAATAAAATTCATATGAATTACAAACAACACTGAAACCGTAAACAATGCGTCTAATATTATCGATCTCAATGAATTGGAGTTGAAAAGTTGATTATGATTGATAATAATTTATGAAAAATTATAATAAAATCAATTATAGGTGGTATAAAGATCACAGGTCATCTAGTTCTATCTAGATAGAGTAATAAGTGTATGTAAAAATAGCTTGTATAAGAATTGGCAAAGTTATACGAGTAAAAAGCATCAGATTTTTACCATAATTTATAGGAAGCTAGACTTACAGCTGAAATTTGATTCGCTGTACGACATGCCTTAAAACGCTGCTAAACTATAAAAGCTACGTTTAACTAAATTAGATTTTAGTGATCAATAATATTAGCTTCTATATTTTTGAACTTCTATGTTTGGTATCTTTCTACAGTTCAGTATTCTTAACATGGCTTTTGTAGTCCAAAAACTTTAATACACAACTCGAATCATAGTTAATGTAAAAGCTAATACTAATTTTAGGTGCTATGTTACGTCTATAATATTTTGACCTTTATGTACGAGAACTTAGTTGGAAACTCTCTTGGTATGTTTTCATGTAGGGTAACTCCATATGCAACGTAAGTGTGCCTAAGGGGCTTCTTAGAGCCTTGAAATCCGTAAAAGACTTTGCGTGAGGTTTCATGATGCATCCATTCTGCTTTATCTTTCATCTCTTTGGTTAAAACCGTGAGTAGTGAATAAATCAAGCAGGAAGAGTTCTGGAAACAGATATAAACGGAACCCCAGGCTATAAACGGGAATGTTTTTATAGGCGCATTCTATTCATAGGTCGTATCCTTGTATTTTACCCTCCTGTATTTAAACAAGATTATAAGAGTCAAAGTTTCGAACTCCAGGAACAGAACAATAATTAATGTATTTAAAAGAGTGTAAAAGGTTATTTTTATTACCAAGAATCTACATAATATATTTCAAAGACGAAAAATGCTTAAATGGTTGTAGGCAGCGACGTTAAAAGTTTTCTTTGTTAAGTCCTCATAAGAAACTATAAAATGCAGAGGTTTTGGGAAGACGATATTCTTAGGTTACAGAAAAATAACGTTTTGAAAAAGGTCTGCATGGGAAAAGTAAATTTAGATATACCCACTGCTTCTGTAATTACAGAGCGTTATAGATAATTGCAAATCAGAATAAAGAGAATAAATTAATGATATTAGGTATAAAGATTAACTCGTCCCATTATACAGGATGTCCCAAAATTAGATCCACAATTTTTGAGAGCTGATAGATAACATTATTTTAAACAGTTTTTGTTAAGGAAACTTTTTGCTACTGTGCTTCGTTTAAGTGGTAGATGAGTTAATGTCATTATTGCCTCCAACCGAGTTTAAGTATTTACGGCAAAATCAACAATGCAAATTAGTATTGCATTTATCTTAGTAAGGGACACAACTTTAATCCAAGAAACAAACACAGAACACATAAACATAAGACAATCATCTCATTGTTTACAGTTAATTACAACTTTAGGTACTATTCAAAATTACACCGAAAAACGTTTAAACCAGAGAAATGAACATGAACACCACTTGTTGCACGAGAACATGTCATTTCATGTCATGTCATGTCATGTCCATGTCCATGTCCATGTCCATGTCCATGTCCATGTCCAGTCCATGTCATGTCCATGTCCAGTCCATGTCATGTCCATGTCATGTCCATGTCATGTCCATGTCATGTCCATGTCATGTCATGTCCATGTCATGTCATGTCATGTCCATGTCATGTCATGTCCATGTCATGTCCATGTCATGTCACGTCCATGTCACGTCCATGTAACGTCCATGTCACGTCCATGTCACGTCCATGTCATGTCACGTCCATGTCACGTCCATGTCACGTCCATGTCACGTCCATGTCACGTCCATGTCACGTCCATGTCACGTCCATGTCACGTCCATGTCACGTCCATGTCACGTCCATGTCACGTCCATGTCACGTCCATGTCACGTCCATGTCACGTCCATGTCACGTCCATGTCACGTCCATGTCACGTCCATGTCACGTCCATGTCACGTCCATGTCACGTCCATGTCACGTCCATGGCACGTCCATGTCACGTCACGTCCATGTCACGTCCATGTCACGTCACGTCACGTCCATGTCACGTCACGTCACGACACGTCTCGTCACGTCACGTCATCTCCATGTCACGTCATGTCCATGTCACGTCATGTCCATGTCACGTCATGTCCATGTCATGTATATGTCATGTCCATGTCATGTCCATGTCATGTCCATGTCACGTCATGTCACGTCATGTCATGTCATGTCACGTCATGTCACGTCATGTCACGTCATGTCCATGTCATGTCCATGTCATGTCCATGTCATGTCCATGTCATGTCCATGTCATCTCCATGTCATCTCCATGTCATGTCCATGTCATGTCCATATCATGTCATGTGCATGTCATGTCCACGTCATGTCCATGTCCATGTCATGTCCATGTCATGTCCATGTCATGTCATGTCATGTCATGTCATGTCCATGTCATGTCCATGTCATGTCATGTCATGTCCATGTCATGTCCATGTCATGTCCATGTCATGTCCATGTCATGTCCATGTCATGTCATGTCATGTCATGTCCATGTCATGTCCATGTCATGTCATGTCCATGTCATGTCCATGTCATGTCCATGTCATGTCCATGTCATGTCCATGTCATGTCATGTCCATGTCATGTCCATGTCATGTCATGTCCATGTCATGTCCATGTCCATGTCCATGTCATGTCCATGTCATGTCCATGTCATGTCCATGTCATGTCCATGTCATGTCATGTCCATGTCATGTCCATGTCATGTCATGTCCATGTCATGTCATGTCCATGTCATGTCATGTCCATGTCCATGTCATGTCCATGTCATGTCCATGTCCATGTCCATGTCCATGTCCATGTCATGTCCATGTCCATGTCATGTCCATGTCATGTCCATGTCATGTCCATGTCATGTCCATGTCCATGTCATGTCCATGTCATGTCCATGTCATGTCATGTCATGTCAATGTCATGTCAATGTCATGTCATGTCATGTCATGTCCATGTCATGTCCATGTCATGTCCATGTCATGTCCATGTACTGCCAATGTCATGTCCATGTCATGTCCATGTCATGTCCATGTCATGTCCATGTCATGTCCATGTCATGTCCATGTCCATGTCATGTCCAAGTCATGTCCATGTCATGTCATGTCCATGTCCATGTCATGTCCATGTCATGTCATGTCATGTCCATGTCATGTCCATGTCATGACCATGTCCATGTCATGTCCATGTGTTGTCCATGTCATGTCCATGTCATGTCCATGTCATGTCCATGTCATGTCCATGTCATGTCATGTCATGTCCATGTCATGTCCATGTCATGTCCATGTCATGTCCATGTCATGTCATGTCATGTCCATGTCCATGTCCATGTCATGTCCATGTCATGTCCATGTCCATGTCATGTCCATGTCATGTAATGTCCATGTATGTCCATGTCATGTCCATGTCACGTCCATGTCACGTCCATGTCATGTCCATGTCACGTCCATGTCATGTCATGTCCATGTCATGTCATGTCATGTCCATGTCATGTCCATGTCATGTCATGTCATGTCCATGTCATGTCATGTCCATGTCCATGTCATGTCATGTCCATGTCAGGTCATGTCCATGTCCATGTCATGTCCATGTCATGTCCATGTCATGTCCATGTCCATGTCATGTCCATGTCCATGTCATGTCCATGTCTTGTCATGTCATGTCCATGTCTTGTCATGTCATGTCCATGTCATGTCATGTCATGTCCATGTCATGTCATGTCCATGTCATGTCCATGTCATGTCCATGTCATGTGCATGTCATGTCCATGTCATGTCCATGTCATGTTCATGTCCATGTCATGTTCATGTCATGTCATGTCCATGTCATGTCCATGTCCATGTCATGTCATGTCCATGTCATGTCATGTCCATGTCATGTCATGTCCATGTCCATGTCATGTCCATGTCATGTCCATGTCATGTCCATGTCATGTCCATGTCATGTCCATGTCATGTCCATGTCATGTCCATGTCATGTCCATGTACTGTCAATGTCATGTCCATGTCATGTCCATGTCATGTCCATGTCATGTCCATGTCATGTCATGTCCATGTCATGACATGTCCATGTCATGTCCATGTCATGTCCATGTCATGTCCATGTCATGTCACGTCCATGTCACGTCCATGTAACGTCCATGTCACGTCCATGTCACGTCCATGTCATGTCACGTCCATGTCACGTCCATGTCACGTCCATGTCACGTCCATGTCACGTCCATGTCACGTCCATGTCACGTCCATGTCACGTCCATGTCACGTCCATGTCACGTCCATGTCACGTCCATGTCACGTCCATGTCACGTCCATGTCACGTCCATGTCACGTCCATGTTACGTCCATGTCACGTCCATGTCACGTCCATGTCACGTACATGTCACGTCCATGTCACGTCCATGGCACGTCCATGTCACGTCACGTCCATGTCACGTCCATGTCACGTCACGTCACGTCCATGTCACGTCACGTCACGTCACGTCTCGTCACGTCACGTCATGTCCATGTCACGTCATGTCCATGTCACGTCATGTCCATGTCACGTCATGCCCATGTCATGTCCATGTCATGTCCATGTCATGTCCATGTCATGTCATGTCATGTCCATGTCCATGTCCATGTCATGTCCATGTCATGTCCATGTCCATGTCATGTACATGTCCATGTCATGTCCATGTCATGTAATGTCCATGTATGTCCATGTCATGTCCATGTCACGTCCATGTCACGTCCATGTCATGTCCATGTCACGTCCATGTCATGTCATGTCCATGTCATGTCATGTCATGTCCATGTCATGTCCATGTCATGTCATGTCATGTCCATGTCATGTCCATGTCATGTCCATGTCATGTCCATGTCATGTCCATGTCATGTCATGTCCATGTCATGTCCATGTCATGTCCATGTCATGTCCATGTCATGTCCATGTCATGTCATGTCCATGTCTTGTCATGTCATGTCCATGTCATGTCATGTCATGTCCATGTCATGTCCATGTCATGTCCATGTCATGTCCATGTCATGTGCATGTCATGTCCATGTCATGTGCATGTCATGTCCATGTCATGTCCATGTCATGTTCATGTCCATGTCATGTTCATGTCATGTCATGTCCATGTCATGTCCATGTCCATGTCATGTCATGTCCATGTCATGTCATGTCCATGTCATGTCATGTCCATGTCCATGTCATGTCCATGTCATGTCCATGTCATGTCCATGTCATGTCCATGTCATGTCCATGTCATGTCCATGTCATGTCCATGTCATGTCCATGTCATGTCATGTCATGTCCATGTCATGTCCATGTCATGTCCATGTCATGTCCATGTCATGTCCATGTCATGTCCATGTCATGTCCATGTCCATGTCATGTCCATGTCATGTCCATGTCCATGTCATGTCCATGTCATGTCCATGTCCATGTCCATGTCATGTCCATGTCCATGTCCATGTCATGTCCATTACCATGTCATGTCCATGTCATGTCATGTCCATGTCATGTCCATGTCCATGTCATGTCCATGTCATGTCATGTCATGTCAATGTCATGTCATGTCATGTCCATGTCATGTCCATGTCATGTCCATGTCATGTCCATGTCATGTCCATGTCATGTCCATGTCATGTCCATGTCATGTCCATGTCATGTCCATGTACTGTCAATGTCATGTCCATGTCATGTCCATGTCATGTCCATGTCATGTCCATGTCATGTCCATGTCATGTCCATGTCATGTCCATGTCCATGTCATGTCCAAGTCATGTCCATGTCATGTCATGTCCATGTCCATGTCATGCCCATGTCATGTCATGTCCATGTCATGTCCATGTCATGTCATGTCCATGTCATGTCCATGTCATGTCCATGTCATGACCATGTCCATGTCATGTCCATGTCATGTCCATGTGTTGTCCATGTCATGTCCATGTCATGTCCATGTCATGTCCATGTCATGTCCATGTCATGTCCATGTCATGTCCATGTCATGTCATGTCATGTCCATGTCCATGTCCATGTCATGTCCATGTCATGTCCATGTCATGTCCATGTCATGTCCATGTCATGTCCATGTCCATGTCATGTCCATGTCATGTAATGTCCATGTATGTCCATGTCATGTCCATGTCACGTCCATGTCACGTCCATGTCATGTCCATGTCATGTCCATGTCATGTCCATGTCCATGTCCATGTCATGTCATGTCCATGTCTTGTCATGTCATGTCCATGTCATGTGATGTCCATGTCATGTCATGTCATGTCCATGTCATGTCATGTCATGTCCATGACATGTCATGTCCATGTCATGTCATGTCCATGTCATGTCATGTCATGTCCATGTCCATGTCATGTCCATGTCATGTCCATGTCATGTCCATGTCATGTCCATGTCATGTCCATGTCATGTCCATGTCATGTCCATGTCATGTCCATGTCATGTCATGTCCATGTCATGTCCATGTCATGTCATGTCATGTCCATGTCATGTCCATGTCATGTCCATGTCACGTCCATGTCATGTCATGTCCATGTCATGTCATGTCATGTCATGTCCATGTCATGTCCATGTCATGTCATGTCATGTCCATGTCATGTCATGTCCATGTCCATGTCAGGTCATGTCCATGTCTTGTCATGTCATGTCCATGTCATGTCCATGTCATGTCCATGTCATGTCCATGTCCATGTCATGTCCATGTCTTGTCATGTCATGTCCATGTCTTGTCATGTCATGTCCATGTCATGTCATGTCATGTCCATGACATGTCATGTCCATGTCATGTCATGTCATGTCCATGTCCATGTCATGTCCATGTCATGTCCATGTCATGTCCATGTCATGTCCATGTCATGTCCATGTCATGTCCATGTCATGTCCATGTCATGTGCATGTCATGTCCATGTCATGTCCATGTCATGTTCATGTCCATGTCATGTTCATGTCATGTCATGTCCATGTCATGTCATGTCCATGTCATGTCATGTCCATGTCATGTCATGTCCATGTCCATGTCATGTCATGTCCATGTCATGTCCATGTCATGTCCATGTCCATGTCATGTCATGTCCATGTCTTGTCATGTCATGTCCATGTCATGTCATGTCATGTCCATGACATGTCATGTCCATGTCATGTCCATGACATGTCATGTCCATGTCATGTCATGTCCATGTCATGTCATGTCATGTCCATGTCCATGTCATGTCCATGTCATGTCCATGTCATGTCCATGTCATGTCCATGTCATGTCCATGTCATGTCCATGTCATGTCCATGTCATGTGCATGTCATGTCCATGTCATGTCATGTCATGTCCATGTCATGTCCATGTCATGTCATGTCATGTCATGTCCATGTCCATGTCATGTCCATATCCATGTCCATGTCATGTCCATGTCCATGTCATGTCCATGTCATGTCCATGTCCATGTCCATGTCATGTCCATGTCCATGTCCATGTCCATGTCCATGTCCATGTCATGCCCATGTCCATGTCCATGTCATGCCCATGTCCATGTCATGTCCATGTCATGTCATGTCCATGTCATGTCCATGTCATGTCCATGTCATGTCATGTCATGTCAATGTCATGTCATGTCATGTCCATGTCATGTCCATGTCATGTCCATGTCATGTCCATGTACTGTCAATGTCATGTCCATGTCATGTCCATGTCATGTCCATGTCATGTCCATGTCATGTCCATGTCATGTCCATGTCATGTCCATGTCATGTCCATGTCCATGTCATGTCCAAGTCATGTCCATGTCATGTCATGTCCATGTCCATGTCATGTCCATGTCATGTCATGTCATGTCCATGTCATGTCCATGTCATGTCCATCTCATGACCATGTCATGTCCATGTCATGTCCATGTCCTGACCATGTCCATGTCATGTCCATGTCATGTCCATGTGTTGTCCATGTCATGTCCATGTCATGTCCATGTCATGTCCATGTCATGTCCATGTCATGTCATGTCATGTCCATGTCCATGTCATGTCCATGTCTGGTCCATGTCATGTCCATGTCATGTCCATGTCATGTCCATGTCATGTCATGTCCATGTCATGTCCATGTCATGTCCATGTCATGTGCATGTCATGTCCATGTCATGTCATGTCCATGTCATGTCATGTCATGTCATGTCCATGTCATGTCATGTCATGTCCATGTCATGTCATGTCATGTCCATGTCATGTCCATGTCATGTCATGTCATGTCCATGTCATGTCATGTCCATGTCCATGTCAGGTCATGTCCATGTCCATGTCATGTCAGGTCATGTCCATGTCCATGTCATGTCCATGTCATGTCCATGTCATGTCCATGTCATGTCCATGTCCATGTCATGTCCATGTCTTGTCATGTCATGTCCATGTCATGTCATGTCATGTCCATGACATGTCATGTCCATGTCATGTCATGTCATGTCCATGTCATGTCCATGTCATGTCCATGTCATGTCCATGTCATGTCCATGTCATGTCCATGTCATGTCCATGTCATGTCCATGTCATGTCCATGTCATGTCCATGTCATGTCCATGTCATGTGCATGTCATGTGCATGTCATGTGCATGTCATGTGCATGTCATGTCCATGTCATGTCCATGTCATGTTCATGTCCATGTCATGTTCATTTCATGTCATGTCCATGTCATGTCATGTCCATGTCATGTCATGTCCATGTCATGTCATGTCCATGTCATGTCATGTCCATGTCTTGTCATGTCATGTCCATGTCATGTCATGTCCATGACATGTCATGTCCATGTCATGTCATGTCATGTCCATGTCCATGTCATGTCCATGTCATGTCCATGTCATGTCCATGTCATGTCCATGTCATGTCCATGTCATGTCATGTTCATGTCATGTCATGTCCATGTCATGTGCATGTCATGTCCATGTCATATCCATGTCATGTTCATGTCCATGTCATGTTCATGTCATGTCATGTCCATGTCATGTCATGTCCATGT
Source organism: Tenodera sinensis (assembly GCA_030765045.1). NCBI lineage: Eukaryota > Metazoa > Arthropoda > Insecta > Mantodea > Mantidae > Tenodera > Tenodera sinensis. The sequence continues at coordinate 37,495,970 of CM060970.1, forward strand.
CATGTCATGTCCATGTCATGTCATGTCCATGTCATGTCCATGTCATGTCCATTGTTGTTGTTGTTGTAGTGTTTAACGCCCGCTTTTACTACTACGGCACCACAGGCGGTTTGTCATGTCCATGTCATGTCCATGTCATGTCCATGTCCATGTCCATGTCATGTCATGTCCATGTCTTGTCATGTCATGTCCATGTCATGTGATGTCCATGTCATGTCATGTCCATGTCATGTCATGTCATGTCCATGACATGTCATGTCCATGTCATGTCATGTCCATGTCATGTCATGTCATGTCCATGTCCATGTCATGTCCATGTCATGTCCATGTCATGTCCATGTCATGTCCATGTCATGTCCATGTCATGTCATGTCCATGTCATGTCCATGTCATGTCCATGTCATGTCCATGTCATGTCATGTCCATGTCATGTCCATGTCATGTCATGTCATGTCATGTCATGTCCATGTCATGTCCATGTCATGTCCATGTCATGTGCATGTCATGTCCATGTCATGTCATGTCCATGTCATGTCCATGTCATGTCATGTCATGTCATGTCCATGTCCATGTCATGTCCATGTCCATGTCATGTCCATATCCATGTCCATGTCATGTCCATGTCCATGTCATGTCCATGTCATGTCCATGTCATGTCCATGTCCATGTCATGTCATGTCCATGTCATGTCCATGTCCATGTCATGTCCATGTCATGTCATGTCGTGTCAATGTCATGTCATGTCCATGTCATGTCCATGTCATGTCCATGTCATGTCCATGTCATGTCCATGTCATGTCCATGTCATGTCCATGTCATGTCCATGTCATGTCCATGTCATGTCCATGTCATGTCCATGTCCATGTCATGTCCAAGTCATGTCCATGTCATGTCATGTCCATGTCCATGTCATGTCCATGTCATGTCATGTCATGTCCATGTCATGTCCATGTCATGACCATGTCCATGTCATGTCCATGTGTTGTCCATGTCATGTCCATGTCATGTCCATGTCATGTCCATGTCATGTCATGTCCATGTCCATGTCCATGTCATGTCCATGTCATCTCCATGTCATGTCCATGTCATGTCCATGTCCATGTCATGTCCATGTCATGTGATGTCCATGTATGTCCATGTCATGTCCATGTCACGTCCATGTCACGTGCATGTCATGTCCATGTCACGTCCATGTCATGTCATGTCCATGTCATGTCATGTCCATGTCATGTCCATGTCATGTCATGTCATGTCCATGTCATGTCATGTCCATGTCAGGTCATGTCCATGTCCATGTCATGTCCATGTCATGTCATGTCCATGTCATGTCCATGTCATGTCCATGTCTTGTCATGTCATGTCCATGTCTTGTCATGTCATGTCCATGTCATGTCATGTCATGTCCATGTCATGTCATGTCCATGTCATGTCCATGTCATGTCCATGTCATGTGCATGTCATGTCCATGTCATGTCCATGTCATGTCCATGTCATGTCCATGTCATGTTCATGTCCATGTCATGTTCATGTCATGTCATGTCCATGTCATGTCATGTCCATGTCATGTCATGTCCATGTCATGTCATGTCCATGTCCATGTCATGTCCATGTCATGTCCATGTCATGTCCATGTCATGTCCATGTCATGTCCATGTCATGTCCATGTCATGTCCATGTACTGTCAATGTCATGTCCATGTCATGTCCATGTCATGTCCATGTCATGTCATGTCATGTCCATGTCATGACATGTCCATGTCATGTCCATGTCATGTCCATGTCATGTCACGTCCATGTCACGTCCATGTAACGTCCATGTCACGTCCATGTCACGTCCATGTCATGTCACGTCCATGTCACGTCCATGTCACGTCCATGTCACGTCCATGTCACGTCCATGTCACGTCCATGTCACGTCCATGTCACGTCCATGTCACGTCCATGTCACGTCCATGTCACGTCCATGTCACGTCCATGTCACGTCCATGTCACGTCCATGTCACGTCCATGTCACGTCCATGTCACGTCCATGTCACGTCCATGTCACGTCCATGGCACGTCCATGTCACGTCACGTCCATGTCACGTCCATGTCACGTCACGTCACGTCCATGTCACGTCACGTCACGTCTCGTCACGTCACGTCATGTCCATGTCACGTCATGTCCATGTCACGTCATGTCCATGTCACGTCATGTCCATGTCATGTATATGTCATGTCCATGTCATGTCCATGTCATGTCCATGTCACGTCATGTCACGTCACGTCATGTCACGTCATGTCACGTCATGTCACGTCATGTCACGTCATGTCCATGTCATGTCCATGTCATGTCCATGTCATGTCCATGTCATGTCCATGTCATGTCCATGTCATGTCCATGTCATCTCCATGTCATGTCCATGTCATGTCCATATCATGTCATGTGCACGTCATGTCCACGTCATGTCCATGTCCATGTCATGTCCACGTCATGTCCATGTCATGTCATGTCATGTCCATGTCATGTCCATGTCATGTCATGTCCATGTCATGTCCATGTCATGTCCATGTCATGTCCATGTCATGTCCATGTCATGTCCATGTCATGTCATGTCATGTCATGTCCATGTCATGTCCATGTCATGTCCATGTCATGTCCATGTCATGTCCATGTCATGTCCATGTCATGTCATGTCCATGTCATGTCCATGTCATGTCCATGTCATGTCCATGTCATGTCCATGTCATGTCATGTCCATGTCATGTCCATGTCATGTCCATGTCATGTCCATGTCATGTCCATGTCATGTCCATGTCCATGTCCATGTCCATGTCCATGTCCATGTCATGTCCATGTCATGTCCATGTCATGTCCATGTCATGTCCATGTCATGTCATGTCATGTCCATGTCATGTCCATGTCATGTCCATGTCATGTCCATGTCATGTCCATGTCCATGTCCATGTCATGTCCATGTCATGTCCATGTCCATGTCATGTCCATTACCATGTCATGTCCATGTCATGTCATGTCCATGTCATGTCCATGTCCATGTCATGTCCATGTCATGTCATGTCATGTCAATGTCATGTCATGTCATGTCATGTCCATGTCATGTCCATGTCATGTCCATGTCATGTCCATGTCATGTCCATGTACTGTCAATGTCATGTCCATGTCATGTCCATGTCCATGTCATGTCCAAGTCATGTCCATGTCATGTCATGTCCATGTCCATGTCATGTCCATGTCATGTCATGTCCATGTCATGTCATGTCCATGTCATGTCCATGTCATGTCCATGTCATGACCATGTCATGTCCATGTCATGTCCATGTCATGTCCATGTCATGACCATGTCCATGTCATGTCCATGTCATGTCCATGTGTTGTCTATGTCATGTCCATGTCATGTCCATGTCATGTCCATGTCATGTCCATGTCATGTCATGTCATGTCCATGTCCATGTCCATGTCATGTCCATGTCATGTCCATGTCATGTCCATGTCATGTCCATGTCATGTCCATGTCCATGTCATGTCCATGTCATGTAATGTCCATGTATGTCCATGTCATGTCCATGTCACGTCCATGTCACGTCCATGTCATGTCCATGTCACGTCCATGTCATGTCATGTCCATGTCATGTCATGTCATGTCATGTCCATGTCATGTCCATGTCATGTCATGTCATGTCCATGTCATGTCATGTCCATGTCCATGTCAGGTCATGTCCATGTCCATGTCATGTCCATGTCATGTCCATGTCTTGTCATGTCATGTCATGTCATGTCATGTCCATGACATGTCATGTCCATGTCATGTCATGTCCATGTCCATGTCATGTCCATGTCATGTCCATGTCATGTCCATGTCATGTCCATGTCATGTGCATGTCATGTCCATGTCATGTCCATGTCATGTTCATGTCCATGTCATGTTCATGTCATGTCATGTCCATGTCATGTCATGTCCATGTCATGTCATGTCCATGTCCATGTCATGTCCATGTCATGTCCATGTCATGTCCATGTCATGTCCATGTCATGTCCATGTCATGTCCATGTCATGTCCATGTCCATGTCATGTCATGTCCATGTCTTGTCATGTCATGTCCATGTCATGTCATGTCATGTCCATGACATGTCATGTCCATGTCATGTCATGTCATGTCCATGTCATGTCATGTCCATGTCATGTCATGTCCATGTCCATGTCATGTCCATGTCATGTCATGTCATGTCCATGTCCATGTCATGTCCATGTCATGTCCATGTCATGTCCATGTCATGTCCATGTCATGTCCATGTCCATGTCATGTCCATGTCATGTCCATGTCATGTCCATTACATGTCCATGTCATGTCATGTCCAGTCATGTCCATGTCATGTCCAGTCATGTCCATGTCATGTAATGTCATGTCCATGTCATGTCCATGTCATGTCCATGTCATGTCCATGTCATGTCCATGTCATGTCCATGTCATGTCCATGTCATGTCCATGTCATGTCATGTCATGTCATGTCCATGTCATGTCCATGTCATGTCCATGTCATGTCCATGTCATGTCCATGTCATGTCCATGTCATGTCCATGTCATGTCCATGTCATGTCCATGTCATGTCCATGTCATGTCCATGTCATGTCCATGTCATGTCAATGTCATGTCCATGTCATGTCCATGTCATGTCATGTCCATGTCATGTCATGTCCATGTCATGTCCATGTCCATGTCATGTCCATGTCCATGTCATGTCCATGTCATGTCCATGTCATGTCCATGTCATGTCCATGTCATCTCCATGTCATGTCCATGTCATGTCCATGTCCATGTCCATGTCCATGTCATGTCCATGTCCATGTCATGTCCATGTCATGTCCATGTCATGTCATGTCATGTCATGTCCATGTCATGTCCATGTCCATGTCCATGTCCATGTCATGTCCATGTCATGTCCATGTCATGTCATTTCATGTCATGTCATGTCATGTCATGTCATTTCATTTCATTTCATTTCACACACACACACACACTGTTCCGTACTTATTAAATTGACAACTCCAACAATTCGATTTTTTAGATCTTGCAGAGTAGCGACCATAGCTGAGAGAAAAAGTGTATCTTTTATATATCCTCACAGATAAACATCGCAGGGAGTGAGGTATGGTGATCTTGGAAGCCAAAAACAATGATCAAGATCTTGTTAATTACCTCTTCCAATCCAACACTGTAGACTGTACTTCAGGTGAAAGAAAGTGGGACACCATCTTGCATGAAAATAAAACTCGTTTGAAGTTTCATGAAGTTACGAAAACCGCCGTATTTTCGTAATAATGTTTTAGTAATTTTAATGACTCTTATTTTGGTTGAATATTTCGTTCATCCAGAGAAATAATTTATATGTAGAATTAATTATAAATAGTACATATACAGTATTTACACCAATGAAAATACTTCCATTTATGCGACAGATTTACAACTCATATCTATTGTACTTAATTAACTAGGGTTCGAATCTTTATACAGCTATGAGGCGATCCCAAGTTACCTCCACATGGATAGAGCATGACGTCATTGTGTGGGTACACTGACGGCACAAAGCACACTGCCTACAGTGCATGGTGTCTCTCAAATGTGTTCACTACTTCTACACAGTAAAATGCCTGCATGCCTCCCATGATTAATGAGTTGGAGAAAATGGTTTGTAACATGGAAACGTTTCTGGACCTATGTTCGTATAACATAATGTCTTCGTCTACGTCTGAGGAATGTGTCTTGCAATTTGTGCCATACATTTTTGTTACACCTGTTATAGTGTTCGCTCACAATGCGAAAGTTCCAAAAGTGGATTACTCGAGAGTGCCGAAAAGGAAAGCTATGGAAGTCAGAACAGCACACAATAGCGATTGCTTCCGTATGGCCCATTGTGATGCTGGGGGACAGATCATTAACGCAAGCAAGGGCCGGCATATTCCTAATAGGTAATGATTTCTTTGCAATATCTTACATGCAATTTTACTGTTATTTGGAAAAATAAACCAACTAATTGAGTAATTATCGAGTATGTTGTGCACGTGTTGCGCAAAGCAATATAAAAGGGTGTTTCGTAGAGCGGATCCAATATTACCACAGTAGATTCAACTTAGTTGACACATGCCGCTTAGCACGTACGTACACTCTATGTCTTTATTTACCAACAATTCACTAAGGGCTGCCATACCATTCATCTGAATGAGATGGAAATTGGGAAATCTAAATTTTTTTTGTCATAGATAAGATTTTTATACTATCAATCTATTGTGCAACGTATTACATTCACATGCTTTTCTCTACTCGCTTTTCTTTTATGTAATACTTTAACAAGTCCTTATAAAATCCATACAATTTTCTATGTCAGAAATGGAAATGCAACGTATTACATTCACTCGGTTTTCTCCACTCATTTTTCTTTTACTTAACTCATGTACATGCATTTCTCTGCTCACTCTTCTACAAGCAATTCATATACTTTTCTATATTATGTAAATACAAGTGCAACGTATTATATTCATGCTGTTTTCTCCAATCATTTTTCTTCCTGTGGTATTCATGGTTGTTCAATAGTGTTGTTTTTATATATTTAGTTTATTTTTTATTCCTTATAGTATCCTACGAATTTTAATTATTTATTTAAGCTTGTGAAGTAATATTTTAAACATCTTCGAAGAAACAAGGTTATTGGGAAAGTGAAACTTAAGTCAGAAGGTTTTAGGAATAAATCATCAAACCAAGGCAACGCCGGATATTTCAGCTAGTACTCCATAAAATTTGCTTCGTACCACAGGAAAAACTGAAAATATGTTTGTGGGGTAACAAATAATACGAATAAGTTGATATCTTGTAATAGTCTACGGTAGTTTTACAACTCTAGGCAGGACCGTAGGCGGAGTGTTGTCATACTGGAATCGTTAGCGATCCCGCAACATGGTTCGAATCTGGGCGCCCTTTGGATCCCTACTTCGTCCTATCCTGTAAGGGGCATGTTAAACGCACAAAGAGGCAGCCTTCGAGCGGTGCTGTACTCCCCTCCGAGTGACTAATTCTAAGCCGATCATTAGAGATTCATCTGAGTACCTCAACGTATTTCTCAGTCTCTCACTTTTCTAGGGGTGATTTTCAGTATCCAGAGAAACGTGAGTAACAACAGATTGAGCTCAAGTCGTGTAGATGAGGATAATGACTTTGAAAAGCGAGGATTCTACCTTCTCTACAAGAAAATGAAGTATATTTTACAGAGAGCAAGTGGCTTGGGATGTTTCTGTAAAGTAGTTAGGATACAAAGGCGTCCATTGTGCACTATATAAAAGGGGATGGCTAGAGGCACTATAAACTTGTTGACGTGCATTCACTTGATACCACCCCTTTGCTCGGTTCACGAGGGTGACGTGTGTTTTTCCTGCACTTCATTACGATGCGATGGCCTTACAGGGGATTCTTCAGCAAGTCTATGCCTTCCACGCTACCAGGCACTTTGTGAGCATGGCTGTTCAGAAACTATAGGCTGCTAAAGGACTATGAGGTATCTTTAATGGTGTAACAAGATTATCCCATACATTTAACAGCTGTAGCTACCATGTGTGCAGAAACAAAGCCCATTATTTAAAGGAATCTTCCAGTACAATCTACATGTTTAATGCTTTTCTATTTATTACTTTGAGATTTTAAGTAGGTATCTATTTTTACCATGCAGTAATAATAATTATTAAAAATATCACTGAAATGGTTCAACTATATTTTGCTATTTAATCGAACTTTTTGACTTAAGTTGTTCTCACTTTCTCCCTCTCCCTCTCTCTCTCTCTCTCTCTCTCTCTCTCTCTCTCTCTCTCTCACACACACACACACACACACACACAGAGACGCACGCACACACAGTCCTTTTTCTAAAAATTCTTTTAAGTTCAGCGTCTTCCAAGAATACGCTAAGATTTTCGCGAAAATCCCTCACCCCGAAGTACCAGTTATATAGAACAATTCTTAAAAAGTCTAATTTTCTCAACAAAAATTATAATGAATTTGCTTAAATGTCAAATGTTTGATTCTTCACGAACTAAATACGCATCTTGAAGTTTTGGAAATAGCCTAGACCTCTGATGTCCTCTCCACTTCGGACGAACTTGACGCAACTGGTAGAGAAAGTCATGTGAGTGTAACACAGATTTTTTTTCTTCAAAAAATCGTTTCAAGTTAAGTAGTAAGTACTTAATTACATAACCTCTGGCTGGACCTCTGGCTCATTTGGGCATCATTTCAGTCATTCACCGTCCGATATGATATTACGTTGTAGGACTTTAACAAAAACAAAAAAACAAAAAGACAAACACAAAACAAAACAAAAAGAAAAAGAAAGGTAACCCTCTATAAGATGATCGTGATCCTCAAAAATGTGATTATATTAGAATTATGTAATTGTAAACATAATGTACGTACATTTTCCAAGAACTACCAGCAAACTGATATAATAAATATTATTTCACAGGAAGAATTTTTCTTCTTTCAGTAGTTTGCATTCATGCTAACTGTTCAACCGCCATGATATCTTATTTCAATATTTTTCCAATGTCGGTGAATATCTGTTCCTCGCTGTAAAAATAAAAGACAAGGAAAACAATCGATGCGAGTATGCAATATATATTACTTTGGTAATCAATAAATTCAACAAATCTATGTTTGTCAGTTGTTCAGCCTGAGATTTTGAGGTACGCAAGGCGCGTGCGCAACTCCTCCCTTCCCACTTACACGTTTTACAAAAATACGTTTTCTTACGTATTTTCGTTGAAATTTCGATATAGAACTTATAAGTGGAATATGTATCCAGTACAGAAATCAAAACTGTTACCCCTAGACTGTATATTCCATTATTAGATGTAACAATAAAATGCTTCACATAAATCGATAATAAAAGATGACCATGTACATTTGTTAAAATTATACTTATAAGCATACGAGAGTTCTTGAAGCGAATATTCATTTGCAATCGGTAGTGTCGTTTTGCGTAATTTCTGACTCATAATTTAATCAAATTTGTGTCGCACTCTGTCACAGTGCGAATATGATGCGCACGTCATTCCGCCATCTCTTTTACATCAAAGCTGTCTGCCCTCAGAGCAAGAAAACTCATTTCTCAACGAAGATGAGAGCGTATAATCTTTAATTAAAACTGTAAAAAGCTAAAGTAAGTCAATAACACAGGGAGAGAGAACAAATCTGCTTTATAAGATATAAATAATAAAAGAAGAGCGTGAGCAAAGTGCTAATAGTAATTGGTTCATTAAAGAAAGGAAGAGATACAGGATAATTAAGAATTAGATTGCCAAAGCTTTCTTTATGTAACTCGCACTCTATCCCAGGATTTTGTACTATTACGCAGCTTGGCTGAAGTATTCCTAGTTAGAAACTATTACATGGTGACGCAAAGTTATCGGTAGGTCAGCGACGGGCAGTCGGAACACTAAACAGATAAGCAGCGCGTTCGCCACCACGTAAGAGCTATCGCCAGATAACTAGAGTCTTCTGGAAGTTTGTTCACCTCGAAACTGTCGTACTTGTTCTCGCAGGTTGAGCCAGTGTCCTGGAGTTAGTCAGCCAGTCAACGAATGAATTAGCAAGTGCATTTGTGGTGCGAAGAAAAGCGCTTTTCTCCGAGGGAAGCTGTGACGACCATAGTGACGTGCAGTGTGTGCTGTCATTGCAAGAGATTAGAGACGTCTTGTATTCGATTCCCAAGCTAGTAAACCAGGCACAAAGAAGAGGCTATGTGTGCTGCGCAGTTCATTACGTGAAGTGAAATAACAATGTAAGCCAAGTGAAATCTCAAGGAAAATTGAATTGTTATTAACTGGCATTTAAAAGCTGGACGAAGTCATGATATTGCCAATATGTTTAAACTTAGTTTAAAATATTATTATTGAGCTTCGAAAACATTGTTATATGTTATGTCTGTGTTTATTCGAAACATTAACTGCATATCATTATTATTTATTATACCAGAGCGATTCCAAAAATAATATAGACTGCATATCCTTTCTGTAACCATGTGTATGCATGTTGATTCGCTAATGCAAGAGTGGCGGAATCACTACGTACCCTCCTCAAAGGAGAGCTAAACCATTTCCGAGATATTCCTGGTTATTTTTCTAAACTTTCCAACATGTAGTTATATGTACTTTCCTCGAATGGGAAGTTGTTATTCATTTCTTGTCTCTTGGCCTTCCAAAGGCAATAGAATTTCTAAGGTACCACATAGGGACCAGCACTTAAAAGAGCTATCACCCAAAGCCTAATGTATTCCCTTATTCCACTTGTACCTAGAACAAAATTAGCAGCAAGATAAATTACTTCAATTAACATAAAGTAGAAGAATAAGCGTTTGTAAGAATATGTATCACATTTAATTTATTGATGACATAGTCGGAGAGTGGCAGAATAATTTAGATACACTTTAAAAAATAAATCATACTTTTTTTTTAATGTATGATTTATTTTTTAAAGTGTATTTAAATTATTCTGCCACTCTCCGACCATGTCATCAATAAATAAATTAAATATGTGACACATATTCTTACAAACGCGTATTCTTCTACTTTATGTTAATTGAAGTAATATACAACAAACTTTCAAGTGCCAGAAACAGCATTATAGTTCCAACCGCATTATACTAATACAAGCCTGGTAATTGACAGAGTCGTTACAAAATAAACCGCATTATAAACATATGGGAAATGGCCAAATTTTTTACTGGTATATCGTAAACTGGATTGTTTTGTGACAGCAGAGGTATCTTCGTGACGTTCGCGCATTTTTGTTTAATTTTGTACTGCTGCTGCACTCCTTTATCGTAAACAGTACAGACATCTAGTTAGTGCTGCCATCTGTTCGAACTACTATCATAACTAGAAGCGGCTATTAACAATCTCGCATAGTCATTTTGTACCTATTAGTTGGGTGAAACACGTTCCAGCAAATTTTCGTAAATTTTGTTTTACCCTGTGGAAACCTTACAAATTGTGACTTTGTAGGTAAGCTGTAGCGAATGTGCATTCATGGTGTAACTTTGTGACAGGAATGGCGGTGTCACAAAGTAACCCAACCATTTTCATTGAACATATCGAAGTAAATATTTTTGTTCAAATTAGTATTTCTTACATTTTCAGAATATAAAATGCCAGGAAAACATAAAAGGAAGGTTGGTTCGTGTTTGTATCGTAATTACACCGACGATACATTATCAGAAGCACTTTGTGATATCAAGAGGAATAAATTGTCCATACGAAAAGCCTCTATAAAGTAAGTGTTGTGTTTTTGAGATTAATAAACATTCGTAATGGCAATTACTTTTGAACTTTAAAAACGAAGTTCCTATGTTAATAAATTCTTTTAACCTTAGTTATGGAATACATAAACACAGTATGGCTGAAATTGAAAGGGAAGCATGAAAATAATCCAGGGCATCCAACAGTCTTCACAACAGATGAAGAAACATTCGCATTTCACCGTATGACGATGTCCATGATGTTTGCTGCACGGAAGTCGGAGAGATGCTAACCTAACACCCCTATGGTCTTTTAATACAAAAGTGAACTCGACCATGAACCATAGCGCAACTTCCAGCCATTCGCCACGTCTAAGATACTCTGTAGAGGGAAAAATAAGCTGGAGGAGAGAAAAACAAATAGAAGATAGAGAGGAAGAGCCTAAAAGAAAGAGAAAGAGAGCTGAAGAATCCCCACAAATAATGCAATAGCGAGTAGAACTGCTTATTTTGATAGTAAACATTGTGGTAAATGTTTCCATATGATAATATGCAAGAAAAATTCCTTATGAATTTATTACCGTCCGAAAAATGAAGTCAATCATGGTTGTGGTCGGACCTTCATCATATCAACACCTTTGGAAAATTTATATCTTTCAATACTACCAATGTTATATATATATATTACCAAAACAAATAAGCAGGATTTCTAAAGATACAAAGCAATAAAACCGTGTTTAGTTGCACCGGGTGAGCTGGTCGAGGCAGCAACTGTCTCTGATGTACACATTACTGGTGGCGCCAGTTTCAAATCCCTTGGGGACCAGCCAAATTAACGGAAAGGTTTTCCGCGTTTTCCCTCGGCCGCAGTGCGAACGTTGGTTTGGAGCATTTACTCTCGGGAGTTTGTCAGTTTCTTCACTTCACTTTCCTCTTCAACAGCACGTCATGCTTTGGGTTATTAGAGGTATAGGGTGACCTATGATCAAATATTGGGGTTCACCCAAGAATGGGTTTCTAAGCAGCAGTGTGATCTGAGAAAGAAGCAAGAAAGGAAAAAGGAAGGAAAGAAAGAAAATGGAGGAAAAGGAGGAAGGAAAGAAAGGAGGAAGGAAAGAAAAGAGGAAGGAGAGAAGGAAGGAACCAAACAAGGAAAGAAGGGAGCAAAGAAGGAAGGTATAAAGATTTTGAAGAAAATTCCTCCACCATAAACTACCCTTTACAGGAAACATTTTTCGAAAATTTTGATTTTCTCGAACATAGCTACCGATTTTGACTAAGATACCATATGTTTGAGATATTTTTATGGCAAATGAAATTTATATTTTGAATTTTCTGGCTAAAGCCTATGCTGTCCTGTTTACTCTGGATGACGCATAACTGGTAAGGCCTAAGAGATAGACCAAGTCGTACTATAGAAAAATGTATATCTTGCTAAAACACACAATTTATGACGGGATAACTTTTGTTGTACAGTGAACCATTTCGGAAATATTCCTCGTTATTTGTGTAAGCTTTGCAGAACTTATACTTCTGTCAAATGGAACATTGCTATTCATTCTTTTTATGTTAACCATGCAAAGAGAATGGAATCTCAAAGCTTTAAAAGATTTGACTATCGCTCAAAACCTACTGTATTCCCATATTCCTTTTGCATCTACAGGGAAATAAGCAATAAGATAATTTCTGCAAATGTTTATCTCAACTAACACGAAGAAGATATAGTAAGAGTTTGTAAGAATGGTTAATACAAGGGTAGAGAAAGTCATGTGAGTGCAACACATTAGATATTTTTGTTATGCAATTAATAAGTATATTAGACTTCTTTCATGTATCCCTTAATTACTCCACGTTTCTAATACACTCCTTTACAAAACACAGCCATGCGTGCCTCTAGAATGGAGTAGATGCCACAGATACCGACCTGTACACTCGAACTAGAAATTAAACTAACAGCACTTATACCTCTGTCCTTCTTGTCCTTAGCAGCAGGTCATGCAGGACCTTATGAGCTTGCTTTTTCATCATTCCCATTATTAGTAGAGTTGGAGCAACTAAAACTTGCCAATCGGGAGGATTTGCATACCGTTACGCTTGTACAGGGACACAATATCCGTGTTGCGGGCTCCAGTATCTAACAACGTTTCGAGGTGTGTATATCGCGTTGAATGAATAGAGGGGGAGTAGACAGTGGCTGCGGCATATGCAATACGGGCAGTGGAAACGGTATATGGACATCAATTAAGCGGGGTAACCCAAATTTATCCGAGCAGTACCGAAGTTTCACGCAGCTCTCGTTGACAAGTCTTCGTTGCGTTACATGTACCAGTGCTCATAACAAAGTGGGTAAAGTCTGTGGCCTGTATTCTGGAGGTAGCTGGTTCGATACCCGTAGCCGACTTTCCAGAACGCAAAGAGTTTTTTCTGGTGCTTTCCCGGATTGCTAGGTGAATGCTGAAGTTAATTTCATCCCCCGAATTTCCTCTCCCTGCATTTCATCTCACTTTCCACCCACTAGATCTTTCAGGATTGACACCAGGTATCTCAGGTGTTGTATGGCCAGTAAAAAGGATGCTCTCTGTGCACCTACGTCTCCGGCGGGGTAACCTCCGGATTCCTACCCCTCTAGTTTTGTGCTTCAGTTTTAGAAGAGAAATTAAGTAACAGAAAAAGTAATTGAAATTGCTTCCCAGGCTTACCTATATACGCTTCCAACCTTTAGTCATGCTTCCAACATTAGTTCTATATTTTTTTTTTCTTGTTACAGGTGTACAGGAAAACCAACTGCCCAAGCTACAAGGAGAAGTTTCTGTTTGGTCTCGAAGCTACCGAGTTCAACAAGAGATCCCTCACGTTCTACGTGTACGCGAGCGATAAATTCTCCAATACTCTGATTGGCGAGGCAGAGCTCAAACTGTGTGACGTCACGGCAAGGCAGCCAGTCACGACATGGCTCACGTTAACGGATACGGGACAGGTAAGACAATGAACGTAGTTATAGTAACAAGAACAAATGATTATTAATCGTCTATGGGGAAGAGGTAAAAATAAGTCACGGAGGGTTAACTGTTTGTAGCACCGGTATTTAATTCACTTTACAGAGAGCCAATGAACTAAGAACTGCTTGCGCGGCATGAGGATATACGATTCCACGTTACTGCTGCGATTAATATCACGATACTAACGCGGTTTTGCTCTGCTCATGTTGGCAGTGATATGGCGTGATTTAGGTATTACGAGTTATTTATTATTTTATCCTCCATTTATTCACAAAGTATATTATGGTTCAGTATATATTCTCTGCTGTGCAGCATGTATTTATTTATGACTCGTATGTGCTAACTCAGACAGTTCGTCGAGTGAAAATACGATTTGCAGAAAGATTTCTTGGTGTAAAAGTTGCAGGCCGTACAATAATCCATACATTTTATAATACCTTTCAGGCCAGGAGAAAGTGTTCAGGCTATGAAAAACAGACACGTAACAATCACGGGTATCCCAGATTCATTTGTGCTATTCCTTATCAATTTCTTTCATAGTCTATGAAAGAAAAGTGGTTACATAATTCAGGGTTGCTTCTGTTTTATGTAAGTTGACTATATCGATCAGTGCATGGGGCCAGTCATGCAAAATAATACTATATGTTCCCTTATTAGCTAATGTGTTGACAGAGTGTAAAACATTTCAATTCCAAACCCTGCAAACGACATTTATGCCTTCCAATCTAATATACAGTGACGCGGCCTACAAGCTGACGTCATTCAGTGACGTATTGTTCACCCAAAAATGAATTTGGCTAGAGAACATTTCCAGGCTGTCATTTGTTACCAATTTAAATCGTCATTAACGCGTAAAGAATTTTGAGGTCGGCCTAGAAATGCAACAGGTGAAGAAGTTCCATCCATGGCAACAATTTATTTTTGTACAGTGAGTTCAAAATAGATTTTTTTCCTTGCTGATAAAGGATGCCCAAGTACTGCTTCTACTGATAAAAGTATTGCCGCTGTTCGAACAATGCTAGAAGAATCGGACAACGAAAAATTTTACATAAAAAATTAGACCTGAGAAAACTTTCCACATGAACTGACTCACAGTCAAAAATATCGTATTCATTGGCACAGAATAACTATAGAAAAGTTACTAGGCGGCAGTTCAGATTTGGTTTGGAATATTTATTACTGGTTACGAATCTAATTTATTGTTATGAATCTAAAAACAAAACTAAATGTGGTCAATAGGACTTTTGAACGGAATCTATGCCTAAATTGTCCAAATTTGCAGTAGGAAGGCGGTTGCTAGTTTAATTTTTCTCTCTAAAACGAGCCATATCCTACTATAGTATTAGAAGATAGACGTATAAATGTCTGTTTACCGAAAATTTTTGAAGAAATTCGTGAAAAACGCTCAAAAAGAAGAATAACTTTACATTATGGCAACGCATCGTCGCATATCACAAAAGTAACATTTAGATATGCTAAAGAACTAGCATCATGGCCCATCCAATTCCAATAATTAAAGATAAAGTACTGGAATCATTTTTGTCACTGAATTCTGAAGTGGGCCAGCAAGAGTGGCGTTTATTTAAGGACAGGTTTCACTGTAAAAATGTGTTTATATTAAAGGGAAATATTTTGAAAAACACTAACATCGTTTAAACTTTTTAAAACTTTTCCTAAAAAGTTTGTGTCCCTGTCGTGTTTCAATGACTCGGAAATTAATTCGGTAGCGCAGAGGAAATTTTGCAAGTAGCGGAGAGATCAACAATGAAATTGTTGGAAAAGAAGTCGAGGAATCTGTTCCATATTGTAAACAATGTATTTCTTCAATAGTGCAAGGCAGAAAACGTAATGATTGTGAAAGCGATTATGTTGTCAACACGGTACAACAAAGGTCAAATAACAATGAAGGCCAAACAACAACGAAGGCTAAATAAAATCATTAAGAGTTTACCATTGCAAATATCCGATATACAGTGATATTTCCACACAAGTTTCAGGTAGATACTTCCTAATGTATATGCAGGACAGTCAAAATAGTATACGATAGCACATGATCAGTGATATGTTCCCAGTAGGATTGTACCACTTGGCTTCTAGCCTTGTTCTATAAATATTCCTCCTTGCAAAGTAAAACTTCAGTTTAAATATGTGTATAATGTATAGGTTTCCTTTCCTTTGTTGCAGAGAGGGACGGAGTTCGGGGAGCTGATGTTCTCCCTGAGTTACCTTCCCACAGCGGAGCGTCTGACAGTAGTGATAGTGAAAGCTAGAAACCTCAGGTTCCCGCAGGCTCGGGATTCTGGAGACCCCTTCGTTAAGGTAAGCATTCCAATTAATACCACAAACTTTAATTTAAGTCGTGTTACAGTTCACTGTGCACTTTCCAACATTATGTGCTAGCAGTAAATTACTTGGGAACAATTTAATGAAACAAGGACATAACTTCAATTTCTTTGAAGCGTTCTGTCCATCTGCTCCAAGCAAGATGGCTCCGCCGTAACTTTGAAGCTCACATTCCGGAGGAACCGGGTTCATTTCACATTGGCCTTGAAGTTTTCATGGTTTCCCCAGGTCGGTAAGCGTATGTCGCGATGGTTCCCTTTATACGAGATGGTTTGCACTTAGTAAAGGTTTCTATCTCTGCAGTCTACAAAGGATGCTGAAGAAAATCTCACTCCTTTTGCCAACCAATAACCAAACCATAGGATACAAAATTGCGTAGAAAATAAATACAGGTTTATGCTTTCGATTGTATTGGCTGAAAGAAAAAAAGGTGAGGGAATTCAGTTTGCCATATCATGATTGGCAGCCGTGCCTTATAGCTTAGTGCAGGACATAAATACAATAAAAATCGCACAGAGATAGGTCTGGGAACGAAATCGCCACAATCCTCAACTAATTATTCTGTCACCATGAACAGTTTGCAATTCATGCATAGAATTGCAAACGCTGTGAACTGTAGCTCAAGCCAGCCACAGTCTCTCATTTCATTAGTCACGGAAAAAAAGTATTTAAAACAAAACTTATATAAACTAAGAATCAACTGTTGTGTCGTAAATATGGGACCAATAATTGTACACGCACTCACTGCGCACCAAAGCCCAATGTTTGTAGCATGATGAGAAACTTCGGTAGCCCAATATTAATTATTGAAGATACAAACATGCTTCGTTCAGTGCAGAACATTAAAAGTGAGTCCACCACGGTGGACAAAAACCCTCTGTAATAATTAACGCTATTCATAGGATCTTGTCTTTGTGAACCATGAACTACAGTTACCTTGTGCGACTTAAGTTTCAGAAGTTTCGTCAATCGCTTTTCTTAGTGATTTTAACTTATGGGGAACGTCAAAGAATAAAGTGTATACATCAAATATGAACACGTCAAAAGAAATGGAGGACAAAATCACAAGAAAAATACAATCAGTCAACATGAACTTTTGCGAGTAAACCAGGATTGTTTTCAGAGACAGGAAATGTGTTCGTGTTGTAGGTCATCAATACCAACATCTGTTGTGAGGCAGGTAAGCCTAGTGTAAGTTAGTACAATAATTAAGTGTTCCGTACCCTTGACTTGCCGCTCCTTTATGCGTAACTCTGGCGGAGAGCTATTCGTAATAGAGAAAGAAATTGAATCGGGAAACTAAATTGCTTGGGAAAAAGACTCATTTGTAAATAATTATAAACTTTTTAGGCATATGTTCCTCTCCTTTTCCCAAATTTCTTGAAATACTTGTATGTCCCTTAGGCTATTATTTTGAAGTATAAATGACATTCGATACAATACAGTGGCATACAATAAACACTTACATTATCACAAAAGCATTTAACACTTCCTGCATAAAAGACAATATTTATTATTTACGTAATAGCGAATCTACCAACTAGTAACAAACGAAGGGAGGTTAGGTTGAAAGATCTACCTATGAAATCCTGCAATGTTCAAGGGTGCATTACTGTCAGCTTTAAAAACATTAATATCTGGTTGCAGATTTCTTTTTGGAAACTCAAGTAAATGAGCTTAAGCTCACTCTCTTACACCCAGTAAACTTCTGTTAAACTCAATAAATGTGTATTATATTTTGACTATAGAGTACAAATATTGAAAACTGGTTCGTATTTATTTTATTTTCAGGTGTACCTGCTGCAGCACGGTAAGAAAGTGCACAAGAAGAAAACCTCGACCAAAAGAGGGGAGAGGAGCCCTATCTTCAATGAGGCCATGATATTCAGTGTGCCTGCACACGCGTTACAGGTAAGTTACCAATAAATACCTACATCTAGGAACTCAGGAGTAAATATATAGGACAGCCATGTCCAAGCGTAGGCTCATGAGTCAACCACGGCTCGCACTACCTGCGTGTTACGTGGACTTTGTACTTACCGACACACCCCTTCACTTGCCGTGAATGCCAGCCATCGTTCTTGTAACAAACACTGGTGGATTGTAACGGAGTGATGTTGTCTGAACCCTCCATGTCTTACAAATATAAGATCAAAAAGAAGTGAGTGGACGATTTTTTTGTTGAATAGAAATATTGAAATATGAATTTACAGTTCACAAATTTAAAGGTTTTAAAAGCTTGGAAAATAACTCTTCTTTTTGACAAACCCTTGGCCACGGAACCAGAATCAGCACCATTGCAGTTGTATATGGAATTAGTTACATTCCAAAATGACACAGTTGTTAAGCGTTTGTAAAAAGCGTATAGGACTAGAGGTATTTAAACTTGCTCCTAGAAATAAACACCCTTGTCTTAGGACATTTACATGTTTGCCTCAGCATACATTTACGACCAACCTTTTTTTCTCGAATGAAACAAAATGTAAAAATCTGATGTGTTGCACTCACATGACTTTCTCTACTCTTGTACTAACCATTCTTACAAACTCGTATTCCTATATCTTCTTCGTGTTAGTTAAGACCAGCATTTGTACAAATTATCTTATTGCTTATTTCCTTGTAGGTGCAAGGGAAATATTAGAATACAGTAGGCTTTAAATGAACAACGATGTTCCATTTCACGAAAGTTGTTTTCCGAAACTCAGACACATAAAAAGGAATATCTCCAAAATGGTTCACCCTACAAGAAAATTTATTCGTACATAAATTGTGTATTTTAGCAATACACAATTTTTTGTATAGTATGATTTGGTCTATCTCTAACGGTTTACCAGTTATGCAAAATTCGTCTAGAGTAAACACGACTACAGGGGCTATAGCCAGAAAATTCAAAGTATAAGTTTCATTTGTCTTAAAAATCTCAAAGATATGTCATTTTAATCAAAATCGTTAGAGCCATTTTCAAGAAAATCAAACATTTCGAAAAATTTTCCATCTAAAGGGTAGTTTAGGGTGGGGTTATTTTCTTCAAAATCTTCGTGTCGCATCCTTGAAACACATTAGCAGGCCTTTCTTATGCACAATGTTGTCTTAACTTAAGGGACTCTGGAACTCAAAAATACCGAAAATGTGCTTGTGTGTTTAAAAACACCAACAGTAAGTTTGTTGGCATAAATAAATAATAATTACCATGTGAAGGTTATTTAATCCTGGGATATAAAGTGCTTGCAATAGTAAGTCACCATTGGGGTAATTGTTTCTGATGTGAGACTGCCTTTGTGGTTTACCAGGAGAAATACGAACTGGCTTGAGAATTTAATGTCATTCTGGCAGTTTGTCACAATAGCTCAGTGGTAGAGCGTCCGCCCGGCAAGCGGAAGGTCTGTGGTTCAAATCCCAGTTGTGGCATTGAATTTTTAAGTTCCAGTTCTACCTCTTATTATTGGTATGTTTGTCTCGAGCAGCCTATATGCATTCATCCTACCCTCAAGCTATTGATTTTTTGTAATTTAAATGAAAGCTTTCTCAGATACTGTTTCTCCTCTATGTGGAATTAGGATTGAAAAACAAACAGCAGCGCTGGATGCGGTGAAGGAAAGAGATATCATCCTCATGTAACTTTAATTAGTTTCGCGAACTTCTGTACCTTATTTTGTTTGTAATATACCCGTTAATTATCTCAGGTAGATACGCAGGGAAGGTGGGTTGTACATATTCTGTGGCAATCATTGACTTTCAAGTACATAATCAGAGAATCCACCTACCAAGTTGTCTCTACATAACCAACAAGGCAATCAGGTTATTTGAAGTCTGCCTCAGGTGGTGGTGATTCTGGCATTTGCCAATACAAGAGTAATTAACACTAACTTATCTTGCATACACAGTTATATTCCGGAATGCAGAAAACCGGAAATATGTTTTAGACAGACCCCTGAATCCTAAAAAGAGTATTTTTAAAAAACGTCAGTGTGTTTTTTTGTAGTGTTTAACGCCCGGTTTTACTACATACGGCACCACGACACTGATGATACTTGGAATGAAGATGGAGCCCCGGTAGGATGAGATGGCGGGGGAAACCGGAGAACCCAGAGGAAACCCGCCCCAGCGTCGCTTTGTCCACCACGAATCCCACATACTGTTGCCTGGGGTCGAACCCGAGCCACCTTGGTGAAAAGCGAATGGTCTAACCACTCGGTGTGTGTGTGTGTGTGTGTGTGTGTGTGTGTGTGTGTGTGTGTGTGTGTGTGTGTGTGTGTGTGTGTGTGTGTGAGCGCGCGCGCGTGTCTTTCAAGGATGCGACACAAGGATTTTGAACAAAATTCCTTCACTCTAAACTACCTTTACATGAAAAATATTTCGAAAATTTGTTTTCTTAAAAATTGCTAAATATTTTGATAAAAATGGCATATTTCTAAGGTATTTTTATGATAAACGAAATGCATATTTTCAATTATCTGGCTACAGTCCTGCTTACTCTCGATTTTTGTATAACTGGTAAACCGTATTTACCTGTTATTACTCTCAAGTTTCAAGCTGTTGGAACAATTGTTCTTGTTTCTTTTGTCGGTACTCCTTCCCTTCTTTTCACCCCAAATGCTTGTTACCAACAAGGAAAACTTGAATATGGATTTCACAAAATATAACTATGAAATTTTGGGTTACACTTAATTATGGATGTAAAAATCTGTAGTAAGACCAATATATATTTTTGGAGCTGTGCATCAGCGTATTGAAATTCGATGGATTGTCGTTCAATGAAATACGTAAGGCTGTTTTTAGGAATAGTTTTTACATTTTTAGAGAAAGTCATGCGAGTGCGACATATGTTGTTTAAATACGATATAATGCGAAAGGCTGTATGCTAGGGGTTAGAGATTTTGCTAACATCTCATATCGAATTTTTGGTTGCAATAAAGGAATACCCCTTTATGATTGTACTGCGGACTGCTACCTGCTCAACATGGGATCCTTCTGTTAGTGTATAACGGTTAGTAATACGAATAGACATCACTTAAGTTAGGTGATAAATGTAATATAATTTAATAAATTAGCTATTTAAATTGCAACTATATTTAATATGCTGTTGATGTTAATGTGAGACAAAAGTAGATGTACTAGATGCAATTTGATAAAAGTAGATATGCTATTTAGCTTATATTAATCTTGTTAGAATGAAAGTGTTTACGAAGTTTTATTACTCGCGGCCTAGCATCAGTCTGAGAGCTATAAGGTAATATTACTGTTCTCACAGGATCTATTTTATAGATGAAACAATCAATATTGTTTTAATGAATGTTTTAAACAATTTATTCACACTTAAAATGTGATCGCTAAATATGGCGGACTTCTTCGCTAACAAACAAAATGGCTAGGCACAGATAATGATTGTGAAAAATGAATGTTCTTTTCCAATCTCGCCGCAATTAACTGATCACAATCAATTACTGAAGAATAGTTCCCTTTTACGTCACAAAATTTCACAATTAATTATTGTCTTTTCGACAATTATTTCTCGTCGTTATAATGTCGATCAAAATCATTTCTTCCTCCTTCGTTAGGTATATCACACATGAACAGGAGAAGTCAGCCTACGCTGCCTATAATTTAACATGGTTATTTCAGGGGGCTTTCTGTTGCCTCTACATTTACAATTTGAATTATTTCAGAAGGTTTACACGAAAATACTGCCTCGAATTCGAGGGTGAAGAATTAAAATATTACTAAATTTTAGCATTAGAACCAAATATTTAAGTACTCTATTTACTGACTATGAAGAATCGATACATTTATGGTTTAAAATCAAATGTTTCTGTAATAATGAGAACCGTAAGTTGCCGTGAGTCGCTAAGTGGCAAATCCTCAACTGCTACCGCCTAACCCTAACCCTGTCGCGGTCTTAAGTGTAACGGAATGCCGATAGTTGATCGTAATAAACTATTATATAACATAAGTGATTGTAAGACTGTACAACACGAGAGACACGAATTTTGAAATATATTCTCCCTTATCAACGCAATGCAAACTACTTCCTAATCACTCCACCGAGGTTCCTACGTTATACCTTGTCAAATCTTAAGCACCTTATTTGCTAGCGAAACCTTACATTTTACACTAACTTGCTAAATTCTTTCTGAACGCAATGAGTTCTAATTATCCGAACCTTGAGCTAATGGATTTCTTTTTGGTCTAACTCACCGGAATGCCTAATTGATGTAGCTACTGACTCATAGCTTTAGTAATTCGGCGTAAGGTAGCCACTTCACATCAACACCGCTAATATATTACGTAGTTCGCGCAGCACGTGGAGAAACGCGTATGACTTCGCGCGCTGTCGGTAGCGAGAGATATTTGTTGTTTATGAGTTGTGCAAGATCGGTTATAACATCTGCATTAAATAGCTTCTATTTAAAAGAGCAGCTTTAATTTTGATGTCTATACGTTTACAATCATGAATGGCGCATATTAAATACAACAATTTAACATTTAGAAAGTTAAACATATGCGTGTGTACTTGCAAATCAGACTGGTGGTTCGTTTTCAAAAAAGGAATTTACGTGCTTTAGAGTGAATTGTACACTTCACAAAATCTTCTACTTTTTCTGACACTGTTTTAGGCTTCTTTCTGTTCGTACACAACCATTTTCTTTGAATTCCTTGCGAACATGTACAACGTTGGTTTCTGATAAACCAGTATATTTTGAGGTTAAGTTTATTAAATTATTCATAAGTACACACGGATGCTGCTCAATTAGCTTGTGAACTACTTTAGCTAAATTTTAGACAAATTTTAGAAGTGTAAACATTTTATCTGCTTACATGTCGCCTACATCATGACTCCCCACTAAGTTTCTACTTAATGTTACGAAATCTTAACCTCCTAATTCGCAAGTCACAGCTTTTACTCTGTGACTTGCTAAGTTGTAAGAATTATTTTTCCCATTATAATTTTTAGAACTTTGCGTGTGTTTCTATACGCAATTCGAACTTAATCCGAAAGTTGAGCTAATGTATTTTTTGTCAACTGAATTCACCAAACTATTACTTACCTTAGATGGTCTGACTTGCAACTAATTGCTTAGCCTTAACACGAAATTTGGTTCTTCAATTCTCTACAAAATGGTAACTATTGACTCTTGAGTTATGCATTGATTTTAACTGTGTCTGTCTCCCTATAATTGTATTTATAAAATTACTGCTAATCTTACCCGTAAATAATTCCGGTATCAAATGTACATAATTGTGAGACAGTGTTCCTTTGTAAAACCTCATAAGAAAATTTAAAATACAAAGGCTTTGGGAAATCGTTAGTCTTATGTTATGGACAAATAACGCTTCGAAAAAGTGCGAAAAGAAAAGAGAAATAGAAATCTGTATGCGAAAAATAAACTAATATATCCAGCGCATCTGTAATTCAAAATAATTATAAATCGTTATAAATCACACTGAAGTTTTGTCATTGTATATAAGTTAATGTAGCTTTTCCGTCGCCAATACCTGCAGATAGGAATTTTTATGCTAAGATCGACCGAGTAAGAACCGTAACAATAAGCAGAAGGTCCTGCCTCAGAAACAACATTACTACATACCAACATACTAAATTATTACGTCACAAAGGAACACACATATATAGTGTCAATTTATAGCAATGTTCTTGCACAACGTTTCCGTGGTGCTGATCATCTTGAAGACAATCACTAGATAGATACGTTCCCCTCCTCCTCTGTAACTAGGACGTCTGGAATATGTCATCTCCGTCTGCTTCATCTGCTTATGCTCATTAGCAATTCCATAACTAATGGGGGAAGCTGCGCTTCCGGCACACATAGGTCAGAGGGTTGGTTCTGCAACCACGGAGCCCTAACTCTCCTAGCTTTTGTTTCGTGGGTTGGCATTAGTTGTCCACCTACTCTGGAACCACAAGTAGTTAACATGTGTGTAGGTGTACTCTCTTTACCGCTAACCTTTAGAACTTAGAGGACATTCTATGCTCCACCCCAAAATCAGATATTTAATTTTACCACGAGTGCAGGTTGCCTGCATAAAAAAATGCATTTTTACAGAAGGATTAGAATATGTGTGTGTGAGAGGGAGAGATTTGATGTATTATGTTCACATATCTATCTACCATCGTTTACTTTTATACAGATTTTACAAATAATTCGTACGAACTAATATAAATAAATAAACTCTGAAAAGTTCCATTCCGGTACCTAATTTCTTACACCAAATTCCATGCATTTATTTATAAACTACAACAAATATAAATCTATAAAACAATTTTTCAGATAAACAATTAAAAATAACAATAGCAAATAATAAAAGAAAGCAAAAACAAAATGAAATACCAATTCAAATACAAAGATATACAAATAATACTTATACATCTTATTACTAGGGCTCGGGTCTTTGGGTAGATGCATATTTTGTTTGCGTCCTTGAAACTGAATTTAATGTTCTGAATATTCATGGTGGAGCAAATATTTAAGAACGCATATTTTCTGATGCTTTTATGCCAAATATTTTCGGACATTCACATAAATTATACAAAAATAGCATGATCATCGATCATCATCATCATCATTATTTTGTAGTTTGTCTGGGTTGGCAGACAAGGATATTTATATAGTATAATTTAAAAACCGCAAATTTTGTCATTTTAAACTAAAAACTCAGTTTGGCTCAGGGTGGCTGATACACCCTACTATCTAGTTGAACAATTAAGCGCTCCGCTGCTAAGGAAGCTTGGTAAAATGCCACCTGAAGCTGTTGGGACAGCATATATGTAACCAAGTGTACCATTCATACCATATATTTGGACCGCTGCAATGCTTTAAATTTAATTTCTTAATTTTTTCTCGAGTTGTTCAAATAAATGAGGATTTGTTTTGTATACGATGTCCTTAGACTGCCCCAAAAAGTATTAGACATCTGCAGAGTGAGAGGGTCATACCATACAATTAATTAATATCTTCAAACACAGCCGGTCATTAGTCAAGCATTAATCACTCTACCTTCAAACACTTCCCTGGCGTTATATAGACATCCCTCTACTGTGGGAGGAATAACCCAATCTTGAAGAAATTACCCATATAATTTATTTTGCCTTAGCTAATTAAAACACTCATGTGTTACATTCACATAACTGTCCATCCATTCATCAACAAATTATTCCTAAAAAAGAATATTCCTATCCAGTTCATATTAACCGAGATAAACATTTGTAAAATTGCCTTTTTCCTTAGCGGTACAAGGGGTATAGGATAACACAGCATTAAGCGATAGTCAAATCCTGTAAGAGCTGATGTAAGTATATATGGTGCCTTTGCAATTCAGTTCTCTTTGCAGGACTAGGAATAACAGACTCCGTTAAATATTAGAAAATTCAAACAAATAACAAGAAACTCGGAAACATATAACATCACAAACACTCATTTGACATGAATTGCGTGCTTTAATGAGAACTATACTTTTTATAGTTTCCGAAAATAAATTTTCGTCAACTGCAACATCGTTGTTCATTTTTTTATGTTAACTGCGCAAAGAGAACGTAATCTTAAAGCTTTAAAATATTTGACTATCGCAGAAAGCCTACTGTATTGTAATATTCCCCTTACACCTACAAGGAAATAAGTAATAAGATAATTTGTACAAATGTTTATTTCAACTAACACGAAGAAGATATAGGAATAAGAGTTTGTAATAATGGTTAGTACAAGAGTAGAGAAAGTCATGTGAGTGCAACACATATGTTTTTCTGTTACAGATAATCTCTATTAAACTGAGTGTGTCCTCAAGGCCTGAACCCTGTTTCCACCCCTTGTGTCTATTTACTTCATTAGCTAGTTAACATATATTATAATTTACTGGAGCGTTTAAACACTAAAGTGCCGGTGTAGCGTCCTCGTTGCATACATATTATGATGCCCTCAGGAAGTTGCATATGAAATGCTTCACTGTGACTAAACCGTATTTTCTGTAAAATTAATTTGTTGAGAGACGCAAATGATACGGAAAAAGTGACGAGAGAAAATGTCAGCGCACAGCGCGACCCAATTAGAAACCGCCTGCCTGTCTGTCAGTCAGTCCACGCATAGTAAACTGGTAAACCAGTGAGGTAGAAACTACGGCTCATTTGACTTTCATGTCATGAGTTTTCCGCAGCATATGCCGACAGTATCATAATTATACAGTTGTTCCGACTTTTCTAGAGCTTTGAGCCAAACGGCTATAATCGACCGTAAACAAGAACTGTCACATTATTTGTCGTTATACGAAGCCTTTACCATTCCACTGGTTGCTTTAGACCACGGTGTAATAAATTATGGGTTTTTTAAATTTAATTTACACAAAAACCGTTGATTCTATTGAAACACGCCAAAGGAAAAAGTCATTTATTCAATTTTCTATGAATATAGAAATAAATCAAGAACCTTCAATCAAGAATAATTCAGCCAGGTGATCATAAATTTTTTGATAAAAATATTTTTTTCTAGAAAATTATAAACTTTTCAACATTTTGGTATTAGACTTTCTTGTTATTCACAACATCAAAAATTCGCTGTTAAAGTCTGACGAATGATTTCACTTTCACCCTGTATTGATTTTGAGATGAAGACGTTAAAGTTAATTGCTTGATTAGTAAGACAGGTAGCTGCACATTTATATCATTTCCCTTGCTTACGTTCCGTGTTTACGATAAACTTTCTTCTGAAAAAGAACGAACTTTGGAAGCAATTGTACGACAGATTCTCTTCACATTTTGAAGACCTAACAACATTTGACACCAAAATCCAATTATTTTGAACTTTTGAAGTTTCCATGTAGTGGGGCTAGAAAATATGAAACTACTTGCATTGCAGAATTCCACGACCGTAAAATGTTCCGAGAAAGAAGGGTGGGAATTATTTAGGTATCTGCCCTGCTGTGAACATACGAGATTGCGTTTATTTTTATCTAGTTTGATGGCAGTCTTTGGCTGCACTGATATCTGCGAACAAACATTTTCAAACATTCCAACTCTCCTTAACTTGCCTCGGTTGAGCACCGTTGCCATACACAGTGGAGAAAGTACAAAAAACTAGGGAAGTTAATTAATCGGTCGTTGAGTTTAAAAACCTAGCCGTGATAGGCTGGTAAACTCGGCTAGCAAAAGATAAGCATTGGAGGTCCAGGAAAATAGTTATTAAATCCGCAATGCTTTAAGCGTAAGCTTGTTTCTTCGGCCGATGTTACACACAGTATTTCTCAGGTTTCCGAAGATGAGAGAAGGGAACATCTCTCAAGAGCAGCATCAGGTATCTGTAATGCTCTTATCTGAAAGTGTCAGCCACACTATCTCATTTTCTCCTTAGTACGGTCACCCGCCACACACACACGTCGAGCGTTGTGCTGAGGGTGAACTAAATGTGTGGTTCACACTGCTGTAATGATATTAAAAAGCACTTTCTCTCGTCCATCTACACTGCCTTGTGCTGGAATTAGCAGGATTGGATTCAACCTCAACTGTACTCTTGCCTATTAGAAGTTGAGAATTCCGTGTAATTCACCCGAAATCAATTTTAACATCAATTTTAGCCGATTGCAAAGGTTTTGAGGTTCCTTAAAAATATAGTACGGTATAGCACTATCAGAAATATACTATTTTAGCACGGGAAATATTGTATTCGCCAAGAAAATTCGATATCGAGATTTCACTAGAAATAATTTGTGACGGTTTCTTTTAATGTCACTTTATTTCTTCTGAAACTGTTGGCGAAGCGCTAACACTATTAAAAAACCACTGTTGCACATACATAATTACAATTCACAACTCTTCTGTTGTATCGTAAACTTGTACTCACAACTGTTCTGTCATTGACAGTGCTGCGGTAACACTTCCCAATTGTTCGGAACTGACTGACAATTAACTGAGCCTTGTTGGTCCATTCCTGTTGCTTATACCGTAACCTTGCACTTGACTTATCCTCATACCACAGCAGGGAATAAGAAATACAATAGGACTTTAAAAGGGACTATCTCAAGAATTTTCGCAGCCCGTGCTACAAGGATAGTAAAAAAGTGCCAAGTTAAAACTCGTCCACTATATTCCACAACAGCGCATTCTATGCACTCGAAATTCCTTGACTCTTGCAGAACAAAACCCCTGCAATACAAAATCTGTAACAATGTATGCAGCGGCGTTTGTCGCTAAGCTTACACATTGTTATGTTGTTTACCGACCCGCGAATATTAAGGCAATGCTGTGAGGTAACTAAATACCTAATATATCTGTGCTTGGCCGCCGCGACAATATGTTTCGAGGTCCCTTGATCCTAAAAGAATTGAAATACGTTCCTCTATATGTAAATAGCATAATTTAAAAATAAATACTGGGCTAAATACTGGTACCAAACTTGGTAATAAAGTCCAGCGTCTTTCAAGAGTACAACCCAAGGTTTTCAAGAAAATTTCCCACCTCAAACTACCTTTTACTTAGAACATGTAAATAAAACATCTTATTTTCTGAAAAATAACTTAATTATTTTGATGAATTTACTATATATTTACGATATATTAATTAATAATCAAATGTAAATCTTAAATTTCCTGGGAATAGTCTCTAAAGTCCTCTTTATTAAGAATAACATTTGCGTAACTGTAGCAAACAAAATCTTACTAAGCCAAAAATAAAATATAGATCTACTTAAAGCACCAGTTTGTTAAAATATATTTTCTTGGAAACAGCTATTTCCTATATATTCCTTCGTTTTTCTCTGGCTCTCGCGTTCCCCTCTTGAACTGCTAAGAGAACGAAATTTCAAAGACAATACATTTTGTCACAAAAATATCTCAAACATATGGCATTTCAATCAAAATCGTTAAAGCCATTTTCAAGAAAATCTAAATTTTCCGTATAAAGGGTACTTTAGGGTGCAGAAAATTTCTTCAAAATCTTCGTTTCGCATCCTTGAAAGACGAACTGAGTTATACTGTCCACAGGCAGACAGACAGACAGAGACAGACAGACAGACAGACACACACACACACACACACACACACACACACACACACACACACACAGAGAGAGAGAGAGAGAGAGAGAGAGAGAGACCTTTTCCTAAAAAATGCTGTTTTTGGGTTCAGAGGGTCTCAACATATTTCCAGTAAAATCTCGACACCGAGTTTTTCGATGGAATACAATACTTCCTCTACTTTACTATACGTAGCAGAGAAAGTAATGAGTCGATGTATTAGCTACGATATGGCATGGAAAGGAAGTCCTCGCAGGTGATAAACAACTCCAGTATTCGCCCACCGTCCAGGGAAAACCACAAAAAATCAGGATCGGACTTAGCATAAACTCGAATCGAACCTGGACCTCCCGAACCAAGCCTCGCTTTGCAATTTCCAGTAATACAACCTCGCTGTGAAGTTTTAAAAAGAAAAAAAAAGTGATAATAAATTATCAAGTAAGAAAAGGCAATCAAAGTTGTGAACTAAATTTCGCTCTCTCTCTTCGCTAGGATTATGAACGAAAAAACTAATCTGTAACAAGAATCTTAGTAGAAAACTTTAAATCGACTGTTTATTCAACGAGATGAAAACAAGATGCAAGAAAACCTCATTAATCACACTTGAAAATACAAAACCTTGTACCTACCTGCAACAGAATGCAGTAATTCTTCACAACTGCACGCAATATTTCACAATAAGTGATGGATGGAAACGGTCTGTCAGCTAGACGCCAGCTAATTTCATTTAACCTGAAACACAATATCATCACTTAAATAGATTGCACCAGTAGCTGCTATTTATGTGGTCGTTAAGTAGGAAACACCATTGTTTTGTTACTCTTTGAAAGAACAAGAGAGAAATGCTAATATCTTAAGTTTATTGTTCCATAAACTAACCTAGGATTTCAGTAATGCTCAACTATATCAAACTTTAAACAAGATACGCAACGCTTTCCTGCTTAGCTCCTTGTTAACGTGACCTTATATCTATACTACAACATTTAATATTGTGACGCCGACACAACAAATACGACTGTAACTTGGTGAAAATTACGTCGAAAGATTCCTTTACATACTGCAACAAAACAGCAAAATCCAAAGTCAGGTTAATTTTCTACAGGGGCGTAGCTTTGGGGGACGCTAGTGTGCCGAGCGTTCCCCTTATTTTTCTGTGTTTGTTTTATATTAATCAATTATTTTACACAATCATTTAGCACGGATTTGGCAGTTATATTTAGCTAAAATAGCAAACATAAAACTTTACAAGTCAATCCTTCCGTTCTAAAACAGCGGCGTACGCTGAGACGAGTCAGCGTTTCACTGCCTGTATGTTATATGGCTAGAACGGCCTCCTCGCTAGCGTCAAGCCATATGCTATAGCGCGGTTCTGACTCTGGAGTATTGCTGAGGTGCTGTCAATTGTGTTTCTTTGCGAATTAAGTTGTTGTACATAAACTCAAAGTGCGTGTGATATTTATATCATAAGAATGAGTGAGATACAACACCAGCTAAGATGCTTTTTTTCTCACTCATGGTCCTTTTTTTTTTTTTTTTTTTTTTTTCGAATTTTGGGAAATGAGTTGGCTTTCTTTTTTTCGCACTATATGGCTTGTATTTTTCAATATTTTTGTAACTGAGAGTTTTACTTTATTATTTTTTGTACTTTAACAATTCACAGAAATGAACTTAAAAGGAAGTGAGGACTAGTTTTTATATTCAAAATCGCTGGAAATTCGCTGTTTTTTTTTTTCGCAAAATAGGCTAATTTTGCTGCAATCTGCACTCATCGCTCAAATTTGCTAAATTCGATTAAATTAAATTATTTTGTTGTTTAACGACGCTGTCAATTGCCAGGGGCACATCAGCGTCGCCGGTGTGCCATAATTCGAAAAGATAATGGGAAATCGCTTTAATATGTCTGTCGCCTTAATCGTTAATGCGAAAGAGTTCCCCTAGTTATAGCGCTCCCATTTTTTTTATTTCACGCTAAGCCACCGCTTTTCTATCACTTTATTGTCCTCTAAATGTTACTACATGTGCAGAATTGTTCTTCTGATAATTTCTTTCTCAGTCTTTCTTTCAAAGTCTTTTTCCAGTTTCTCTGTCGTTTATATCTTGACCATTGCGATACAATCACTCGACAACACATACGTATTCACTGACAGGCTGGCCGACTCACTCTCGTAACTAAAATCTAACTCTACACGACAACTTACACAACTCAACTCAAACTCACTCAAAAACTAAAAGCTACTGTCTTACTGCTCGCGTTGTCTATGGTCCTATTTATATTGGAGCCTATATCACGTGTCCTTTCGAAATCTTTCCATGCGTACGTGTGCAATGAGTCAGCGAGAATCAATGAGAAGCTTCTGGGCCCCTGTTGTTATTGCGCCGCCACGACCACGCACGCACACACAACCGCTCCAGTGCCCCTTTCGTCCGTATATTGTTGTACGACCAATCTCACAATACATTCAAAAGAAGCTAAGAAAAGCGTGTTAAAGAGGAAAAATCCGTTAAATACCAACATTGGCATTTAAGTTCAGCATCACCCCTATCATAAGCTATCTTTACATGGAAAATTTTGCGAATATTTTTCTTTTCTCAAAAATGGCTCCAACGATTTTAATTCAATTACCACATGTCTTAGATATTTTCATGACAAATGAAAGTTCATCCTTAATTTTCTGCGAATAACCTCAGATGTCTTTATTCTGGATGACTTGCATAACTGATAAACCGTAAGAAATAGACGTCTTACTCTACAGAAAATGTAGATTTCGTTAAATTACACAATTTAGGTCAAACATGTTTGTTATTTTTATATTATGTACTGTTTTGAATTTTCTAATAGTTGTACTTTTCTCAAATAGGAAGTCACTAATCTCTCTCTGTTAGTCGTGCAAAGGGAATGGAATGTCAAAACATAGCGACCAACTCTTAAAATATATATTTGTAAGAATAATGTATGCAAGAGTGCGTAGAGAATGCCATGCGAGCGCAATACATCAGTTATTTTTCAATAATATTTGACCCCGTGCTTCAGAACGGCATAAATAAATTAGCAGAAATGGAGAAGTGTGTAGGGAATTTAACTCAAAGAGGAATAATTTTGCCGTTTAATTCCTCTATATCTACTTCCTCGTGTAGCGTTTCTAATTTCCTTGATGTGAAATTTCTGTTCCTCAAGACATTACGATACGGATCGTCAGTGTTATCGCTCTCGAGAAAGGAACTCAATTGAATTATATGCTACATGGAACGGTGAAGTGCGGAGAAAGATCAGCATTTTGCATACCGAACCGATGACATTTTAAATGAAAGGAAATGCTCATTGGAATATAAAAGACAGTTGAACTCTAATGGTGCTTCTTGGCAAAGATGTTTTCGTTAAAAGGAGATTAAAGGCATTGTGCCGCTAAATTTATGAACAATTATCTCAGCAACTATTACTTCATCCAGTTTTCAAACTTTCTCACTCTCTCTTAATAACAAATAAGAGCTGTTCAATAAAGAATCACTATACTGTTTTGTCAGTCATAATTTCTCACGCTAGAGTTCAGTCTAATGGTATTATGTAACAAACACGCTGTACTGTTTTATTGTTGGCACTCCTGGTTCCCGAAAGTTCAGTATTACCTGCCGCAAAATGGAGATGACGTACGACGTACAATATTCAGCTTTGAAATTGTGCTTTGGTGTTAGCAAACCTTCAGCTGAGGCCTATTTAGTGTTACAGGAGGCCTGTGAAGAGTCTGCTATTCCCTACAGCACAGCTCGAAGGCGGTTTGTATTGTTTAAAGAGGAAAGCAATCAATTTCAAAGGAAGGTAGACTCAGTGTAGACGCCAGTTAATGCTTTTATGGAAGAAAGAATCAATAAGACTACTGTCATTGTGAAATGAACGACCTTAAAACATGTGACTATTGCTCAAAGCCTACTGCATCTATAACAAAATCAGCAGTAAGATAATTTCTGCAAATATTTATCTCAACTAACATGAAGATATAGGAATAAGAGTGTCTAAGAGTGGTTAGTACAAGAGTAGAGAAAGTCATGTGAGTGTAACACATCAGATTTTTCGGTGATGTACTCCTGGGGAAACACATATGGTATTTCTCAAATAACAGTTCTATGTAAACACGAACAAGGACGCAGCGGGAACAAGACGAGGGTTTTAGAATCACAGCCCCCGAGCGTTTAGTGAAAGATTGCGTTGAAACCAAAGAATGAAATGCTCATCTCGCGTTAGAGACCTCCTTTTTTCTAATTACAATGTGCTTGTCTAAGTTCCCTGGAGGGAGAGCCCAGCAAACAAAACCCAAAAGAGTTTTGTATTCTCGTCGCAGCCCACAGTTGAATTACTGTAACAATTTTTCCCTTTCTAATCTCATATTCGCTAAGAACCAACATTATCTAATATAATTTATAAAGGATACTTTTGTTTCTAGACTTTAGCGGCCTCTATTGGAAACTCAAATCTAGTGCGTTGCATAGTAAAACGGATAATATAATAGCATATTATGCAACGACACTATAATGGGTATATACTTCATACGAACGTCTTAATTACCATTATAATTAAATTTCATACGACAATATGTGCCCGACTATATACCTAATTTTACAGTTTAAATATTGCAAAATATTATACATTCACCAGGAACAATGAATGACCTACATATTGCATCAGCTGATATTTGGAGTTCTGCGCAGGCGCTAAACGATCGATTCGTTTTCAGTATGTCACAGCTGCATGATGAAAATAATAACCTTGTAATGCTACGTAACACTGAAAAATAGAAGGCAAATTTAACATATTGGTTTTTAGACGAAACTTTATTTCATGTATAAGTTATTTATTGTTCAGTTAGTGAAATTAATTTGCGGGACTGTGCTTGGTGCAATATTCTTGGAAGCTGATGCTGTATTGAGGTTAATTTGTGTGTTTTGTGTAAGTTATATCTTACTTAGGCGGAGTAAGTTGCATCTCACTGTCAGTAGTGTCCGACATTTTAGCGTTTTCTAAACTCGCGCTAGTAGCGCTTCGAGAATTAATCGATATTGGTGGAACACCTTTGCTTTAATGAAAGTTTTAACTTAAGGAGGTCCATTAAAGGATCACTATCGACTTATGATTAATAAACTTGGGTATGGTCGAGCTAAATAATGATCTTCATAAACAGAACTACTCTTTCTCAATAAAGGGACATGATTATTTAATTAAAACAATAGTGACAGGAGATAATACACCAAAGCCTTAGACTTCTATGTGGGCACTCCATCACTACGATAGTCGGGGCAAGTTCATAAGAAGCAGAGGTTATCTGACAGGACAGAGCGGTGAAAAAGAGGAACATTTTATCTCAGCGGATGTCCATCTGGCCGAGCACGCCGCGTACAACGATTTTATCTTGTGCATCTGGTGCCCCACCCTGATACAATTAGATTCTTAAAGAGGATACCGTCAGTGCAATATAACCTTCCTTAACACAATTATAGACAAAAACCGCTCAAGAATTAGATCTGCAGCAGACTCTGCTCTGTGTCTTTGTGAGGCTGCTAAAAGACTTCACCTAAATGTCCTGTGAGAGAATTCGTGAATGACTGGAAAAGTGACATAAGGTACAAAAAAGTTAGTCATAGCATTTCAAATAACGTGTATAAGCAATTCATTCTCTCATTTCTTAGAGGCAAGTTTATTTTTTGAAATAAAATAATTTATACAGTGACAAAATGACAAAAATCCGTCCGATTACTTTTCTATCACTTTATTATCTTATAAAATGTTACCACAAATACTTTTCTTCTTGTAGATACCGGGAATTGAACCTAGGTATCGTACTTTTGAAGTTAAAATACTACCATAATTATAATTAAGGGATTTTACAACGCGTAAAATTTCGTTCATGTTTCGGAATACTCATGTTAAAAGAATACGAGATTTCTATTTAAACGTATACTATTTCACAACTATTGCAAATTCCAAGCAAATCTATAAGGAATCTTAGATTTTAATCTTTCATAGATATACAGTAGTGCATTCCCTACAGAGTTGCTAATGCGCATGAGCGAACAGTAATTAAACAAAACGACAACTTTGAGTAGATTTCCGAAAGGTCTAATTATTACACGAGCAGTGTTTATGACGCCTAAAAACACGATTAACGAGGATACCTTCCGAGAATTCAGAGGTGTCTAACACGGCTGACTTAAACATCCTTCCATAAAACACTTTAAACAAGCCAATTAGCATTGTTAAACAACGTCAATTTATTCTCGGAAAACCACCCTGTCTCGTTTCCTTTCTTGGATAACAGGGAGCACTGCGTGTTCGTTCTAAGCAGTATATCTATAGAACTCTTATTAGGGCGCCTGAAAATTATTGAGCGATTTCATAATCCTCTCATTTCACCAATAATTAACGTAAAATGTCATACCACCATTTGAAGGAGAAAACTTTAATGTTTTGTGCTGTATATTTGATTTTCATTTGTCATATAGTGAGGAACCTGTACACTGTTTTTGTAAGGAAGTGTATGAAGTTATTTCCGTATAAATTGCAGCCTGATGACCCAACAAAGAGGGAGAATTTTATGGTCATGAATTTTATGGCAACACTTTGTGCACATGGTCACCCCGTTGACCTGACCTGGGTGATTTCTTCCTGTATGGTTACATTAATGATAGTGTTCACATAACCTCCATTTAAAGCGACGTTGGTGGTATTGAGAAGGCAAATTATCAACCTTCAAGAATATCACACAAGATCTATTTTAGAGTTTGTGGTTGAATGGTATCCCAGCTGGACATCTGATCTAAGATGAATGCACAATTTCAAAGTTTCTCCTTTCCGTGGTGGTATGACAACTTACTTATGTTAAGTATCGGTGAAAATATAGCTTTATGAAATCGTGAAATAATTTGTAGACATCTGTATTCGAGTGGATTCAATGAAAAGGCTATAAACTAGTGATGGGACGATACCACTATTTCTCGATACTCGATACTGATACTGATTTTGAGCACCGATATCCAAAATATAAACTCGATAACTTGTTCACTAAATTATCTTACTTGTAATTTTCGTGTATAACTGCATGTAATCATTTTTATTGCATGCTAAATCCGAAATTATTACTGTTTAATATTCTTTAATTCGCATTATGGCCGCGGGTAAGTGAGCCAGGGTATTGCAGAAACGTGATTTAGTGGGCCAGCTAAGCATTTTTTTTTCTTTCACAACTCAGTTAACGCTGCATGTTATATGATAGACCTACTCCTCCCATTTTTGTTTTCGTTTGGACAAGAGGCTATGGAATGCTGCGTTCCTTCACTCATAGAACACAGTCAAGTTCTATCAAGATTCAGCAAGTCTTTTGGGACACGTGCGAGGCAATAACGTCGTACTTATTTCATTCCTTAACTAGCTTAAAGTTAAACACTAAAGCTTTCTATAATTCAAAACATAAAAATTTAAACATATTGAAAGTTTATCTCAAATTATTAAACATATGAGCACTTCAATATGTAAGGACGGCATAGGAGTTGGTTCGTATATGGAACCAAGTGTAAAATTATGTATAATGTAACATAATAACCGACGGCTCACATCAAAAGGAAGCTCGGGGCCGGGCTGTTCCACACCACTGCCGGTAGGTGCACCAAAGGCGCTCTAGGTCAGGCTGCTTCGCGCGACAATTTGTGAACACGTGACAAGAGTCAGAGCGGCAGCACCAAAAGAGGTTTTCGAGATTATTCGGGAAGTGTCTGGTAGCTGGCGTATTTATAGATGCTCGAGAAAGGTCCCTCTTATGTGATCCTCAATTTTTAAGGAGGCGAGAGAGTGAGCAGTAGTTAGTTAAAGATAAGAATCGTCGGGGTCAGTCAGTTTTTAGTGTGAAACAACTGCGCAAGAGAAACGGTGCATCATGAAGGAAGATAGCGTAGCAGTTAATGAGTGTTGAGTGATTGTATCGTCCAAATCAGGTGTATGATGGACAGAAAAAGTGAAGAAAGACAGAAATGAGTGAGTCAATAGTAAGAGAAGAAAACAATTGAGTGTTCTAATATCACGAAACACTAGTCGTTTTTCTCACGGTATTATTAAAATGAGAGAACAAGTGAATATAGATGTTAAATACTAATTGACTGTCCATGGATTAAATTTCAAATTGATACAAATTCAAGGATAGTTTGTATAAAGAACTGCCATGGTTTAATGTACTATAATTTTTTGTTATACGTATCTTTTATTTGTGGGATATTTACTGGAGAAAACGCTCACACTCCAAACTTCCATTTACGTAGAACGTTTTAAAAAAAAATCTATTTTATAAAATGGCTCTAACGACTTTGACTAAACTAGTATATGTTTAAGATACAAGAGTCACTAGATACGTATTGAGAAAGCAAAATATGAACAGTCACAGAAATGTTTTGTTTATCCCAGTTTGATAAAGTATTCTCCCTGGCACTGTATACAGCGCTCCATCTTCTGGAACCACGCCACTGTTTCTGCCACTCTTCGTATGCAGAAACTGTTTTTTCAGGGCTACAAAATCGGTGACCCCAAAATCTTGGATTAACTAACTCTTGAGTCTTAAAATGACATTGCACATATGTTTGGTAAAGCACAGCTTTTCCTGAGTGAAGGAAAATTGCATTAGAAGACACACCTTGTTAAAGTGGTTTGACAAACTAACGATGTTACCACTCTCGGGAAGCCAGGAAATAAATTATACAACCTGAAATTACAAATCTACAGTGTAAAACGAAATACACCACGAAAATCAGTTTAACCCAGAGTGAAATTGAATTACTGTTTAAAAAGGCACGGACTGCAAGAATTAATCCTGACTATGCGGTAACAGTAAATTACAAAAATTAACTTTGTGCTGCGAACCACAAGTCTACTTAGCGTACAATCATCACGTGGTTTGAGCGAACAGTATTTCAGACACAAGATTGCGTCTTATCATGCTTAATTCGATATGAATGTACTTTTAACAAATATATCACACACTACTAAGAGGAAAAAGTTAAAATTAAATAAATTAAGCTACTTACATCCAACTCATTTTTTCTCGCTCGCTAGATAAATAGATTGCGTAATTTTATCCACGAATCTTCTATCTTCCCTTTCGTCACTACATTTCATTTCATTCTCCTTCATCGTGATACCGTAATTATTAACGGGAAGAAATAAATTATTAATTAAAGAAATTGCATCCCGTTAAAGAACTAATCATAATAAATAGTGTATATAAGTTAACTAATGTAACATGAAAGAAGCCAAAATTAACAGATTCTACGAGAAATAGGTAATTAATAATTCATGTTGAGGGAAATCATTTGTAAACGAAACCAGGTAGCAACATTAGCCCAACACATTTTGGAAAACTTTTTAGGAAGGTCTAATACCCTTATAAACTAACACAGGCTTGAATTATCAGGGGTCCGGATTCGATTCCAAGGGACCGCATGTGGTATTGGTGATGGACAAAGCGGCGCATGAGCACGTTTCCTCCGGGTTCTCCGGTTTCCCCTGCCATCTGTTTCCCCGCTGCTTCGCCGTCATTCCATATATCATCAGTGTCACCTCCTGCGGTGCCGTTTGTAGTAAAAGTGGGCGTTAAACATTACCAAAAAAGAACTTGGCTTCAGACACTAGCTTGTGAATTTCGACGCAGACTTAGCTACCAAATACTACGCCGTTTGAACGTGGTTTTAAAAGTGTTTAAATTTGCTATAGAATTTAGCGCACAGTAACGAGCCTTAGTAAAAACGATTTAGCGGCTAACACCAGTGAACGTGCGCATAAACTTCTACACTTTAGTGCAG
Source organism: Tenodera sinensis (assembly GCA_030765045.1). NCBI lineage: Eukaryota > Metazoa > Arthropoda > Insecta > Mantodea > Mantidae > Tenodera > Tenodera sinensis. Next base: position 37,535,424 of record CM060970.1, read on the forward strand.
TTTAAGCTTTTGATTCTTACAATAAAGGTGAATTTGATTTTTTTTAACTCACCGGTCAGCAACTGTCAGTCTTAATTGATAAATGTTACAACTTAAACTGATGTTGCCTTTAAAAATAACACCCACGCATACCCTAATATCCAAGTTTTTTAAAGTAAAATCTAGATCAGGCAAAGACATAATCATCACACTTGTTGCTAAGTGGAGTATACGTCAGTTGCACCAAGTGGATGACTTTAACCGCCATACTAGGAATTGCGCCAGGGAGGAGATGCTAGTGTGACATCAACTCGTACCGCTTACTCTTCGTTCCAATACGTCACACCACTTGAAGCTATATTCCTTTGCACCCGTCCTGGATATGCTGTGTTTGCTTGCTCCTCGAGAGGCTACCGACCCAAGATGTTGCATTATAAGTTCTTCTGGTGTAGGTAATCCTCTGAGAAAGAAGGAATTGGCTAAAAGTATATACACCGGTAGAAGAATTACTCTCGGAAAAACTTTCTTTAAAAGAAGTGTTTTACACACTAACAGAATTACAACTGCTAACTCTTGCCACCTGCGTTTACATAGCCACCACTATATACCGTTGTTCAGAACACTTTCAGAAACTCATCACGTGGCAGCACAATTAGCCGTTCCTCTCTTGTCGCAATTAGCCCAAGAACACCACTCACTGTCACAAGCAACCGACCTAAGAAAACCCAACGGAAGTCTAAACTACTGCACGTTAGCGTGGACTATCATAAGTAAGTGTAGACTACAGTAATTGTTCGAGTAGAATTAGTCAGTTCAGAACCTATCCGCAATACCTGTGCGTTTGCTGTGTTGCATACATATCAGGCGTTAACTCGTGAAAATGTCATGAAAATATCTTAAACGTACGGTATTTTAATCAAAATCCTTAGGGCTACTCTTGGGAAAATTGAAATTATTCAAAAATTTTGCTTGTAAAAGGTAGTTTGAAAATCCTCGAGTCCCATCCTCGGAAGATGTTGAACTTAAATATCAAATTTGGTTTTTAACGGAATTTTCATTTTTTGAGTTATACAATTCACAGTATAACTCGCAAAAGCGCACACAGGACGATTCTATAATTGTTTTGCCTTCAAGGGGCCTCAAAACATATTTGTAAAATTTCGACATTCAATGTTTGAGTGTGGACTATATAATTTACGTAATGGATACATTAAAATCAACGTAACACAGATTAGAAACAAACGGAATGAAAGGGAAATTATGGGAATTCAATAGTAAATGAGAAACCACTCCAACATTCGCCTACCGATCGGGGAAAGCTGAGAAAAACCCAAGGCGGTAATGACGGGAATTGAAACAAGTTACTGCGTAGTCAGTTCGCTCGATAAAATGCTCAACTTAATATTTAGTATAGAAAAATGTTTCCTCTACGCCCTCTTATACAAATAATTCATACAGTTTTCCGTATGATTGACTTAGGAATGCAACGTCATACATTCACACAGTTTTCTCTACTTGCTTTTCTTCCTGTGTTCTTTAGAGATGTTCAACAGTGATTTCGTATAATGTTTTGCTGGTGTTTTTATTTGTTTCGTTTACTCTGGGTTCTTTATAATATCCAACCTAAGTCAAAGTTGTAGTAAAAAAAATAAACCACTGGCAGCGCCTGGTATTTCAGCTAGTAATATTATAAAAGATACAAGTTTTGTTTGAGACGTTAAAATTTGGAGAAAATCACTCGTTCGTAATCAGCACACTTATAAAGCAATTAGCAATCCTGTCATCAACAGACCTACTCCGACAAGACGTCCTTCGCAAGCTCAAAGGCTCTAAGCTCTCAATTCCAATATGTTTCCGTACTGGTTAACAGCCTTATCTAATAACCTTAAGCAATTGATACTGGTGAACTACAAGACACTAGAAGCAAAGCGACACATACAGAAGGGAAGCGGCAGAATCTGGTTCAATGGAGACCACATAGAAATCAAGTAGATCAATTAAAAATTGTAATATCTAAACGTAGTACACAAAACATAAGGCTCCTTGCAGTATCTATATACATAAAATCTGATGTGTTGCACTCACATGACTTTCTCTACTCTTGTACTAACCATTCTTACAAATTCTTATTCCTATATCTTCTTCGTGTTAAGATAAACATTTGTACAAATTATCTTATTGCTTATTTCCTTATAGGTGCAAGGGGAATATTAGAATTGTTGCTACGTTTAGTAGGCTTTGAGCGATAGTCAAATCTTTTAAATCTTTGAGATTCTGTTCTCTTTGCACGCTTAACATATAAAAAATGAACAACGATGTTCCACTTCACGAAAATTTTAAGTTTTCCTTTTAAGGGAAGAAAAACACCAAATTGCATACAATTATGAAATAATGTAGCATTGTGACGGATATTTAAGCATTGAAAGATTAAACACGTGAACATAAGGACCGTCTTACAGCAAAATAGTGTGATTAATGACTTTCGTGTGAATTACGACTGAAGTGACCGAATGACTATCGCTTAAACCTACTGTATTCCCAGATTCCCCTTGTACCTGAAAGAAAATTAACTATTAAATAAGATAGATCGAGGAATAAACGTTTAGAAGAATAGTTTTACACGAGTAGAGAAAGTCGTATGAGAGCATACATCAGCTTTTTAATGTCATTTATACTTTTCCTGTAATAAGTTTCTGTCTGTCTCAGTGTTTCTGTGCCACGTGAAATCCACCGAGCGTGCAGAGCTGGTCAAAGCCTATTTGTATGAACTTCAAGATGAAATAATTAATTTAATTATTTTTATCGTGGTAGAGAAAAAGCCACGGGCCCTTCTCTTCCACTTTGACTTCATCAAAGTAATTAGGGCATACACTGGAGCGTAAACAGAAGAAATGAAATAATACTTGAATATCTCACAGTGGAAAACTTCAAAACAAAAACTGTAGACTGTCTTGTTGATCGAGTGGTCAGCTTTCTGACTTCAACACAGAAGTCACGATTTTGAGTTGCACATAGAGGGAATTATTCTTCAGTTAGATTCTAGAACTATTCACTCTGACCGGAAAATTGAGGTTATTTGTGGACGTTCTTTAACTGTTAAAAGTTCTCAGTGTCCTATTCTATATAGATCGTGAAAGATCGTTTCTTTTTGCTGAGAGGCCTCTCTGTCAGGTTTGAGGTTCTTTTACATATAAATCTACGATACGGGACCACCAGCTTCACTTCACTTCCAAAGGAAGCCATGCTTTTGCTCCCGAAAAAAAACCACCGCCCTCTTCCGGATTTGAACCCGTGACCTTGGGAACTTAGGATACTTAGCGGTGAAAGATCTACCCAGGAGTTCAAAGCTCCCCCCTCCCCTAAACCCAGGGTAGGCGGCAACTGGTGCACACTCCTTCCGTAGGGTTTTCCATTAGAATAATATCTTGTTTGCTAAAAAGGCCCCCATGCTGTTACTTATGGGCCGGAAGTGGATGCGCCACTTACGCGCGTCAACTCATCCGGGAAGACTACCGACTACCTAGGTGGGGCCGCTGGATGTCTTGCTTATCGGCTATTAACTCTGTAGGTTAGTGCCCAAGAACATTAAGGCGACTCACAACCCTGCCTTGACGAGTCAGGGCGTTCTCAATCTTCGATGACTATTGGGAACCACTGCCCCGCCGAGACCAAACCAATCCGAACTGCTCCCATACGTGTGCGGCTATAATGTTACTACTAGACCACCCCCAGTGAGTGGGTTGGCTCAGGCGATAACGCTTTAGACTCGCATTTGGAAGGTCCCGCAGTCGATCCACGGTAACTGATCATTCTGATGAAGGTTTTACGTTTTCCTTGGTCACTAAACGAATGCTGGGTTGGTTACTTTTCTTCACGTTTCACTTCATGATGTAAGGGAATATATACCCAATAACTTTGTATAGTTACCGAGCGAAGCAGGTTGGGAACTTGGCGTTCTTTGTGCGATTTTAAAATAGTTGCCTAGAGGAAGCCAACAAGTGGTTTTATAAATCTCAGGTGGACAAACAAACATTTGTGTGTGGATTAAAAGAACAGCATGTGTTACGGTTCATTAACCTAATTAAAGAAAGGACTAGTAGTGGTTAAAAAGAGGCTAACTCCTTCGTAAGGATATGTGAAATAAGCCAGTTTAACCGTATTTGCTTGTCATCGATTGCCTTCGCCCACAAAAACCTGAGATAGTTAAAGAGTTAGGTATCTGCCTATGATTCATTCAGCTCTGCCGAGAAAGCCTGAAGAAATGCAACGACGAGGCAAACGGTTCAAGATATTCCCGTTACAATGATCATTCTCATCCAATCCAGTCCTTCAGGACCAGAAGCGTCGACGACAAAGGCGGGTACGGTGTTGCTATCTGTAACTGCTGTTCTCTGCGTAGGGATGGCGCTGTGGTCGTTTACACCCACAGTCCTCCAAGATAAGCTTGGATTCCAAATTCAAAATTTTACGAACCTCCATATTGGACCCCTACACCAGCAGTGCCCAACGGAAGTTGCACACTGAATAAACAGCCGCTAAGGAGCAAAATCTTGCTACTTCCTTACAACCTACTACCTCAATCTTCACCCGCCATCCTGCAAAACCCCACATTCCGTCATAAAGTGGTTAAGCCCTTAAAAGGGCAGGTACACGCATGACACACCTCGGGCTGTTCTCAGCCTGCCAACTGGTAGTCTAGTCTAGTCTAGTCTCCGGTGTGTTATTGTGTTTGCTCTTGTGTTCCAATCTGAATGCAAAACTACAAATACAAGACACGATTATACATTTCATAACCCTAAAGAGAAGTAAAAAATCGGTTAAAACTTAAAAAGCTAATCGGTCAAGTGATTAAAAAATCTGATGTGTTGCACTCACATGACTTTCTCTACTCTTGTACTAACCATTCTTACAAACTCTTATTCCTATATCTTCTTCGTGTTAGTTAAGATAAACATTTGTAAAAATTGCCTCATTGCTTATTTCCTTGTGGGTGAAGGGGGATGTTAGAATACAGTACGCTTTGTGAGATAGTCAAATGTTTTAAAGCTTTGAGATTCTGTTGTCTTTGCACACTTAACATAAAAATGAACGATGATCCATTTCACGAAAGTTCTAAGTTTTCCGAAACTCACACACATAAGAAGCAATATCTCCGAAATGGTTCACCCTACAAGAAAATTTATTGAGACATAAATTTGTGTATTTTACCAAGATCTACATTTTTGTATAGTACGATTTGGTCTATCTCTATCGGTTACCCAGTTATGCGTAAGTCGTCCAGAGTAAATAGGACTACAGGGGCTATAGCCAGAAAATTCAAGATATACATTTCATTTGTCATCAAAATATCTCAAGCATATGACATTTTAACCAAAATCGTTAGAGCCATTTTCAAGAAAATTAAAATTTTCGTAAAATTTTCCATGTACAGGGTAGTTTAGGGTGGGGATATTTTCTTCAAAATCATCGTGTTGCATGCTTGAAAAACATTAAACTTAAATACTAACTTTGGTTTTTAAACGACTTTTCGTTTTTGAGTTATGCTGTCCACAGGCTGACACACAAACACGGCCTTTTTCTAAAAATGCTTTTTGTTTTATTCAGGGGATCTCAAAACATATATTACCGGTGAAATGTCGACATCGAATTTTTTGGGCCCGCCTCTGTAGCGTGATGGTTAGCGTGTCTGCCTCACGTTCAAGAGGTCGCGAGTTCGAACCTCGCTTAGGGTAAGTTATCCGGGTAAGGTTTTTTTCCGAGGTTTTCCCTACCCTGAGAAGACGAATGTCGGGTAACTTAAAGCTCCATGGACCTCGGGCTCATTTGAGCATCATTTCACCCATTGTCCGATATGACACAATGTTGGAGGACGTTAATAAAAAGAAAAAAAAATCGAATTTTTGGGTGGAATACAATACTTCCCCTACTCACGAGTAGAGAAAGTAAAAATATCAGTTGTTGAAACTTCCATGTCCAATATTCGATGTCAGACTTTTCGATGTCGGAGGTTTCGATGTAGGTTTCGATGTCTGACGTTTGTATATCGAAGTTTCGAAGTTCAAGCTTCGATGTCCAACATTCGATGTCCAAGATTCGATGTCGAAGTATCGATGTCGAAGAAACGATGCCATAGTTTCGATGTCGAAGTTTCGATGTCGAAGTTTCGATGTCGGTTTTGGTGTCAAGGTTTAGATGTCGATGTTTCGAAGTCGAAGTCTCGATGTAGATCTTTCGTAGTGAAATTTTAGTTCTCGTAACTTCCATGTCAAATGTTCGATCTCGGACGTTTCGATGTAGGTTTTGAAGTCGGACGTTTGTATGTCGAAGTTTCTATGTGGAAGTTTGGATGTCGAAGATTCGATGTCCAAGTGTGGATGCCCAAGTAGCGATGCCCTAGTGTCGATGACTAAGGTTCGAAGTCGAAGTTTCGATGTCCAAGTACGATGTCGAAGTTTCGATGTCGAAGATTGGATGTATTTTCGATGTCGAAGTGGCGATTTCGAAGTGGCGATGTCGGACGTTTCGATATCGGACGTTTCGATGCCGAACTCTCGATGCCGAACTCTCGATGCCGAACTCTCGATGCCGAACTCTCGATGCCGAACTCTCGATGCCGAACTCTCGATGCCGAACTCTCGATGCCGAACTCTCGATGCCGAACTCTCGATGCCGAACTCTCGATGCCGAACTCTCGATGCCGAACTCTCGATGCCGAACTCTCGATGCCGAACTCTCGATGCCGAACTCTCGATGCCGAACTCTCGATGCCGAACTCTCGATGCCGAACTCTCGATGCCGAACTCTCGATGCCGAACTCTCGATGCCGAACTCTCGATGCCGAACTCTCGATGCCGAACTCTCGATGCCGAACTCTCGATGCCGAACTCTCGATGCCGAACTCTCGATGCCGAACTCTCGATGCCGAACTCTCGATGCCGAACTCTCGATGCCGAACTCTCGATGCCGAACTCTCGATGCCGAACTCTCGATGCCGAACTCTAATACTGAAATATCAGTTCTCAAAACTTCCATGTTCAATATTCGATGTCGGAGGTTTCGGTGTCCAAACTTCGATGTCGAACACTCGATGGCAAACTACCGAGCTCGGACTTTCGAGGCCAGTGTTTGGATGATGGAATTTCGATGACGGTCTTTTGATTTCAGATTTGCGAAATCGGACGTTTCGGTATCGGATGTTTCGGTTTCAGACGTTTCGGTTTCAGACGTTTCGGTTTCAGACGTTTCGGTTTCAGACGTTTCGGTTTCGGACGTTTCGGTTTTGGACGTTTCGGTTTCGGACGCGTCTGTGTTGAAACTTCGATGTGGAAGTTTCGATGACTAAGTCTCGATGTCGAAGTTGCGATGCCGAAGTGTCGAAATCCAAGATTCAATGTTGAAGTTTCGATTTCAATGTTTCGATGTCGTTTTGATGTCGAAGTCTAGATGTCGATGTTTCGATGTCAAAGTCTCGATGCACAACTTTCGTAGTGAAATTTCAGTTCTCAAAATTTCCGTGTCAAGTGTTCGAAGTCGGAAGATTCGATGTAGGAGGTGTCGATGACGGACATTTGTATGTACAAGTTTCAATGTCCAGGTTTCGATGTCCAGGTTTCGAAGTTGAGGTTTCCATGTCCAAGTATCGAGGTCGAAGTATCGCGGTCGTAGTACGGAAGTCGTAGTATCGAAGTCGAAGTATCGAAGTCGAAGTATCGAAGTAGAGGTATCGATGTCGAGGTATCGATGTCGTGGTATCGATGTCGTAGTATCGATGTCGAAGTATCGGTGTCGATGTCGAAGTTTCGATGTCGAATTTTAGATGGCGAAGTTCAGATGGCGAAGATTAGATGTCGGTTTCGGTGTCGAAGTATAGATGTTGATGTTTCGATGTCGAAGTCTCGATGTAGAACTTTTGTAGTGAAATTTCAGTTCCCGAAACTTCCATGTTAAGTGTTCGATGTCGGACTTTTCGATGTAGGTTTCGATTTCGGACGTTTGTATGTCGAAGTTTCTTTGTCGAAGTTTGGATGTCGAAGTTTGGATGTCGAAGTGTCGATGTCGAAGTGTCGATGTCGAAGTGTCGATGTCGAAGTTTCGATGTCGGAGTATACATGTCGGAGTATACATGTCGAAGTATACATGTCGAAGTATCCATGTCCAAGTATCCATGTCGAAGTAACCATGTAGAAGTATCCATGTCGAAGTATCGATGTCGAAGTATCAATGTCGAAAAATCGATGTCTAAATATCCATATCGAAGACTCGATGTCAAAGTATTAAGATGTCCAAGTTTCGAAGTCGAAGTTTCGATGTCCCAGTTTCGATATCAAAGGCTCGATGTCGAAGTTTCGAGGTCACAGTTTCGATATCGAAGTTCCATGTCGTAGTTTCGATTTCGAAGCTTCGATGTCGAAGTTTTGATGTTGGAGGGGCGATGTCGAAGTTTCGATGTCGAAGTTTCGATAACAAATTTCCATGTAGATGATTCGAGGTCGAAGATTTGATATCCAAGCTGCGATGTTGAAGTTTCGATGTCGGAGTTTCGATGTCGAAGTATCCATGTCGAAGTAACAAATGTAGAAGGATCCATGTCGAAGGATCCATGTCGAGGTATCGATGTCGAAGTATCAATGTCGAAAAATCGATATCGAATTATCCATTTCGAAGACTCGATGTCAAAGTATTAAGATGTCCAAGTTTCCATGTCGAAATTCCGAAGTCGAAGTTTAGAAGGCGAAGTTTCGAAGTCCCAGTTTCGATGTCGAAGTTTCATGTCGATGTTACGATTTCGAAGTTTCGATGTCGAAGTTTCGATGTTGGAGGGTCGATGTCGAAGTTTCGCTGTCGAAGTTTCCATATAGAAGTTTCGATGTCGGTTCGGTGTCGAAGTCTGGATGTCGATGTTTCGATGTCGAAGTCTCGATGTAGAACTTTCACCTCTCGAAACTTCCATGTCAAGTGTTCGATGTCGGACGTTTCGATGTAGGAGGTTTCGATGTAGGAGGTTTCGATGTAGGAGGTTTCGATGTAGGAGGTTTCGATGTAGGAGGTTTCGATGTCGGACGTTTCTATGTCGAAGTTTGTATCTCGAAGATTCATGTCGAAGTATTGATGGCGAAGTTTCTATGTCGAAGTATCAATGTCAAAATTTCGGTGTCGAAGTGTCGATTTCGAAGTGTCGATGTCCAAGTGTCGATGTCGAAGTGTCGATTTCGAAGTGTCGATTTCGAAGTGTCGATGTCAAAGTGTCGATGTCGAAGTGTCGATGTCAAAGTGTCGATGTCGAAGTGTCGATGTCGAAGTGTCGAGGTCGAAGTGTCGATGTCGAAGTGTCGATGTCGAAGTTTCGATGTCGAAGTTTGGATGTCGAAGTTTCGATGTCGAAGTCGAACATAAGATGTCGAAGTTTTGATATCAAATTTCTATGTAGAAGATTCGATGTCGAAGATCTGATATCGAAGTTTCGATGTCGAAGATTCGATATGAAAGTTTCGATTATTAGGTTTAGATGTCGAAGTTTCGATGACGAAATTTATGTCGAAGCTTCGATGTCGAAGTTTCGATGTCTTGGTTTCGATTTCGAAGTACTTATGTCGAAGTAACCATGTCGAAGTATCGATGTCAAAGTATCAATGTCGAAAAATCTATGTCGAAGTATCCATTTCGAAGACTCGATGTCAAAGTATTAAGATGTCCAAGTTTCGATGTCGAAATTCCGAAGTCGAAGTTTCATGTCAAAGTTTCGATGTCGAAGTTTCGATGTCGAAGTTTTGATGTCGAAGTTTCGATGTTGGAGGGTCCATTTCGGTTCGGATTCGAAGTCTAGATGTCGAAGTCTCGATGTAGAACTTTCGTAATGAAATTTCAGCTCTCGAAACTTCCATGTCAAGTGTTCGATGACGGACGTTTCGATGTAGGAGGTTTCGATGTCGGACGTTTCTATGTCGAAGTTGCGATGTCGAAGTGTCGATGGCGAAGTTTCTATGTCGAAGTATCAATGTCGAAGTTTCGATGTCGAAGTTTCGGTCTCGAAGTGTCGGTGTGGAAGTGTCGATGTCGAAGTGTCGATGTGGAAGTGTCGATGTGGAAGTGTCGATGTGGAAGTGTCGATGTCGAAGTGTTGATGCCGAAGTTTCGATGTAGAAGTTTTGATATCAAATTTCTATGTAATTGATTCGAGGTCCAAGATCTGATATCGAAGTTTTATGTCGAAGATTCGATATCGAAGTTTCGAAATCGAAGTTTTGATGTCGAAGATTCGATATCGAAGATACGGTATCGAAATTTCGATATCGAGGTTTCGATGTTTAGGTTTAGATGTCGAAGTTTCGATGACGAAGTTTATGTCGAAGTTTGTGTCGAAGTTTCGATGTCGAAGTATTCATGTCGAAATAACCATATAGAAGTCTCCATGTCGAAGTATCCATGTCGAAGTATTGATGTCGAAGTATCAATGTCGAAAAATCGATGTCGAAGTATCCATATCGAAGACTCGATATCAAAGTATTAAGATGTCCAAGTTTCGATGTCGAAATTCCAAAGTCGAAGCTTCGAAGGCGAAGTTTCGAAGTCGAAGTATCGATGACCCAGTTTCGATGTGGAAGTTTCGATGACGAGGTTTCGATGTCGAAGTTTCGACGTCGAAGTTTCGATGTCGAATTTTCTATGTGGAAGTTTTGATGTCGAAGTTTCGATGTCGAAGTTTCGATGTCGAAGTTTCGATGTCGAAGTTTCGATGTCGAAGTTTCGATGTCGAAGTTTCGATGTCGAAGTTTCGATGTCGAAGTTTCGGTGTCGAAGTGTCGGTGTGGAAGTGTCGGTGTCGAAGTGTCGATGTGGAAGTGTCGATGTGGAAGTGTCGATGTCGAAGTGTCGATGTGGAAGTGTCGATGCCGAAGTGTCGATGTCGAAGTGTTGATGCCGAAGTTTCGATGTCGAAGTGTCGATGCCGAAGCGTCGGTGTTGAAGTGTCGGTGTTGAAGTGTCGGTGTCGATGCGTCGGTGTCGATGCGTCGGTGTCGATGCGTCGATGCCGAAGTTTGGATGTCGAAGTCGAAGATAATATGTCGAAGTCGAAGATAATATGTCGAAGTCGAAGATAATATATCGAAGTCGAAGATAATATGTCGAAGTCGAAGATAAGATGTCGAAGTTTCGATGTAGAAGTTCTGATATCAAATTTCTATGTAATTGATTCGAGGTCCAAGATCTGATATCGAAGTTTTATGTCGAAGATTCGATATCGAAGTTTCGAAATCGAAGTTTTGATGTCGAAGATTCGATATCGAAGATACGGTATCGAAGTTTCGATATCGAGGTTTCGATGTTTAGGTTTAGATGTCGAAGTTTCGATGACGAAGTATTAATGTCGAAGTATCAATGTCGAAAAATCGATGTCGAAGTATCCATATCGAAGACTCGATATCAAAGTATTAAGATGTCCAAGTTGCGATGTCGAAATTCCAAAGTCGAAGCTTCGAAGGCGAAGTTTCGAAGTCAAAGTATCGATGACCCAGTTTCGATGTGGAAGTTTCGATGACGAGGTTTCGATGACGAGGTTTCGACGTCGAAGTTTCGACGTCGAAGTTTCGACGTCGAAGTTTCGACGTCGAAGTTTCGACTTCGAAGTTTCGATGTCGAATTTTCTATGTGGAAGTTTTTATATCGAAGTTTCGATGTCGAAGTTTCGATGTCGAAGTTTCGATGTCGAAGTTTCGATGTCGAAGTTTCGATGTCGAAGTTTCGATGTCGAAGTTTCGATGTCGAAGTTTCGATGTCGAAGTTCGATGTCGAAGTTTCGATGTCGAAGTTTCGATGTCGAAGTTTCGATGTCGAATTTTCGTTGTCGAAGTTTCGATGTCGAAGTTTCGATGTCGAATTTTCGATGTCGAAGTTTTGATGTCGAAGTTTCGATGTTGGAAGGTCGATGTTGAAGTTTCGTTGTCGAAGTTTCCATGTAGAAGTTTCGATGTCGGTTCGGTGTCGAAGTCTAGATGTCGATGTTTCGATGTCGAAGTCTCGATGTAGAACTTTCGTAATGAAATTTCAGCTCTCGAAACTTCCATGTCAAGTGTTCGATGTTGGACGTTTCGATGTTGGACGTTTCGATGTAGGAGTTTTCGATATAGGAGGTTTCGATGTCGGACGTTTCTATGTGGAAGTTTCTATGTCGAAGTTTGGATGTCGAAGATTCGATGTCAAAGTGTCGATGGCGAAGTTTCTATGTCGAAGTATCAATGTCAAAGTTTCGGTGTCGAAGTGTCGGTGTCGAAGTGTCGATGTCGAAGTGTCGATGTCGACGTTTCGATGCCGAAGCGTCGGTGTCAAAGCTTCGGTGTTGAAGTGTCGGTGTCGATGCGTCGGTGACCAAGCGTCGATGCCCAACTCTCGATTTTTTTACGACTTTCTCCACCCTTGTACTAACCATTCTTACAAAGTCTTATTCCTGTATCTTTCTTGTGTTAGTTAAGATAAACATTTGTACAAATTACCTTAATGCTTATTTCCTTGTAGATGCAAGGGAATGTTAAAATACAGTAGGCTTTGTGCGATAGTCAAATAGTCAAATGTTTTAAATCTTTGGGATTCTGTTGTCTTTGCACACTTTATATATATATATAATTAATAACGATGATCCATTTCACGAAAGTTCCAAGTTTTCCGAAACTCACACACATAAGAAGGAATATCTCCGAAATGGTTCACCCTACAAGAAAATTTATTGAGACATAAATTGTGTATTTTAGCAAGATCTAAATTTTTTGTAGGATATAATTTGGTCTATCTCTAACGGTTTACCAGTTATGCAAAAGTCGTCCAGAGTAAATACGACTACAGGAGCTATAAACAGAAAATTCAAGATATACATTTCATTTGCCATGAAAATATCTCAAACATATAACATTTTAACCAAAATCGTTAGAGCTATTTTCAAGAAAATCAAAATTTTCGAAAAAAAGTTTCCATGTAAAGGGTAGTTTAGGGCGGATCTATTTTCTTCAAAATCTTCGTGTCGCATTCTTTAAAGACATTAAACTTAAATACCAACTTTGGTTTTTAACCGACTTTTTGTTCTTGAGTTGTTGTCCACAGACTTACAGACTGACACACAGACACACACGGACCTTTTTCTAAAAATGCTTTTTTTTGGATTCAGGGACCTCAAAACATATATTTCCGGTGAAATCTCGATATCGAATTTTTGGGTGGAATACAATACTTCCCCTACTTACCAGTAGAGAAAGTAAAAAGGCTAAAAGACCATAAGTTACTTGACGAACCCAATTTCGGCGACAAACCGCAGTACCTTATTTATAAGCATGGGGTCATCGCGAAGAATTGACCGCAGTGTATTGCCCAGGCCAAACGACTGGCGCTCATGAGCAAATCGCGGACAATCCTGCAGAACATACGACACAGAAAGTTGTACGCCGCACGTCGGACCTACTGGGGCCGGGTCGCCACGCAAGAGATGGCCCTGAGTGGCGCATAAGCATTTCGAAAATATGCCTTATTTGTTTAAATCTTTCAATGGTTATACTTTTGTCAAAAAGTAAATGATTATCTGCTTTTGTTTTTGTCCTGTACATTCAAGCAGAATAAAAGTTGAAACGAGACTTCGACTTTTAAAAGACTGAAATATTAAAAAAGCGAATAGGTGAAAAACCATTTCTACAAACGTCAATCTCCATTATCATGATGCAGATACAAGAATAAGCTTTCGAAGAGTATTTTCTACAAGAGTATAGCAAGCCATCGAGTGCACGGGGTGAGGTGGGGTGGGGTGGGGTGGGGTGGGGTGGGGGTGCTGGGGTCCTTAGACGTGTATTTCCCCCATACTTACTATAGATAAGGAGTAGGGAAAACAAAAGAAAGAATCCCCTGGTACCGACATTCATGCAAATCGAAGGAAGATGGGGATTTTGAACAGGAGAAAGATCCAAACCCCCTCTAGCGAGAGTAATTAGAATCACAGCTGGATACTGTACCGATGGAGACTTGATCCTGAAGACGTAGCTTTTTTACTAATTACTTGGCATTTTCTTCAAAGCGTCGCATCCCCAGCCACGCAGCGTCCACTGGATATTTCGAGATGAGAAATCAAGTGGGAGGCGAACAAAGAGTTACGACAGCTGGGGCAAGTTAAGTGTTGGGTGTGAAAGAGCTGCACCCCAACCAACGTACTGTTGTCATGACAACCATCCCCAGCTTTGTGGATGATATGGGTGACGTCACGTAATTGCCAGTGCTATTTCAAATCTAATGTTCGTATCTACGGGGAACCACGAAGTTTATTCCCTGAGATAAACATATACCTGCTCGTATTTGGTAAATTCAGCCACATCCAACGCTTACAAACATCAAACAATCAAATAGGAGATTCTCAAAGTATTATTGTCTTAATTTTTAATGTTTGTCTGGCATTACATATTGCTATAAAACATAACAAAAAAGATCTGATGTGTTGCACTCACATAACTTTCTCCACTCTTGTACAAACTATTTTTAAAACGCTTATTTATCTATTTACTCCATATTAATCATGATAAATATTTATATAAATTATCTTATTGCTTATTTACTTGTAGATGCAAGAGGTGTATGGGAATACAATAGACTTTAAATGATAGTCAAATGTTTTAAAGCTAATCATTATTCAATTCTCTTTGCATGGCCAAGAGATAAAAATATGAACAACGAACTCCCATTTGAAAAAGTATAAGTATTGGAAAACTCAGACAAATAATAAGGAATATCTCCGAAACGGTTCACTTCACAAAGAAATGCATTAGACGTAAATTGTGTGTTTAGCGAGATCTAATTCTTTTTTTTTCTTCAGCAAGATTTTTTTTTTATTTCTTACGGTTCACCAATTATGCAAAAATCATCAAGATTAAATAGGACTACATGGGCTATAGCCAGCAAATTCAAAATATAGTTTAATTTACTGATAAAAATATCTTAAACATATGGCATTTTAATCAAAACCGTTAATCTTTTTTGGTAAAACCAACATTTTCGAAAAAATTTCCACGTAAAAACTAGTTTAGGGTAACTTAATTTTCTTCTAAACCTTCCTGTCGCATCCTTAAAAGATATTAAACTTAAATATCAACTTTGGTTTTTAACAACGTTTCGTTTTCGACATTCTGTTCACACACGCGCGCGCACCTTTTTCTAAAAATGCTTTTTTTATTCAGGTGCTTCAAAACATATATTTCCAGTGAAATCTCAACATCGAACTTTTGGTTCGAATACAACACTTCTACTTACTATACGTAGTAGACAAAGTAAAAATCAGGAACATAATGCTAGTAAGATTTTTAAGTAATAAGAACATTTAATTTTCTAAGCTTCGAAATATCATGTACAATGGAAATAGATGTAAATAATAAACTGAATAAGTTTAATTATATAACAGGAACATTAAATAGACTTTTTTAAAATAAAACCAGAAAAGACTAATGAAATTCTACAAGACGATGGCAGTTTCTACAATAACTTATGAATCCGAAACAGAATACCAGAATCAGCACACAACTATTTACCACGTGGAAGAAAAAACAGCAATTTGGTAGCAGCAATTTGGAGCCGGAACAGATGAATAAAGGATCTAAACCGTGAAGAAGTAATATCTCTTTAAAATTATTTATTTGAACATAAATAAAATCTTTCGTGAAATGGAACGTTGTTCATTTTTTTATATGTTAAGCGTGCAAAGAGAACGGAATCTCAAAGCTTGAAAATATTTGACTATCACACAAAGCCTAGTGTGTTCTAATATTCCCCTTGTACCTACAAGGAAATAAGCAATAAGATAATTTGTACAAATTTTTATCTCAACTAACACGAAGAAGATATAGTAATAAGAGTTTATAAGAATGGTTAGTACAAGAGAGGAGAAAGTCATGTGAGTGCAACACATCAGATTTTTATTATTGAAACCTCGGTATGGAATTTCTGAGTTTAATACAACACATCCTCTAACCTCCTATAGGTATGAACTGAAGTAAATAAATTAAGCAACGTAATGAATATAAATTAGAAGCTGGAAATTAGCGGCTGTATACTTTGTGTTTGCTACAGGCACTTAGTAAAATCATGTAATCAAAGCCATTCACCATTTTAATGCTGCAGTTGTCATGTAATTGCTGTTAACTCGCAACACATAAATTAAACATCATACGAAAACCTGAAACGGCAAACAGTTTTTCGCTTAAAGCCACTCCATAGAATGGCGGTTAATTGACGTGTTGTTTTTCATCCGTTATCGATAATTATTCCCTCCAAGTTGACGAACCTTTAGCAATAACTACGCTAATTAAACAGACAAATGCAGAGGCAGGGAGAATATTGACGCTTATCGCGTGGTGCAACACTTGCTGCGTTTAGAATGAACAGTCAAATTGCTACAAACGCAATGTTTAAAACGTACAACAAATTTGGGAATAATCTCCGAAATTCTTTTCATTCCGAATAACTTTTGTATGACTGGTAAACCGTAATAAATAGATAAAAAGTTACTACACAAGAAACCTAGAACTCGTTAATGCACAAAATTTGTTAAATTTTTCGTGGAATTAACCATTTCCGAGATATATCTTTTTATTGTTCGGAGTAACCGAGGTAAGAAGCAAATGTGTCGATATTGTACAACTAATTAGCAGCATAATTAATTCACTGAGCTTCATAATTTTGCTACACTCAATTATATTTCGAAAATATGTTGCCTTTACTGAAGCTTTATTAAAGTTTCCTCCCCTGCTGATCCCCAGAGGAAATAAGACAGACTAGGAAGTAAGTGTATAAGAAAGTAAGTCATTTTGGAGGTGAATGCTGCCAGAGGTCTATTTTAGCAAGATAATAACTTTAATAGGCGACGCACTCGGGGACTTGACTAGAGGTACTTAAAGTTAACTGCAAGACCCTGCTTACGTGAGAGTGAGTGAGTCGAGAGCAGCGAAAATATCTGCACGGCAGTTTAAGATTAAAAGGGAAAGAGGACTGCGAAGAGGGTTGCTATGGTTACAGGCGTCGCAGACACAGGGTGAAGGAAGGTATAGTCTCCCCTGCTAAAAAACGATTGGCTCTCGGCCAGTGTTACCAACCCTTTCCTTGTAGGGGTGTTTCAGATACAATGTCACTTAGTTTCTACATGTAGATTCTTACTTTCTCTGCCGCATGTCTAAGGTTTGTAGCAGAAGCACCGTGTTACACCCAAAATTCAAAATCGAGAAGTGTAAGTCGGTTAAATATTGAACTTGTTATATAAGAATATCTTACAAAGAAGTGATAGGAAGATTTTAAGGAACACCTTCCATTCCAAATTACACATTACGTGGTAACAAATTCTCTAGTTCATTGTTTAGTCAGTGTCGCCAACTTTACCCCATAATCGCTGAAAAACAATTTATTAACATGATGTTTAAACCTCTAGATATTATGGGACGCCTTTGGAATTCCATTCTCTTTCAATTTCCAGGAAAATAACGAATAACGATTTCTAATTTAAGAAAAGTATAAGTATTGTAAAATTTAACAAATAATAGGAATCTGAGAATGGCTTAGTCCATAAAAATATGTATTTGACATACATTGTGTGTTTAAACGAGATCTACAGTTTTATCTAGTAAGATTTTGTCTATACCACATGGTTTATCCGTTATGCAAACTCATTCACAATGAAGAAAACCTAGGTTATTTCCAGAAAACGTATGGTATTATAATCAAAATCGTTAGAGGCAGTTTTAAGAAAATCAGAATTTTCGAAAAATGTTCCATGTAACGGGTATTGGTATTTGGAGTGAGGGAATTAATGTGTTGCACTCAGATGACTTTCTCTGCTCTTGTAGTAACCATTCTTACAAACTCTTATTCTTATATCTTCTTTATATTACTTGAGATAAACATTTATACAAATTATCTTATTCCTTATTTCCTTGTATGTGCAAGGAGAATATTAGACTTTGTGCGATAGTCAAATCTTTTAAAGCTTTGAGATTCCGTTCTATTTGCACGCTTAACATATAAAAAAATGAACAACGATGTACCATTTCACGAAAGTTAAGTTTTCGAAACTGACTCAATTAAGAATATCTCCGAAATGGTTCACTCTACAAAAAAGATTATTTAGACATAAATTGTGTGTTTTGGCAAGATCTACATTTTTGTATAGTAAGATTTGGCCTATGTGTTACCGTTTAGGAGTTCTTCAAAAGTCATTTATCATACATTTCACTTGTCATACAAATATCGTAAACATATGACATTTTAATCAAAATCGTTAGAGCCATTTTTAAGAAAATCACAATTCTGGATCTCTTAGGCATCGAAACTCCTTGAAGGCGGTGAATTGTGATGTAAAATTTTCCACACACACACTCCTATGGCTTAGTATAGACACTTGCGTGGCAATTCTGCCCCGTAGAGAGTTGTACTGCTTCCAACAGTGTATTCTGAACCTCAGGCGTCATGCGTGTCTTCTCCCCTGCCATATGCAGCTCCCCTTTACACAGAACTCTTGTAAATGTGCAACTTTTAGGGTGTCGTGTCTTCGATCATATGTACAGACCTGCATTGTGTTACCCCGACCTTGTATGAAACGTGTCCCAGTGCAACACATCTGATGCAATCTCCTATCTCTTAGACTCAGCTGAACCTACTGTCGGCTGCTACAGTGGTAAACTGGGGGACCTCTTCCTCAGGGTATAGAATAGACTACATTAATTTGGCTAATAAATTTAAATTGCCGATTTAAAGTCCTACATGACGTTGCACAAATAAGTTTTTCTTTTTACTTTCTCTACTGGTAAATAGAGGAAGTATTATATTCCACTAAAAAATTCGGTGTCAAGATTTCACCGGAAATATGTTTTGAGACCCCCGAAATCCAAAAAAACATTTTTAGAAAAAGGTCCGTGTGTGTGTGTGTGTCTGTCAGTCTGTGGGCAACATAACTCAAAAACGAAAAGTCGGTTAAAAACCATATTTGGTATTTAAGTTTAATGTCTTTCAAAAATGTGACACGAAGATTTTGAAGAAAATTTCCCCACCCTAAACTACCCTTTACATAGAGAATATTTTTTTAAAAAATTTTGATTTTCCTGAAAATGGCTCTAACGATTTTTATTAAAATGTCATATGTTTGAGATATTTTGATGAGAAATGAAATGCATATTTTGAATTTTCTGGCTATAGCCCCTGTAGTCGTATTTACTCTGAATAACTTTTGCATAAGTGATAAGAGACAAAATCTTACTGTACAAAAAATGTAGATCTTGCTAAAATGTTTACGTGTCAACCGTACAAAGAGATAGAAATTTGAAAGCTTTAAAAGATTTGACTATCGCCTACCTTATTCCCATATCCTCTTTGAATATACAAATAAATAAACAATAAGATAATTTCTGGAGATATTTATCTCGTCAATACGAAGACGATATAGGAATAAGTTTCTAAGAATGGTTAGTACAAGAGTACAGAAAGTCATGTGAGTGCAACACATCAGATTTTTTCATTTTGTTACAAAATGAAAATTATGTATTATATTTATATTCCTATTATTCCTTTATAAAATAAATTGTTTTATTCAGTAGTTATGGTATGAGGCACATGGTAGTATTGGAGGCACGCGTTGGCCAATAGCAAACAGTCAGTCAGTCAGTCAGTCAGTCCTAGTGCTCGTTTGTTATTACCCCGTGTGGTGCTATCCTTTGTAAAGCCATTCCCGTGACAGCATGTTCTTGCTCACTTTTAATCCTTCCACTCAGGCTGAGTAATTAAAATGAAACGAGACGAGACAGAGCGAAGTAAACAACCTGTCCCCAGATTCACGTACCACCAGGTTTACTTTCCATGCAATTCAGCTTCGAAAAACAACAGACCACAATATGAATACCATTCTCTAGTCTAGTGCTTGTCCATTAGCTTTAACGTGCAACTGGACTTGGAACCATAAATACCGGATCACTGACAACAACGGTTCTTCACAATGCACTCACTCTTAAATTACTGCATTTTATTTCCCTTATTACTTACCTATAATGGACGAAGTATTGTATTTCACTTAAAAATCCGATACTTCACCAGAAATACCTACACATTTTGAAACTTCATAAATACAAAAACCTGATGTGCTGTACTCACATGACTTTCTCTACTTTTGTACTAACCGTTTTTACAAACTCTTACTCTTCTATCTTCTTCGTGTTAGTTGAAATAAACATTTCTACAAATTATCTTATTGTTTATTTCCTTGTAGGTGCAAGGGGAATATTACAATAAATTAGACTTTGAGCAATAGTCAAATATTTTAAGCTTTCAGATTCCGTTGTCTTTGCACGCTTAACATATAAAAAATGAACAACGATATTCCATTTCACGAATGATTTGTTTTCCGAAACTGGCACAAATAACAAGGAATATCGCGCTACAAAAAATTATTTAGACATAAATTGTGTGTTTTGGCGAGATCTATATTTTTTGTGTGGTAAGGTTTGGTCTATCTGTTACGGTTTACCACTTGTACAAAAGTCATCAAGAGTAAAAAGGACTATATAGGCTATAGCCAGAAAATTCAAAATATACATTTCATTTGCCAATACAATATCTCAAACATGCATTTTAATCAAAATCTTTCGCCATTTTCAAGAAAATCAATTTTTTTAAATGATCTATGTAAAGGGTAGTTTAAGGTGAGTATAGGTTGTGCGTTTGTTCTTGACGAATGACCTTGAGCAGAAATCCAATGAGTGAGCCTACCCTTAATAAACAGGTCAGCAAATGTTTATGCTACGATAACAACACCTCTGTTTTCCTCTGTCGCGTTTGTGTATACAGTCGACTGCAGAAGTTTTGTGCGGTACGGATGTATGTATGCATGCAACGAAAATAGCAATTCAGACGAGGGAGAGATGTCGGGAATAGAATAAATGCAAGAAAGTTAAGTGGAAACAGTTATAGAGGTATAGTGTATAATACGTGTGGCTGATATTACAGCAAGTGTCATAAATTGATTTGTAGTGTTGTACTACTTCAGCTCAGAAGCATGCGCGTCATCTCACTGCAGACTGTACCTCCTCTCTCTCGTTCCCGCAAAAGCTGAGTAGAGACTCGCATTCAACCTTTCATATAAAATTTTCATTCGTCAAGAAGTAACGCGCGACATTTTGTTCAAAATCTTCGTGTCGCATCCATGAAAAACATTGAACTTAAATACCAACTTTGATTTTTAACCAACTTTTCGTTTTTTACTTATGCTGTCCACAGACTGACAGACACACACGGACCTTTTTCTAAAAATGTTTTTTTTTTTTTATTTATTCAGAGGGTGTCAAAACATATTTCCGATGAAATCTCGACATAGAATTTTTGGGTGGAATACAATACTTCCTATACTTACTATACCTAGTAGAGAAAGTAAAAATAGAACTTTTGTTACTTTGCTCATTTTATTTTTCCACTCTTCATATTTATCAGACTCCTTTTTTCCGTCTGATTTCCGCTCGCTTCTTGCAGTAATAATGGCTTGCCCTGTAGCAGTATTTTCATTCGCTAATTACTTCGTCGAATCTCATAAATGGTATTTCCACCACAATGGAAACAGGAAGGCGTTTAAAGCCATTACGGCGTACTTTCCAAAACCACTTTAGGATAATCCTTTTAGCGAAGTGAGAAACCTTTAATTATTAATTTTTCTCTCCTTTATCTTGAAACATACCAAGCATTTCCGTATAAAGCGTTCGCAAGGACTTAAAAGCATCTAAGCTCGGCAGACGTCAATCAAACTAAATTATACAATTCCAAATAAGTAAAGAAGTTTTATGTGTAAAATTCAATAACTGTGTCTATCCAGATCACATATACGGGTATTTACAGCTTACTACAATATTATTTTAGGGCCTGGACTTGTTCGTCTGGCTACTTCCTTTAATCATAAGTATTAACCAAGTATGAATATTTTCACCTAGATAATTTTGTTGAAGATACAACTAGATCGAGTCTGGATAGTACGTTTGATTCTATTAGCACCACCTATGTTTGCTTGAACAAACACTCGACCTCAAGGACAAGAAACAAGAGAAGCTCGCGGGTTGCATATTGGTAACGACACCCGAAAACAACGAGAGATGGCGGTGACTGCAATTTCCTTGTCGCACCTAGCAATTCCACCTCGCTTACTGTAGTAATCTCAACAGACTTCCGATCGGGAAATTGTGTGCAAATTGGGTTTAACAGGATGCGCGTTTCAAAGTGAAAGCTATGAGCACCCTATCTGCCTGCGCTGCAACGAACAAACACGCGGTCCAGAACTGCTAGACATCCCAACACTCGCGTGCGTGTATCACTCGCGCAAATATACAGAGTGGAAGGTTCATACCTTAACCTGCAATTCTACATGACTAACAAATGTGTACAATATACCTAATTGTCAATAAAGAAGCGCTTCGCTGAAACAAAAAAAAAAAAAAAAAAAAAAAAAAAAAAAAAAAAAAATATTTGTGTAAAATATTTGGAGTCATTTGGTTTATTACTTCACTAACTGTCGCATAAATATTGTTGAACAATGTTGTAATACATTTCTATCTTAATACGAACGAATTTAGTCCATTCAATATTAGAAATTAAACCTTGCATGGCATTTTAAGAGAGATATGGCAACGTCAAGTTAACAAAGAGACAAAATATTGGCAATCTTTGCGAATGTATGTCTTATGAAATTATTCTATATATTCTATCTTTTAATAGTTGTAAATTAGCTGCATTCACACTTTGAATTCCTTCTTCCGTTCACTCATTAAAATATTATTAATGTTTACAACGGCATCTTGATATTTAAATTGGGATACTCCTTCAAATGTGTTTTTCTCTCCAAGTATAAAATTATTGTGATTGTTCTTTTATCTTTATCTGCTGTCATTTTCACATTTTTTCCTCGTTCCTATTTCTTCAAACCTCCTTTAGAGTTTCTTATGAACTTCCGCTAGCATTCTTTTATCTCTTGGCACTATAATTATGTCGCCTACAATACAATACTTTGCTACCTAATGTTTTTTGCATGGTCTTGCCCCGAGAAATGAACAATGCCTCATTGGCCTTGCAGAAATCATTGGATTTTGGTTCCGGTACACCATTCGTTATCATGAGATCGTTCCATTCATCATCAAGCCTTCCATGCTACGGCTACTTAGAATTTTAACCAAGCTGAAAACATACTACCCTTAAGTAAAATTATAAGTTCGCAAAATAAGCAAATATTGATGTAATATTGTTCATTGCACTGTCCTCAAATACCAATCAAAATGTCTACAATTATATATTTCATTCGTTAATGATTCAAAAGTTCACAGTCCCATTCATTTGTATCTGATAAGGCTCTCGCATGCTCGCTTTCCTACACGTCACCATTAGGAATGTTAGATTTACCCCGCACCCCAAAGACTGGCTAACGCAGCAACTTCTCGGGAAGAACGCGAAATTAAAGGCACGTGACGCTTGAGGTCTGGCCAGAAACTTCTAGTAATGCAATATACCGGAAGGAAAACACATACTGTTCCTGGCGACCGCACCACTGCAGGAAATATCTTGCAGGCCATGTGTGATAAATTTACACCTGGGGATAAGGGAATAAAGTAGCTTTTAAGGGATACCTAGTCAAAACCTTTAAATACTAATCACTATGTGACGGCTTTGAAATTCCCTTTTCTTTTCACGGCAAAATAGCTAGTAATTTTGGAGAAAATCTAAATTTTCGAAAAATGTTCCGCAAAAAGGGTAATCTGGAACGGGGGAATTTTCGTATTTATAAAACTTTTCGATTTTAAATTATGCTGTTCAGACACACTCGGACGTTTTTGTAAAAATATTTTTTTTTTAAATTAAGCGGACTTCAAAGCTTGTATTTCCAGTGAAATATCAGCATCACAATTTTGGATGGAATACCTAGCAAGATTTTATCTCTTACGGTTTACGAGTTATTCAAAACTCATCCAGTGTAAACAGGACTACATAGGGTACAGCCAGAAAATTCAAGATATACATTTCATTTGGCATAAAAATATCTCAAACATATGACATTTTAATCAAAATCGCTAGAGCCATGTTCAAGAAAATCAAAATTTTCGAAAAATTTCCCATGTAAAGTGTAGTTTAGGGTGAGGCTATTTTCTTCAAAATATTCGTGTCACATCCTTGAAAGCCATTAAACTTAAATACCAAATTTGGTTTTTAACCCACTTTTCGTTTTTGAGTTATGCTGTCAGACTGACAAACACAAAAACATGGACCTTTTTCTAAAAATGCTTTTTTTTGGATTCAGGGGGCCTCAAAACATTTCTGGTGAAATCTCGACATCCAATTTTTGGGTGGAATACAATACTTCCTCTAGTATACGTAGTATAAAAAGTAAAAATGAATCGATTACTCAACATCATGTTTTCCGGAGGTTCACTCG
This sequence comes from Tenodera sinensis, assembly GCA_030765045.1. NCBI lineage: Eukaryota > Metazoa > Arthropoda > Insecta > Mantodea > Mantidae > Tenodera > Tenodera sinensis. The sequence goes on from CM060970.1 coordinate 37,559,851, forward strand.
CCAGATAGATTTGTATTTATTTCGTGGAACAGGGTTTAAATCAAGCATGTGAAAACAAGTCTATGGCATGGGGCATCTTTAGTTCATCAGCTGGAGCTAAGCGATTTATCATGAGAATGCACAGTGCCTTTTTCGACATAATAGCAAAGTTCATACTGTGGAAATGGTAAAGAATACTTCTAACACACGTAATCAACGCTAAGGTTTTCTGAGCCGGTCTCTTATAGGGCAAAAGCGTTGTTTATCTATTTGTCCACTAGGTTCAAATTCTCCTGAAAGTGATTGATGTTATGCTGTACCATGTACCTTAATTAGGTGGCAAGTATACAATCCATAAGGCTCCTTTTCCCGTAATAATGATCCATGTTATGTTGAACCTTGAACTTACGTGGTGGTGATATGACAAACAGAATATGACTTAACTGCTTCACGTCGTTACATTGTCGGCGTGACTTTAAAGTTGACAATGATCTCCGCTGATTAACAATGCATAGATGATTCTTGTAGATTGCTCTATTTGCGTAGCTAGAGCGTTGAATACTCTGATCTCTGGGTGTGCGTGGGTTTAGCGAAAAGATAATGAACATTTTTAATTTTAGCAGTTTTAGTGAAGTATCACTTTAAGTACGTTTGCGAAGAGATATGCCGACCAATATGCGAAGTCGTGTAGCTATACTTCAGCAATTCACACTAAATATATATCGATAAACTTTTAAAACACTTCTGTTTACTCACCTGTCTACAAACCTTGGAATAATATTTTACAAATCTAAGGCGTTTAAAAAAAACGACAGAATTTATTACCAACAAAACCTGTTCTCTTTGGTGAAGAATAAAAAAATTCTAGGTTGGCAGATTTAGACACTCTCAAAAAATTGCATCTCGGTGTCGAATTTTTGGGTGGAATACAAATCTTTCTCTCTCGTTATGGCTAAGCAGTAGAGAATTACAAATGTTTTAAAATTCTTAAAGATAGAAATAACATTTAAAATTAATGTACATCTAGGCTATAAGGACATGCATACTTTTCGTCGTACAAGATTCCCATAAACTCTGATTGAGCTAACTGCCACAATTTTAACGACGCTGTCAATTACCAGGATCACATCAGCGCCTCCGGTGAGCCAGAATTTCGTCCCACAGGAGTTCTTTTACATGCCAGTAATTCTACTAACATAGAGCCGTCGGTTTTTTAAAAACACATTTAAAAACCATCAGTCTGGGCTGGATTTGAACCCGCGACCTTGGAAACAGTAGGCCAGCGTCTAACCAACAACCACCCAGATCGATGAAGAAAAAACAAAAAGAAAGAAGATTAAACATTTTTTATTTAAGTTTAACCCCGGTATATTGCGGCATTATTCAGCCCTCTTACCGCCCGATATGACATTACGTTGGAGCACGTTAATTTAAAAAAGATTATTCAGCTCAACCTGAATATCAAAATTAACTGCTAACATAAAAAAATAGTTTCGTCTTATTCACTTCTTTTTTACCTGATCACCCTCCCCTTATGTAGTTTCACCCCCTGGGACTTACAAGCCAGTGCCTAGGGTCAGACGCCTGTCGGGGAGCACAGGAACCTATGTACCGGACAGAGTGAAGACCTGGAAGCGGGTGGTCAGCCAAGCACCAGGTACGATAGTGAGGAAGACGATGATATGAAATGCACGCGAAATAGATGATTGGAAAGGTGACAATGGAGCAATTGGTGGAATGAGTGCCGGAGGAATACCACATGCGGGTCCCTGGGATCGAACCCGGGTCACCCAGGTGGTAGGCGAACCACTCGGCCTCATCGCCGCTGCCTAGACCTTCACAAAACTTCAAAATCTGAGATTACAGTTTGTCACGCTAGATGGCAGGTTAACAACCCAAAATAAATGAAGTTAGCTTCGCAGTGCTAGATGGCAAGCTGTGTGAAGAATGGAATTCTTACATACATTATTCTACTTTAAGATACCTTTTCCAAATCCAGCAATATTATCTATGATCATAAAGCCTAAAAGTAACACAGTAAGCAAACCCAAACTAATGGAGTTCATATTTCTCGTGAATCACCAAAATGTTACATCTTATAGGCCGAGTATCTCAAATTTGCACAGATGGAAAAAAATAAATACGGAAAATAAATGTGCAACCCTTCACTTTACTTGACTAGAGAATCTGTATCCTTTCCTCTTCCTGCATATTCAGAATCTATGTTGCATTGGAATATCTTCAAATTTTTAAACTCGTGCATCGCGCTAATTTTTCAATATCGGTTATCTATAAAAAGATATCTTGAAGTGCTTGGAATCGTGCAGCTAAAGGGAGTTTCCTTTAACAGCAGTTTATAAGCAAAATTGACACCTACTCTATAATGGAAATTTAGTCTGTGTTAGGACGTGTGTGTGTGGGGGAATGACAGGGTTCTGTGTTACCCAAATTTAGACCATATTAGGTTACGGAAATATGGGAATACAGTAGGCTTTGAGCGATAGTCAAATCTTTTAAAGCTTTCAAATTCCGTTTTCTTTGCACTGTTAACATATAAAAAAAATGAATAGCGATGTTCCATTTGACAGAAGTATAAGTTCTCCAAAACTTACAGAAACAACGAGGAATATCTCCGAAATGGTTCAATTTACAAAAACATTTTTACACATACATTGTGTGTTTTAGCAAGATCTACATTTTTTGAATCGTAAGATTTGGTCTATCTCTTACGGTTTACCAGTTATGCAAACGTCATCCAGAGTAAATACGACTACAGGAGCTATATCCAGAAAATTCAAGATATACATTTCATTTGTCATAAAAGATAAGCATTTGTATAAACGCCTTTATAACATATTTCCTTATAGGTACAAGGGAAATACGAGAATACAGTAGACTTAAACGTTAGTCAAATATTTTAAGATCCAATCGCGATGTGATGACTTTCAAACTCGTTCTCTTTTCATAAACCAGAGATAGAAAAGCGAATAACGACTTCTAACTTGAGAGTAGTAAATATTTGAAATATTCAAACCAATAATAAGGAATATTCGGAAATGGTTCAATTTTAAAATAAGACAATTTATGTGTTTTAACGGAATCTACTTTTTTGCGAATCCAGATTTTGTATATCTCTTACAGTTTACCAGTTATGCATCGCCCTTCAGTGAAAGAGGAATTCAAAAGCTATTTTCAGAAATTTCAATATATACATTTAATCTGCCAGAAAAATATTTTTAAAATATGGTATTTTAATGCTAATCTTTAGAGCCATTTTTGATATTGGGCACTTTTCTTGAACAATATTTGTCTTGTATCCTTATAGGATGAACTTAAATACAATGTTTTGTATTTAAACTATTTTCGTTATTGGGTTATACTGTTCACAGATAGCCCAAAAAACTTTTTTTTTTTTTTTTTTTTTTTTTTTTTTTTTTTTTTTTTTTGCGTTGGCAGCTTTAAGAAGTCTCAAAAAATTACATCTTCGCTGAACGATCGGCGTCAAATTTTTGGCTGGAATACAAACCTTTCACTCTTGTTATAGGTAAGCAGTAAATAAAGTAAAACTGTTTAAGAGGTGAAATCAGGACTGAAAAATGCAATGCCCTAGCCGGGATTTGAACCACGGATCTTCCGCTTATCGAGCGGCTGCTCTAGCTTCCAAGCTACCATGGCCAACTTGTTAGTATGACATTGAAGTCCCCAACCGATTCGTACTTTCCCGGTAGACCACAAGGGAATTTTACATTGGAGATAAGTATCTCAAGGTACTCTTAAGTTCCTCTTTACTTCATAAATTAAGAGATATAAAAATTCAACATTTACAGTTGGTAATGTTAAGATACAGAAACAAACCTCAAGGTCGCTTCAAGAAACCCATTTATTAGGCCCCATGCAATTCCACTGGAGTTTTGCATTTCTCATCTCACCCACGCTTATCCCGAGATAAAGAGCCCATTGTTCACCATTGTAGCAACCAACTGCAGATTTATTAGACAGATATTAGATACATCAAAAGCGTCCCACACTGGAACAGACGATAACAGATAATAAAGGTCATAAATAAACCTGTTAACTACAAATACAACAAAAAATATGTCCACTCATATGTGTTTTACTACTTAAGCTTGTACAAACCGTTCTTAAAAACGCTTATTCTGCTATCTACTACAAGTTAATGGTTTATAACAAATTGTTTTGTTATATGCAACTGAAGTACCCGGCACTATCCCTAGTTTGACGATACATCCTTACAGCTTTTAGACTTAGGTTGCACTTCCTCAATATCCTTGTGTTCCTTTAATGATGTTTAAAAATTCATACTTAATTAAAACTCCTAGCTTGCACTATACAGAACATAGAATAAACAAAATGAATTTACAAAAATACAATACACCCCCGACTTGGTAAATTATATAAATAGCTTGCTAACCTTAGTTGGAATTTAAATCCCTAGTGGAGTTTACTTTGGGAGAGAGGAAATGAATAACCGTGTGTAGGACAAAGTTGGAAGAGTTAGAATGAGACTGAAAAATTCAACACCATAGCCGGAGTTTCAACCACGGAGCATCAAGTCTTCGTCCGATGGCTCTAACCACTGAGCTACCGTGGCATCTTGTCGATACGTCGTTAAATTCTCCAACTCGCTCTCATTCTTTTCTCAATAAACCACAAGGAGATCGCCTGCCTCTGTAGCGTCACAGAATTTCGCTAACCATTCATAAAAATATATCCTTATTCTTCTACCTCTTTGCTACTAATTGAGATAACGTTTCTTAGCAATGCCTTTATTACATATATCCTTGTAGGTAGAATTGGAATAGAGTCATACAATAAGACCAAGCGATACCCCAAACTGTTAAGAATGTTGCTATGTGATGGCTTTGAAATTCCATTCTCTTTGCGCGACTTCTCATTTGAGAAATTGAAATATGGTGATAACAGATAAGTACATTGCTTGTTTTGTCCCTTTATTTCCCTTAAAATTGAATCACAACCTACAATATTTGACCCTGCAACTCACAGTTCTGTTGTACCGTAATAACACTTCAGTAATACTGCACGATTGTTCACACAAACACTCCCATTGTAAGATTTAAAGCTTTCACGGCGAGCGTTATTAATAAGGCTTCACGGAAGATCAGCCGTGTGAGGTTTAAAAACATTAAGCTTTCGGCCACTGTAGACTCCATGGCCTTTATCAGAGTGAAAATGACGGTTCGCTCGAGCTGCTGGCAGGCTGAGAACAGCCCGAGGTGTGTCATGCGTGTATCTGTCCTTTTAGGGCTTAACCATTTTATGACGGGATGTGGGGTTTTGCAGGGTGGCGGATGAAGTTTGGGTTGCAGGTGGTAAGGAGGTAGTGTGCAACTTCCGTTGGGCACTGCTGGTATGTGGGTCCAAATATGGAGGTTTAAAATTTTGAATTTTGATTCCAAGCTTCTATTGGGAGGACTGTAAAGGAGTTCAGCTTGCGTTGTTGATGGGGTGGATGACTTAAATGTCATACTGACAAAATGATCATGGTAGCTTAGTAGTGGAAGTCATCAAAATTAATTGCTAACGCTAAAACTATTATAACTTCAAAATCTCTCAGATTTGAACCTGTCACGCTAGGTGGCAGGTTAACAATCCAATCAATTTACGCTCTGCATTGCTAGATGGCACGCTGTATGAAAAATGCAATTCTTACATAAATTATTCAGTTTTAACATACTTTTTCAAAGTCTCGACAATATAATACTGAATCATAAACTCAAAAAACAATATAGCGAGCAAACTCAAACCAAGAGCGTTCATTTTTCTTGTAAATCACCTGAACATTATGACTTTAACGCAATGTATTTCAAATACGTATGAGTGAAAGAAGAACAAGTATGTGAAACAAATGAATTTGAATAAGTTTCACTGCCAATCTCTCTAAAAATTCCTCTCGATCTCCCAAGTGTTACGTTTTTAATGCCATCCGTAGGATACAATTTTGTTCTATACAATTTCTATCCTATTTTTTGTGTCCAATCGTTTTGTACATAGTGGGAATGAATTGCATCCAACTGTTTCATCCAACAACTTGAAAATGTCCGATCAACGTCTGTAACTTAACAATATGGTGGACTACGCAGGTTTCATCTAGTTGTGCATGGACGACTCGTGGCACTTTTAATGTAATTGGTATTTGAATAAAACGTATAATTTTTTAGAATATTCATTAACGATTTTTCGTGATCATTATCATATATTATTGGGGTGGTTATTACATGGCTATATTTCATAAATAATAAGAAATTCAGTTAACAGTATGTTTAAATTTTGTTTTATAAAATGAATTCAAATCTCCTGTAGATCCATTTAAGATTAAGATGGTGTGGTCCTGGTGTGTAATTTTGCCTTCAACACGACGTAAAAGGTAAACAAATAATCTTCAATTCGTAGAAAATTGCGAACAAGATAAACACGTACTCCTTTCCCAAAACCGAAGAATTATCAGAAAACTAACATTACCTGAGAGTAACTGTTTAACTGAACAAGACAAGTACGGTACGATTATTTACTTTATTGTTTCATTTTTGCATGAGCAAGCACAGCTATTAATTTTAAATATCAGTGAGAGGCTTAGCTACGGACTTCGACTGTCTCCGCAGTTCATCTTCGGTTTTCTCCGCTAATATTCGATGACTGGACTCTCAGGACGATTTGGTGTCCGTAACGTCAAATAATAAATCATTAGCAAGTTCCGTGTTGAGGATAAGTGCTAGTTGCAAGTCAGAGTAGCTGAGGCAATTCAGTCAACAAGAAAGCCATTAGTTCAAAGTTGCGCTCTCTGGAATCTGGTACTTCGTACAATTTTTCACAGGGGTCTAAAAAGACACCTGGCGCAGTTTTGAAAATTAGAAAGAAAAGGGTATTCTTAGAATTTACTAAAATACTAATTAAAAATAGTGCTTCAGATACGAATAAGAAATTAAGACTTGGCAACGTATGGCTAGGAACTTATAAGAAGCATGTCTGGTAAACAAATGCGTTTGCGTTTGAATTGTCAAGCGTACACGCACTTCCTCGTTACAAGTAACAGTAGAAAATCCACCAGATTATAAGAACACTTCGCAAACAAAATGCACACGTACTCACAGCGTAGGCACTCCATTGCTGAAACCGAAGAAGACCGGAACACCAAGATTGTGTCTCAGCAAATATTTCGCCCAAAAATAGGAAAGCGTCCTATCTTCCTCCTATTCCTATCCTGGAATAATAACTATGGTGTAATTTTTGTAAGTAGTATAATTTAACCCAGGGATGTCAAACAGCGCTCCCAAACTGTGAACTCTTGCTACCGGTCTCACCTCTGTTGTATACGCAGCTACAAGAGTAGGGGTGAACTGGTGCCAAACAACAAACAGTGGCGGCTGGTACCATGCTTCATGTTTGTACAATTTACAAATGGAAATACACTGTTGAATTAGTCACTGATCCTTTTTTTTATTGTTTGTTGTTTATTGTTTGTTGTTTATTGTCTTTTGGATGCTTGGTAATGTTTCCTGCCCACAAGTTTGTCAATTTCAGGTTCCATCTCCGAAGAACATAGGCGTAACACTGAGACTAAATGTCTGTCAGTAATATTAGTACGCCTGAGCGTTTTATTGTTATTCAATTTAGAACAAAATATTTTTGTGTAATCCACAGAAATTCAAAATCTGAATTCAGAACTTCACGCTAGATGGCAGGTTAACAACTCAAAGCAGGACCTCCTAAATACCGGACCTGACACTGTGATTCAAGATGGCGGCCTATGTGGTGGGAACTACTTATAAACAACTCGTCTACAGGCTACGATTTCAACGCAGTAAAATAAAAATGTTGTGTAATAACACGCCTATTTTGTGAATATGGGCTGTGTTAAACACAAAAACACTGTCTTAAACATAACCTCAAGTAAACAAAAAAGGATGACATTTAATATTAAACGATAACCCATGGGCAATGAAATATATAACCTTAAATATCATTCATGCAATCTACAGGTCTACATGCCATTATGTAACTGCATTACACACTCAAATTACAAAGAAGATAGACAAAACTGCAAGCAGCATGTTATTTAAATAAAACAGAAGTGTTGACATTGAGTTGACTCAATTATTAATCATTGTTTACACTGTTTGTAACACTTGTACAATCTACATAATGTTATATACCTACACAAACATACTATACTGGATGGCTGATATATAAATGCTGCCATTTAGAATAATTAGCTACCTACTAAATTCAAAAGCTTTAGGGTGGAAATTTGCTTTTACTAGTACTGAAAACTTTTGATTACTCAGTTTGCAACAACATATTACTCAGCACTTCATGACACTTTATTTTACAGGGGGAATCCACAAAAGCAGATGAAATATCAAAAATAATAACCGTAAAACAGCACTGTAAATGAAATACATATATGAAATACGTAACCTCAGATCAGCATTGTAAAGTAACTTTGGGTAATTATTTATAAAATCGGCCGCTCTAGAAAACGAGTGAAAGATAGTGCAATAGATGCAGTTTTTATTGCTAATTACGATTTTGAAAGTTTTATTATGCGCTTAAGCTTCGTTTTTTATTTGTGAGCAAATTTTGTATGTGCTATGCAGTGGTTTTATTTCGCGTATGCGGCGGATATTTAGCAAATAAATGTTTATAAACGAGTATAATATATGCTAGAATGATTTATTCATGTATTTACGTTGAAATTGTTATTGCTGATAACGGTTTTGAAAGTTTTATTTGCCGGTCAAGCTTCGTTTTCGTTTTTTCTGTGTTAGATTAGGTTTAGTGTATGTATATGAGTGTAGTAACAGGGTCCTATGCTATCGAAATTTTGCCCGTGTTAGGTTAGTGTATGTATGTGAGTGGGGTGACAGGGTCCTGTGTTATCGAAATATTTACAATTTGGGCACCCGGCAACCATGGTGAGCCAGAACAAAGGTCATTTCCAAACAGTTCGAGAAGCTTCGACTGCCGGCTTATTACACATACTTCGAGAAATTGCTCTTATCTAATTCTCGACTATATAAGCGAGTCGGCACTGACTGAATCTCAGCCTGCCAGCAGCTCATGCTCAGTGAGTTTAGTATTCTGGCAGCTTTAGTGAGTGTATGTCAGAGTCAGTTTAATTATGAGACAAGTGCATCTGTTATAGACAGTAAATTGTCGGAGTTGTTTGTGAACAGTCGAGCAGTATTAGTGAAGTTTGTGTCAAAGCTACGATACAACAAAACAGTTGAGTTGCAAGATCACAAACTGTGCATTGTGATTCAATTTTAAAGGAAATAAGGAGACAGAAGGTAATGGACCTGTCAGTTGTCACATTGCTAAAACATTCCTCTAATGGGAGGTCGTCATGCTCTTAAAAGATTTGGCTATCGTTTAATACTTTTGTGTTCCTCTATTGCCATTGTAGCTACAAGAATACACGTAATAAAACCATTTCTACACATGTTTATCTTGATTAACGTGAAGCAGATAGAGTAAGAAAAATAGTTTCTGATGAATGAGTAGGGAACGTAGTATGAATGTCACCAATAGAATTTTTGTGTGCGATAATCCCGTAAAAATTAACTAGTTCCTCCCTAAATATTAAATTATTTTGTTTAATATGTCTTGGTAGTTTCACGGGAGTTTTCATTTACCATGGTATTGGAAAACTGTTTAAATTTGCATGCAGTTCATAGACAAATGTCGGTCTGGGTGGATCAGTTGGCTAGACGCTGGCCTACTGATCCCAAAGTCGCGGGTTCAAGTCGGCCCAGACCGATAGTTCTTAAGTGTGCCAAAGTAATTCTTTTTAATTCCATACACATTCTGGAAATATTTTGAATGTAGGCAAAGTGGGCGGAGATACTGATGAGGTATTTACATAAACTATACTAATAGTAGAAAGACGAACATTAATGTGTCTGTGTGCGTTTTTGATAAGATCAAAATTTTCGATAAATGTTCCATGTAAAGAATAGTCGGAGGTAAGGGAATGTTCTTGAAGATGTCAAATTCCTAGAAGATACTAAACTTAAATACCAAGTTTGGTATTTAAGTTTTCGTTTTTGAGTTATGCTGTCCACACACACACACACACACACACACACACACACACACACACACACACACACACACACACACACACACACACACACACACCATACACACACGTACACACACGCACCTTTTTCTAAAAATGCTTTTTCAGGATTTAGGGGGTCGAAGGGGGTCGAATAGTTGGGTGAAATGCAATACTTTTCCCTATTTAGAGAGGAAGTATAACTGGTGCAACATTTAATGGCGGGTAGCCCAACACAACATCCAATCAGAGGGTTGCTACACCTTGCAGTGTTGTATAAGTCAACAAAAGGTGATATAAATATCATTTGCACCCACAACAGGAAAGGGAATGGTCAGTAGGCTAACAGCCGCCATTAAATTTTGCATCTACCATAATTATGCACACATTTGAGATATAATTAGTAAATGTTGTATTGTGAAAGATTCCTACTGCAGAAGTTGTGCTGATATTGGGAGATTCCTCGACGTTTTAGTGCAAAGGTTGGAGCCAGCCTGGCTGCTGCAGATGAAGGAAGTGGCCTACTTTTACACATGCTCATATAAAAGGAGCACCACGGGGGAAAGAACCGCAAAGCCCCGCACTAAGCGGCAACGTAATGACGCAAGAATACATACTTATTATTCCGTGCGCGTTTCATTAGCGGACGCTGTTAAATACCTCGTTACACCACGCAGGATTATATATGCGCAAACTCATTTCTTTCTCTAATTAAGATTTACGGCCCTGTCACTTTTCTAGGCATTAGCAGCTGTCTAAAAGATGCTAAAGGTGCAAGTTACATTGCAATAGGATTATATGTAGTTACTAGTTGAAATACTAGGCGTTGCCCGTGGTTTGACCATTTTGTCCCTATAACCTTTAGTCTTACGTTAGATACTATAAATATACTATAAAGAACACAAAATAAACGAATGAAAACGCAGGGAAAACACTATACAAAAGCACTGTTGAACAACCTCAAATACCACAGGAAGCAAAGCAAGCGATTTATATAATTTGCCAAGTGGGTGGTGTAGTTTTTCCACTATATTTTTATTTATTAATTTTATGTTCTTTATGGCCTATTCTAAGAGTTAATTAGCTCTTTTTTTAAGTAAATTAAATGATAATGTTTAAATGTCTCTAAACAAACAAGGCTATTGAACAAGTGCAACCAAAGTCTAAAATATATAGGCATAAATCACCGAACTAGGAACAACACTGGGTATTTCAGTTACATGTAATAAAACCATTTGGGTGGAATACAATAGTTCATCTACTTGACTATATGTAGTAGAAAAAGTAAAATTGCTTTACTTTGTTTACAACGTACACACTAATAGGCACCGAGATATCAGTGAAAATACACCTTTTGAGGTCCACAAAATACAAAAATATTTTTTGAAAATACTTATGTGTCCATTAACACGATACTCCCTACTCTTGTACATACTATTTTTAAAAACGCTTATTCTACTATCTACTTTGTCTTTATCGAGGTAGACATTTGTAAAAATTGTTTAGTTACACATGTTCTTGTCGGCACAATGGGAATAGGGGAATACAGTAGACATAAGGGATGGTCAAATCTTTAAATACTGGTGGCTATGTGATGGGTTTGAAATTCAGTGCATCAAAAGTGAATAACGACTTCCCATTTGAGAAAAGCATAAACATTGAAAAATTCAAACAAATAAGGAATATCTCGGAAATGGTTCCCTCCACTAAAATGTGCTTTTGACATAAATTTAATGTTTTAACGAGGTTTATGTTTTTGTGTAGTAGCATTTTGTCTATCTCTTACGCTTTACCAGTTGTGCAAGTCATTCAGACTCAAGAGGACTTCTGGGGACTTTCCCAGATAATTCAGAATATACATATCTTATACCTACATTTGGTATTTTAGTAAAAATACATAGTAGTTCATATGCCCACTGATAAACAACCGAGGATAGACGGCGGAAAAGCACATGTAAAGGCTGGTTCACAATCACCGGTAACGGTAACCAGAACGATAAACTTGAAATACATGTATTCAAATAGGAGTGCTCGGAAAGATTTCTCGGGTTTTGAGAACGGGAAAGAGGACTTAACCAAGCTTTTACTTTCTCCCCGTTGCTGGACACAGCTTGTTACATTCATATTGTGCATATTAGGCTTTTCGTTGTAGAAATTATTCAAGACGGCTGTGCCATGAAATAGCCGGTAAAGCTCTCTCTAGTCTGTCGCAAGCTATAACAAATATCATTACTCAGAAACAAATGAATTCTTAATGCGCAATATCGACCTCCACTTTCCGTCGAAAAGCTGATCCACAGTACGTATTCCCGTTGCCGCTGCCGTTGTGGTTACCTTTATCGAGTGGTTGTGTACCAGCCTTGTGTTATTGTTCACTTTAGGTAAAAAAAAGGCATATTCAGCTGAAATTCATACAGGGTGCTATAAAATTCCCCTTACAAACTTCTAGGACTTGTAGAAGGGACTGAGTAGATAATATTTTGACTTGGAACCCATTTCCGGAAACGTCCGCTTACGTCGGATCAGCTGATGTCATTTGACGTCTATCCTACCCCTCTGAGCTTGTTCAAGCCTCATTCACGTATCCTTGAGCGTTAGAGCAACATGGTTGATTACCCACTCACCTTTCACATCATACGCGGGGAAATCTGCACCAACGATTCAGAAAAAGATGGATACGCCAAGGCGGTCCAATCGCATGGCCTCCACGATCACCGGATTTGAACCAATGGTATTTTACTTTGGGGTCGAATGAAAACTATGGTTTATGAGACAGAATATATTATGGTGACAGGAGTTGTGGTTGCTAAAGGACAGATTGCAGAGACCCAAATGTGATGGAGCGAGTTTACTACATCATCTGTAGGTACAATGTGTGCGCCGAAGTTGGTGGTCGTCACATCAAATCTTGCTTGTAGTGGATCAGAATACTAACCATCCTTTGAAAAGTTTAACCGTAAACAACAGTGTTTGTGAAAAATAATTAAGTTTCATTTTTCTTCGATTATTATTGAGTTGAATTGTGAATGATGCACTGGGTCATGCCCAATAAAGTACTTGCAAAGGAGGTGGCGTTAAAAACATGTTTTCAAACGGATGTAGCATGAAAACTATACGTTTCCAGACACGAATTCTAAGTCAAAATAACTACACAGTCCACTCTACAAGTCTTAGAAGTTTTAAGGGGAAGTTTACAGCACCATGTATAAGGAATTTTTTGGATGAAATAGAATACTTAACGATACAAAACCTAATAAAATACTCAAGCAATAAATTATAGATAATAGTATAAATACAATAGAACATATTCGGTTTTTTAGGTAATTCTGCTGATTGTAAAAAGACGGACAGATCGGAGATCATTCTGCAAATTAACTGGATACTGCTGGAGTGAACGTCAGAGCAAACATGAGTCTCTGGTATCCACAGAGCTGGTGTAAATAAGGATTATTTACTCATATCCAAAGGGGATTTAGAGCTAGTGTACCGATCGTTTGATTTTGAGTAACACCCTCGATTATCCCAGGAAATCGCTGTTTTGTGTATCTATGCAATTCTGTTGTGACCTAGACACAGAAACTCATAAAATGAGGCATGTTATCCAACGCAGTACTATTCGGAGTGTGTTACTTGTGTTTTATAAAGTTCTGGCTGACGAAATCCGGGCTGAAGCCATATATTTTTAATTTATTATTACTATTATTATTATTACTATTAATTATTACTACTATTATTATTAATTATTATTACTATTAATTATTATTACTATTATTATTATTATTAATTATTACTAACTCTGCCGCTGGTGTGAGGAGCCGAGCTTGATCCCTGGCACCAGCGTGGGGATTTTTCTCCACTGGGAGGTCTGATACGGGATGCACTCAGTCTCGTCATGCGAAGTAAGTAGCTATCCTGATGGAAGTCCTGTACTCTCATTACAGTCGGGGAGTCAGCGCGAAGGCCCCCCGATCCTGCATTCACTCTGGCGTTTTCTTGGCGACGAGATAATATATTTGGACTAGCCCATAGATGGGGAGAACTGACTCAATAGGTCACTTCCCCTACACCGTAGTTTTAACCCTGTCCACTGCCTCACAGCGATTAGCTACCAGGGCACGCCTCCTGCTATTGTCTGTCTACCTGAGAGAACAGGTCAGTCCTTCAAATTGTGTCAGTAAGTGGAGGAGGTAAATACTCGATTGCACTCCTCTCATTCCAGCCTGGACTAGCCGATACACGGGGTCCGAACTCTGTAATGTGAGCCACGTGTATCCTATCTCACTTGGGTAGAACGTCTGTAGAACCTTGGGAAATTAAACCAAAAGGAATGAATGTTTTCCTTCCGCTTAAAATGCGGCAACTCCTGTAACAACTGGCGTCAAATGGGAATATTCCTAATGCGCCGTAGAATGCGGCAACTTCTTCAACACCAGCTTATTACAGGACAGTCTAGCAATAGGCGTCAGAAAAGAAATAACTTCCGTCACCTTCAAGACAGTGTTAATCCGGCGACGGTGGCTACCTGAAAAGCTACAAGTTAGTTTTTACTCTCGCAGACAATCCTTCAGATTTCAGCAATATTTTGGTTTAAATGTAAAGTTTAGTTAGCAAAATGGTTTATTCCTATTTCAACAAGAAAATCGGTGTGACATAATATAATACTACTGTCTTTCGATATTTTCACTACCTGAGAACCACAGCAATCAGTTACTTATACAAAATATTTAATAATACTTAAATTTTATAATTTTATAATAAAATTAAATGTACTGAAAATACCATTTATTTATTTTAGCCATATGTTTCAAACCTTTCCTACTTTTTCAGCCAAAAAGTCGACGCATTTCTTCGGAAATATTTTGAGGTTTTCGAATAATAAGCAATATATTAACAGTTTAGGAAAATGTGTGTTTGTGTATGGACACTACGGATTCCGAGAATGCCCGTGTGCCTGTGTGTGGACGCGACACAGGTTCCAAGGATGAGTGAGAGTGAGTGAGAGATAGGTATATAGATATAGACAGAGATAGAGAGATGGTAAGAAATAGAGAGATATACAGGTATTCCAAAAAAACAGACAACGCTTAGTATGCTGTATGGAATGCCATACTAGTTGGTTTTCAAGCAGGAACCCATATCCGGAAATGCACGGTTTGGATGCAGTTGCGAAGTGTGAGATGGGTGTCAACAAACCTAACATCCAACTGTCTACATTACAAACGGGCTTCGAACCGTGTACCTCCTACGTCATTGCAGAGCCTACATCGGCGGTGCTGAGCCTCAGGCATATGACCTAATTACCTGCGGTTGTCTGAAAATTTTCAATCGCCTCGTGGACTTGAGCCATTAGTTCCTCTGCTGACGTTACAGGAGTGCTCTTCATACAACTCCACAGAAAATACTCGAGAGGAGTCAGATCTGTCAACCGTTCTGTCCATGGAAATGGTCCACCTTTAACAATATGCGACGTTGAGGTGATTCCGCACATCTACATCGAAGTGTACTGGAGCTCATGACGGCCATTTCAGCAGCTGTGTACTGGTACACATCGTACTGCTGTTAAAAGCGTTACTTTACTGGAAAATTCGCAAGTAACGCAGTAGAATGCGCACCAAGAACTTTAGGAGGGATTAGTGCAGGTGCGCGAATGTTGTTATGATCAGGTCATTCATATCAGTACACAGATGGCTAAAGGGTTGCATACTTTTCGTATTAAGATACCGAAACGAATACTAACAAATTGTCACAGCCGTTCGTCCTGAAATTCCGACGCTCTCCAGCGTCCAAAGCGTACATTTCCGGACAGGGTTTCTTATCTCAAAACCAATCAGTTTGCCATGCCGCACAACACACTGTTGTCAGTGGCTTTTTTTTTTTTTTTTTTTTTTTTTTTTTTTTTTTTTTTTTTTTGTGTGGTCACCTAGTATAGAGGAGGGAGATATGGGGAATGTGGAGAGAAACGAGGAATGTGATGGAGAGAGTGAGGAGAGATGCAGAGAGATGGAGAGAGGAGTGGGGCCAGAGATGGATAGCAATAAGGAGAGATAGGAAGATAGAGAGATGGAGCGGAAAAGGGAACGCCGGAGAAGGGGTGGCAGTGACTGGTTGAGGGTGAGGGAGCGTGGCGGGGCGTAGGCGACCGGAAGAGGCCGAGGGGTTGAGGGCGATAGCACCACGGCGCGTGAGAGAGGGGTCGAGAGCAAATTTGAGAGTGGTCGAGAGCGAGTGAGAGGAGCCGAGGGCAAGTGAGAGGGTTAGAGGGCAAGTGAGAGTGTTGAAGGGCTACTGAGAAGGGTAAAAGGCAAGTGACAGGATTCGAGGGCAAGTGAGACGGGTCGAGGGCAAGTGAGAGGGGTGGAGAAGTGAGAGGGCGAGAGAGTGGGACTGAGCACAAGAGTGGCAGAGGCTAGAGAGAGGGATGGGCAAGGGAGTGACACCGGAAGTGACACCGAGTGGCGCCGAGTGACGTCCAGACTGACGCGAGAGTGACACCGAGAGTGACACCGAGAGTGACACCGAGAGTGACACCGAGTGACACCGAGAGTGACGCCGGGAGTGACACTGGGAGTGACGCCGGGAGTGACGCCGAGAGTGACGCCGGGAGTGACACTGGGAGTGACACCTTGAGGTGAGAACGGGATTTTCACCGGGGTTCACAACGGGAGTCTCAAGCGGAGTGACGTGTAACGTCGGCAGAGACTTCGGGAATGATGTGTGACATCGGGGGTGACATTGCTGGTGAAGTCGGGGGTGATCTCTGGATCGACGTCGTTGACCTTGGACCTCCTTCCCTCGCGGAAGGGACTGCTTGAACGATGAGCCGAGGCCATGTGGGCGAAGTTGAAAGAGGGTGCCGGCGAGAGTGTGAGTGAGTGAGGGAGGTAGAGGGAGAGTGAGTGGGTGTGACAATGTGCACACCATTAACTCAATAGAAGCCAAATAGCAAAGGGTAGTTTGACGCAGGCCCAGGGCAGTTGTAAGCACCGTAAGCGATGGTCGGTGCCGCCGTGCCCAACCCAACCTGTGCGGCGCATAACAACGGGCTCAAGGGATCAGTTTTGTATTGTAATATCACAAAAGACTACTGAGTTGACATCAGCAACCAGCAGTGCTAGCTAAATAAAACGGCTATCTTAAATTCTTTGGGAATCGTTTCCGAAGTCCTCTTCGTTTTAACTTACTTTTGTACAAATGAAAGACTAAAACAAAGACAAAATTTTACTACACAAAAGATCTACACCTCGTTCAAAGTGCACAACTTAGGTCAGTTTTTTCATTATCTACTTCCGAAGTATTCCTTGCTATTGGTTTGAATTTACCTATATTTACAGGAAATGTGAAGTCGCTATTCAGTTTTTTCAGCTCTTTTTGCCCTGGTTATGCAAAGAGAATGGAATTTCAAAACCCTCGCATAGCAATTAGATCTTAAAATATTTCACTACCTACAATGAAGTGTGTAATAAAAGCATTTCTACAAATTTTGTTTCGATTAACATGAAATACATAGAAAAATAAGCTTTCGTAATAATAGTTTATACAATTATAATTTATACAAAGAGTGAGTAGAGGAAATTTTGTGACCAAATTTTTTTCCCGTAACTAAAGAATGTCAGTCATCTGTAGCTTTAGCCTAATACATCCTTAAAAATATATAAATATGTAATAAATATTCACCTCTTATATAGAAGAATAAGTATTTGTAAAAATCTTATGTGTTTCACTCGCATGACTTTATCTACTCTTGTACTAACCATTCTTACAAGCTCTTATTCCTACACTTCACTAATAGATGCCTATATTTCACTGGAATTTTTGGTTTGTGTTAGTTGATACCAACATTTGTACAAATTAACTTATTACTAATTTCCTTGTAGGTGCAAGGAGAATACGGTAGGCTTTGAGCGATAGTCAAATGTTTTAAAGCTGGTTGCTATATGAAAACTTTAAATTTCCGTTCTCCTTGCAAGGAAAAGAGATAAAGTGAATAACGATGTTTATTTGAGAAAAGTTTAAGTATTGCAAAACTCGAACCTGGGACCCCTAGCTCAGCAGGCAGGTGCTCTACCAACTGTGCCACAGGACCAGGCTACATCAGGCTTTGTGCGATTGTCAAATCTTTTAAACCTTTGAGATTCCGTTCTCTTTGCACACTTAACATATAAAAAAATGAACAACGATGTTCCATTTTACGAAAGTTTTAAGTTTTCCGAAACTCTCTCTCTCTCTCTCTCTCACACACACACACACACACACACACACACACACACACACACCAAGGAATATCTCCGAAACGGTTCACCCTACAAGAAAATGTGTTTGTACATAAATTGTGTATTTTAGCAAGATCTACATTTTTGTATAGTAAGATTTGGTCTATCTCTAACGGTTTACCAGTTATGCAAAAGTCGTCCAGAGTAAATACGACTACAGGGGATATAGCCAGAAAATTCAAGATATACATTTCATTTTTCATAAAAATATCTCAAACATACGGCATTTTAATCAAAGTCGTTAGCCATTTTCAAGATTATCAAAATTTTCGAAAAATTTTCCATGTAAACGGTTGTTTAGGGTGGGACTATTTTCTTCAAAAACTTCGTGTCGCAGCCTTGAAAGACATTAAGCTTAAATGCCAACTTTGGTTTTTAACCCAGCTTTCGTTTTTGAGTTGTGCTGCCCACAAACTGAGACACACACACACACACACACACACACACACACACACACACACACACACACACCTGTTCCTAAAAATGCTTTTTTTTTGGATTCATCGGGTCTCAAAACATATTTCCAGTTAAATCTCGACATCGAATTTTTGGGTGGAATACAATACTTCCCCTACTGACCAGTAGAGAAAGTAAAACGAAAATCCAATAGATCAAAAACGAATAGTCGATTAAAAATCAAAATTGGTATTTAGGTTCAATATCTTTCAAGGATACAACAGGAAGATTTTTAAGAAAATTTCTCCATTCTAAACTACCCTTTACATGGAAAATTTTGATTTTCTCGAAAATGTGTAACGATTTTGATTAAAATTCCGTATGTTTATGACAAATGAAAATGTTCCCATGTTCCCATGTTCCCATGTTTACTCTGGATGACTTTTGCTTAACTGGTAAACCGTAAGAGATAGACAAAATCTTACTATACAAAAAATGTAGCTCTTGCTAAAACACACATTTTCCTTGTTATTTGTGTGGGTTTTGGAATACTTAAACTTCCGTGAAATGGGAGATCGTTATTCAGTTTATATGTCTTATTCGTGCAAAGAGAACGAAATCTCAAAGCTTTAAAAGATTTCACTATCACTCAAAGTCTTCTGTATTCTCCTTGCATCTACATGAAAATCAGCAATAAGGTAATTTCTGCAAATGTTTATCTAAACTAACATGAAGATAGAGGAATAAGAGTTTGTAAGAATAGTTAATAAAAGAGTAGAGAAAGCCATGTGAGTGCAACATATCAGATTTTTTTGTTGCTATAACATATCTAAATAACTGAGCGTTTATAACGTATTATACATATTTCTAATACTTCATATTGTTTACATAGCTTAGTCTTCCTGTTAGGTGCGCAGGTTGTTTCAAGTTTTATGTTTATTTAATCGTTGATCTTGCATAGATCAGATATTCATGGGCTTTGGGAACGATACATGTTTATCGCACTTTGCTGGTTAGATATCTTTGCTTGGTCGTGGTAGCGTAGGTGAATGGGGCAAGTTCACGAGTGAGTTCACTATGTCATTTGCAACTTGTATAAAGTTTGTGGCTCACAAATGTGTTTACACAGCTGCACTCGAATACCAACTTTGGTTTTTAACCAGCTTTTAGTTTTTGTATTATGCTGTTCACAGACACACACAGATCTTTTTTATAAAAAATGCTTTTTCTGTATTCAAGGGGCTTCAAAATATTTCCGATGAAATTTCGACATCGAAATTTTGGGTGCAATAAAATACTTTCCCTACTTACTGTACATAGCAGCGAAAGCAAAACCTCCCGGTCTGTGACCATTCAGAAATTAGTTGGACACTGGGAGTGAAATTTTGGTCAAAATTGTCAAAAAGTTGAAAATTGTTTTTTTACATTAAAATGTTCGTGGAACGTCTGTACATCTGGATCAGCTAGCATTTCCGCGACTCCATGTGGTCATTACGGCCATAAAAGCCACTTTTTCTCAAAACTACATTTCTGAATATTCCAAAAGTAGGCCGCGCCTGAGTTTTGCTTGAAATTCAATGAAAATTTCCAAAAGTATTCATAAATAGCAGCTAAACTATTCTATGATTCAATATTAATGTTATCATTAACATGAACTCCAAAAACATTTTTGTATAAAAAAATCAATAATTTTTAAGGTTAAACTTTCTTTGTTATTAAAAAGATATGTACAGCATAATCAGCAAACGTATTTGAAGTATCTCTTCATACAATTGTTACGAATGTTTTAGAGTACCAGTTCTGCCAATATAAACCAATTTTGAAAGTAGACGAGTGTCACATTTTGAAAATATACCTATTAAATTCATGAAATAATTTATATATCATTAACTAATTATCCAATGTTGATGAAATTTGGTTTACATCCTATTCTCATATAAATACAAACACAGTAATAATTTCAAAAAAATCTATCAAGAAATGTGGAACTTTCAAATTTCACTCCCAGTGTCCCATCCCCTACCTACTGTACGTAGCAGAGAAAGTAAACCCTCCCGGTCTTAGGTTTCTGCGACCATTCAGAACTTAGTTAATTGCAAAAGCACGTGCAGCTGTTTACAGGCGTGAAGTTTATAAGAGTTGTAAAGGAAATAATAACAGCGTGAAATTGCCCCATTCACCTACACGCATTACCACACCCAAACAAAGGTATCTGCCCATTAGCAAAGTGTGATAAACAGCAGTCGTTACAAAAGTCCATGAATATGCCGAGCTGTAAAAGAGTAATGATTAAATACACTCTAAGAATGTAAAACCTGAAACAACCTGCGCACTTAACTGCATATAATATATGAAGTCTTAACAATACAACATAATATGAACGCTCAATTAATTAAACATGTTGTAACAACAAAACAAACAACAAACAAACAAAAACAAACAAAAAGCAAAACAAACAAACACAAACAAAAACTTGTGGCGTCTGCCTGACATTTCAGATGACCATAAAGATCCAGAATACAAGATATATTAGGTTTATGCTCTTATAATATGCTCTTACAATAAGGAATAGCAAAATTAACATTTTGTTAAATATTTACAAAAGTATTTTTGAATATGAATAAGTCAAATTAAAAAAAAATTAATTAAAATTAAGATACAAAATATTCAAAGAAACGTTAAAGGATTATAAACAAGAAGATAGCGGTTAATGCATGCAATACTGCACCGTTTAATAACAGTCCAAAAGTTCCCAATTAATTTAAGAGTAATACATTAAATTACCTGGCGTTTGGCTGAAGGTTTACACATTTAGCATAGCACTCACTGGTGGGATGCCTCAAGAAACGACGATCAAAATCTCGCGAAAATGTCCAGTCGACCGACAGAACTGAATACGTCACACCACAGCACGTAAATCCAAAACACTGACACTGCTGTCACAGACGTGCGCTCGAGGTCGAGGAACAAGCGCTTCGACTACCAAACACTAATAAGAACCAATCCCGGGGCACCGTCCCGTCCACCCGACTTTCCATCAAGTTTCAGAAGCGCCGTGCGGCAGAGAAGACAAATAGTTGAGTCTATGGCGGTTACAAATGTCTCACAACAAATTTCAACTACAAAACTTTTGAATGTGTACAAACAGACAATTATTTCATTTAAATAGACTTTTTAGCACAGGCATGGGTAAAATCAGCTCAAAAGGGCCACTACGCTGAAACGCGTTCTTGCCATTGACCATTCCTCACCTATGTGCTGTTCAGCCTCCGACATCTCTTCAAAAGATACTTTCTGAGTATCTGTAAACATATAAAAGAGGCGATATGATTCCACTTTTTACTTTCTCTACTACGTATAGTAAAGTAGAGGAAGTAATGTGTTCCGCCCAAAAATTCGATGTCGAGATTTCACTGAAAATATGTTTTGAGACCCCTGAAAAAAAAACTATTTTTAGAAAAAAAAAAAACCTCAGTGTGTGTGTGCGCGCGCGCGCGCGCGCGTGTGTGTGTGTGTGTGTGTGTGTGTGTGTGTGTGTGTGTGTGTGTGTGTCAGAGTGTGGATAGCATAATTAAAAAACGAAAAGTCGGTTTAAAACCAAAGTTGGAATTTAAGTTTAATGTCCTTCAAGGACGCGATATGGAGATTTTTGAAGAAAATTGCTCCACTCTAAACTAGGCTTTACATAGAAAATTTTTCGAAAATGTTTATTTTCTTGAAAATGACTAACGATTTTGTAAACTTGTAAACACGCAGACGATGACAATGGCATGGTCAGAAGAGAGGTGAGATTGCAGTTCAAGAAGCAATTCACGTGCTTGTTTACGTGAAGTTTCAATAAAAATATGCATTTTCAGGAAAATCGGTGCTACATCATTCTCGGCTATATAAGCGAGTCAGTTTTTAGTGTGTTGGCCAGTGAGTGTGTGAAGAAGCTTTCAGTGAGTGTATCGTCGGAGCCAGTTGTTCGTGAGTCAGAGACAGTAGTAGAATTTGAGCAGTATTAGTGAAGTATGTGTCAAAGTTACGATAGGACAGAACAGCTGTGAGCTTCAAGGTCATGACGAATTGTAAATTGTGTTAACGATAAAACAGAGAACTGCTGTGTTTTTGTGTTCTAGTTTGAGAAGAGAAATAAATTAATGTAAAAAGTGACTGCACTTGCCAATTGTCAATATATATATATATATATATATATATATATATAGGTACTGCTTCGACCATAGGCTAACCAGGGATTCTACATGAGTGTAACAAATATGTCCAGTAGAGTAATTATTGTCAATAAAGAACCATTGCGCCGAAAAAAATTGTTTGAAATATTTGGAACTATTTGGACGAATGGATATAAAAGGTTTATTATTTCAATAATTCGCGCAAACATTTCTTCAACAATGCTGTAATGCATTCTACCTTAATGCGAATGAATTTAGTCACAATTTAATCGATGTATGGCAAGGTGATTATGAAACAATTGGTGGAATGAGTGGCGGGGGAAACCAGAGAACCCGCCCAGGCGCCACTTTGTCCACCACGAATACCACATGTAGGTCCCTGGGATCAAACCCTAGGTTGTAGGCGAGCTGATAAACTTTATTTTACCGCAAGCTTTTCTATTATTCAGTATCGTCGAAAAAAAAATTGTGTACTTTAAGCACTTAACAGAAACTTGGAAGTGAAAGTATATCTCATATTTTAGAACCTCTCATTCTGTAAAATATTGCACTTGTGTTGAAATATATTAAAATATTTTCTAAGTTTCCCACACATGATATCTGATGCCCTTTCAGAACGTACTATTAGCCACTCATTCTACTTCACAGTACATCCGAAACACCCTGTACATAGCAGTCTAAACTACGGTGCACTAATAAATTAAAACCGAGTACTAAACTTAATTAAATTACGCTGCACCAACTGAAGTTAAATAGAAAACACGGGATGCATGGCTGTTTGCTTTTACAAGATTACTCGAAATGGAAGAGAGACTGTTTAGCATTTGGCTTCAGTGCTTGGCAGGCAATACGATGTCTTGCAATCAGACGACATGCAAGCACGCGCACATTTCATGATTGCACATGAAATATAAAAGGCTATATTTGTTTTAATTTCTCTACCACGTACGAAGAGCGTCAAAGAAAATCTCTCGCGTCTATGTCGCATTTATGTAGTACAAACCCATGACCACTTCATCGGTTGCTTTAGAGATTAGGCCACGGTGCAAGGAATAGTTAACACCAATAACTACAACAAAAGTTACAAAATGACATAGAAACGAAATATATGTTACGCTCTAGATTGAATTAACTAAAACAGAAAGAGGTAGTGAGTGCATTCAGTTTGTCATACAGACCTCTTATCATGATTGGTATGGGCTAGTGCAGTACAGGCCTTTGAAGTGGTTAAAATCTCAGGGGAATACTTGATGAGCACCCAGTTAGCGAAATGTATAATGTGTAGGTATGTGTGAGAAGATTTTCAGGAAGTGCAAATTAAAGCTTTAACGAAAGCACTTTGTAAGAAAAAAGTAAACAGAACTGATTCTCACTCTGATATCAACATCTTTTGCTGCATAAAAGCAAAAATAATTAACAATAAATAAAATAGCAATTCTAATTCAAATTGTAATTAGTTTACCTTTATTAACCTATTGTTGATCATTTTTATAGCCATAATTAGTATGTCACATTCATGTAAACTATGTATATACATAAATATATGTATTTCTGGTTTCTAAACAAGATTATAACAAAACTAATTTATTTACTCATAAATTGGTTTCAATTAGGCCTTTTTTTCTCTCCAGCATGCATATATGACAAGTTGTGTATGTGTGTGTATCTGTGTGTGAGTGTGTATGTATATGTGTATGTGTGTGTGTGTGTGTGTGTGTGTGTGTGTGTGTGTGTGTGTGTGTGTGTGACAGAGAGAGAGAGAGAGAGAGAGAGAGAGAGAGAAAGAAAGGCTGAGAAATTCTATTTATCACTGAATCGTTTTCAGAAAAAGCTAAGGCATCAACCTCTCTCTTTAGCACACTTAAAAACCATCGGTCTGGACCCGATTTGAACCCGCTACCTTGGAATCAGAAGCCCAGCGTCTAATCAACTGAGCCACACAGGCCGATACGAGGGCTGGAAAGAAATAAGTGGCAACACTATTTTATCTCCGCGCAGGGATTTTTGTTCAAGCTGCGGCTGGCAACACGTGAAAAGGGTTGGTGGAGCTATACAACTCGAATGGTGGTGTTAGTGTAGGACTAGGTGCTGCAGTGATAGGCGTGGCGTGTGTTCGATGTAAGTCGTCAAATCACACCGTCCTAAAGGGGGATGTTTACCAAGTTCAAACAACGTACATGGATAGAGATCCAAGTGGCTCGTGGAAAAAAGCCAGGGAATGTCACTCTGGGCTATGTGAAGCATGCGGGAATAAGGCTATGCCGTATAGGACTGTGGCATGTTGAGTTGCAGCCTTTCGTCCAGGATGTGATAGTGTGCATCAGGAACCAGGTGGAAGTTGACATGGATTCGAAAACAGCGTCATTGAATTGATTCAATGTTTGCTGCCTGTGGACGTCATCTGGAACCCCATCTTCGTCCAGCACCGCGCAGGAAACGACCCAACTTCCTAGAGAGGGATCCACCCTGACAATGCCGATTGTCAGAACATAGTAGCTGTGTGAAACCTGTTGGCACGATGGGGGTGGAAGGTTTTAGAGCACCCACCCCATTCACCGGACATGAGCTCGTGTGACTTTCAGGGATGTCTGCTAGAGATACGTTTCCGCACCAGAGAAGCTATAGGGCGCTCTCTTGCAGACGTCAACAAAGAGGTCACCGCCGCTGGTATCCTGCAACTTCCCCATATCCGGCAACAAGTGCAACATGTGGCAGGAGATTACAGTGAAGCCCTGTAGAAGAATCATGATTGTACAATAAATAGTTCACGGAATATTTATATGTTGCCACTCCTAGCTATTTCTGAAAATGTTTATATCGATTAAAATGAAGCTAATAAAAAAATTGCTTTTGTAAGAATAGTCTGCATACCCAATAAACAAATGATGGAGAGTAGAAATTGCCATGTGAATGTTTTATTTCAGATATTTTTATTAAGAGTTATATTTGTCATTTCTGTCTCCTGTTAGACTTTTCTACGGCAAATCATGAAGCTCCGCTTATTAAACTATGTAAATACGTAATATATTTACAATAAAACAGTTTCAAGCATTACAAGGTTACCTTTAAATGTTGCTTTTAGTTTGTATAAAGCTTCAAACTACGTATTTAAATAGAAAATAATACAATTGAAACCACTTAAAACAGCAGTTTTATTGATATAAGGTGATTGTACATTAACATTACTTTTTAGCAAAAATATACAGAATTCTCGGAATAATTAGGGTATTTACATCAGGCACTTTGAATGCAACTGCTTCATTTGTCAGTCCTGCCCACCACTTCATTAGGATACCTAGGAACTTTCAACTGTCCACCGAACGAGAAAACGAGTATTTTGTTCCCAATGCAGGTGACCTTTCGTTGGTTGACATCGAGCCACCATCGCTGACACCACCTGTGCATGCTAAGTTTCACTCACAAACCTTTTTCTAAAAATGCTTTTTTGGGGACTCAAGATGCCACAAAACATATTTCCGTGCCATCTTGACTTCGCATTTTCGGATGGAATACAATGCCTGTGTTCCTTAGGTGCCCTGCCTACTGCTTCACGGGGCATTTTACCAACCTTTTCGGCCGGCGCGTACATGGCAGGGAGGTGTGTAGAGAGTTCTGCCTTTGTTGTTCGACCAAGTAGTGGTGTATATTAAGCAACCTTTGACTAAATGTTTAGGTGAAAATCACATTTTCGGTTTTTGAATTATATCATATAAATATTCTATAGACCCTCTGAATCATTTTGACTAAACATTTTTGCCAACCCGCCATTTTTAAAAGTTCAGTGGCATGTTTAAGTCATTCGTGCGCTTCATCTTAACCACACTGTGATGCACAACAGTGGTGCTTTGTTTTTATCTCAGTTTAGCATTTTGTATGAAATGTATTCCGTACATTTCAGTTTTGCTCTGATTTGTACATAAATTTGCACACATAACCTCAAACATGTTATCTAACGTGTTGATGATTGCTTCATTCATTTGCCCACAAAACAAGAATTTATGCTGAAAAGAAAATGAATTTTAACACTAAAAAGTTCATAAAAACAAAAATATATTTATCTGCAATGCAGAAACAACAGATGTGGTATACTGTTTATGTATACAGGGGATTATATTAATCTTGTTTTTATACACCAAGGAAATGCCTTGTCTGAAAATCTTTTACGGAAGAGTGAATTATATTATCTTAAGGAAAAAGTGTAAAAATGGAAAATGCCTAAAAAACAGGAGATTTTGAAGTGCATTTACTTTTTAGCAGTAGATCAGTAGATTTGCCAAAAAAAAAAAAAAAAAAAAAAAAAAAAAAAAAAAAAGCAGATCTCCTGCAAAATCAGTAGACCTGGCAACCCTGCCTTAATGACCTTGGACTGAGCTGAGATATTTTCTTCTTGTTTCAGACAATCCAGCTGAGAGTGACAGTAGCAGAGAATACGGGCGAGCCCAGAGCTTACTCCGTTGGCCACGTGATAGTCGGGGCTCAAGCCTCAGGGAAAGCGTTGTCACATTGGAACCAGATGTTGTCCTCGTTGCGGAAACCGATCGCCATGTGGCATCCGCTACGCAAGTGAACAACCAGCGGTACTACTTGATGTATCCTTGACAACAGTGCACAAGCCTAGTGATACCCTCAGCCTTCAAAAGTAAATATTACATTCAGCCCCTAGCAGAACGAAACGTGACGTAACTTTGTTAAGACTGATATCGTTTCAAATAAAACACGACTGTTTTATCGAGCTTTTACCGTTCTAAAATCATCGCATTTTATCTTTGTAGGTTACTTGAGTTTGGTTTACTGGTGGAGAATAGCTCTTTGTGAAGGTGTTTTACACAAATAAAAATACGACATTAACGTAATGCATCTGTGAACTGTGAGAAATCTAAAACTTCATACTTTTTATATTTTTACTATATATTAGCACATAAATAGGACACTAGTTGCCATTTTTTAGAGTTTTACCTTTAAAAGCATATTCTGAAATTATTGTAGTCTATCTTATACAGGGCGTTCTTTTATTGTTGAACTTCCGTGGGCAAGGACATTTTGAATCTTGAAAATATAAACAAAAACATAACGCTATAGGAATATATTAATAATGTTTGAACGAGACAATCCCTATTTATTTGTTTGTTTATTTATCTTTTTATTTGCTTATTTGTTTGTTTACTTATTTATATAATCTAATCTGTCCATCTATCTGTTTAATCTATCTAATCTATGTCTATTCATTCATTCATTTACGTATTTATTCAGAAAGAAGGCTTTCAGTTTTCTCAAACAGCGATTGTCATCTAGAAAAGGCATAACAAATGACAATTACTGATTTGAAAAACAAGTTCAACACTAAAATTTAAAAAGAAAGGAATTATAGTAAATCCCTCGTATATACTCCAATAGGAAAGTATGATAACGTGTCCTTGTTTAAGACATAGATAAGATAATGAAGTTAATTTGAATATAGCTGGTTTTGCAAGATCTTCATTGAGTCTTTGAGGGCAAGAACTGCAATACTGTACATAAAATCTGTCCTCAAATGAAATTGTTTACAAAAACTAACGAAAAAGCTAGGAATGTTTTTCTTGCCCTAGTCATTAGTCCAAATTCAATAGATATCAAGTTGTACTTCTCAAAGTAATAGAGAATGTTA
Organism: Tenodera sinensis; assembly: GCA_030765045.1. Taxonomy (NCBI): domain Eukaryota; kingdom Metazoa; phylum Arthropoda; class Insecta; order Mantodea; family Mantidae; genus Tenodera; species Tenodera sinensis. The sequence continues at coordinate 37,588,414 of CM060970.1, forward strand.
AGTTTATAGACTCCACACTTCAGCTGACTGTTGTTCGTTGTGCTCCATTCTGTCTATTGGATCGATCATATATCCAGATGATGAACCTGATGGGATGGCGAGGGTGTCAATCCGACGAAAGGAGCCACCCTGAGATAGTCCAAGAACCTCTTCAAGCATTCTTTGGGCTTCTACTTTTGAAGCATTTAGAATAAAAGATCATATTTATGTCGAGAGTGACATAAGACTTCTATGGTGTGACCAAGGGCTTCTATCTCGCTATCGCAACGGCGACAGTGATTACCTGAGACCTGGTGTAGCACTCAGCGACAGACATTGGTAGTCATTTTAATGCTGTTTTCCATTTACTGCTGATAAGCTGGTCAAGCTGACGAGTCCTTTTCTTATCTGAGGCATAAGAGGGTCACTACATATGTATTGAGACACGGAAAAGTGGCCACCCCTGGGGAAGCATTGTTGATTTGTCAGAAAAGCTGATTCATTGGTAATACAATGAAAGGTAGACTACTGTTCCACCATTCATTTTTGCTCAGTTTATGCTTGAAGTCTGAAAAGTGTGAACTTTTTTTCAAGTGCAATGGAGATTCAGAGAGAGCATCTTCCTGCAATGATTTTGTACGACTTCAAATGTAGGTAGCTTAAATGAAACGCAGTCAGTTCAGCGTTTGAGGAGGAGCTTTTTGGGGACTATTCTCCATCATATGCCACTGTGTTCCACTAACTTAAGAGGATGCACCAATCTCTTAAAGATGAAGAAAATAGCGACAGACCAGCAACAGTATTGAATGACAAAAACAGCACCGCTGTGGAAACAATGATTAGGGTAGATCCAAGACTAACCTACAAGGACATTGAGCTGACACTAGGGATTAGTTCGCCACGTGATTTAACCATCCTTCATGAACACCTTCGTGTAAGGAGCACATTAGCTCACATAGCTAACGTAACACTGGAGCTTCTGCGACGGACTAAGGCAAAAATATTGACTCATCCACCTTACAGTCCTGATCAGTCACCATGTGACTTCTTCCTGTTTACTATTGTGAAGAACCGATCTCGAGGTCATCGATTTTCTAGTCCTGAAGAACCAGTTTCTACATACGAAGAGAAGTTATTTGCAATGTCCGAAACTCAGTGGCGTGGATGCCTCCAAAAGTGGTTCCGAAGGAACCAAGCCAAGGAGAATACTTTGAGGAACTGTAATAAATAAAACATTTCTGTGACTTCATATTTTGCTGTCTCAGTACGTATCTAGTGACTCTCGTATTGCTTATAGAGCACAACTCATTTTCCTTCTGTACAAAATATAATATACGTTATGAAATGAGAAATGTAAGTTTCTTAAAACTGCTTTAGCTCAATTTCACAGATGCATTACTTTAAGACAAATTTGCAGCGGTATGTACTTTTCTCTCTTAAAGTTAAGCTGTTATGCGTATGACCAGCACAATCATAAACCAAAGTCTGCTCTTAGAGTAACAGAGTAAATGAATCCAAACTCCACCAAAGTGACCAGATCTTGCCATTTCTCCCACTGATAAGCCCTTCCTCATACCTGGCAGATTATGCCAAGAAATGCCTTGAAGAATCAGCATGTAACTTTTCTTTTCTTCTTGAATTAAGAAGAAAGGTCGATTATGGGATTAAGAATGAGCACAGAAAAGTACACTAAATCTAAAAATTACTTCTTGTGCCTCCGAAAAATGAAATATACGTTGTAATTAAAAATATAAATCACAAATTTTAAGTTATTGCAGAGAACTTCGCTGAACTTTCTCAGGTACAAATCTTAGAACCAAAAGTACTTAAGTGCTCAAAATATTTGATAAACCTATTCGTGTTCTTATAAGTAGATATTAGTCTACAAAAAGTTTATATAAAAGAGTCTATTCCAGGGTACGCAAATTTTGCGCTGTTTACTATTAGGAATCGGGTAGAGTTAGGGTAGAAAATTATAAAAAATCTTTTTGTATATAAATGAAGGGAAATATAATTTTTGTTAAATAAACACTAAATAAGGCTCGATAATCCAAAAGGTAATATTCAGCTGTGGAATTTAAATATCAAAGTGGTCGTTTGCATAAGATTTACTTAAAAAACAAGAAATCTCTGGAAGCAATGCACTGGAGTGTTATAAGAGTGCAAAAATTCTGCTTAAATCGTGCTTCTTTGTCAGTGAATTGCGGAACAATGAATATGCTCTTAACTTAAGTCAACTTATAAAACACGTCTTATTTTCTTAAACGTATATCTCAAGTAATTTTACCCGGTTACGTGTTGCAGGAATGTTGTAATTTAACTGTGCCCTGTATGTCTTCTTTTTTTAAGCTTTCAAGCCTGTCTAAATCGCCTTCGTTTCAAATAATACCAGGCAAATATAGTATGGGAATTATTATGGCAATCTGTTGCCATGAACATTTGAAAACGAGAGAGAATTTGGCATGGCCATCAAAATTAAGTAAAGGTTGGATGGAATCAATAAAGATGAGTTATTCTTGGACAACGATTCAGGGAAATAGAAGTAATATATGAAGGAAGGTTAAGGAAGTTCATAAGCAATCACGTAACACGCACTGTGCGCAGGAATTATTTGCAAGCACAGTCGGGAATGAAATCTCAGTGAAAATAGAGGCCAAACTCTTAAATTAGGGGCTGAAGTGACTTAGATTTGAGTGCATGATGAATGATAAAGAAAGAAATGGTTCGAGATTCCTGAGGCGGAGGAATTCTGGCCACATAAATTGGCGAGCTATAAGACTGAAGGTTAAAGTACTGGGGACTAAGGGTATGTAAGGCGCTAATGTTAGCCAGGGAGGAAAAGGAAGAGGCACATAAATTTCTGCCTTAGATCAAGATATATTTATTTACGCGTTTATTATATCAAGTTTTTCATTTTCTGTATAATAACCGCAGAGTCAACGGTATGTTCAATAATAGTTCCCGTTGTTTCATAGTTTATAATCCTCGGATTTAAAACGTTATCCTGAGTTCGGGTTTGTTTCTTTTTTCCTATAGTTCTGAATCAGAGGTGCGATTTTTTTCCTTCTCAGTAACAATTATTCCAAACGTTACAGTTCCAAAATATACTATATAGGTTCCCAATAGTTGTCCTAAAATAACAGTCGAGTATAACCCGACCAAGGCGAGTGCAGTCCTGGTTCGGAGGGCGCCACTTGTACGCGTTATGGCTTGCCCATCCTTCTGTACAGTCCGGTTGGCAAAAGGTGAACAATAACAGGTTTCATGTTGGCGTTTTCTCTGTGTTTATAACTGTATTATATGTATTGTATGTATACTCATAGCATAAAAATCAAATATATTCACAAATACTTTAAAATACAGTACATTTGTGCACTGAACACTACGCTGCACGTTAGTAAATCAGACTGTACAGCATTTCATGACGTATTCGTGTCGTCACCGCGTTAGTTCGCCTGCTTGCCGCTTCCCATGCAGGACTGCACTCGGCTTGGTCGGGTTATACATGTGACGCAGCGATAGCTTGCCAACGAGTGCTGCACGAAACTTAGATACTATTGGTAAAAGTCGGGTTACCTCTTCGATTGAAGATCTCATGCCAGTCCACTCCCCGCATTGTACTCGCCGGTCCCACTGTCTACTCGTTCATTGCGATTCGCACTTCTCGAGACCTTGTTAGCTATTGGAGCCCGTAATAGGGATACTGGTATCGTGGTAATTTTATTTTCGCATGTATATCCCAAGACTTCAACAGCGTAGTTAAATCAGATTATCAGGAAGATTTCTATCTCACTTGAACTTGGAAGCACTAAAGCAGGAATGGCTCTAAGATTTCACAACTTAAACCTAATGTTAACTATAATATTGAAATGTAGCATATTCTGTCTATACGATCAAAATAGGACTATTCCTATAATTTTGGAACTGTACAATGGATCTCTATTCTGAATGAGAATAATGCGATTATTTTGAACAATTATGTTGTTCTGCTTCTCGTGGCTTCAACTGGTCTTCCAGAACCTCAAGTATGGGAAAAACGCCATGCCAATACTGCGGACTGAGTAGTGTTATGCCAAGCCTCTGTGGGGGTGTTCTGAATTTACTATGAGTAATTCGCATTAACTGATAAAATCAGATTGCGAAAAAGTATGGCAAAGATAGAGAAAGATAAAAAGAAACACACTAAGAAGTAATCATTTATTTCTCTTCTGAAGGAGATATCTGAATCTAATTCCCTGTAGTGTTCCGCAATTCACATACACTTCGATGATTAGTGAGAATGTAAATGGGGCATTATGTAATATTTACTGTTGAAATGTCCATGTAGTGTTGTAAAGCGGTCACGCGCCGTAATAGAGAACACTGATCGCTGGGCTGCCGTCTTTATATCGCATACTCAAAAAGTCCCACTCTATCGTCCCAGCTCGTTATTTGTATGCATAATAAAGTTGTATATTCCTGTGCCTAAAACAAAACGTATATAATGTGTCATACAAAGTGTTAAAAAGGTGCGTGCAGATACTGTAATACTGTTCATTGTAATCATGTGTGTGCCAGTTTCGTCATATGACTAAGCTATATACAGTTTTCTTTAACGAGAAAACAATAATTGCAGTTTTATAAATAAATTAATTCTACGCATTCAAAATAAATCAAGCCAGAATCCTATGGGGATATAGGATTTTATACCAAAATTTCTAAAGGGTAAACCCCTATATAGTGATAAATAAAGCAACAAATATTTTTACGAGTTCTTAAGTGTTGAAATTTTGTCACGTCAGATTTACCATGTATGATGCAATCCTTGCTACGTGAACTAAGTGTAGTATAATACCGATACTTCGCTGAACTAGCAGCGCCAAAATATTCCTGCTTCACTAAACGACCCCAAATCGGCCTTGTTACTAAATGGCATCCGACGTTGCACGGGTGGCAAGTCTCAAATGACGATGTAATTAATTTCATTTGTCCCCCTACATATTCTTTATGAAATTATCGTATGTACAATGATCTAGAAAATTTATAGTGAATCCTTTTCTTTACCCTTTACCCTAGCACAGTCTGTGACATTCCTAATAATCGGATTTAGCATTTCTCAAGCAGTTAACTACACTCAAACCATCATCAATATGTAGGACCATGAATTGCTGACGCCACGTAAAACGTGGTTTCGTGATTGGTATGAACTCTTCAACAGACTGGATGGGGGATGGTTTGTTATCTACAACGTCACAACGTAATTGCTGTAACAGTTCAACCTACATACTTGCAAACAACGTGGTGCCACAAAGCACACGGTTAATAAGTAATTTAGTCTGTCACTTCAAAACAAAGTATAAAAATGTGCACATATAGGCAAATGTTGCAAAAATTAAACTAATATTATGAGTTACAAAATCGCGATGGTAGTGTTACACAAATGACAGTTGAGCAGCGCACATTAGCTAGTATTAAGCGGATTTATGCTTTGCGTGCACTCGAATGCATGGAATTGTGTCAATGTGCAGTGGTTTATGTTGGTAAGGAAATAATAAACCACCTTTGTCACCCCCAGTGGTCCTCTTACATGGCTCTAACATTCTACTTAATGTTTGTTTTATTCCTCCCTTTTCCTTCGCTCCTGAGCCTGAAATCGACCTGTGCAGTTTGAATCCTAGACTTTTGACATCTGATCAATGTAAGACAGACTCACCCAAGGCTGGTGTGGGCAGTCGTGGCGAAATACGTCTTTCAGTCACTCAGGTGAAATGTATTCCTACTTCTCCTCTTTCGCCGCCCACCTATCCTGATCCTTGCTCACTGGCTAATGCGCATGTGTCGGACGTGAATTGAAACCAATAAGAGATTGGCTCATCCAAGCCTGTTGTGGAGCATAGATAATAAGGAGTTTCTATCAAACTTAATGAAGAAAAACACTACAAAAACTAAACCCATCAGCAGTTTTCGTGCATTCAATATACATGTTCAAGATAATTCTAAAAATATTTCAAACATAATAGTCTTGTACCTCGGGTCCCAACCATTAGCCCAACATCACAGTTTTCTAGGTAATATTCCAATTTTATTTCTAATACAAAAAGGGTAATGTAAGTCATTATATCCTGCCTCTATGTAAAAACCCTAAGGTTTATATTTTTGAACGCCTGAAAATCTCTGCATCCCAAATACAGGAATTCACACGTCGAATAGCCTCTTCTAATCCACCAAGCGTACTAGGATTCCTCGCATATTTCTCCACATTCCCCATGAATAACAATTCTATGAATGTGGATCTGGGAAGCGGGTAAATCAGTCAATTATTCGCTCATCAAAAAGTTTCTAATGCTACCATTTGGGATATGCATACGAGTAGTTTACCTTGTTCTCTGTTAAGTAACTTAGGGAGAGATTAAAATACCTAACCTCCAATGTTAAATCTGCTAAATTCATGACTCGGAAACGATTTAAGATATCAGACTGAAATATCTACAGGGCGTGGGTAATGCCTTCTAAGTTCACCGAACTACTCTTATCCAATAAGTTTAATTACTAAGAAAGATACGATTACTTTATTGGCTATACCATCTTTTGATTAAAATGTATAAGTATTTGTTTTTAAAATAAACAACCGTGTTATTAAAACCAAAGTAAATCCACAACAGCCTTTAGAGGTAGTTTCTTATCTTAATATTTAATTTAGATATATTAAATAGTTTCTGAACAAAGGGGTCATTTATACCAAAAAATATTCACAGAAGAAACTGTTCAAATCCAAAGTGGAGAAAACAAACTCGCATATATTTTCTTGAGCAAACAGAAGCTTCAACATTTAAGAGTAGTTTAAATTTGTAGACCAGAGCTTCCCCTAAAAGATGGGTTAACGTTTACTTTTCTACTCTAAAGTTGTAGGACTTGTGTGAAGTGATGCAGAATTCACAGTACAAAAAGGCAGATGCAGTCCCATTTTTTAAAAATATGGCTCTTCTTTACTTTACGTCCTGCAATTTTTTTCTAAGTTTGGACATCAGTTTCGATATTGCATCCTATAGAAAGACATAAATATGATCCAAACATAAAATTAAAACTTTACATTCTCTTTAACCGGAAAAAATACATAAATTAATTTCAAACAAAATAAATAAATCCCCAGTCCAAATATATTTACTGCGCATGCGCAAACGTTCCTATCACAATAACCCTGGTTTTTGTTGCCAACTTTAAAAAGCCTATGTATAACCTAAGTTAATGTTTTATTTATATATCTAAGTTATTCAATGAAACCACGAGGTGAATCTCAATGGGGGTCGTTGACCAGCTTTTGAAATTCATCAACTTTCCTGCTTTTTTAGTTCTTAATAATGTGCAGTTCTACATGCGCATTCCTAATAAACTTTCGCTATACCTATAGGATGTGCATGCGTTGTTCGTCATTGAGACTCAGTAGTGCCACATCAACAGTTTTAACCAATCTAGTCATAGCAGTGAAACACAGCTTACACTTACCAAGTTAATTTACTGATTGACGGACCGAATAGGATATTCGTTTTCGCAATAAACAGTGAAAGTATTTTGCTTATAACAATGATACACGTAGTGAACACATGTAGAGTTTTAATACTGTGTGCAAGACATATATCTAGGGCATTGGTGCAGAGGTTGGCAGCGAATAGCTCTGCAAATATCGAGGTTACCTGCACTGTTATTCCTGAACAACTTCGGCTGATTCCGTCAGCGCTTGTTTAAGCCTATCCGGTGTTGCACATAGAAAGGGGTAAAAAATGCCCAAAGATATGTTTAAAATATAACTAATTAAATTAAATAAGAAATTCTCATTTATAAGACTCCACAAAAACTAAGAATCTTATATGGTTGAAGAAAGGACACTGGATCCGTTCGTATACCAAGGGTGACATCATACATACATAGTAAATGTGAAATTGTTGCGAGATTTCGAGTAAGAAACGTAAGAATCAGTTACTGTGGTTTTGATAAACAAGTGATCACAATTACAGAGGTATTTTTAGACGAAGCGAATAGTTTGAAGTTGTGCAGTGGATTATGGTTGAGTTCACTTTTGTATTTATACGATAAGACCACAGGAATATCAGGTTAGCATCTCTCCGACTTTCGTGCAGTAAACATCGCGGAACAGTGAGTGATTAAGTACAGTGCTCGCTCGCATTATCGGCAGTGTCTTGTTTACTTCAAAAAGGAAACAGAGACGTTGCCCCACCATCAATTTACAAGACGTCACTCGCACAGATCTTAGCAAGGTCATTCGCCACGTCTAAAATACCTTCGTGTATATGGTTTACAAAAGAGGGAAATTATTTTCCTTTGCACCTGCATTTTCTTAGTCTGTGAAATGTATGCGAGTCGTGGAATGAACATGAGTTGTAATGAAACTTTAGTTACATTAAAGCAAAAATGAATGCTATCTCATATGATAAAACTGGCTTCACATGAACCACGCTTAAGGGATAATTCCCAAACAATCTCTGCTTTGAAAGGATTTCCAAATATCTGAAAAAGTCATTGTCCTACACTTTCAACTATACCCCCCTTCGTCTTTTTGTATGCATCTTCAACAGATTAGAGGGTTTTGTAACAAAAATCACATAGTCTAGAGATAAGTATATAACAGGACAGAAATTTAGATTAGAAGCGATTTTGTACTCGTCAAGGAAAAGAAGAAAAGTTGAACATATTGAAAAAAATTAAACATTTCCATGAAATAGTCAAACGTTGCACAAAGACACCATTTTTCTTGCTAACTTAAGAATTTTAGAGTTAGTCATGTACCGTACATTCCAGTCAAGAAAATAGGGAATTAACTTGTCATGACAGACACATAATTTAGTGGTGATAGCTGACAACTACTATTCTTTTTCCTGTTATGCAAATAAATTTTGTGCGCGCAAATGATACTTATATCACCGACTTTACAGTGTAATTTCACAGCGTGTTTGAACACAGCAAGGAGTGGCAAGCCTCTGATTGGATGTTGTGTTGAGCCACCCGCCATTAAATTTTGTATTAGTCGTAGTTTCTAAATAATGTTGTTTAATTGTTCTTTCACCTCACTTCTCATTTCATTACACCCTTCATTCGCTTGGTTGTTTCAGGGTTGACCCACGTTGAACATGGGATAGATGTTTATATATGAAGTTTTTCTCTTGCATCTGTTCCGTGTTTTTATCCTTTGACTTCGGGCCCTAATGACCTAGCTGCCGACGGGCCCTTAATCCCAACTCACTCAATCACTCGTGCTTCAGTGTAAGGAAACCATATCCAAACTTAATAAAAGTGTTTTAGAATAATTCTGTATACAGTGCCAGGTGAGGCCAGATGTGAAGCTGAATTCTCATTGGTTCACGTATTTTTCTGGGCCATGAATAGTTCCAAACCATCCATAAACACGGCTAGAAGCCTGAGAAAAGGCCGAGTTATCAGTTTACGCATTATTCAAGTAAGCATTTGCATATTGCCTCATTTGTAATTATTTTAGGCATACACTCACCTCAATATCTATTCAGTAGCTACAAGACCGCCTTCGTAGCGCAGTGGTAGCGCGCTTACCTCTGACGCGAAGACCACATAACTGGCCGGGAGGGACCCGGTCGCTGACCACGTCCCACCTCCAGTACTGCACCCCCACTCATGACGCCTGTGGTGGGCAGAGGTGGAGGATGCAGCTGTCGTGCGGTAGGCCATGGTCCGGAGGGAGAGCTGTGACATTAGTGTTCAATAGCTAGAAGATTAACGTTTTATATAAATAGGGAATATGCAGGTGAACAAAAGGTATGGAATATTGGCCATAACTTTTAAATGGATCAATAAGGTTAAGTGCCAACTTTTTTATTCTCATGAGAGATACGGGCCCAAGTAGACCTCAAGGAAGGTGAGAGGGTGAGCTTCAGAATTTTAAATGAAACCATGGAATAAATTTGAGATATTCTGATGGCCCCAAATAAATTAAGAAACTTATGTTTAAAACAATTTTTATTTACGTCATCCAACGTAGTGTCATATCGGACGGTGAATGAATGAAATAGGTGAAATAATGCTCAAATGAGCCCGAGGTCCATAGAGCTAAGTTACCCGCCATTCATCTTCTCAGGATAAGGGAAAACCTTGGCAAACACTTCATCCGGATAACTCACCCTAAGCGAGATTCGAACTCGCGACCTCTTGGATGTGAAGCAGACATGCTACCACCACGCTACAGAGGGGGGCATTTTTTTCACCCCAATGCTGCATACTAGTTAGAGAAAGTTGTGTCATGCGAAACATATATTTACTTTCTCTACTATGTATAGCAAGTATGAGAAGTATATTTCTACCCAAAAATCCAATGGGTAGATTAATGTTTGGAGGACCCTAAACCCCCTAGCACAGTATTTTTATAAAAAGGTGCCTGTGTGTGTGTGTGTGTGTGTGTTGTGTGTGTGTGTGTGTGTGTGTGTGTGTGTGTGTGTGTGTGTGTGTGTGAGAGAGAGAGAGAGAGAGCGCGCGCACGCATGGTATGTGTATCTCTGAAAAGCATGATTCAAAACGAAAAGTCGATTAAAAACCAAACTTCAAATTTAGGGCAGCATTTTGCACCCTAAGCTATCGTTTGAATGGAAAACGTTTATTGTATCAAAATATTTCCATTAAAATGTTATACAGGGTGGAAGGGAAGTCATTACATTAATTTAAACCAGTGGTAGATATCGGTATCTGGAACACATTTTGTATCTTATGTTTTTGTCTCTGACCATTTCCTATGGAGATATTTTACTTTTGACGAAAACAAGCTGGAAACACTGCAGATTGTGTGGGTGTCACTTTCCCTAGCTCAGTACATAAACAAACACCGTAATGGTGCGTCTTGAGAACTTAAACACATACCCTGCCTTGTCCTTCCTTGTTTACTATGCGAGTGTAGGCCAATTACAAGCGTTAGGTCCAAAAACATTACACGTCCGACCTGTTTACATCCACAAACCAGGTTAATTCCCTAACCAACCTCAATGCAACGCTGTCGACTTACTGCACATCTTAAAGGGCTGCTCGAAGTATTCCTTCACGTCTTTTAAGTGATTAATTATTTCGAAACATGTGTGATGTCCCATAATTAGTACCGAAGCTATGTCAGAAATAAGTTACTCTACGCATCTTACAGGTAACAAACTGTTATCTTTGTACATTCTTGTGCAATTGCGCATCCAATTTGGATCAAAAACCATTTTTTTTTTCGAAAGCGGCTGATCAAAGAACAAAATGCCATTCGACTTTTTTGTTTGTAATGCTTCTGTGAAGCACATATTAGAAGGAAAGTAATGACTTCCCTTCCATCCTGTATAATTAAGATACTTTAATGACTAATGAAATGTATATCTTGAATTTTGTGGGAATGTCTTAGAACTCCTCTACGTTCTGAATGACTTGCATAACTGGTAGACCATAAGGGATAGACATATCTTCCTACACAAAAAATGTAGATCTTGTTAAAGCATACAATTTGTCCTTGGCAATGTAAAGATAAATTTCCAAGCCATATTCGTTCTAAAAGCCTACTGAAATCCTTAACCTCGTCTAAACTACAAGGAAATAAGTAATAAGGCAATTTCTGCAACGGTTTATTTCCATTCACATGAAGTAGGTTGAAGAATAAGTGTTTGTAAAAATAGTGTGTCCAATAGTAAGTAGAGAAATTCATGTGAATGTAACACATCAGACTTTTAAAGAACTTACAAAGCGGCCATTGTGACCAGCCATAGTATTCGGGAACCAATATCAAAATCCCTTTGGAACACTTCTATGAAACTTCATTATTTCAAATTAACTTACGTCTGGGCATATATCACAGGGTTAATAAATTAATGCTAAATTCTAGCTCTCTATCGTGGCATATGCATTTATGCTAATAATACGTGCTGGAACGATGGGAAGATTTTCAAACGGCGTTTCTTTAATCTATAAAATGCAGCCCACCGTCTGTAATGACCTGTGATGGTGCCAACAATTTCCAAACTCCGAATAAACCTCATGACAAAGATGAATTACCTTCTCGGCAATTTTTTCAAGCTTGCGTGCCACAACTGCTATAAAACTTTTCACTTATTTATGACATTAATTTAGAAAAATGGAGCTGACGATGGTGATGATTTAGTATCCTGGGTGCGTTCAGTAACAGGGCAACTAACCATTAGTGGCTAAAAGGAAAAAATTAAATTAAAAAAATTTTATGTGTAACAGTCACACGATCTACTCCACCGGTAAAATATTTATTTATGGAAAGAATATAGAAAACGACACATTTTTTAATGATCGAGATATTTTCAGAACCACTCGCTAGGAAGAAGCTTTCTACGGCCTTAAAATTATGTCCGCAGTTCGTCATTTTTTAACTTTAGAAACTGCAAGACAAAAAAGATTAAAGCCACCTGATAATTGGTGGTGGAGTTTGTAAGAATCAATTTAGTGACAACTGCGTTGCTAGAGCGGTGGAAATACGCATACAGAAGCTAAATTTTGTATAGTCACCACTTTACGCAAATATATGAATTTGTTAAATTAAAATTTAAATAATACAAGCTGGAAAAGGACGAAGATGTTATTGCGCAGAATATACTGGACACAGCAGATAATTTGATGTTGTAGTTTTGCCTGAAAATTCTTGAATTAAATTGGAAAAAGAATATGATGAATCTGAAAAGTGAGGGCAGAAGAAAAAAGCGAAGCTATTTGCAACAGTTCTTCTGGCTTATCTAGGTGAATAATTCAAAAGTTCACAATGTATTGGATAAAATATTTGTAACTTAGTTTATTTATTTTTTAACAAACTTTTGTAACTCATTTATAAATTGGTAATGTGCAAAAATTGCAAAATTCCATAACTCAAATCAGTTCAAGAATTAGATGAGATAGCGGAAAAAAATATATTTTTATATCTCTTTAAACTAGCACGATAAACGTCTATAGGCAAATTTAGGTGGTCCGAAAACAAAATTCAGTTGGGATTAGTTGAGTAGTAAAGTTTTTTTTTTTTTTTTTTTTTTTTTTTTTTTTTTTTTTTTTTTTTTTTTTTTAACGATGCTGTCAATTGCTAGGATCACAGCGTCATCAGTGTGCCGGAATTTTGTCCCGTGGGAGTTCTATTACATGCCAATAGATCTACTGACATGGAACTGTCGTTTTTAAGCACGCTTAAAAACTATCGGTCTGGGCCGGATTTGAACCCGCGACCTTGGGAATAGTAGGCCAGCGTCTAACCAACTGAGCCACCCAGACCGAGGAGTAACTTTAAGCTTACGCACCATGGTTTATTGAGCATTCGTTTTGTATATTTATTCATTGTCAGAAGTGCACCATGCTTTGTGATACATTCACACACTTTCTCTGCTAATGACAAATTAATATGCCAAAAGTGAGTCTTCAACCAGGTTACTTTATTCACGTAATAAGATTTTTTCAGCAACCCCTTTAGTTTGGCTATATAATGTAGAAATATACCTCAAAGGTTTATACGATGGAAACAAATAAAATAAACGTACATGGTCCTTCATAATATGATACACTCAGCCCTGAGAGAGACATCAAAGGTTATCACAAAAATAACATGGAAAACACAATTGAAGGAATCTATTTCCGCATCATGGGCAATACATTTTAAACAAATAAATATCTACGAATCATGGGTTTGTAGATTCTGAAGTATTTTGCTTAACATTTCAGATATTCAATTTCTAGTCTTTGTCTTATGGCAGCAAGTTTGCCCAACACACAGCTAAAGGGAATAGGGTTGATGAAAATACTCAATGGCCCTTAAATCGGCTCATAAACACGTTAATACAGGTTTACAATTAAATTAGTAATAATTAACGACAGTAAAATTTCTGGCTAACAATTATAAACCCATAAAGAGAGCTGACACACCAAACATCGAGCAGGAACAAAAGATAACGGTCAGAAATGTGAAGGAGAAAAGGGTTACATTACCCGTATAAGTAGGTAAGTGTGGTCAACTTACTATAACACAACTCAACGCGTGATTCTAGGAAGAGCAAGGTGGGACGGGTTGTCTCGTAGAAGCGCCGGCCGGCGACCTTGCACGGCTCTTGTAAACAAGTAGACTAGAAGACAGCACAAGGTACACCCTGCTTCAAAGGTAGAAATACCAGGGTTAAGGGGCGTTACTAGGCAGCAAATAATGAATGTTTACCCATTTGAAGCGCGCAATTAACTTCGTTTTTATTAAGGTTTTGATGTCTAGAAGTTTAGCTAGAGACATCATCGTGAACGGTTATTGCAATGTGCAATAATGTATTTCCTAAATTTATGGAAAGTAAGTCGCATCCGATTTGCTCGCAGAAAGTTTTTGTATTTTGAAAAACTACGTTCCAAACGTAACAAGAGCGTACAAAAACATGAGTCTGTGTCTCTGAATCTTATTCAATTGTCTTAATGGTGTCAAACATTTTTGATGCACATGACTTAATATGTTATTGCGGTTACTATATTACTGAAATTCTTCTTAATGTATGAAAGGCATTCAAACAAGGCTGGTGTAATTATCTGCTTCACTGCACATATTGCGACATTTTCACAGACTTTTATTATGTTTACAATTCTGTGGTAATATTGAGTGTAATATACTGCAGCCTGTAGCCATGTCCCCCACCGAGTTACATTTTGTTGTGGAGGCAAGGGAATTCCAGGTGCCATCTGTTTAAGTATCCTGATTTTGGAGGGTGTTTTGGGAAATATCTTTTTCGTGTTGGCTATAAAAGCATTTACATCCGGAAAAGAGAATATAATTTCTTCCGCAACTCGGTGGAGACTATGTGCTAGACAAGTTTTAGTTTTGGAAATGCTTACTGTATTGCTGTGGCAGCTTTCTTCATATAGGAAGTCCCGTCCATAACAAGTAATAAACCATTTTGTGTTTTGCACAGACACAATAGAGAGAAGAAAAAAAGAAAACCAAATATAACATACGACAGTCGCAAGAAACAGGCTGCTGTGTAGGGGTGGGCGTGTCGTTTCCTCAACCCTCACGCTAGCTGCCGACTCTATACTCCGTGCTATTAATATCATTCCTATGTTTATCTACTAAAACCCCGCTCCCTGCTCATAGGACTATTCGCAGAAAAGTCAAGGTATACATTTCATTTCTTATACGATTTAAATTTATTGTATTTAATCAAGATCACTAGTTTTGTTGTTATGTCGTATCCTTCGAAGATGATGAACTTGTGCACCAACTTTGGTATTTATCCCTGGTACCAGCATGGGGGTTTTATCCCCTCTGGGAGGTCTGACAGGGGGTGCACTCAGCCTCGTTAGGTCCCGAGGAGACCAATAGAGGAGCTACTTGATGGAGAAGTTGCGGCCCCAGGTGGAGAAGACCGCATAACTGGCCGGGAGGGCTTGGGGCGCTGACCACGTCCCACCCTCCAGTACTGCACCTCACCAATGACGCCGGCAGTGGGCAGAGGTGGGGGACGCAGCGGCTGGGAGGTAGGCCTTGGCCCTTCATGGGCTGTCGTGCCGGGGTTTAGGTTTAGTTATCTGGGAGGTTTCTATTAAAAAGCGCATGTTAACTATTAGAACAACATGATAATACATACATACTAACGGATATTTAAAATACTTTTTTTTTTCACGGGACCAAAAAGCGCGTACTTCCAGTGACATATCGACATCTAATTTTAGGGTTGAATACAATACTTCCGTATATACTATAATTAGAAGCTAAAGAAAAATGCTCAGAAATGTTTTGAAATTAGGCATTGCGAACTTGCTTGCTTGCTCTGTGGCACCTAATGATGTCATATGGTTGTACTAAAACCAAAATTGTCATGGCCTATGGATCGGAACGTGCGCTCAGGTATTTGTAAACGTGAAAACTGCTTTTATGTCCTGGGTTTTTAAATAACCTGTCACACAAACTCAAATACCAGACACAGGGCATACCCTTGAAACATTTTGTTTAAAGAAAACTTTCTCTAACCCAGGTGCAAGTCGAACCCGGGACAGGTGGTGTGTGAACTAAGGAACCAGTTGGATTATATTTGTAAACTGTGAAAACAACTCACTGTTCTTCATAGGTAACCCCTTCCCGTGGTACAACAGACCATCCGGGCCAAGGCGTACCGCTCGGCCGCTGCGTCCTCATTTCCGCCAACCACAGACGTCATGAGTGGAGTGCAGTGACTTTTCAATCAAGTAGCTCCTCAATTGGCTCCTCAGGGAGCTAAAGAGGCTGAGTGCGCCCCGTGCCAGACCTCCCAGCAGGGGAAAAATCCCCTCAGCGGTACGGGGATGGAACCCGGGTCCTCCGCGTCAGAGATAGGCGCCCTACCACTGCGCTACGGTCATTCTTTATAGGTACTGCATAATGTTTAAATGGGAATTACGCCATATTTGATACATTTTTATTTTTTAAACCCCACTTGGTCATGCTGCGAGGTCATGGCAACTTTTTATCTTTGCAACATATTACCTGTTGGCAATGGTGTTAACTCGTTTACAGTTTTCATTGGATTTCTTTGGGGGGGGGGGGGGAGTTATACATTACATCTCTCTGTCACACATACACACACCCACACAAAGAAAGGATAGGGAAAGATAAGGAATAAGCTAGAGAAAATTGCCAGCCGGAAATCGAATCTGGGACCCCTCACACAGTAGGCAAGTCCTCTACCGACTAAGTTAGGGCCAGCTGTTTTATGTTCACCGTAGGTATGTTGGATAAACTGATTCTCCGTCTGTCCATTGCCACTTTAAAACATTCCGTACTGCAGGCGAAACGTATTTTCAGATACGTCGTTTTATGGTGGAAATAATTTATTTTAACACTATCAACTCTCCCTAATTTTACACCAAATGTAGTCACACTTGAAATATTTCGACAAATGTTGTTAAAACTACTAAATAAAGTACATTTCAACTCCACATGTGTAGCAATTCGCCTACAAATCGTAGGTGTATAATATACCTACAGCTATCCGGAAAACTCTCGGCGAATTCCGCTAAGTCTATGTGTGTGCGCATATATATAAATTGATTTTATTGTAACCCTTCATTAGTGATTATCAATACTAATCAACCTTCCAACTCCAATTCATTGAGATAAATAATATTAGATGCAGTTTGAGTGTTGTTCGATTATTAAATGGAACTTGTTTGTAATTCAACTTAATTTAATGTCTTTTGTTTACATGACAGATAAACGCAGTGAACACTCAATGCAAAGCTTTCTGGTAAACTACTTTTTTCCTTTTCCTGTGCATAAATAAACAAAGGTGATGGCTTACCGACACGCAAAGACGTGGCATACAGTTGTCCACGCGTGAAACACGAAAACTCCAACGCAAACTTCCAACGACTGACCTTGTGATTTGTTTATGGTCATCGGGAAGGCCAGATGCACGGGAAATAGCAGCTGTTTGAAATTGAATGGCAAGTCCGTTGGAATCATTGTGATGCGCGGAATCAAAACATCCTCTACTTTGTACTTTCCCTTGATAATCGTCTCCTCGATGACGTTGTTCATAAACTTCTTCACAGCCAATCTCGTTCCATTGCATAGTCGAGATTGATGTTACGCAACACGATTATGGCTGAGGCTATTTTCAACTGCAAATTGTGAGGTGGTGATCCAGACAATTCCAGTGAATTCAGAAATTCTGTAGAGTAGTTTACTACACCACCCTGTTTTATGACTGTGTCAACCAATTTGAAGGAAAACAACTGTATCGGAATGAAATTTAGAATGGACTCGAGATCATTGACATCTTCGGTTTTCGCAATCAATATGGCTCGTTCCCTCAGTTAATTATGGTTCTTGAAGTTTTGCGCTACGTTCGGGAAAACACGCCGAATGGGCTCCTCCTTCGATTCGGTCAACTGACAGAAGATGAATCCAGTCGACGTGTCAATTGCGTTTTCTCTATTACCAATGTTCAACAATTGTTTGCAAAACGCATCTACATTTCGATATTGTTGCAAAAACACTCACATGTTAGTCGTCAATTGGAGTGTCTTTACATGTCGCCATAAATTTGATGATTTTAAGCACGCATTTAGTTCGTCAGCTACAGCTGATCGTGGAATAACTGGAACTTCCAGTCTGGAAGAATCTAACGAAAATCACCGGACAACAAAATCATGGCTCCACCAAAAATCTTTTATCACGAAGATCTTTCAATGCTCTGTCCAGTGCCTCTAGCGACCTCTTGTGGACCATCGTGTATTCGTCCAAAACGATCAATTTGCATATCTGTAGCATCTTCGACATTACCTTGTTTCGGCGATGATGCAAACTGATGTCTCGTTGATTTTCGTGTTCAGTTGCAACTTCAAAGATTTTAAATGTAATAGATGCAGTTGTCAAACAATAGCTTCACCACAAACGCCATATATTGAAAGTAACATTTCAGTTCGTCCTCTCCTTGGCATTGTAATGAACACTGCAATACGACACGAAATTGTTTACACAGTCACTCAATTTGTTAACTTTACAATATTGAAATCGTCAAACTAATTGTTCCAGTTTCGCTAAAATGCATTTTGTGGTTATGTCTAAGCCTACCCCAATTCCTTGAGTCTTACTAAAACAAAATTGAATGAACTTTTTTGTTTATTTCTAACCCTGCAAAGTCAATTTACCTTAATATAATAGCTGATCAAAATGAATGTTAGTAAAATGTAATTAAATTCGATTTAACCAAATCTATTCTCAAAATCCACTCATTATTTTAAATGTAATAGATTCAGCTACCAAGCAAGGTCTGCCACAAACGCCATACATTGAAAGTAGTCCGAAGTGGCAATTCCCAAACAAAATTACCAATTTCGAATTTTTCCGTCGTTCGCTTGGGTTTTTCCTAATTATTATTTTTTCCCTAATCCATCCCAGTATTGAGGCGAACAAAACAAAGAAGTAATTACTCAAATTGGCCGAACCTTTTTCGAGTTTTTGAAGACTAACGCGGGCTAATACATAATTTTGGTTCCCTATATACAGTATTCACCTAAACAGCCAAAACTGATGAGTTCATATAAACTATTGTTAATGTCATACCAACCTTAACCAAATGTGAAATCCATTAACAAATTTTCTTTAGACACTTATTTATATACAAAATCAAGTCTATATCAGCAGTTCCTAAAAAAACCTGCACTTTTAAGAGGTCAAATAAATTACACTAATTTTGTATCAATTTCAAGTAAATTTGAAACGTATCAGCACTTATGATATATGATTTTGAAGAAAGTCGATACATAACTGAAGCTAAAATTACATATAATTTTGACTTCATACCTGCAGCAGTTCGCGTGTTGTTTCATAGGTACTGAACGACATTGGATCAAAATTATACTTGTACTAATCAGTCCTACTTTGTAGGGAGCGTACCTGAAATGTCAAGAGGTCAAGGTCATGCATATGTTAGACACTACACCTGTATGACGGCATTTCGGAAACCAAAGTTGTTTGTTGTTATTATTATTATTATTATTATTATTATTATTATTATTATTATTATTATTATTATTATTATTATTATTATTATTATTATTATTATTATTATTATTATTATTATTATTATTATTATTATTATTATTATTATTATTATTATTATTATTATTATTATTATTATTATTATTATTATTATTATTATTATTATTATTATTATTATTATTATTATTATTATTATTATTATTATTATTATTATTATTATTATTATTATTATTATTATTATTATTATTATTATTATTATTATTATTATTATTATTATTATTATTATTATTATATTATATTATTATTATCATCATTATCATTATTATTATTATTATTTGTAGAATGCCCAGCTTAAAATTTTGTAAAAATCACATGATATAATTACTTTTATTCAAGTCTAGTGTTGAAAGTCATATTTTATCACAAACTTGTAAGAGGTGCATCAGAAACAGACTGAACATTTCTTTTTAAAAAATTAAATTAAACTCCAAGACCTAAAGAAAATATTCAGTTCTAACGCCTATTGTCACAAGGAACTGAAAGACAAGCCAGTTGTCCCCAGCGAAGAGCAGTGTTTATTTATACAAACAACTAAAAGGGAAAAAATAGAAGGTAATTGGATTTTACATCTCATAGCCTCTCGGAAAGTTGTTATCCCTCGGGAGGCAGCAGGGAAAAACAAAGAAACGTCGCTTCTTCGATGACGTCAAGTGCAAGCCATTCTCTTCCACAAGTAAACGATTCGAATTAAGCACGCAATGTTTTCACCGTGGGCGCTTACGTAAACCGTCAATTTCCTTCTGTTTAACAACAGAAAGTGCCAGGGCATAATTACAACTTTCGTGGAAGACAGGAAACTTACACATTTATCTATCAGTATATCAAAATGTTCTAGTGAACATGAAGTATTACTGCAGGAAGGTGTAGTGAGCACTACATGTTAAAATACTTATCTTTGAAATACAAAATTTCCCAGAATACAGCAATTTGTGTCCAGTGAGTCACCATAACGCAATGTGGCACTACTTCAATAGTGATTATAACTACTATAAAGATGAGGAAGGAAGAAGGAGGATAAGGAGGAGGAGAAAAAGCAAATGAAGTAGGATGAGGGGGAGGAGGAGAAGAAGGAAACGGAGAGGACGAAGAAGAAGAAAAAGGAGGAAAAGGAGATGAAGGATTAGAGGAAGCAGGAGTAGGATGAGAAGGAGTAGGAGGGAAATATGAGGAGGAGGAGAAGTAGGAGAAGGAGTAAGAGAAGAAGGAAGAGAAGGAGAAGAAGGAAGAGAAGGAGGAGAAGAATGAAGGGAAGGAGGAGAAGAATGAAGAGGAGGAGAAGAAGGAAGAGAAGGAGGAGAAGAAGGAAGAGAAGGAGGAGGAGAAGGAAGAGAAGGAGGAGAAGAATGAAGAGGAGGAGAAGAATGAAGAGGAGGAGAAGAATGAAGAGAAGGAGGAGAAGAAGGAAGAGAAGGAGAAGAAGGAAGAAAAGGAGGAGAAGAAGGAAGAGAAGGAGGAGAAGAATGAAGAGGAGGAGAAGAAGGAAGAGAAGGAGGAGAAGAAGGAAGAGAAGGAGGAGGAGAAGGAAGAGAAGGAGGAAAAGAATGAAGAGGAGGAGAAGAATGAAGAGGAGGAGAAGAATGAAGAGAAGGAGGAGAAGAAGGAAGAGAAGGAGGAGAAGAAGGAAGAGAAGGAGGAGAAGAAGGAAGAGAAGGAGGAGAAGAAGGAAGAGAAGGAGGAGAAGAAGGAAGAGAAGGAGGAGAAGAAGGAAGAGAAGGATAAGAATGAAGAGAAGGAGGAGAAGAAGGAAGAGAAGGAGAAGAATGAAGAGAAGGAGGAGAAGAAGGAAGAGAAGGAGGAGAAGAAGGAAGAGAAGGAGGAGAAGAATGAAGAGGAGGAGAAGAAGGAAGAGAAGGAGGAGAAGAAGGAAGAGAAGGAGGAGAAGAAGGAAGAGAAGGAGGAGAAGAATGAAGAGAAGGAGAAGAAGGAAGAGAAGAAAGAGAAGAAGGAGGAGAATAAGGAGGGGAAGGGAGGAGAAGATTGTGGAGGAGAAGGAAGAGAAGAAGATGGAGAAGGAAGAGAAGAAGAAAAAGGAGAAGGGAGAGAATAAGGAGAGGAGAAGACGGAAAGAATTAGATAAAGAAGAGGCAGGAAAAGAACAAGAAGAAGAAAATGATGATAATGACGAAGCAGTAGTTCCCAGCGTGGTGTTCGAGAAGGTGCAGTCCAGATAGTCGATGCTACTAATGACTAAATCTGAGCAAAAGAATGTTTATAAAATTATATCAAATTATGTTTTGATTTTATTAATATTACTGTGTCCTTTCTATAATATAAGCTACTTAAATATATTTTTGTTCCTGTTTATAAACCTAGGCGTCTAGAATTATGGAATTAATTTTGAATTATTAAATGTATTGTAACTTAGGTGTCATTTATGTATAAATTTATTCTTTCTTAGAGAATGTTTTTAAAATAATTTTCTATGAGTATCGCCTAATATAACCGACGCGGTATGACTTCGTAGTTAAAGCTACGTGAAAGAAATAGAGAAAAAAATAAAATGTGTCACATTTTCTGCAAACTCCATTAATATGAAGCAGATAGAAAAAAATTTTAAGATTGTTTATAGAGAAAATATAAAAATAAGCGGGGGTGGATAGTGAAAGTTATGTGAATGTAACATGCCATATTTTTTATTCCCTTATAGTATGTCAGGCATACTATAGGCATGTTTGCCTTTTGAAGGTAAAGGAAAATTAGAAGTCGTTTTCGTGGGCAATTAATATCAACCGAGATTCAAAACTGGGCCATCTTCGCTAGGCAGATCGAACAGAAGGTGTAGCTGAAATGGATGAGATTACAACAGCGAGACTCAAATTTGTCTACAGGTTCCAAAAATGCAGCAGTTATAGTGTTGTTTTATTGATTACAAGCATAACCAAATGACTGGCCATATCATCTAAAGTGAGAATGTATCAGATAAGTAAAATAGATTTACATTTTCTGAAAAGCTCACTTTTTTGTTGTAATTAATAGTTGCTAAATCTTGAAAACAGAAAAAACAGCAAACATTTTCTAACTCCAGTGCTGAATAGATCGTCTGACAGTTAATAGTGCAATTTGAAGAAAATGTATCTTTGTACCGCTCCAAATTTCACCGAATTGATTGTTAAAGCACAAACACGTGAGCAGTAGGTCCGAGTTCTAACCCCGCCAGGAGCGACCCCCTGACTAAGGTTTCCTCCAGGTTTTTCTCAGTCACAGTTGGCAAATGCTTAAACTTAGTCCTAGAGCATTTTCCTTTCCTAATAAATAGTTCATTTCAAATGTCATCAGTGCCCACCACCTGTGGTGCCGTATGCAGTAAGAAAATACCAAAACATGCTACTAAAATACTATAATTGCACACACCGAAATATTTGAAATTACATGATAACAGAAGCAATAAGAATCTCAATAAACTTGGAACATTTAAGAGAAAATCGACAAACCACGGGCAACGAAGATTTATTTGTTGTTTAATGACGCTGTCAGCGTGGCCAGTGCGCTGGAATTCCCTCCCACAGTTCTTTTACATGCCAGTAAATCTACTGACATGGAGCTGTCGTTTTTAAACACGCTAAAAAGCCATCGGTCTGTGTCGGGTTTGAACCCGCGACCTTGGGATCACTAAGCCATTGTCTAGCCAACTGAGCCACCCAGACCGACCGAGCAACGCAGGGTATGTCAGCTAGTCTATACCGGATGGAAGGGAAGTCATTACATTAATTTAAACCAGTGGTAGATATCGGTATTTGGAACACATTTTGTATCTTATGTTTTTGCCCCTGACCATTTTCTAAGGAGATATTGTAGTTTTGTCGAAAACAACCTGGCAACTCTGCAGATTGTGTGGGTGATAACTTTCCCATAAACATACACAAACAAACAACGTAACGGTACGTCTTGAGAACATAAATGCATAACCAACTTTGTCATTCCGTGCTTACTGTGCGAGTGTAGGCCAATCACAAGCGTTAGCTCCCAAAACATTACACGAAGGCGAAAGTGCCCGACCGATTTACATTCACAAACCAGGACAATTCCTTGACCAACCTCAACGCAACGTTGCCGACTTCCCCAAAGAGCTGCTTGGAGTATTCCTTCACGTCTTTTAAGTGATTAATTATTTCGAATCCCTGTGTGATGTCCCATAATTACTACCGAAGCTATGTCAGAAATAAGTTACTCTACGCATCTTACAGGTAACAAACTGCAATCTTCGTACATTCTTGTGGAATTACGCATACAATTTGGATCAAAAACCATTAATTTTTCGAAATCGGCTGATCAAAGAGTAAAATGCCATTCGACTTTTTTGTTTGTAATGTTTCTATGAAGCACATATTAGAAGGAATGTAGCGAATTCCCTTCCATCCTGTTGGTCTGGGCGACTCAGTTGGTTAGACACTGGCCTACTAATCCCAAGGTCGCGGGTTCAAACCCGGCCCAGACCGATGGTTTTTAAGTGTGCCTAAAAACGACAGCTCCATTACAGTAGATTTACTGGCATGTAAAAGAACTTCTGCGGTACAAAATTCCGGCACACCGGCGACACTGATGTGAACCTAGCAATTGACAGCGTCGTTAAACAACAAAATAATTTAATTTAATTTAATTTTCCCTTCCAGCCTGCATATATAAGAACCAATTGGCCTGCGTTAGTCTCGCAAAATTCGAAAATGGTTCGACCGATTTGAATAATTTCTTTTTTGTTTTGTTTGCCTCAATACTGGGATGGTTTAGAAAAAAAAGAACATATGGAAAAACCCAAAGTAGGAGCCGAAAATTGAAAATTTTGCATGGGAATTGCCACTTCAGCCTACTTTCAATACATGGCGTTTGTAGCGGACCTATCGTTTGACAGCTGCATCTATTACATTTAAAATCGCTTTTCGTAAAAGAAGTAGTGGACTTTGAGAATAGATTAGTTAAATCGAGTTTAATTACATTTTGCGAACATTCATATTGATCAGCCATTAAGGTAAGTTGACTTTGCAGGCTTAGAAATAAACAAAAAGGTTCATTCAATTTTGTTTAGCGAGACTCGAGGAATTAGGTCAGTTCTTAGACATAACCACAAAATGTGTTTTAGCGGAACTCCAGAAAATATTTTGAGAATTTCAATTCTGTAAATTTCTCAAGGTAAGTTCAACAAATTTGAGTGACTGTGGAAACAATTCCGTGTCGTTTTACAGTGTTGATTACAATGCCAAGGAGAGGACGAGCTGACGTAGGTTACATAGTCGTATTGGCATGTCCAAACTACGTTTGAGAGCGACTGAAAATGAACAAATGAATAGATTCAAAATGCAACGAGTTCGTGAACCAGAAAGCTTTGCATTGAATGTTAACTGCATTTATCTTTCATGTAAATAAAAGACGTTAAATTCATTTGAATTACAAGCGAGTTCCATTTAATAACAAAACTCAAACCGTTCAGGATGCATCTAGTATTATCGATCTCAATGAATTGGAGTTGAAAGGTTGATTAGGAATGATAAATTAATCACTTATGAAGAGTTACAATCAAATCAATTTTAGGTGGTACGAAGTTCACCGGGTCATCTAGTTTGAAATAAAAAATTCGATGTGTGCACTCACTTGACTTCCTCTACTCACTCTTGTACAAATTACTCTTAAAAATACATATTTAAGTACAATGAGGACAGATTACAGTAGCTTTAAGCGGTAGTCAAATCTTTTAAGAGCCGCCGCTATGTGATGGCTTTGACTTTTCATTCTCTTTGCATGTCCAGGAAATATAAAGTCGAATAATGACTTCCCATTTGAGAAAGGTGTAAGGAATGGAAAGCCCAAACAAATAATAAATATCCTGGAAATGTATTTGACACAAAAAAGAAATATTTGACATAAATTGTGTGCTTTGACGAGATCTACGTACATGTTTTTGTGCAATGCGATTTTCCAGATATGTAAAAGTTATCCAGAATGAAGATTTCTGAGGACATTCTCAGAAAATTCAAGATAAACATTTAATTTGGCATAAAAATATCTTGAAGTTGTAGTATTTTAATCAAAATCAATTAAGCCATTTTTAAGAGAAAAAAAACTGTCGAAAATGTTTCCATGTAAAGCAGGTCTGGGCCACTCGCGCGTTACCTTGAGCGATCTTCACATTTTTATCTGCTAAACATACAGCTATCAGTTAAGGTCGTGAGCATTCTGCACTCTCTGAGCACCAGTTGTCTTCGCCTGTTGTAAAGGATGGTCTGGGGCCAGTCATCCTTGGAAGATGCTGAACTTAAATACCAAGTTTGGTCTTTAACCAACTTTTCGTGTTTTTTTTTTTTCTTTCTTTCTTTGGGGGGAGGTGTTAAATTGTTCACACACACATACACACACACACACAATAACTTTTTCTAAATTTCTTTTTTCACGTAATCTCAGAACATGTATTTTCGATGAAATTTCAGTATCGAATTTTTGGTTGGAGTACAATATTTTCCCTTGTTACATGCATAGTAAAGAACATAAAAGGTGGTGGAGATAGACACAGGTAAGTGTTTTGTGTTTTTGTGCTATTCATTTTACTGTGAAACGTATTGCATTCACATGGCTTTCTCTACTCGCTTTTTTTACGTACCTCTCACATTCACATAACCTTCTCTATTCGCCCTTCAACATATAATGCATACAATTTTCTATATGTTCGAAATAGAAATGCAACGGCTTTCTCTACTCCCTTTGCTTTTTGTAGTATTTGTGATTGTTCAACAGTGCTTTTGCATACTGTCTTCCCAGTGTTTTGTTTATTTGTTTATTTATTTTGTTTTGTTCTTTGTTGTATCCTAAGAGTTTCAATTAACTTTTTGTTTAAGCGTATGTTTAAATGTCTCCAAACATAAGGCCATTGGGCAAGTGTGTCCTGAGTGTAAATGTTGTAGGGATAAACCGTTAAACCATGGGCAACGCCGGGTATTTCTGTTAGTGTAAATATAAAGTACCCACTAAAAGAACATCTATTAGGACAACAGATACTGTTTCATGAAGATCGTGTGTGTTCTTTCTTTCGGTGCTTTATTGAGGTTTAAGATACTCTATAGAAGATTAGTAGTCCGTTAATTTCAGAACGCTCCCCATCGATTCACGCCAGAATTCTGCACGCCACAAAAATCCAAGAAAGTAAAAGGTCAAACCAAAACGAAACTTAGGAAAGACCAGATATCGATGACTACTGGGGTGGGGAGCAAAAGAAAGGGCAAAAAACGCATGCAACAAATTCGATAATTCACCCCTGCGAACTGGAATCAATGATCAGGAAAAAGAAAAAGAAAGAGATGTTGAATCATTCTAAAAGCTTGGCTTTCAACGGACCAACCAAGAGATTCATATCTGTGCCAATCGATAGCCAAATATAGCTCACCATTGTCGAATGTGCATATCCCAGAATACAGAGAGAGAGAGAGAGAGAGAGAGAGAGAGAGAGAGAGAGAGAGAGAGAGAGAGAAGACGGAGTGGATGAAATTCGGTCACGGTCCACGGTTGCATTTGGTTCTATTCATGTGCACTAGAATGGCATTCCACACATCAGTGCTATTGAAATTCACTGTCTAACTATTGTATTGGTTTTCTAAAGCATTTTAATCCAAAATTTACCACGAAATGAGTTTTGAATGTCCATCGGCAGCTCTAGGACTTGCAAGTAGTCAAGTAACCATCTATATCCATTATACACCATTTCGTAATTAGACTGACATGGCAACAAAGGTGGTCAGTAAAGCACAGCCAACTACTATCACGTGATTTACCACGTGCTGAAAATATTATGATGTCTCTAATTGGCTAAAGTTAGATATGAGTCAACTCCTACTACGAACTCTACCCCAGTCAATGAAGGATACGATGGCATGCATGGAGAGCACCTTTTTGTTTAATTAGAGAGACATCTTGGGATATTTTGAGGGTCCAGGACCCTTCAGTAAAGTTATTAGAGAGAATACCCCTGGTTTTGTAGGTTACGAGGCCAGAAATTGCCCTCCTCCCCCAAGTCAGCAACTATGGTTGCATTCAAAGCTCCCTCTATATAGCGTTATGTGCATTCAACTTGCAACGCCGTCTAGATGTGCCTGATATACGAAGGAACAGTTCTTTTTAGCGAAGTTCTATTTAGCGGAACAGGTCTTTTAGCGGAGCAGTTCTTTTTAGTGGAATAGTTCCTTTAAGCGGAACAGTATTTTAATCTTGCATATACATGCTATGGGATTTCTCCTAGAGTTAAAAAAGCAAAGAAATTTGATTAAAAAAAAATACCATAGCTTTGATTCTCAAACCTTCTGTAGGGTTGACCCCGTAGCTCAGTTGGTAGAACACCTGCCTGCTGTGCGAAGGATCCCAGGTTCGGTTCCTGGCTGCGGAGTGGAAATCTTTCTCTAGCCAAGATTCTTCTCTGTCCTCCCGAGAGTCTAGAAGTATGAATCAGAGTGTGAATGTATGTGTGTGATCTAATATACAAATAACCCAAAGATCCAAATCCCACTGTATATCAGTTAACACAATTGCCTATAGGCAATATGTTCCAAAGGAAAGGCTGCTAGTATGATCACTGATGTGGGGTATGAATGGAACAATTTTAAAAGAAGTCTTGTGTAACAATATGCACCATCATCATAAATATTATGTGAAAAATACTCCTTTGTCACTTGCAGCTGTAAATTCCAACTGAAAATAAGGTATTCATAATTGGATAGTAGACAATTTGAAAATTTGTGATTTGTTGTTGTTCACACCACAGTAAGCCAATCAGCTCATTCCATCAAATGGTGGTGGCGGCATATTGGACAGTAGGATTATCGTGTTGAAATATATCAACAAGCTATTACAGCATTAAGACTTGTTGCTTTTTGCCACATTTTTTAAGTTCAGAGAAAGGTGCATGAGCCTAGCAGCTGGGGATAACCTTGAGAAATCCTAGTCAGGTTGATCAGAATAAGCTGATAGCTACCAACTGGAAATCTTGATGTAACTGTGAATTCTTTCTCTCTT
The DNA here is from genome assembly GCA_030765045.1 of Tenodera sinensis. Lineage (NCBI taxonomy): Eukaryota > Metazoa > Arthropoda > Insecta > Mantodea > Mantidae > Tenodera > Tenodera sinensis. The sequence goes on from CM060970.1 coordinate 37,616,930, forward strand.
TTATGCTTCAATATGGTTTATAAATTAAACCCTATCATAGCGACACCTTCAAAGCTTTCTGCTAATTAATTTTAATTCTGTTAATTGTTAATATATGGTTTAACCCAAGAGCAAATCTGTAGTACCTAATTGAAAAACATTTTCACAGAATCCTGTTTTGATTTCTCTATTGGTTTGAAAGAGATCTCTTGTCCATTTAAGTGATAATGGATATTTACTTAACGAGAGAGTAAAACATAGCTTTGTTCCACTGTTTTATATCAGTTTATTCTTCAATTCAGATGCATAGTACTTTTGTTTTATGTGTTGTTACTTATTATCATCTTGAAAATCTCAGCTAGTCGAAATATGTTTTGCAGATGTACATGTGATCTCAATTAATTAAGCAAGTTGTGTCTCATTTTTGATTACTGTTATTCTGTTTTGGTCACCACTAATATACCTAAAAAACCAAAAAATCTACAAACTGACTGCTTCCAATAGAATACTTAATAGGTTCCTTGATACTAGACAGTTAAAATGTTGAACTATACCAACGCAATGAATATTACATGACTGGTATGATGCTCTACATAAAATAGATTAATGAAATATCTAAGAAAAGTATAATTGCAGTCTTTTCTAGAAAATTGGACAAGGAGAGGCAGATCAACTCGTAGGTCATCTACTCCCTAATGTAACCTGCCTTGTATATTAAACTTATTTTGCCCAAAAAGGCAAATGTCGCAATGCTCTTGAATATTGGAAGAACTGGAAGGCACTAGCTGTATTCACCAGCTTGTAATTAATATGGATGTAGAAGTATCTATGATGCCATAACATAGTACAAAGTTTATTACATCAAAGGTACTTAATGGTCATATTATGCAACAGATCTTCCAGAATTGTTTTAGATAGTCTAAGATGTCAATGAAACATTTTGGGACTTTGAAGATACTGAGAATATCCATGATCCACTTGCTTGTAAAATGTATCTAAACACAGTTTAACATATTATGCAGATGCATATCACATTGGTTATTGACTGGAATGTATGGTTTGGGTTTGCAATGTTCTAAGTGCCATTTCTGCTATGTGCATACATTTCAAACTTGATGGGCTTCATTCTATCAGCTCTGTTAATCTCTTTCACAGTATTTATAACTGTTTAACTAAAGTTGCCTCTCAAGTAACAAAATATAATGAGTATACTTTATACCCAAGGTGTTTTCTGACATTTCTTTTATAATTGAGGTCCTTCAAGCTTGAATCTCTATGAAGAGTACCTATCTACCTAACCCACAAAAGAAGAATAAAAGGTTAGCAAGAAATGGTGACTATAAAAATATCAGTATTTTGTTTACTTTTCCTTTTCCCAAAAATAGTCAATTGGTGAGTGCTACTTTTATCCCAGCTTACATCTGCCCAACTGCACTCTTCCTCAAATTCACTTTCAGATCCATTCTGTTTTGTGAATTCATACTTTTCCTTGAGACAAATTAATATAGAGGAACAAATCCGCTTGAAAATCAATTTAAATACAACTACATGCCAAGGAATTCCAGTGCAAAAAAAAATAAAGAATGAAAACCAAATGCAGAATAACATGAATATGATATAATATGAATTAACATAACCTAAAAATAAATTCAGTGAAATAGAACATAGCTGCTATAGATTAGACGGAATTAAGAGCATAATACAGGTCTTATGGGCTTTTACTTCTATGTTACTGAGTCCCAGTGTAGTAAATATAGTGCTAGTCCAGCAAAACTGTCTTGGTTTAAATGGCATCGTCAACATTGTCTATGGATAAGTATAGATATGTTTCAAGCATGTCAATGAGTTTTGTATAATATCAAATAAGCTATTATGTTAATTCAATGAGTTCACTTTATAATAAAATGTTCATTTTACAAAGATAATGTAAAGCATGTTGGGACTTACAGATAACTAAACTATTCTACAAAGTCACTTTTGCATCAAATACTTCTTGAGTTATTTTTCTTAAAGTTTTTTTCTTTATCCTTTTTTCATTGGCAATTTGTTATACAAACTTTATAAATAGATATATTTTGGATATCTTTATAAATGCACATATATCTTTTTTTAATTTTCATAACAATTATGCACTCCAGTGCTGTACTTATGGAAACTACCAGGTGCTGCATTTAACAATATGTGCATTTCCTTCAACAATTAAAGTAGGTGACTAACTTTGAAATCATAATGTGAAGCTACTGCCTATATGTTTTTCTTTTTAAAAGTATTTATATATGGTATTTGTTTACCTAGTTATCTTGTATCTTAAACACATTTTTTGTCAATGTAAGTATTGTATTTAAGTCTGTTACTCCAGCATCTTTCATAACATGCACATCTATCTCAAAGAATACAGGAAAAACACACTGCTGTTGATTTTAACACGTGATAAACTCAAGTTCAATAAGGATATCAGCAAAGGAATATTGGTAACACAAACCTCATCTTGACATTCAAACAACATGTTCCCAAAAATTTAATATATGCTTTTTTATACATTGACTTATGTGCTCACTCACACAGCGCCAGAATGAATGAGCATATTGTTCCCTTGAAAATTCTGTAGCCATAAGACCTGTAGCATTTCTTAACGTTAAACAGTCTTGTTATACCTCAGAAAAATATTTAAAGTTCTGATTTCTCACCTGTTTTTCAGGCTGTTAACATGTTTCTGCTGCTTATGTAAATAACTGCACAACTGATATCACATGCAGTTATTATTATAATGCATTCATCAATGGAACAATTTTTGGAAAAGTTAACAAAACAGAATTTCAAAATTTAACTTCAAGAATAAAGTCAAACAACGTACTCATATTTCCAGTTATGTGAATACGAATTTCATCATCAAAATTTTCACTTAGCCGACACCTTCAAGAACCAACTGTTGCTTTAGATTTAGATTTTTGGACCAACCATATCAATCATTGTGAGTACAGATTATTGGCCTCGTTAAAATAACATCATACACAAGGAGAAATAAAGTATTAGTAAATTACTTGAGAACAGTACTGAACTAGAAAATGAAGACAATAAGATAAAAAAGTACACATGTTATTTATTAGAGTTGGGTTTGTCAGCATAGAGAAGGAATGAACCACTATACAAATCATATTTTTTGACAACTGCTATGTAGTACTTTTTCCATGACAGATTTGGGCTTTGTCGTTCTGTGATAACTTCATACACAAAAACCTTATCTCCTTGCTAGATGTAGCTGTTTCTTCTTCCTGGTATAAATACAATATGATAATAAGCCCTCCAGAAACAGATAAGAGATATCAGCCATTTATTTGTATGAAATATGTATGCTGTTTGTGCAGCGTCTGTAAATTGTTTCACTGATATTTGGTTTTAGTTTACTCTCTTGTGTGAAATGTATTTATATATGTATACAGTATGTATGTGAGTAATTGCAATATATTACTTTCACAAGGATATGAATACATTATTTATTCCCCATTCCAGAATAATTCCTTCTCCTTTCCACATGGATGAACACAATCAGAGAATATTATTGTTAGACTCAAAAAAACTAGGCTCTCATACATGTTTAAGCAAAAGTGTGATGGACAAAATCAGTGGAGACTCATGCTAAAGTGCAAATAATCTTAACAATAACTAAGCAAACTCACCCTCATACTTCAAGCAAACTAATATTTTCAGAGCTAAATTTTTACCTCTACTTTGTGTTTATATCCCAGAGATTCGGTCCCAGGGACCTGCATGTGGTATTCATGGTGGAAAAAGCAGTGTCTCCAGGTTCTCCAGTTTTCCCTGCCACTCATTCCACCATCTGCTCCATCATCACCTTTCCCTTCATCTATTTTGCCTGCATTTTGTATCATGCTCTTCCTCACTTTCACACCCAATGCTTGGCTGACCATCTGCTTCCAGGTCCTCACTCTGTCCGGTCCATAGCTCGTCTGCTCCCCGACAGGTGTCTGACCCTAGGCATAAGTCTGTAAGTCCTACATAACGGGGACAGTAATCTGATTAAGAAAAGAATATTCATTGAACACTTATGGTGAATAAGATATCTGCATATATATCCTCCCTACCAGAGCACCTGAAAAAGGAGTTACCCAAAGCAATTTTTTCATGAGGTCAAGTTATAACTTCCCATCAGCTCTTTGCTCTTTTGTGCCAATAGCTTATGAGGAATCAAAATTAAAAAAAGCTCTTCCACTACAAAGGCTACTGAACTAAATATCTTTAAATAAGATTACATTTTAAAAAGAGTTGCATTAACATAAAAGCAAAATTGAATGGTTAGTGAGTGGAGAACCAGAGAATAGACATCATCTCTTAATGGGTGAGTGTTTATTTCTCTTTAACATTACTTTTCACTGTTATTTTGTAACACTTTTAAAAACCCACAAAAAAGATGGTGATTTCACCGGAAACAATACTGTTTAAATATGTTGCTTTCTCTAAAATTAAGTTTTGTTTGTTACCCATCCTGTCAATTCCCAGGATCATATCAGCGTCACTGCTGTGCTGGAATTTCATCCCACAGAAGTTCTCTTGCATGCCATTAAATCCATTGGCATGGAGCTATTATGTTCAAGCACACTTAAAGACCATTGATCTGGGTCAACCTGCAACCTAGTGATCTCCAGGCCTGTGATTAACCAGCCAAGCCACCCAGACAATGCTTCATTCTAGGTGTTTACTCTTTCTAAAAGTACATAGCAAAACCTCTAAACAAAGAACTGAAATGCATGAGAAACTTAAGTAAGGGCAAATTTACTGCTGTTAGTAAGTGTTAAATCTGTAGTAAATATTTTACAAACTGAACAGTAGCACATATAACTACTTTACCTATGCTTTCCATCAAAGTGAAAACGCTTTGGACTTGATCTATTTTTACAATACAGCATGATAAACTCAATTTTGTGAATTTTATGCAATATTACTTTTATAAGTTGTGCCCCATTCATTTGTGATTAGTGGTATTAGTAGTAAGCTCTTCATTTCTTTGTTATTGCACCTGTACTGCAATATGCCAGTTTGTTGACTTCGTTTATCATGGATAAGCTTGTCATGAAAAAAGACACCCTCAGACTTGAGAGAAAATGACAATTTCAAGTGCCAAACAGTCTGCACTGCAACTGTCCGTCTCTTCACTTCATCAACTTCTTCCTCACTGTTGCTCCAGTTAAGTGGAATGCTTCTGTTGAAAAAGTATTCTCAAAACTTACAAAGAAGCTGAAGCCAATAGCCCATTAAAATTTAGCTCAAAAAAGGATACCTTTTTCTCCACTGGTTTTAGTAATTGAAAAAAAGCACTTGAAAAGTTTCGAGCACATGAAAACACCCACGCCCAAAGGAGGTTATAATGAAGTTAGCATTCTATTTCAAACCCAGCATAGCGGTGTAGCTGAATGAACAGGTGAACAGTGAAATGAAGGACTGGCTTGAATGAATATTTTTATGACCTTGGCATTTCATTTCCATCAGGGTTTAGCAATTCATGAACATAACCTCAAATTTTTAGTATTATTACAATAATTGCAGAAAGAAAATGTGCCTGACTTGAAAGACTGGATGAGCTGATCCGTACACCAGTGATCCTGGCATGATATTGAAAACCAAATTATTAATATCTTGCAGCAAACTATTTTATATTCATTATTATATGAGATCAAGAGCTGTGAGTAATTTTATGTTATGCTGAGGAGATATGTAATACATCTGTTCACGAACAAGTGACATTTTGAATTAGAATGTGAATAAAATTGTTTAAATAAAATAGCTCGAGCCATCTGCCTTGTATGAGGGACACGAATATAGCAAAGGACATAATCAAGTCAGTCAGAGACTCTCCAATCTGTTCAGAAGCAGTAATTTGGACGAGACTAGTGCGACTGGACTTCGTCCTATGTGTCCAAATCATTGGGCTTTGAGATCTTCGATATTCAACGAAGTTTAAACAACTACGAGAAACTTCTCAATTTTTGGGGGTGGGCATTTGCTAAAGAAAATTCGTCAATTTTGCCGAAGACGGGCTTAGAGGCGCGAAGTTTCGCTAAACCATGCCAAGTTTTCATGGAAAAATTCACTACCACATTACCGTAGCGGACAAGAAGGTCGTCGCGTTTTAGGTCCCGCTTGATCGGGCCAAGCTTGTCGCGGTGAACCTGTAGTACCCGCCTCTATTGTATCTGTGGGGTTATGGATGCCCCACGAGTCCCGCAATGATCTGGTGTCTTTTCAGCTAGGAAGCCGCTGATTTCAGGGCGTAATGGCGGTAATGACCGGAGCAGGAATTTGGTTTCATAGGGCTCTTTGGAAAAAAAATAAACGAGATTATTTAACCACTGCACTTCTTATCTCTATGAATCTGTAAGTCCTTGGTTTCCGGCATTTTCGAATACAAATGATTTTCAAATGGGTTCAAATAAACTTCGTAACAATATATGTACGTTACCCGGATAAAGCTATGGACGCTGTTTAAAGGTTCATTATTATAGAATAAAATATATACAAGATGCCCAAAAAATACCCACAACGCTTAGTATATTAAGCGGGCTGGCAAACTGATAGGTTTTCAGGAAAGAACCTCTGGTCGGAAATGCACGGACTGGGCTCTGGGGAGTGTGGAAGTCTGAGAACGAAAGGTTGTGACACTTTGTTCCACTTCGGTTGCTGCCTTGATACGGAAGGTATGCAACCCTTTAGTCATCTGTGTATTGCGGACGAACAACCGGAGCCTAATAACATTCCTGCGCATGCGCTACATTCCTCCACACAGTCCTTGGTGCGCATCCTACTACGTTACTTGGTGTGTACAGTACGGCTAGTGAATAACCGGCCCTGCCGTTTTGCAGTTGCATTGAGTTGGAGGGGAAGGTTAATGCTGCACGTATAGTATAATAAGTTTCAGAAAATGAATCTTAAAGTGATCTTAAGAATGAAACTATGCGATGTATATTAAGTTCAAGACATTGAAATCCAGGCTTCTGAACTTATTTTCGTGTAACATCTTCGTTACAATAGCATTCTGTTCGAATATTAGTTCTACATCTGTTATTGGCAGTACTGTTACTATTGGCAGTACTGGAAGCAACTAGCGCACCGAATGCTAAAACTTTATGCAAGCACCAGGACCCTGGTCCTGCTAGCACCACTCAGCATTCTCACTGCTAAGACTTCCAGATCTTAGCACCGTGTTTGCCAATTTCGTTATATAAAGACCACGTGGTTGCACTTGCTTTAGTGTTTGTGCAGGTAAACATGGGCGTCGCGAAGGGGCGTCAGGTGGGGGGGGGGGGGCCTTGGAAAATAATAAATATAATGTGCAATCAATTACTATTAGACTATTGTTTTAATGTTGATGTAAAGAATAGCTTTTATTTAGCATAAATTAATATGCTTATCCGTAACAAATACTGTAACTCATGTTTTACAGTTTTTTGGCAACAAGATAGTGAATTAATATTGTTTAGTTACAAACTTCCAAGTTGCACCCCCGTCCTTGAAAAAAACAAAAAAAAAAAAAAAGTATTTTAATACGCCCTCTGTAGTTCTGCATACTCCCAGGAAACCAAGGCTACAAGACAACCCTAAAGCTTCACTTAATGCACTTCAACACAGTGCAAATTATGTGCATCTTTATCATATAAGAAAGAAATTTTCTACTCGTGAGAAGCTCCTACGTTCTCTCAAAGAAGCTGGCTTATTCGATGGTGGAAAAATTAAACTAAATGTTTTCAGAACTTTAACAGTCAATTTCAATTATTATAACACAATATTGTTGGTTTTCTCCGATAAGCTGTCTCCATATTCTAATATTCTGTGACCATGTATATACATGTGGTCCACGTAAATTTACGAAATAGCGATGTGATCTGCAATGTGTGAAATTCTTAAAATACAAAATGTTTAAAATAGGCTGTTTGAAATTCCCGCTAAAGAACTGGCAACACTGCGATCTAGCCCTAGTATACAATAAAGTACCTATATATAATACAACATCAATAGCCTCCGATGTGTGTGTGTGTGTGTGTGTGTTTGTGTGTGTGTGTGTGTGTGTGTGTGTGTGTGTGTGTGTGTGTGTGTGTGTGTGTGTGTGTGTGTGTGTGTGTGTGTGTGAGAGAGAGAGTGCGCGCGTGTATGTATGCGTGTATATAGTTGTAAATATGTACATATGTATATACATATATATAAACCAAACTGAACAGAACTTAAAGGACATAAGAAAACTATTCTCGGTAACCGATAGACGGTCACCGTATGGGTTTTTGCACAAACCAAAAACTATAATTAGTTATATGTAAGCAAATTGTATATAAATGTCAAATATAGCCTGTAAGCTGGGTCCTATGTACCGGCACCAGGCCAATACTTTATAATAAACAAACTGAAACTGACCGGTAAACTGAAACTCCGAACTGGAGAGAACAACTCAAGAAAAATGACAAGAACAGTGGGAGAGCTCAAAAATGGGGGCTAAAACCAGATCATTTTTTCCAAGTATAGAACAGAGATTAAAACTCAACGTTCCTATAGTATCAGAAATTACAGCAACAGCAACTGACCACGGCATAACAAAAGCTTACCTCTACAGGTTCAAAATAATCGACGGCTCAATGTGTATCTGCAAACTAGGAGAACATACAATAGATCACCTGATATATGACTGCAAACTACTAGAAGGAGAACACAAAATCCTCAAACAAGAAGCAATCCGAGCTGGAGAGAGATGGCCAACTATCGACAACGCACTAATAACGAAATGCACCAAGGCAATCTACAGATTTATGAAATCAATAGACTTTGATAAACTAAAATAGCATGATGCTTAACAAAATAATATAAATTATAAAATGTAAATTTAATTTTCATGAAACCTTGTAAACATGCAATAGTTATCTTTTATAAAATACGATTAACTTCACATAGATTCTAATCTTCACTGCCATAGTAGCAGCATTATGCATTCTAAAAGCTCGCCTGATACCACAGAAACTGAAAACTAAAAGAAAATTAAAACATGTAATATTACTATGTAATGGAGCATGTTGTTATACAATAAGTAAATTTTTAAAAAGCCACCCTGATTACATATTCTATAAATTCCTATCTGCGGCTAAACCCTATCGAGGGTGGGTAAGCAGCAAAAATCTTCAGTCTGATCCCAGTCTACCAGCAACACAGGACAGGAATGTTTGGCAGACAATGTGACTGCAATACGACGGAGCTTCAGCACCGTTTGAAGCAAATGTGCGAAATTACCTCAACGTCTCATAACCAAATCGAAGTATTGGCGGACGTGAACCAATTCCACGGCCATCATGATCGTTAGATATGATACATGTTGGCTATTTTCTGTGGGCTTTATGAAGAGTATGGTGCATAACGCTGCTGTAACATCAGCGGAGGACCTTATTGCTCGAGTCCACGGAGCGATTGAAAATCTTCAAAGTATGTACTGGGTCGCGTGCATGAAGCTGAGCACCGCCGATGAAGTGTGCAGTAACGTAGGAGGTACACAGTTCGATGCCCGTTTGTAATGCAGACTGCTCTATATCCTACTCATGTTGGGTTTATTGACGAAATGTGAACGCACATCCATTTGACTCTTCGATGCGCTAAAACGTCCAAATCGTGCATTTCCGGATAGTGGTTCCTTCTTGAAAACCTATGGGTTTGCCATCCCACCAACGTACTAAGCGTTATCAGTGTTTTTGAGGCACCCTGAATATACTATACGCACACTTTATCTTGAGCAATTGAGCGTCATATCCATATATCAGCTTTATCACTTGTGCATGTCACTGTATCGCGTTAAATTTGTAGCTGTTCTCTTACGTTAACATGCCGATCTACTCTTTTTAAAATTTAATATTTTGTAATCGGTTAGATCATATCACACTATGATTGAAATGGGTGAAATTATGTTCAAATGAGCCCAGGGTCCATAAAGCTTAGTTATCCGATATTCATTTTTTGGACAAGGGAAACCTCCAGAAACAGCCTTGACCGACAGATTGAACTCTGAAACTTAGTTTCCTGAGAAACTTTACTTGCTACAGAGACACTATATTATTTCAGAATGTAATATTCAGCCCTCTAACAGTTGGTTTATGTGTACTATTTAAAAAAACGCACAAAAATATGTGATTTCCTGAGATGAAAAGTAAAGTAACGTAGGCTTTTTGTTAACACCACAAAATCAACTAAGACGTTTCAACAACTCTTACATAATTGTAAATATAAATATTACAGATCTAAAGTAAAATATCGAAATAATTTACGCCTTAAATATTGATTTAAATATAGAGGTTCCAGAGACCACACCTCGTAGTTTACGTTACAAAAAAGTCATCTCGTGAGCTAAGGTTTGTCATTCCTTAAATCGTTTATATGACCGACTGTCATATTATCAAGCAGCTAAAGGCTACCAGTTTGAACCAGTGTTGCCAACTATAATTCAATAAAACAAGCTAAACCGGCTTGCCAAAAAGGCTAGAAAAGGCTAGATTATATTTTAATACCTATATAAATTTTACATAACTACATTATTAAAAAAATACGCATGGATTTCTACTGCTGCTGCTGGGATCTCCCTTAAGCTCTTGCATGTTTGCAGGATTTGTACCAACAAGCTTCAATATTTCGTCTGGGTCTTCGCATGAAAAATCTGATGTGCTGCACTCACATGACTTTCTCTATTCTTGTACTAACCATTCTTACAAACTCTTATTCGTATATCTTCTTCGTGTTAGTTAAGATAAACATTTGTACAAATTATCTTATTGCTTATTTCCTTGTAGGTACAAGGGCAATATGGGAATACAGTATACTTTGAGCGAGTGTCAAATCTTTTAAAGCTTTCAAATTCCGTTCTCTTTGCAGGGTTAACATAAAAAATTGAATAACGATGTTCCATTTGACAGAAATACGAATAACAAGGCATATCTCCGAATGGTTCACTCTATAAATTATTCAGACATAAATTGTGTACTTTAGAAAGATCTACTGTTTTCATAGTAAGATTTTGTCTATCTCTAACGGTTTACCAGTTATGCAGAAGTCGTCCAGAGTAAATAAGACTACAGGGGCTATAGCCAGAAAATTCAAAATATACATTTCATTTGTCATAAAGATATTTCAAACCTATGGCATTTTAATCAAAATCGTTAGCCATTTTCAAGAAAATCAAAATGTTCTATGTAAAGGGTAGTTTAGGGTGGAACAATTTTCCTCAAAATCTTCGTGTGGCATCCTTGAAGGACAATTAAACTTAAATACCATCTTTGGTTTCTAATCAACTTTTCGTTTTGAGCTATATTGTCCACAGACTCGAGATACACACACAGACCTTTTTCTGAAAAGTGCTAAAGAATCTAACAACTTGGTGGAATCCACACTCCCAGATTCAAAAAATACGGGAATTCACCAAAAGGATCATATCATTACGTGCAATAGATGCAGTAGCGAGATTAAATTATGTATTATTTTAAAGGTACCGGTAGATAAATTAAAAATGAAAAAAGGCTAGAAAAGGCTAATGAAGCTTAGAAAAAAGGCCAGGAAAGCTACTTGTAGCTTTTTGGAAAGTTTATAGCTAGATAGGTTCTCAAAAAGGCCAGATCTAGCCATAAAAAGGCTAAGTTGGCAACACTGGTTTGAACACAGAATTATAGAAGATGATCTGCATTGTTTGTTTGTTTTTTATTATTATTCTTGTTTTTGTTTGTTTTTGTGGGTACTTGCTGACTTCCGGTTATACCAGAGGCAGCAAATGTCACTAAAATAAACACATCTGTAGTCTATGGATACAGACAACTACAGTCAAATATACGTGCTTTCATGGATTAAAACAAAGAACAGAATAGCCACAGAAAAAATAAAGAAATGTTTTACTCCGTTAAGCGTACACATTTTTAACAGTAATGAAATTCGCGGAAGTATTTATTGTGGATACTTTTTGAAAAGCTATTGAAGAGTACTATCCGGATAGTATAGTGTGCTCTATTTAAAATAGAGCTGCAGTCACTTCCGATTAAGCCGGAAGTAGCAAAAATATCGCTTTAATAATTTAAATTCCCTATATATAACTATCTCTGTGTACCAAGGTACGTGTTTTTCAGCCACATGTTTCGAAAGTTATTCAGGTGGTGAGGAATTTTTAACTAAATCTGTGGTTTCATACATACTTATCATGTCATTCCATTATCTTATTCTGGAATATATTAAGCATTACAGATTTAACAATAATTGCCTGTATTACCAATCAATTTCTTTATTGCAACTGTTATTTTAATTGGTTTTGTCTTTTTCTTTTTGCTTACTGATATTTTTCAGTAATAACTTACGATAAAAGCAAAACGGTTAATTAATGATTATGGTTTGTGCGTTCATTTCGCTCAATAAAGTCCATGACTTCCTCAAGGCCATGATTATTGTATGTGTTTTAACATTATTACTTTCTGCGCAATTTGTGACTTCTTTTGCGTTCATTTTCAACTCAATTTTTTTATCAGATTTATACCTCTGTGCAAGTGAAAAATATTCACTCATTACCAGCCACAGGAATTCTTAAGCAGTTGACTACAAGTTATCTACACTAAAATCATGTATCACTACAAAATATGTAAACAATGCAGGCAAATGTTAGTAGGATTAAGGGTGTTCAACTAACTGGCCATCAGTGCCAAGGGTTAGTGACAGGTAAGTAAAAACTGGTCCTGGTGCTGTTCGGAAATGCTAGAAGACTGTGCAAGGGAAGGATGCAGTTCATTACCTTCCGAAAATCCACTAACAGTTCAATCGTGTTTCCTTTTGTCCTGGCTTTAATGCTCAAACATTCTTACGTGCGGTGATTATCAAAGGGTGTACTACCATTAATGTCTAACAGTCTCCTCCTGTTCAATTTTGAAATGATCATTTCACCCCAAAGAGCATGCAGACTGTTCAGCTTTTTATAACTGATCAATATTTTACGAACTTTATTACTGTATCGCAACATCTATCATGTGGTCATAATACAGAGTGAGTCAGAATAACACAAAATAATTTTAAGGCATGATTCAGGAGTTATAATTGAGCATTTTCTTATTGGGAATGTATGTCCGTAAACGTCTTGTTATTGAGGTAGAGGGCATTAAAGTGTTTGAAACACCGCGTAGGGTTATATGAAATTCCGCCAAACAGATCTCTACTCATTCTTACCACAAGAAATCAGAAGAAATGTGAAATAAGAGTAGCTGAGTATAATTAATTTTGAAAAATACAAAATTCTCTTTTAAATCTTGATATAATTATATGGCACTAAACCCACGTGCACTGAAGTAGGTCACACGTTTTAACTGATCCACAATACATGTTCATAATGGCGCATGCAAATACCACCATTATGGCTTAGATTTTATTCACCTTACAAAGGCTTCAAATACATATAGTTAAATTGCGTAGGCTTTCACGGCCGGTGTCATTATATAGAAACTGATTATCCGGGCTTGTGGGCCGTGGCCTAGTCAGGAAACTCCTTCCAGACGTTTCGTCCGAAGCTGCGTCGAACACCCTTAGTGGCGTTGCCTTAACACTGTCAGTCATCGCCGAGACTAACTGTGTTAAGGCAACGCCACTGATGATGTTCGACGCAGCTTCGGACGAAACGTCTGGAAGGAGTTTCCTGACTAGACCACGGCCCACAAGCCCGGATAATCAGTTTCTATATACATATAGTTAAAATAAGAAAAAAAAACGAATTGAACAATTCTATAAGTGTTTATAAACGATGTTCAAAATGGCAATGGGCTACGGAGCGTGGTTGATAGTACCATAGTAATTATTGCCTAGTTCTTTAAAAAAATACCTGGCATATCACTAACAGCATCAAATACTACAAGGATCCTGGCCATTAGCTCCTCTTCACTACTAACCGGTCTCGCACACAAGAGTCTAAATGTCCCCAAAAGATAAACAATCCAAGGGATTGGATATGGTGAACATGCTGGCCACAATATTGGTGCTCCTCCACCAAACCAGAGATCCAGTTACTTACACTTAGAAAATCCTTTACATCATCAGAAAAGAGCGCAGGTGCCTCATCGCCTTGTAACAACATTAACTGGCGTATTCCTAAAGGAAGGACTTTCAGAAACTCTGTTGTAAAAATTGTGGGTAACTGTGGCCCGTCAAAAGTGGAGGCAGTAAATAGGTCCCTATGAGTGTGTCATTCACAATGCCAGTCCAGATGTTCACTGCAAACCGAGTAGGTAATTTCTGGAGCTTTCCTTTGCCCAAATAAGAATGTTATGTGTGTTAAACATACCCTCGTGTGTAAAAACCTTCTCGTCCGTCTGCAATATGGTTGCAGGAAATCTTGGTTGACCAATGGGTTTATGAAGAAACCACTGAACAAACTATAATCAGGACTCAGGGCTTGAGCTCGGGTAAGATGATACGGATGTAATTACCGTTCGTGCAGAATTCTACTAACTGAACACTGGCTTGTACGCAGGGCATGGGCTATTGCTCTTGTGCTTGTTAACAGAGAGTTATAGACCTCGGTCAAATATCTCTTCATCTAGAGTTGCTGTTCTTTCATTTGTTTGGAGTGCCTTGGGGGGGGGGGGGGGGGGGTAAGTTCCTGCTTCTGGCAGTCTATGTAGGGCCGTAACCGCATTATGATGAGGTAAAGGTCTCCTTGGATAAAGCTCAGCATAAAAATCTCGTGCGCTTTTCTTATTTCCCCAAACAGCACTATAAACGCAATGCTCTCTGCTAGTTCTGCGTAAGTAAAATAGAACGTTTTCATAATATGCAGTAAAAATGAAAGTCCTTCCAATAAACGGAGTATGGGAGAGTGGGCCACGATGGGACAAAAATAAAGGTATTAAGCTTTGCGCTGACATATATTTATATAAACCTGAACTACTTATAAGTTATAATATAACCATATCCTTCCTCTTCAATTTGCCATAATTTAAATTGTTGTGCTTAACAAATTAACACAAAAAAATTCAAATTACATTTATGTCTCACCGTAGCCCACCAATTTTCACAGTGGGACAAGGTCAACTGAATTTAATGAAACACATTAGTCTATAAACAAATGTAGATCACTGAAGTTATTACAAGGGTAATCTAGGGTGGAGGAATATTCTGTAGTTCTATGTGTAAATTTTGGAAAACTGAAAAGGTAACTTTCTCGAAAATGGTTCTAATAAGTTTGATTACATTGCCATGTGTTTAACATATCTTATGAAATGAAATGTATATTTTGAATTTTTTGCCTATAGCCCTCGTAGTTCTGTTTACTCTTGAGCACTTTTGTATATCTGGTAAACCGTAAAAGATAGACCAAATCTTACTACACAAAAAATGTAGATCCCGTTAAAATACATAATTTATATCCAAATTAATTTTTTTGTTGCGTGAACCATTTCGGAGATATTCCTTGTTATTTCTGTGAGTTTTGTAATACTTAAAACATTTCTCAATTTAATATTTAATAATCTTTCATCATGGATCTATAGTTGGATTATTATTTGCTGTTGGTGAGTATTGCATTATTTTTAATATCTCATTCATACTTATGCCTAGGAAAATGTTATAATTAGTAATTATTAATTGTCTGGTCCCTTCACTCTAGCTAGTCATTCATCATCCTGATGATGGGAGAGATGTACACTCCCGAAACGTCGATAGCTCTGTATCACTACACCTGGCTAGAAGCCCGAGAACATCTTGAATATGTTCGTCGCCAGGAAAGCTTCAAATCATATTTTAGTTATTAATTTATTAATGTACGCAATATTTTGGGCTATTTCAGTTGGAATTTCGCTACTTTTTCGGCCAATGTTCGCTATTTTTGAGTTTAAAAATCTGGCAACCCTGAATAGTGATCGCTGCTTGAACAACGACATCGACAGATTACAGAGGTTATTCCACAGCATTTCACAGTTTATTAAGTACTCATCGTTTGGTACTCTATGGATTATCCAGCTTCAGCACCACAGATGTTCAGCACGCTTTCTGCTCTTTGCAGGCTAAGCACAGAGAAAAAAGAAATGAAAGCTTGTTTTGTTGTTGTATGAGGAAAAATAGGTTAGGAAAACATTTCATTGCTTTGGTCATGTGTACCTTTATTCAAATCTTATATTGTGGTTGAAATTAATGTCTTCTTTACACAAAAACTTTGAAAATGCTGTTTTAAAACATCCCTTTGAACCTGCGTTGTGGTGGAGGACAGAATCTGAATCCTGTATTATAACCTACAGGGATTTAGCCCACGAATGTTTGAACATTAAATATATTTTACAAGAATATGATAACCTTAGTGAATATGTTGGCATATGCATTCAGCAGTCATTAGCTCTTCCAGCAGTTATTTTGGGGTAATTATGTTTGTCAGTTTATTGTCAGACTACATTATCAAAAAACAGCACAGTTAAACGTTGATTTACTAACTTAAACGTATTTTGTTAACCTAGGGTATTAAAAAGTGGCTTAGCATTTGTATGCTTGGATTTTGAAGACTCTGCTTATGTGTCACACTTCGCAAAGAAAGTAAATATATGCTGGGTATTCTGCGAAAAGGCATTGGAAAAATACCTAAAGGATTTTGATTGTTGCTGGGTATTATTCAGAACACTTACAGTAAGTGGAACAGAACTAACCGTTTGGAAGAAAGCTGAGAGTGATACTTCCGTACCAGATGTTAATGAATATGAAAAGAATTCAAGAAGTAGTAAAATGGCATATGCTATACAGACCTCGGGTACTACAGGACTGCCAAAAGTTATTAAGGTACCACACTGCTGCATTGTTCCCAACATAGAGCATTTAAGGTATGTTGATTATTATTAGATTACCAGATTTACATTGAATTATCAGTGATGGCTTAGGAAACATCAGGGTATTTAATATAATTTGAGTCAAGCAAATGCTCCGTTTATTGCTAACATTTACTTAGAACATGTTTCGTTAAGTCGTTCCTAACATCATCAACTTAGGTCGATGGAGCGTTAATATTAATAATTTTATAAATTTTGTGCTTCACTGTATCATAGTGCTACAAATCAAGAATAAAAATAGCAATTTGTCAATATGTATTTCAGCTGGTTGTTCTGGCTAATAGAGAATGCTTTAACTTTACAGGAGCATTTTACAAGTTGGACCAGGTGACTTGGTATACCTCGCTTCATCATCAACTTTCGATCCAAGTATCATTGAAATGTTCTTAGCCTTATCCACTGGTGCAACCCTTTTAATAGTTCCCAAACATGTCAAGTCGTCACCTTGCATTTTATTAGAGACTTTGTTCAAAGACAAAGGTATTACCATTCTTGAATCAACTCCATCTTTTATTATGCGATGGTCACTTGAGGAAATACAAAATATTCTCTTTGCTGAAACATCTACTTTACGAGCATTGATGCTTGGAGGCGAACCCTGCCCTCCTCTTTCTCAGCTAATGTGTTGGAAGTCCAAGCAGAATAAAACAAATTTATACAATATCTACGGTATTACCGAAGTTTCCTGTTGGGCTACAGTGCATTACATATCATTCATTGGTGATGAATTTGAAGGAAATAATGATATACCACTAGGAAAGCCTTTACAGGGGACTTTACTTCAAGTGAGGAATGAGAGAGGTATTGAGATTGCTGATGGGGAAGGAGAACTTTTCATTGGTGGGTATGAAATTTTCTTTAGATTTTTTCCTTTCTCTTTCTTTCTTTAGCTATGAAATTTGTTTCTAAGAATATGCCTATTAGGGCTTGAAATCTGCAGACTAAATGTTTTTCTCAAGTATGCACCAGCATGGGCGTCGCGAAGGGGGGTCAAGAGGGGGCCGTGGCCCCTCCCTGGAAGTTAGTCAACTTAATGTGCAACCAATTACTGACTATTAAACTACTAGTTTAAAAGATCCATTTTTATTTAACACAAATTAACATGGTTATATGCAACGAATATTATAAATTTTGACAATAAAATAGTGAATTAATATTATCTGATTGCAAATTTCAAACATGTGGCCCCCCCTGGAAAAATGTCTGCCGACGCTCATGTGCACCAGTTAGGTTGCCTGAAAAAAGAAATTAAATACAATCTTACGGATAGGTTTGTAAGTTCTGATTATGTTTCCATTATTTCATTTTTATCAAAGAAATTTAATAATTTATTGTTCAGCAAAGTTTAAAAGGTTGTTGGCTCTTTGTAGGCTGGAACACAATTCTCAACATATTAACCATTATGAATATGCCAGCAATATATAACAAGGAGGGACATTTAATACGTAATGCAACACATTTTTTTTTCTTAAAGCAGGTTAGTTTTATTCAGGATTCAAATAATCTATATTATCTTAAATATAACAATTATTTAGAGACTAAAAGCTTCACTTATCTGAGTAATTGCTGCAAGTTCTTGAAATATTGCACATTTCTTGATATCTCCATTATATCCTCAGTGCTCTTGTTTATAACAGTTACCATAGCTACAAATGCTCAATTATTTAATATTTTTATGTATTACCAACCTCTGAAAACAAAACAAACCTGTTAATACAATCGGCAGTATTTTTAACCTCTTCAGGGATATGGACGTGAAATCACATCCATTTAAAATGACGGACGAGCGATATGGACGTGTATACACGTCCTGTGCGTTTGTGCATTTAACCCTTATTTATCCTCTATCTAACTCAACTTATTTTAATTTTCCCCCGTTATGAAACATTTAATTAAATTCTATATGCTTTACTGGCTTACCTTTATATGTTCCTTATGCAGTGATATGCCTCAAAACAGGGATAAACACACAAGGGCACATCTCCACATTCGCCACAGATCATCCCAGTTTCCTTACGGATTCCCTTCTTGCGGCACACGAAACACCTTCGAGATGGGCGGGACTTCTTTGCTGTTGACGGTATCCTTTTAGGATAATGTTTTCCTTGAAGTCTGAGGGGTGCAGGGGTTTTGGATTTTCTACCCCCAGTATGAAGAGGCTTCTCAACCTGGTATTGTTCAATTAGGCTACGAGCTATTGATAGTCGAAAGTCCAGGTAGGTCATTGTCTTGTATGGGTTTAGAGCTCTCCAAATTACCAAACAATTGTATATGGTTATATCCAGCTGGTGCAAAAATACCTTTTTATACAATTTCACTGTTTTTCGTAAAGAGGGATATGCTTGCAATACCTGATCTACTAGATCGACACCGGCCATGTGCATATTGTATTCCTGGATAACGTCAGGCTTGAAAATGCACATTTTGGTATGGGCATCTGTTTTTCCAGTGTCAATCATCAAAATCTTAGAGCTGCAATTGGATAATGCCGTAACTACCCTCCTGTCCTGCCAGGCAAGGTAGGTCAAAGGTGGGAGCTGACGCACCTCCATTTCCCCTCTCCTTAGAGCCTTTGTATTCACATCTTTTGGCAAACCAATACGATTTGAACATACTGTTCCAATTGCATTAGTCTTTCTTTTGTGTAAGGCCATGAATAATTTAGGAGAGCTGTACCAGTTATCTAAGTACACAGTCCTACCCTGATCAAGCACAGGTTCCATTAGGTGCATTACTATGGAGCCAGATAAGCCCAAATCTTTGTCTCCAGTATTGTCAGTCCCTTGACCAGTGTAAATGCAGCTATTGTAAAGATATCCTGTTTTACTTTCACAAACATCAAAACTCTTTATGCCAAATCTAGCCCTTTTTGTTTTGATGTATTGCTTCCAACCTAAGCGGCCCTTCCAAAGCATTAGGCTTTCATCAACAGTGACCTTTTCACCAGGCACATAATTTTCTTTAAATTTTGAAATAATATAATCGAAAACAGGCCTAATTTTGTGGAGTTTGTCATTTACATTCTCTGTGCAGGTGAAATGAAGGAACCGCAAAATTGACGTAAACCTGTTATTTGACATGCATTTTCCAAAAAAAGGAGTAGCTAGCATGTCATCTGTGGACCAATACATGTATAATGCAGGTTTACGAATAACACCCATAAGTATAATTAGACCAATTAGCCTGTAAATCTCATTGAGTGTTACTTCTGTCCACCTTTGAATTCTGCTCTTAGGCCCTAATTTACCTTTAGAGAGCAGGTCTTCCTTCACCTTACACGCATATACATTTGTTTCCGAAACAATGAGAGATGCTAAGTCGGTAGTAAAAAATTTTGTAAAAATGTCAATTGGTTGGCTGTCAGAAGTCAGCTGAGCCTGGGATTGAACACCAGACCCTGTGCTCGTGAAGATGTGCCTGTTTGTATTGCAATTGTTTTCAGCACTCCACAATGCTGACTCTTCATGAACACCTGAAGGAAGTTGGTCACATTCTTCCTCACTGCTACTCGTACCTGTATCCTCCACACCCCCCTCAAATTCGGAAAATTCGCCATCAATATCCAAATCGCTGTCACACAGCAAGAAGTCCTCCACATTATCGTGTGTAATTTCAGAAGCCCTTACACTCCCACCACTCGCTAACCTTTGTGCAACACTGCTTGTTGATGCCATGTTTTAGCTCTGAGATGTAACACTGAAAAGCTTCTCACTTCAGCTACAAGCAGGAAAGTATACGCATGCATTTCAAGAAAGAAACAAACGGAGCCTGTAAGCTATATCCAAGTTACTAAACACGTGTAAGGAAAAATTGCAAACCTGCTTTATTCTGATGACTCATAAACCATGCATACAGTAGTGTTCTATTTCACATTGTACTGTGATTTGCTGACGCATAGCTCACACATACAATGGGTCCACTACTGTTTCTTTCCGAGAAATTATATTAGGCGTCTTCGACAAAGCAAAGTTAACTTTTTACCACAGTGAAACAAATAGTGCCATTTCAACGATTTGTAAATGCAACTCAACATTGCTGATGATGTACATGTATACTGCATATAATGAGTTTTATACCAGTTTTTGTTTCATTAAAATAACTTAAAATTTACGCAAAATACAGCTGTGTATTTAGGAAGCACTTTTAGCGCATTTAACAATTTAAATGCCCTGTGCTGGATATTGGGTATCCGTTCTCGGCCTGCGGAGCTTTTAAATGGCTGTCGCTCAAGAGGTTAAATTCATAATGGAGTCCCTATTTTTCAAAATGAACATCTTTTCCCAACCATTAAATCTATAGGTTCATTTAATTGTTTTAACAATTTAACCTCTGGATTTATTTCATGATTAAATGACCAAAGATGAACTGCCATAGCTGACTTATCCATTTGTTTATATTTAATATTTCTAAAATGCTCCTTCATTCTGTTTCCAAATATTATTATTATATTAATTCCCAATCTTTTAGCTGCAAAACCCCTGTTTTTCAACATAATCTCTGTTCAGTGTTATGGCCTTACACCACCTTGATAGGAGGTAATGTATCCCTGCATAGAACCACTCTACTGTTCTGCATTGGGTCAAGGTCTTGCAACTTTCCTATCATCGACATAATGTTTCCTGCATAGTGCACCCTTCATTGGACCAAATAGATGAGTGTCAGAAGGTGTGAGATCGGGGCTGTAGGGTGGATGATAGTGGCATAGCTAAGGTTTTGGGGGGCCCCTGCAAAGAAATGTTGGGGCCCTACTGGCTGATAAAGCTTAAAAATGCAGAAATAAAAATATTACATATTTACTCACATAAGCATGAATGTGAAATAAACTCACCTAATGATGAATCCTTTTTGGAACGAACAACCTAGCAAATTGTTAAAATAACACTCCCTGATTACCAACACTAATGGTTATTTTTCCTAAGTAAACAGTATACACTGATTAAACACATAATGTACATAGGTGGAACAAAATTGTTACCTGTCGATATTCTGGGTAACACAAGCAAACTTCTGTTTATGGTACCTCAGATATCGTTAAAAAGCAATAACACTGAACTACTGGTTAGAACAACACACATTGATTTATGTTTATACCTTACAACCAAATTCTAAAATAATCCAATTTATCATGAAAACTGAGTTGGGTTGAAACACAAAACGTCTCTTACATATAATTAATCTTGACTGGTTTCAAGAGCCCAACTTGCTCCCATAATCAGAATTAAACAACTGGTTCTTATTATTTATTTATGCCAACAAACTTACTGTAGGTGTTTTTAAACACACAAGCCGTGTGTGGGAAAAGTTTGAGAGGTAGAACTGGAACTTAACAATTCAATGCCACAACTGGGATTTGAACCACAGACCTTCCGCTTACCGGGCGGCTGCTCTACCACTGAGCTATTGTGACAAACTGCCAGAATGGCATTAAATTTTCAAACCAGCTCGTATTTCTCCTGGTAAACCACAAAGGTCTGTGGCTCAAATCCCAGTTGTGGCATTGAATTTTTAAGTTCCAGTTCTACCTCTCAAACTGGTTCTTGTTGATATTGTTTTATGCAAGTTAGGCTCTTGAAACTGGTCAAGATTAATTATATGTAAGTGATGTTTTGTGTTTCAATTCGGCTCAGTTTTCATTATAGTTTAAATTCACATCACTGTTACTAGCTTATAAAAAGATACATAATACAATTTATTGGCCAATTGACTATGTTTTCACATAGATACTTACTTGCTAATGCAGAGCCTCTTAAAGATTAAAATCGCACCGGGTGCAATCTGAGGAGCAGAGGCTCCTTGCACAGTGCATCATGGCGACTCAAGCCTGGCTCAGCTCATGCACTGCAGAACAAAGAAGCAAAGAATCTTGTGTTGATAGATGGCTTGTTTAACGGTGAAATAGATGTGCAATATGACTACCCAATAATGGAGCAACCTACTCCAAAGAATGCTGAAATCCATTTAAATCAGAGTGGGAAATTTCTTATTTTTTTGAAAGTCATGACAATCGAGCCAAATAACTCATCTATGGTACAATAATTATGTGTGTAAGTAAATCCTGTATTGAAAGACACTATACAGTACACATAGAAAAATATGGTGAAATCATAGCGTAGGAAATGCTAAAGAGGAAGAATTAAAATGCTTGCTACATCTTATAGAAGAGTACTTTTTATCCAAAATTCAGGTTTGTACCAGTGTTTTCTAGATCATTAAAACAAAAGGTCAGATTTGATCATAAAAGAACCAAATTAACCAGTTTAACACTGCACATAAACATTATGCAGTGGGAAAGAAACCGCTGAAAGTGTGGAAGAGGAAAATGGCAAAGCGAGCAAGACAGGCTTAAGGAAAGAGGGAGTGGATATTTGCACCAAGATCAACTTTTCCTAGTCGCATTTTGCACCTTGCACTGGTGCATGCACCCTGAGAGGCCTTGTTTGTATACTTTTGAGGAAATGTAATGTTTTTGCTTGGCTAAGTAGAGAATTTAAAGACTTAGTAGCGGCAGCATTGTTTTCTTTTTGGAAGTGTATGCACTATTTTGCTTTGCATAATCCAGCAAAGGATTGTGCATAATCATATCAAAGACCTGCTTGTCTGTACTACTGACAAAGAATATTCACTTATTTGAAATTGGGATTTCATTCAGCTTTCAAAATTAGCTGGCTAAGGTGGTCTTCTTCTTTGAAATTTAACAATTTTACCCCATACTAAGGGCATTTTTTGAATGTTGCAGGTATGATCAGTCGGCATATATTTATGTTGCAACTTTACCACTCAAAATATGATCAAAAGCAGCCCTAATGTCACCTTGGACATAATTTCAGTTTCTGAAAAGTTACACTATCAGCCAACTAACCGCAGTCTGAACAAAATCTAATCCCAAACATTTGAAGTGTTCCTTTTAAGATACATTAATTATTATGGAATTCGCAATCTCAAAAGTACTCAATAGTTGTATAATATAGTGACTAATACTATGGTGGTTATTATTGAGATTTAATACATGTTTTTGTTCTCCAAACAGTGATTAATAATTCTAAAATTTCAAATTTGTATTTGTAGGTGGCACTGAAAGAAGTTGTCTTATTGATGATGAAACGTTTGAAAGCTTATCATATCCTGTCTACAGAGAAACTGGAGATATTGTTAAAGTAAGCTTTCCTAACAACATAGTATGTTAGAAGAATTTCTTTCATTCCTTTCTAATTTATATTCCTGATTTCCATTAGCTAAAGAACTATTTATTATTAAGGCTGGTTCACAATAACAGAACGGAAACAAAGTTAAAATACATGTATTGTGATGTAAGCATTTACAGTATAACAGGAAGATGTTTGGGTTCTGAGAAAGTGAAAGAAGACCTGTCAAATTTTAAATTTTTTTTTGTTTCATTTTTGGGGGAGGCATGAGAGTGGGTCGGAAAATAACACATAATATTGTTTTTAAAAAATGTAATAGGTAAAACAAGCAAAAACAATGCACAAATAAGCTGACATCTTTTAACTACTTTTCTATACAGGTCGTGTATTTATTGGTGTCATACATTTGGGTGACGTGTTCCTGGCATCAAAACATTAAAAAAAGTTAATATGTACATGGGTCTGAAAATCAACAGTTTCTTTGCTGTAGGTCAAAGAAGATGTATTCCATGAGTGAACAGATGGATATGCACTACACATATGGCTGTACAGATGGCAATGCAGCATGAGCATGTGAACTTTGTGCAGTAAGGCAGTTACAGTGTGCAAGAACATTTGCACAAATTCACCAATGCTTGAGAGAGAGAATGGCATGTTTAAGAAGAGTATTAGGGATATTGGGGGACCAAGAGCAGTACGAGGCATTGAGCTTGAACGAGTTCTTCATGCTGTGGATGAAGGCCCATCACAAAGCAAAATGCATATGGCAGTAAGGGAAAGAGTTAGTGATATGACTATCTGGAGAATTCTGCATGAAAATCTTTTGTATCCGTATCACCTTCAGCATGTACAAGGATTAAATGGGGTGGGCTTTGAGCCAAGATGATGTTTCTGCCAACGCATGTTACAGCAGTGCACTGTGTTCATCAATTTCCTAGCTCTATCTTATTCATGGATGAGGCTGGAGTTACTCCCGACAGCATCTTCAATTTTCATAACACTCATAACTGGGAATTTGAAAATCCTAATGAAGTACAACAGGACAACCATCAATAGAAGTTCTCTCTTAACATGTGGGGTGGAATCATTCATGATCACCTTATTGATCCCTACTTCTTCCCTCCTCGTCTGAATGGACAAACCTATCTCCAATTGCTCAGAAATGAGTTGCATTACTTAACGATAATGTGCCTCTGGACATCATCCAACGAATGTGGTTTTTACACAATGATGCTCCAGCTCATTTCAGTATGATAGTTCGTAAGTTTTAGAATGATTAATTTCCGCAAAGATGGATTGGTCAATGGGAACCCATTGCATGACCTGCTCGATTGCCTGATTTGTATCCAATGGAATTCGTCTGGGGACATTTGAAGGGTTTGTGCGACTCCTGTACCTGATGTTGACATTTTGAGAGAACATATCCAAACTGGCTTTGACTAAATACGAAACACATCAGGAATTTTCAACAGAGTACACCAGAATGCAGCCTTACTGCATGCATTGAAGCAAAAGGAAGCCACTTCAAGCAATTTTTGTAACTTTCGATTTTATGTTGTAACTCTGAAATAAATGATTTTCAGACCCATGTACATATGAACTTTTTTTACTGTTTTGACATCAGGAATACTTCCCCCAAATATGACACAAATAAAGATACAGCCTGTATAATTGCCAACTTTCTCAACACCTATCTCCCATTGTGATACCAGTTTCATTAAACCCTGTTCATAGAAGTCAGTTCAGATGCAGTATAATCTATGGACTGCTGATTTCATTTTGCAAAGCGATAACCAGCAAGGAATTTCTTCTTGGGACTAAATGGATAAAAATTTGACAGAGCAAGGTCTGGACTGCATGGTGTGTACACCTGTAGTTAATTTGCAAAATTGTCACCTCAGTGGCAACTGTTACTGGCTGTCCAGAACATGGCAAATCACAAAGGTTATGGCCGTCTTTGAAGAATACACACTATCAGGAGACATTACTGTGGTACATCCAGTCATGCATATGCCTGTGAATTTCACTTGCATTATGCCCTTTAGCCCATAAAAATCACAGTACACAGTACACTTCCTGCTCTTCTCAAGTTGACTACGGTAACATGCACACCGTCTTTGTTGCATAGTTCATGCTTCACTCGCTAGAGCTGCACATGAAAAACAAATAGCATCTGTAATGAAAACTTCAAGCTATACCTTAGTGAAATTTCAACATCCCAGACGCTATAATAAGGCGGAAAAAAATTGTTATGCATTACTTTCTGATCCACCCTCATGTATTAGAACCATTTTGTGCATATTATACTCTTCACTGCTGAAATTATCCAAGGCAGCCATCACACAAAACAGCTACTAGAGCTCTTTCCACAGAAAGTGAAAGTGGAAGAAATTCTGCAAATGTATGCCCTGATTCCCTCAAGGTTAATTGAACATTGGCCCTTCTAGCAAAGCTATCAATCATTGCTTCACCTGCAAAACCTGCTATGTGAAGACTTTTCATAAAATCAGTTATGTAGCTTAAAAGAAGCAGAAGACTGCCACAGATTGAATTTAAAAAAAACAGTATATGAAATCAAATAAAAAAATAATGAAGCTATTAACAGTGAAGCAACAAGAATCTAAAGTAAAAACAAATTAGGAACTAAAAGCTTCACTTATCTTAGTAATATTGCAAGATCTTTGGTGCTAACAAGTTTCGAGTTGTAGCAGTAATTGAACAGATTGTCACCAACAATGAAAACCAGTGTCATCTTTTATTGTATGCAGCAGTAACAGTTATTCAGTCAGTAGGGCAAGCAGGAATGAAACTTGAGAAATTAGCTCTGAAATCTTTGCTAGAAACCGATCAAAATGCCAGTGAAATTGTATTTCTGTCAGAACAGTTCATTCAGAGTAGGCAAGTCTGATTAGAGCAAAAAAACTTGAGCATATGACTGTGTAGCAACTCACACGATTTCCAGATGACAGAAAATTAAGTATTTCAAGTTTTAAGACTGTTTTAATTCAGTTTTATTTTAATTCTTGTAAACAATATTAAAATAATTGTGGCACATTATAAATAATATTCCATTTTAATAAAGCTTTTTCTTGATATGCCTTTTCCCAGAAACCAAACTTTCTTTCTTTCTTTTTTTTTTCTTTTCTTTTTTTTTTTTTTAACTACAGCAATAAAGAACAATTAAATGTGGGTTTAATACATCATTTAAGTGTAAAAATCATTCATTTTCAAAATACCATTTGTTGCACGAAGTACCTATTAAGATTGAATTGTGGTGATACAGTTTCCTGAAAAAGATGTACAACAAGCATCGTAAGTCCATCTGTGGAAGTTATTTCAGCCAAGTAATGTCTCTTTGATCATCTTTTCTTGAAAGCCAATTGACTGTCTACTTCAAAATAGTTCTACACTTCACTCACGCTTTATTCAATATCACTGCTATACATTGGTAAAATAAAATATTTATGGAAATTAATCGTATGGTATACCTGAAAGGTAGAGTTGTGACCCGAGTTTGACTTGTAAAACACAAAGTAACAGATGGAAATAAAGAACAAATATTTCCATGTGCGGTATTGTCTCATCAGTAGGGCCCGGATTTTTAGGTTCTTAAAATTAACTTTTAGTTATTTTTGTATCTTAAAAAAGTTTTTTTTAGTTCTTTAACCTCCTGAAATAGTTTTTATATTATTGTTTATTAATTTTAATATTAATTGTCCTCTTTTTTATAGCAATGTTGCTAATATGTCCTATAGATCCTTTGTGCTGCTCAAAATGCGATTTTTGGCCAGAGGACACCTGGAAAATACGTAAATAAAATTATAGTTTATACGCTATGTGCATTATAACAGGTGTTTAATCCTTACCTGCATTCCAGCATTCGAGAACTGGTTGTACAGGTTCCCCTGTACAGTATGTTTATCTGCACAGCACCTAGCCGCTTAATGCGACTTTATCTGTGCAGTATAGAAGGTGTTCATATTTGTTCAAGCTTTTGTGTCTGTGGGCAATGGTTTCTTTCGCTTTTGGCAGATTTGGCAAAATATTACTTTGCCATCTGTGGTGAAGTTCGGATCGTTACCTATCCACTGACGAATAAACCACCTTCGAGATGAGCTGACTTTAGGCATGACACTGGCTGCTTAAATTACCTGCTTAATCTAACGAAAATTAACTAACTTCTAACGATGTAGTAATTGTATACATTAACAATACGTGGTAGTCGACTGAACACAACGGATACTGTTTTTAAACTGATTGGTTTGAGTTTATGGCGGGTTCTCCTAGTGATCCCTTTCCCCTCGACAACAATCCCTGCATTCCTTGCTTGCAACAATACAGAGCATGGTCCCACACAGCTAAATACAAGACAGTTGCCTCTAGCATTGTTGTCACTACTCCTCTAAGCATACATAAGCGATCAGACGTAGCAAAATTGTAACAGTCAAAGTCCATTCATAATTTCATAAACATTTAATTTACCCATTTTAAAATAGTTTTTTTTTTTTTCTTCATTTCAAAATAAATAGATTTAGCCTCTTTTGGGTTTTAAAGTCTCATTTAGCCATTTTTAGGTTTTATAAGATTCAAGTATTTGGTTTCGATGATCATGAAACAGATAATAAAATTAAACCACTGCAGTTAACTATCAAGGAACAAATTAGTTAAAAAACTAAGAATCCGGGTCCTACTCATCAGCATCAGCCCCACTTATATGACTCCTTCTGTCTTGTGATTTGTCCTCTCCAAAATGATTTAATCTTATTGACTGTTGATTTAAACTTTGGATCTGAGTGATATTCATTGCAAATGGCGTACCCAAGCCATAAATAGCGTCTCTATGTTATTTGATCTTTCCTACGATCTGTTGTTGTTAGCTAATGCTGGATTTCTGACAATGAAGTCATTAATCCTCTTGCTCTCCAATATTTTTCACTGATGGATGGGGCACTAGAAGTGGCCGGGCATATTTGAAGGTGGTCTCAGTCCATTTCCTCTTGCAGATCACATAGAGGACAGAGTGGTGAAGAATATATCCCAATTCTGTTTTTCTGTTTCCTACGATCTAAATCTGTATTTCCTATCAAATCTTAAAAAATTCTCTGCCTAACTATGCTGTTATTTATTGACAAATACTCAAGAAAAACCGTGTACAAGCACTTTACGTGTGTTACTGTGCTTTTCAAATGGGAAGGAGTTTGTCCTTGAGCGTCTCCAGGCTGGCAACCAATCAAAGTCCTGTTGTGCTGTCATATTGCTCTCCCCTTAAGTGGGGCTTGACGTGCGCCAAGATATATGAAGAGTGGGGGTAATGAGCTTGCAATGCTGTGTATGTAAATGCATCTCATTAGCTGCAGATCAGAATTCTTCGCGTTTGAAAAGCACAGTAAGTCCATCTTGCTTAATTTGAAACCATTTCAAGAACATATTTATCATGAATAAGATAAGATACATTTACATGAATAGTATAATACATAAACAGTATATATGAATTTGCATTAAGTAAAGAAAGATTGTCACTGTTATGCATAATTTTTATCAGAGCATTTACTCATATTACAGATTGATGGATCGAGTAAAAACATGTTTTTTCTAAGACGAAAGAATAATACACTAAAGAGATTTGGTTCACGTGTCAGCTTTACCAAAGTGGAACAGATAACTGTAAGGCATGACGCAGTGGAACAAGCTTGCTGTATGTGGGAAGAGTCAACCAAAAAACTTTGTCTAATTATCAAACGAAGAACGAATTCAGAAATCAACCAAGGTTTTCTCAGAAGACTTAGGTGCTACTTGCATAAGCATTTAGAACCTCCATCAATTCCAGATGAAATAATACATCTTCAGCAATTGCCACTCACAAAAAATGGTGAGTTAAAACTGATAATAAAAGCTTTTAGAGTAGTCATGGGCATGGGAGGAGACGTAGTGATTGAACTTGCGTCACCCACCCCACATTCTCTTGCTGAGTGATTAAGGTTGTTTGATACAACACTTGCAGTGGTGGCTTCATTCCACCTGCATGTTAATAATAATTTCTACACTTTTATTACCTATTCTGCGTATATTAAACATATTTTGTATACAATAATTATTTCAGCCACCTACTCTAGTTAGGAAAATTACATAATCTTCAAGTTTATATCTTTCCTTTATCTTATGCACATGATATTCTTACTCTATGTTATGTTAACATATTAAATTGTGTCTCTTTCACAATAAGTAAAGCAGTAAAGTTCTGAGAGGTAGAACTAGAACTTAAAAATTCAATGCCACAACTGGGATTTGAACCACAGGCCTTCCGCTTAATAGGCGGCTGCTCTAACCATTGAGCTATTGTGACAAACTGCCAGAATGGCATTAAATTCTCAAACCAGTTCGTATTTTTCCTGGTAAACCACAAAGGCAGTCTCACATCAGAGACAAATTACCCCAATGGTGACTTACTATTGTAAGTACTTTATGTCCCAGGGTTAAATAACCTTCAGATGGTAACTATTATTTATTTATGCCAACAAACTTAATGTTGGTGTTTTTAAACACACAAGCCGTGTGTGGGCAAAGTTTGAGAGGTAGAACTAGAACTTAAAAATTCAATGCCACAACTGGGATTTGAACCACAGACCTTATTTAATCCTGGGACATAAAGTACTTACAATAGTAAGTCACCATTGGGGTAATTTGTCTCTGATGTGAGACTGCCTTTGTGGTTTACCAGGAAAAATACGAACTGGTTTGAGAATTTAATGCCATTCTGGCAGTTTGTCACAATAGCTCAATGGTTAGAGCAGCCGCCTGGTAAGCGGAAGGTCTGTGGTTCAAATTCCAGTTGTGGCATTGAATTTTTAAGTTCTAGTTCTGCCTCTCAAACTTTGCCCACACACGGCTTGTGTGTTTAAAAACACCAACATTAAGTTTGTTGGCATAAATAAATAATAATTACCAGTAAAGTTCTATTGCTATTTAGCCTTAAAATATTTCAAAACTATTTGATTAACTTAAATTGTTTGGTGGTAAACTTGATATTGTGTTCGAACTTTGAAACATGAAATATAATAGTTTATATTAAATAAACTAAAAGTATTGGAGAGCAAGAGGATTAATGACTTCATTGTCAGAAATCCAGCATTAGCTAACAACATATTAAATAAACTAATAAGAAACTAAACCCTTAAAAAGTGGCATCATATTGTCCCCTTTATATATTTACAAATACAAATTGAGTGAACCATTTTGGAGATTTTCCTTGTTATTTGTGTCAGTTACAGAAAACAAACTTTTGTCAAATGCAACATCATTGTTCATTTTTTTTATATGTTAACCATGCAAAGAGAACAGAATTTGAAAGCTTTAAAAGATTTGACTATCGCTTAAAGCCTACTGTATACTCATTTCCCTTGCACCTACAAGGAAATAAGCAATAAGATAACTTCTGCAAATGTTTATCTCAACTAACACAAAGAAGATACAGGAATAAGAGTTTGTAAGAATGGTTAGTACAAGAGTAGAGAAAGCCATGTAAGTGCAACACATCAGATTTTTAGTCATCTGATGTCAGGAGTGGGATTTGTCAAATTGCCATTTTGTTAAAATATATTTAGATTTGGATGCAATAACAAGTATGTATGAAGATATGTCAATTCTGATAAAGTAACATATGTATATTGAATATCTATAGGTATATAAATACTTTGTGTTACAGTACTGCACACAACCTAGTTGCAAGGTTATCATGGTTATGAAGGTTTAAAAATTACCATAAATTACCAATACTTAAAAACACAAACCACTATAAAATATGTCCTCTATGTTACAAGCTGATTTGCATGTTCCTAGAGATAGAAATGAGTCTTTTTTAACATTTCTTCTTTTTTACAGGGAAGATAGACTACCAGGAACTAAAAGCTTTCATTTTGAAGATAATCAGAAAACAAAGAAAAAAATTAGAATCTATTAAAGAACCTAGCAGTGTCTTTTCAGAGCTGTGGTCTTTTTATCTGAATTTAGCTGAGCGTCCAAAGCCAAATGATACTTTTATTGATTCTGGAGGAAACTCTATAATTGCATTACAGTTGGCAACAGAATTTGAAGAAATAACACACACTGTGGTGCCAAGGTTAATTGGTGTGCTTCTTCAGGGAGCCACCTTTGAAAAATGTTGTGAAGCTGTCGTTGCAGGAATTTCATCCTCTTCCTCAACTACTTTAAGTGCAAACACAGAAGAAATGCTTGACATTGGAGTAACTAGTAAAGAAAAACAAGCTAACTTTGATGTGTACGAGTCTCCTTTAAAAAGACCAAAATTTGAAAAAAGTAATGAAATTCATAATGAGACAGAAGAAAATAGATCATGGAGTGAAAAGAAATATGCTGAAAAACAGCAACCAGGTATCAGATACTCATGTTGTCATGGGTTAACAGATCACTTTGAAGCACATAAAAAAGCAATCCTCCATGGCAAATGGCAGATTGAAGTAATGTGGAAATTTAAGCTTGGAAAATGTGTGGATGCCTCTCCTCGTTTTATTGATCATAAAAGGTGAGAGACCTGATTTAAACATTTGTATTGTATCTTTGAATAAGCTAGTAACAGTGATGTGAATCTAAATTATAATGAAAATTGAGTTGGATTGAAACACTTAACATCACTTACATGTAATTAAACTCAACTGGTTTCAAGAGCTTAAGTTGCTCCCATCATCAGAATTAACTGACCGGTTCTTGTAGATGTTGTTTGATGTGTGGTTGGTTGGGCTGACATCTAGCAGTGGGTTGATGAACTTCCATAAAGGGTTTGGTGGCAGCAAATCAAAGTTCAGTACACGGAGTTTGTTTTTTATGATATGAATTTTCTCCCAGGTATCCAACTCTGCAACATGTTTCATAGCTTTTACAAGTTTTATGTTCAGCGTAATGTTGTGGCTGACTGTCCAAAAATAGTTCATAACTGCAGATTTATCTATGAGATGCATCAAATACAAACGGATGGATAAATCTACAGTTGCACATCATTTAAAATCAAACAACAAACTTTTTTTTGCTGAAGAAATGCATGTGCAGTATTTAAAGCATAATTAATGAGTACTGTTCTTTTAGTGCTGATGCAATGTGTGATAGATCTCAAAACAATGCTCTAAATGAAGAGCAATGTCATACTTTTTACATTGCACACACTTTCACTTTGTTCGCCCTTGCTGTAGCACAGGAAACACCTTTTGGTAACTTCTGTTTCCATTTTGGTGGAGAGAATATGCATAGCAAAGTGAGCCCATGATTCTGCCTGTAGTCTCTTGGGGGTTGTGCTGGAAGAAGATTGGTCTTGAACTGTAAAATCTGGCAGCTCACTCAGGTTTCGTGTATTCAGAAGATATTGAAAGTGCTGTGATGCATGCTTGTTCAGAAAGTCTTTACAAATGCCACTATTTGGATTTAAAGGGAAGAAAATAGGGTTATTGTCAGCTTTAGTCCAATTCCAGTCACATTTTTAAGCATCACAATATCAATCCATTTCGAAGGACCTAGCACGTCACCATTGCTTTCACCTCACTGTTACTAAATTCATTATCATGCCATTAGAACTTTCTTCAGACTCTGTTTCATATTCAGAAAAATCACCACTTTCATTATCACTGTCTAATATACTTTGTGTTAGTTTTCTCAAATCCTTCTCATCATCTTTCTTTACATGGCAGTTAAGGCTAGGGAAGTGAGTGAAACTGTACTAAAAATAAACTTATATTTCCTTGGCTGAAATGCAATTGGTGAGGCCATACTGGGAGAATTGTAAACATCACATATCAGCACTATTCCAAACATATTCAAATGACATCTGTGGAAAGGAACTGAAACTACATGCAGTTATATAGGGCAGTGTAAAATTGCGAGCTCAGCTCGTCATACAATGTGTATGCCAAAAAAGTGCATGCAAGCTGTGGTCGTCAAATGATGTCGTTAATTGCTATAATAAACACTTCAGTAAAAAAAACACAAAAATGCTTCACAGCAGCTGTGACTTACACACAACTAGTTTCATAGTAACTTTCCTATATCCTTAGCTGGTCTTGACTATTGGATGCAATTGGCTGAAAACAGTCAACCATAGAGGATTGGCCAATTGCATCTGATGGTCAAGCAGCTAAGGATGCAGGCAATTCCCTACCAAACTAGTTCTGCATAATTCACAGCTTTTATGAAGCATTTTTATGTTTGTTTGACTCCAATGTTTATTATAGCAATTAATATAAAACATTGTCTGAAAGTTTGTGTAAAAAAATGTCTTAAAACACTATATTAGGATTTTCTTTGTGTTTACTTTTGCAGAAGAGGAGGAATTGTTATAATTGGATCTCATTCACATAAGTTGGCTGTTTTGAAGAGTGAAACTGGGGACTTAATGGCTGCAAGTGATTTAAATGATCGTATAGAGTCCTCAGCGTGCATATCACACTGTGGAGAATATGCTTTTATAGGTAAACTATTACACCTTACATATATGACTGGTTTTGCCAACTGATACAGAGGGTGCCAAAAAATGTATACACACTTTGACAAGAGATATCTATTTAATATACTTCAAAGTTAGATCGAAAAACAACAGTAATGTGTAGTATGATGTTCTAAAAGCACATGCGACTGACATACGTTATACCAGTGTTGCTATGTGTCAGGTAAATCAACAACGAACAAAATAAGGACGAGGTTATCGTAAGATGTTGTGACCCAAATTAAGTTAAACAGAACTGTTAACTGGCACAACTGTGTCTACTGGTATGCAAACAATCCACATATTTTTATGGAAAAAGGCTGTTAATTTACCTGGAATTGATTTTTGGTGTAGGTTGTGATCTAGGCTCTAATTGGACCATTCTTTTTTGATGGAACAGTAACTGGCCAAGTGTAGCTGAACATACTATGCACATCTGTCTTACCATCATTCGTAGATTCTATGAAAATGAGGAATTTTACTTCCAACAGGATTGTGCATCACCACGTTACCACCACAATGTACATGCATACTTTGATGACAATCTTCCAGGATACGAAGATTGAGTTTCCGCATGTTCTCCAGATCTAACTCCGCTGGACTTCTACCTATGGGGAAATCTTAAAGATGTTGTATACCATAGAAAACCAGCTACACTGGCAGCACTTCAGGAAGAAACTGCATATGCTGCAATCACTGAAAACACTTTTGCAAACATTGCCTGATCAGTAGTTTAACATACTCAGAAGTGTATCAATGCCAATGGTGGGCATTTTGAGCAACTGTTCTAACTGTAAAACTCTTAAGATATTAGTGCTCATTATTTTCTGTTTGTGTGAATTTAACTTTGTTATATTAACACAGTTTTTTCTCTGTTTGAAGTATATGTACATATTTTTGGCACCCTCTATACTAAAAATACTCTTTAACATCTTCTTTGCTAAGTTTACATATCTTAAAACTCTTGTGTTTCATCAAGCTTTTATAAAGAATTGTTAGCTAACATTATGTTAATGTCAAAGAAAACTGTGTATGACAGCTTTTGAGAAGGTGGTGCTTGAACTGGACAGCTTCTGTAAGGACTCTGATGCACTTTTGTGTATTCATTGCAGCACTATCTGTTCCAAGTTAGAATAGCAATGTCAGAATTGAAACTGCTTTATTTGATTATTAATTTATTTATACACTATTTAATATAAAAACTGAAGAAAAAGAAGTTCAAATATTGGCACTTTACACATGCTTAAAAAGAATTGTCAACTTTTCTTTACTCCTTTGATTTTTCCATGTTGTCGTACATTGTTCAATTTTACACTCTAATCACGAAAATGTTGTCATGACTTAGGCTTTGTGATAATAGAAATTGCTTCATGCATCTGGGAGTACCTTCAATATTTAGGCCCTCCTCTTCTTCTTCTTCTTCTTCTTCTTCTTCTGCTCCTCCTCCTCCTCCTCCTCCTCCTCCTCCTTCTTCTTCTTCTTCTTCTTCTTCTTCTTCTTCTTCTTCTTCTTCTTCTTCTTCTCTTTCTGCTCCTCTTCCTCTTCTCTTTGTGCTCCTCTTCCTCCTCACCCTCCTCTTTTTAACCATCAGATACAATCTGGAAAAGAGCTTGCATGCCCATTTTTCTTTTCTTTCCTTTTTCTTTTTCTTTTGCTTAGTGTGGCCATATCAGACATGAATCAATTAAATGCAATTAAATGGGTGAAATTATGCTCAAATGTGTTCAGAGTCCACAGAGCTCAAAATAAACCCACATTTGTCTTTCCAGGATAGAAGAAAACACCATGAACAAATTTTTTCTGGGTAACTCACCCTAACCAAAATTCAAATTTGGTCTACCTCTAAGATCTGAGGTAGACGCACTACCTTCACATGCACATAGCATTGATGTTCTGAAAATATTGATGCCTTGTCTAATATGCCTACTGTTTTGTGCAACAGCAAGGATACAATAGACAAAACTATGCATATGTCTTAACATAGCATAAACATAATGTATAAATAAATTAATATATTTCATACATGAGGACCAGAAAAATGTGATGTATTAATAAGAAAATGTAAATCTTAGTTGAATATTAATGGACAAAGTTCAATGTCAAAAAAACTTAACATATATCTGCATAAAACATTGAAGTGATAATGCAAAACTAAGGTTCAACTGTACGCTTTAAATTCTATCCTTATTTCTGTTAATACAGAAATTAATCATTAAAAACTATTGATTAAAACTTATTTGTGTTTGTTTTAGGAAGTTATGATGGCAACATTTATTGCATTAAAATAAATTCAGGAGAAATTATTTGGAAACACCAAACTGGGGATATGGTGAAGAGCTCTCCTGTACTTTCCAGCTGTACCAAAGCTATTATTGTTGGATCATACGATCATTCACTGTACTGCCTCAATATACAGGTATGCTCTTATTAACGCAGATTAATGTTTAAAAATGTTTGTTTCTTAAAGTAAATTTTAAGTAATTACAGTGGAACTTGGATGATTTGAAGCTGAAGGGTCAAGAAAAATCATTGAAAGATCTAAAAGTTACATCTAAAGTTGACATTTTAGCAATACAGGTACATTTATTCATCAGGATTTTCCGGTTGTCTCACTCTTCTTCGACTCTTTCCATTTTCATTCGAGGCACTGCTTAAAATTTTCTTCTTATTCCTCAGATAAGTTGACAAAGTGTTTGATGTTATCCCATATTCTTTGGCGCATTCAGATTTTTTCTTGAAACCCATTTCAATTTCTTAAATGACTGACTTTTTACACAAAAATTAAGTTTATTGTTGCTCCTCTTGGCATGAACTCAATGTGGATTAAACCCTTTGGGTCCAAAACACCATTGCTATGACTTTCTGGATTTTCAAATTTGGTTTTTCCATCTTGGGTTTTGTGGGCAGATTTGTGTGATGCCACTCCATTGTCTACCACTTATTTTTTGGAGTCTTGTATGAAATCCAAGTTTCATCTCCGGTAACAATGTGGTCAAGCAAATCATCACCCTCTTTGTCATATTGTATCAAAAATTCAAGGGCTGCTCCCATGTGATTCAGCTTGTGGCCATCATTCAAGATTTTTGGCACCCACCAAGCACACGCTTTCTTGTAACCAAAGTGCACCGTCACTATTTCATGCAGGAGCGAATGTGAAATTTCTGAAAAAGATTTGTGTAACGTGTTCAAAGTGAAATGTCAGTTTACTTGAATTGTGTCGTCAACTTTTTTGTTCAGTTCTTCCGTAACAAAATGATGGCTTCCCACACCTATCTTCATCATGCACACTGTCCTTCATTGAACATAATACACCATTTCCTCATTGATGACTCGTTAATTGCGCTTTCAGTGTAAACATTATTTATTATTTATGCCAACAAACTTACTGTTGGTGTTTTTAAATGCACAAGCCGTGTGTGGGCAATGTTTGAGAGGTAGAACTGGAACTTAAAAATGCAATGCCACAGCTGGGATTTGAACCACAGACCCTCCGCTTACCAGGTGGGTGCTCTAACCATTAAGCTACTGTGACAATATGCCAGAATGACATTGAATTCTCAAACCAGTTTGTATTTTGCCCAGTAAACCACAAAGGCAGTCTCTCATCAGAGACAATTACCCCAATGGTGACTCACTAGTGCAAGTACTTTATGTCCCGGCATTAAATAACCTTCAGATGGTAATTATTATTTATTCATGCCAACAAACTTACTGTTGGTGTTTTTAAACACACAAGCCGTGTATGGGCAATGTTTGAGAGGTAGAACTGGAACTTAAAAATTCACTGCCACAGCTATTTGCCTATAAATGCCATTAGGCTATAATGTTTTGAGCATTCAAAAAATGAATGACACTTCGTATTTCACATTTAGCAGGATTTTCAGTTGGTGATGCCATTTAAAATTGATGCAAAAACAATTAGCATGACCACTTAGTAACAAGACTTATGGCTCACACTGAAGACAAGAAATAAGCTACCAGCCGCTAATGCAATCACAGTGGTAGGGTGTGTGCAGAGCACAATGCACAGTTGTTCTTTACTTTCAGGATGACCCTCATATAATGCCCCACATTTTTTTTAAAAAGCCATTAATATATATATAGACAAATGTCCTTGTAGGTGCTTCACATTTGATTTTTTTCATTGCACCTGTGAAGTTTCTAACCAGTCCAGCAGATGGCAGAACCATAGTACAGTGTCAAAATGGTGTCTGCATATGACTCTGGTTACAAACAGTGGGTGCTATTGAATTTTTGTTTGCAGATAAAGAAACCGTGGTTAACATCCATAAACGACTATTAGTGTAAGAGATACCAGTCATCAGACTTATGATGAGAATACGGCAAGTATAAATGATTTATGAAACAAATTGAGTATTTGAGACAAATATTCAATATGTTGTTGTTAGCTAATGCTGGATTTCTGACAATGAAGTCATTAATCCTCTTGCTCTCCAATATTTTTCACTGATGGATGGGGCACTAGAAGTGGCCGGGCATATTTGAAGCTGGTCTCGATCCATTTCCTCTTGCAGATTACATAGAGGACAGAGTGGTGAAGAATATGTACCAATTCTGTTTAAATGTTTTGCTGGATAATCATATCCTGTAATCAACCTGAAGGTTGCAACTGCTGTTTTTTTGAGGATACTTAGGAATTACTGTTTCAATGTTTGGTAGTTCCCATCTTTTATTCTTTGATTTTTCATAGCAAATATTCAATATGACATGAAACACTATAACAGAGTTTACTTACTTCACTGCACTATTGGAGGCAAAAAATATGCAAGCCAGCAATAACAGTCTAGTCAATGTATAGACAGTTCTCAAAGCGTGCACATTTGATGAAAGAAGGTTGGTCATTCTTCTGTTAATCCTTTGAAGCAGTACTCCAAGGGTGTTTGAAATATACCAGGATGGTCTTTGGTGTAGCCGCATTGAAAAAATGCATATTTGATTAATTGGATAATCTTCCTGCCTAGAATTGGGAATGCACAAATGATTGAAGGCAGTGATCTCTATGCCATATGGTAATGTCATTGTCAACAGATACCGTAATTGTAGCTGATAAATTCCACAACATTTTTGTCTGGACGGCAAAAGAAAATGTCAGCAGGTTGCACAATGCCTGTGCACTTTGCTGGAATCAGCTTCATGAATTCAATGCCTTTAGGAACTGTAGAGTTAGTTCGTCAGCTCTACTGGCTGTCCAGGAGTCAACCAAAACAAATGCTTTAGTTTTTTCTTGTATATTTGGTCACATTACTTGCAGTTTGATATGTAAATCGAGAGTTTTAATAGAGGAGAAACCTATAACCACCCCACCTGTTCCTCCCTCTCCTGTCAATATAGTTGCAGCATAGCAGCTAAAACTTTACAAAGAGGTTTTCTCTCTAGTCGGTAAGAAAAGAAAAATAGTTTTGTTCTATTCTCTGCGACAGCTACCATGACCTTCCCTTGTAAGAATATCAATAAGTTCTATATATTTCAAGAGATTTCTTACCCCAGATGATTCATTTAGTTTTCACTTTATTTAAACTATATATGTTTCTCTGTTTTAGGATGGCAACCTTCTGTGGTCTCTTAAAATTGGAAATAGTGGCATTTACAGTTCTCCTTGCATTAGTGCTTCCAGAGCTACACTTTTTGTTGGAGATTTGAATGGTCTTTGTGTAGCGGCTAGAGAAAAAACTGGTGATCTCTTATGGAAAAACAAGCTTGAGAGCCCAGTGTTCTCATCACCAGCACTTATTCATAATGAAGCAGCAGTTGTTTTTGCAGAAGTATTTGGTGTTGTGCATTGTTTCAAAGCAGAATCAGGTGAAAAGGTAAAGATGGTCACTGAATGTAATAACAACCATCTACAATAAACCTACAATAAATGTTTACATATATTATGCCATAAAAGCTACTTTCCTCAAATTGTTATTATATTGTAATCCCATCTTTTGTTTTTAACAGAATTATTCATAATGGAACCCATGATTCTCTATACTCAATTCACATTATTTAAGGCCATTTCAACCAAACAGTGTTAAATACATCTTGTTTGCTCAAGTGTTTCAGTTGTTTATCATTTTGTTAACGTCAAAGATAATTTAGAACAGCAGCTCTTGAGAAGGTTGTGACAGACTACATGGCTTCTAAATGTTACCCAATGCACTTCGTTCTTGGATAATATTGCCATGTGATTTTTTCTAATTTGAGGTTAGAATTGCAACATCAACTGAAAAA
Source organism: Tenodera sinensis (assembly GCA_030765045.1). NCBI lineage: Eukaryota > Metazoa > Arthropoda > Insecta > Mantodea > Mantidae > Tenodera > Tenodera sinensis. Next base: position 37,657,624 of record CM060970.1, read on the forward strand.
TCTAGATGCAGAGAAACTAATGCTTCACTAATCGAAAAACACTAATTATAGAATTGGTTACTAAGTACAGAGGTATTATCGAGTGCAAAAAATCTGACAGGCTTACATTAAAGGAATAAGACAGCCTGAGAGAAAATCTGCGAGTAATTTAATTGCAATGTATGCATTCTCCCAGGTCAAGTTGCAACTGTGGCAATTTTATTGTGACTAAACAACAAAGTCATTCCGGTTACTTTTCTGTCACTTTGTCTTTAAAGTTACATCCAAATACACAGTCTACAATCCTTCATGCTATCAACTTTTATTCTTGTAACCTTGGCTCAGTCCTTTCAGTGTCTTCAGTTTCTCTGTCTTTCATACACCAATTCTGATGGCCTGTGGTGCCGTAGTAGTAAAAGCTGGCATTAAACACCCAAAAAAAAAAAAGTAAACAAGTGACAGGCAAAATCTAAAAACACAAGATATGTGGGGGTGGGTGTACAAGCGTGCATGTACAAGTGATAACTTGATTTCAGAGTTATACATTTTGTTAGATGTTCAATGTCCGTTTCAACTTGTTCAGAGCATAATAAACAATTTGGTGATGCAGTATTCCAATCTTATCAAGATTTCATGTCCAATAATTAGCTATTACCAATACACAAAAGTTAAGTTGTTAAAGCACACAATTTATGGCAGATAACATTTTTCGTGACATTAACAATTTCTGAGATATTTTTTGTTATTGGTTTGAATGTTCAGATAGTTATACTTTTTTCAAGTGGAAAAACACTATATTTTTTTTTATAGTCATCCAAAGAGAACAGAATTTCAAAGCCATCACATAGTGACTTGCTACTAAAGGTTTTGACTACTGCTTAAGTCTACTGTATTCCCCAATCCCTTTGGCGTATAAGGAAATAACAAAACCATTTCTGCAAATGTATAACTTGATTAATATACAATAGATAGAAGCATAAGCTTTTATAAAAATAGTTTATTGAATGGGTAGAGAAAACTTTGTGAATGTGTCACTTTCAGAATTTTAAATTTTAGTACTTAAAAAGCATTTTAATCTGTATATTCTTTTATCTTTGTTACAGATGTGGGCATTCAAAGTAGACGGAAACATATTCTCTTCATTTTGCACACAAGGAATTGGGAGGAACAACCATAGAGTTGAAGTGATAGTATTTGGATGTCATGATAGGCATCTTTATTGCTTGGAAAGCAATTTTACAGAGAGCAAAGCAAGCTTAAAATGGAAATGCAGTCTTGATGCCCAGTTATTTGCAACCCCAATCTTATTTTCATGTAGTGTGCTGACAGAACACCAGCAGTGCTTTACTTTGGTGGCAACTGCATCAACAAAGGGTACAGTGTATATTGTAGATGCAGAGACAGGAACAGTAATGTGCAATCATTCCCTTCCTGGCGAAGTATTTTCATCTCCTGCAGTGTCTGAAGATCAGATATTCATTGGTTGCAGGGATGATTATGTATATGCATTAAAACTGACCTGAATAAAGCTTTCTCTTTGTAATTTGTTGCTTTTTATTGGCATTTTGATCAACTCTGTTATTAGACCAAAAGTATTCAATTATGTAAATATTAAAAATAGAAGCGCTATTAACAGTGAAGTGCTCATGTTTGAATTCGACTTTATGAGTCACTTGAGTCAACAAAAAGAAATTTGGAAATCAGACTAAAGAAACACCAGAAAAATGTATAACTGAAACAAACAGAAAAGTCTGATGTGTCACACCATTTTTTGGATAGAAAACCACAACATTGGCCATAACATAAAGTTGTGGATGATGCTTTGTATTTACCAAAACACTTGAAATGGATTTTCACATACTTTTAACTATATTGCACTATTTTATTACACAGGCATTAAGAATACACCTTTAGAAATAATATAATTATTAATAATATGTTATTTACTGTGTAAATGTCTGTAAACTGCGCTTAATTGAAGCAAAAATTAAAATTAAATTATTTTCTTGTTTAACGACGCTTTCAATTGCCAGGATCACATCAGCGTCGCCGGTGTGCCGGAATTTTGTCCCGCAGGAGTTCTTTTACATGCCAGTAAATCTACTGACATGGAGCACACTTAAAAACCATCGGTCTGGGCCGGGTTTGAACCCGCGACCTTGGGATCCGTAGGCCAGCGTCTAACCAACTGAGCCACCCAGACCGACATTAATTGAAGCAAGATGCACAAAGTTGAGCAATCAAATGAAATTATAGACATACACTTCACCCAAGGAAAACAAAAGTGACATTGACACTGCAATGCATACACCTACTCCAGTAAATTAAAAAAAAAGAAAAACATGATATTATACACACCTGAAGCTATTAACAGTGAAGCAATATAACCCACCAATATCACAAAGTATGTAGAGACTAATAACTTCACTTCAATAAAATTGAGTTGTACTCATCAATGCATTTCAGCAGCTTGTCTGTACCATTTTCAAGGTAAACTCAGCAATCATAAGGTACAAGCTATTCATTGGCAAACTGGGTGTAATTGAGAAATAATTCAATTGTGAGTTAGTTTATTCGGATAGAATAAGCCATTGTAAGAACAATTTGCAGAAGAACAGTTGGAGAAAACTATGTGAATGTAATACGTTATAACATTTCTTTCTCTGTTAGGTGGTACTTTAATGACTTTCTAGGAGGTCTCTGCCACAACACATACAATTTGTTTACAGCTCATGGTCCCTGGCAGGGATGTAGTGATCCAGTACATCAGTAATCAATTCCAGGTACACAGCAACATCTGAAGTTGGAGTCGTGCTTGTACTTATGCTTCCGATAGTAGTACCAACCTTGGAATGTATATTTATGCTGGATTAAAGCAAAGAAGTCACTCAAAATAGCGGAACTTATATGTTATTTTCAGTTCATGATGTATATTTAGCTTATAAAACACAGTGTTTTCAAATACTCTGTCTTTCTCCCACTAACACTTTCAGTTTGTTTGGGTCTCAAGTGATTTGCACGATATAATGCTTGGAAGATATAAGTCACCTGTTACAATTTCTTTAACTATTCATTTTATCTTGGCTCAAGCTAGTTCTGTGGAATTGAGATCGCACATGTTATGGGGGCAAGCAAAGACAATGTACCCAATAAAACCAAAAGTGTGTCCACTTTACGAACCTCTTTGGGTTTCTGAAGGTTATAACAAATATCTTAGAGACTATAAGCTTCACTTATCTTAATATCTGCTGAAAGTTATTAAAATTAAGAAGGTTTATTTTGGGTTTGTTTCAATCAACTGCCCCTGTAGCGCAGTGGTTGTGTGCCTGCCTTTGGCACAGGGGACCTGGGTTCGATCCCCGGTACTGGCATGGGATTTTTCCCACTGGGAGGTCTGGTCCTGGTGCACTCAGCCTCATTAGGTCCCAGTTGAGCTACTTGAGTAAAAAAGTAGTGGCCCCAGGTCATGAAGATGGCATAACTGGCCAGGAGGGATTGAGGCACTGACCACGTATCACTCATGATGCATGTAGAAGACAGAGGTGGAGGGTGCAGCACTGGGTGTTGACCCAGATAGGGCTGTTGCACCGTGGGGTTCTTTTCTTTTTTTTGTTTCAATCATCCTATAAACATCTCTGTTACACATAGAAACACACAGAACTGTTGCTCTGAATTCCTTTGTGCTGCAGCCAGAATATCAGATCATTGCAGATTTCACAGCACTCGGGCCAGGGTTTATCAACTTGTAGACTCTTTTTCTTTATTTCTGAAGTAATGCTAGTGACTCGCATGATTTTAAAATTGAGATTTAGAGAAATTATATGTGAGTAAACATAGTGAAAATGACATTGGAGTTACATTGGCAACGTAACCAGCAGAACAACATTTGCACTGAAGTTTACAAAACTCAGGCTACACTACATGGAATGTCTCTCCTCTCCCCTTCTGATGAACAGACAGTGCCGCTGAGTATACCCTATAGAGATTCATCAAGTGTTTGATGATAGAACTTTCAGTATAACATATGGTTACTCTGCTCCCTAATTTAACTGTGTATAATTATAGGCAATGTTGAGTTAAGAACAATACAAGCACAGATTTCTTTGAGACATTAGGTCTCTGCAAAAAGAGCATGTTTGAAAATGCAAAAATGAGTGGTGGGCATATATGATATTGCTAATTTTTATCACAATGCCAAACCTATCATAACTGTCATTATCTTCTAAATTTGGTTATCATAAACGTATTTGTTATCAGAGACAGATAAAACTGCATTTTATATAGATAACTAATTAATTTTCCCAGTGTTATGTATTGGCAATAAGCATATGTAAAACCACTTGAAATCAAGACAGCATACTTTATTGTGAAGTCACAGGAATATAAAATATAACATTCAAAATCCTGCAGTAGACAGTTTTGTGGTATCAGCTCTAGAGAAAGGGAGGGGATTCCAAGGTTATGACAAGCCGACACTTCCTAATCATCCCATACATGCACTTTGTGATAAGCTGAACCTAATGACTGTGTTATATCATTTTCTTTATCAGAACATGAAGAGGTCACTGATAGGAATGAGTAGGAAAGCTAGGATATTTTTTCTGTTTGGTGAGAAGGTGGGAAAACAGCAGTAAAGTAGTGTTTTTTTCTTCATATCTTTTGGGTTAATGACCTCCCACTTATGTGTGTTTTAGCTGATGTCTGTGCATTCTTTCTGAGTCTTTCCTCTTCCCATTCATGCTCCAATTCTCACCTATGAATAATTGTAGACCTTTTATAAAAGCTTTCTTTCCATCTGCCCTTGCCTCATTTACTCTCATAATTATTTTTTTAAATTCCTGTTTTTTAATGTTTTGTTCAATAAAGATGTTTGTTTCTTTCAACTTCTTGGATTTCCACTTTTTTCACCATTGTTATCAATCTTATATGTTCTGGTCATGTTTTCTGCCTCTTTCTCCAAAACAAAATGCATCCTCAATTTCCTCTCCACACATTTTTATTCTTAGCTTCTCCTCTTATAATTTCCTTCACAATTTTCTCCTAGCTTCTGTTACAATCTTCGCTAGCTCCAAAAATTAGTTTTTCCTCCACAGCACTGCTTTGTATTTTTATACTATTGTGTCAGGTATTCTTCTGTATTCTGTCAGCTGTTGGTCAGTTTCCTCTCTCTGTACCATCATATTTTTCTTCAGTTATGCCCTATCCATTTTCTTATTTAAATGCTTCCATCAATCCATTTAACTCTATTGGCTCCACTCCTCTGATAGAAATATGCATATTATAATTGCAGTTCAAATTTGAACACCAACTTTACTAATCTTGAATAGTGGATTCTTCCAGGCTGATGAGCCTTGGTCTGCAATAAGGAATTGTTGATTAAATCTTAACTTCAGGAACAGTTCATTTAAACAAATTTACCTTGAAACAAGCTACACAAGAATTATAAAAGTAAAATGAACAATTTTACCATGCTTGTTTACATATGTACGTGAACTCCCGCCATTTTTCTTTACAGGTAAACTGCATTGTCACACTATTAAAAAGCAATTCCTTGAGATGTCTTCTCAGCGAAACAAGTATGTCTTTTTTCCACTGATAGAAGAGCCAAGTTGCTCAGATCAATTCCTTGTGTTGCCCGTAAATAAGATGTTATTTGTTTCAAGGCTGAAAAAGTCATTTCTGCGCTTGCAGTAGTGGAAGGAAATGTTAAAACCAGTTGACGTAGTTTATAATCTTCATTATATACATCAAGTCCATTTGATTTCGTATAATTTTCAATGATTTGGATTTGTTAGAAAATGTTCGAAGTGAATATAACATTTTCAGTTCATTTTTGAAAGACAGTATATTCAAATAGGAAACATATGGATCTCTTGCTTCACATAATTTTGTTGAAAAACATTTGTTGTAACTCACAAAATGTTTAAAGTCCAGTAAAGCTAGAAATTTCAATTGTTTCTGTGATTCAAATCTTAATTTAGAGCTATTAATGTGACCGGACTTCACAGAAAATCCGTTAGTATGAAGAATGGGTTTCATCTTCACAAGTTCTCTTTCTAGGCCTTTCTTCGTCCTCTTCATTAGCAACACTCATAGTTTTTGAAAATATTTTTTCAAATCCTATGTTTCCAATTGTTGATCTCTAATATTTATCCAAAGCTGTAACTAAATATGCTAAAACTGCAAAACCCATCACATTCAAGGGCATTTTCTCAATTGGAAACAAGTGTGGCCAGCAATAAAGCTTATTTCATTTGCATGAACCATTTAGCCACACATACTTCTCATAATTGTTTATATTAAAATATGTTTTTTAAGGATTCTTATTTTTTTCACTCTGCTCACAGTGCCATCCCTGTGTTACTATCACCAACTTATCCTTGTATTTCAACTGTGAGTATAGTCATTTTACTGTTTCATTACACATTGTTCATCCATTTCAAAGCATCAGCACTAGCAACTGTTTTGGTACACTATGAAATAAATAATACTAATACAGCTGGGGAAGACTGCAACTATCACTCTTTCTTGCTTTAAACAGCATGTGCTATTGCTATGCAGCCAGTCGTGTTCACACTGCACATTTCGGAGATGCTCGTATGAGTATAGCGACACATGATTCTGAAGCCTTGGCATGCTTATTTCAGCACCTCTCTGTCTCGCCTCTCTCCACCTGCTGCAGCCCTATTCTTCCCTCTGTTCAATGGTAAACATTCCATCCTACACACTAATTCTTTACAAGGGAAACTGACCAGTATTGCAATTATTATTAATATTATTGGAGGTCCTTTTCTAAAAACTTTCTTAATGATTTTCAGACTGTGGTGCAGCCAGCATTTTATTTTGAGAGGGATTCAAAGATTTAGATGCAAGGCTACTGCAGAACCTTTTAGTATGACTTCCCCAAAGTTTTAATTCTGTGTAAGCATTTATTTACCTTAACATTGTAAATATGAGCTATCCTTAATTTTGTAGCAATTTTAATCAAATTTGGAAAGTCCCAGCAGATCTTATTCCAACTCATATTTATAAAATGTTGACTGCATTCATGAAGCAACCATGAAGATATGTTGATATCCATTTATTAGTTATGCCTGCAATGGTAAAATGTTCTAGCTTTGTAAGAGAAAAACATAATTGATGGTATCAAAGGCTTTAGAGAGGTCATAATACCAGTGACAGTTTTGTCAATGCCCTTCTTAATTTTTTTTTCTGTGATGGGAAAGGTATAGTTAACCTTTAAAACACCCTCTTTTCTGCATCCTTGAATACAACATGCCATTTTCAATATGGAATCAGTAGTAAGCAAAGCAAGAAAGTGTAAGTTGACTAATAAGTGTGCCTGAACTAATATCCTGTTTGTCCTTAATGGATTCTGCCCTTTTCTATGTTTATTATCTTTATTTAACAATCCTTGGTGCAGATAATTCTAACCTTTGGACTCCATTTTACCCAATTCTTAAATATCATTGTTAACCCTCATTTGATCAGAAGCCTTCACTTTTCTTTACCTGATTATCATCCCCTTCTGTAGGACTTACACCCCCTAGGACTTACAAGCCAGTGCCTAGCATCAAACGCCTGTCAGGGAGCAGAGGAACCTATGGACCAGACAGAGTGAAGACATGGAAGTGGGTGGTCTACCAAGCACCAGGTATGATAGTGAAGAAGAGGATAATATGAAATGCAGCGAAATGATGAATGGAAAGGTGATGATGGAACAGTTGGTGGTTTGAGTGGCGGTAGAACCTGGAGAAAACCTACCTAGACACTGCTTGGTCCACCACAAATACCACATGCAGGTCTCTGGGATCAAATCCGGGTCGCCTAGGTGGTAGGCTAGCAGTCTAAACTGCTCAGCCACATGGAAATTATGATGAGTACTACATAAAACAGAATATGTACAATCACAGAACCAGGACTCAAAATTGCCTTAAAGCACCAGCATGTAACTTGCCTTATTTGAAAAATGTCCATTTTATGCAGGAGTAAACATTTATAATAAGCTGCCAAAAAAGTATAGATAGCCAAAATAAGAACAAATTAGAAACTAAAAACTTCACTTATCTTAGTATGTTGATATTCTTTTTCTCTTTTGCTAACCCAGGGGTTTCAAGCTATATCCAGCTCATTCTCAAAGCCGTTTTTTTTTTTTTTTTTTTTTTTTTTTTAAGTTCAATATTATTTAATTTTTTAAAATGCAAATTTCTTTCAACCTCAATAACTTTCTTTTCTGCTGACTTTTGATGAATACTATTATTATCTAGTTTAACAATTCTTCTAACAAAAACAGGGGTTACTTTTCTTTTTAAACAAATATTCAAAAACCTAATGTCTGCAAGAATGTCTCTTTTTCTCTTGTAATTTTAAATATGATTTAATTTGATATTTAGTTCCATATAATTTTAAATTAAACAAATAACTATTAAATTCTAAATTATTATCCATCATAGTTAAAATGGTAATTGTAGCCAGGAACAAATGCTTCAAACCAAATAAGTTAAATTAAGTAAAAATTGAAGCTATTAACAGTGAAGCAACAAGATTCCAAAATAAGAACAAATTAGAAACTAAAAACTTCACTTATCTTAGTATGTTGATATTCTTTTTCTCTTTTGCTAACCCAGGGGTTTCAAGCTATATCCAGCTCATTAATGAGAAAAAGAATATCAACATACTAAGATAAGTGAAGTTTTTAGTTTCTAATTTGTTCTTATTTTGGAATCTTGTTGCTTCACTGTTAATAGCTTCAATTTTTACTTAATTTAAGTATAGATAGATTAAAGACAAAAATAAATTTCTTAATACACTAAAAACAATCCTTACTGAAAAAACATGCTATTCAGTAAATAAATACATGGAAGACAATCTCTAGGACTTATTGTGCTAAGCAGTTATGCACATGTTTTTTACTTTAGCTTAGTTTGTTATTCTTATCTGAAGAGTCACCAGTTTACTGGGTCTATGCCCAATATCTGAACATATGTGACGAATATGTGGCAATACTATTGTATTGTATATGTCTGTGTGTCTGTGAATAGCATAACTCAAAAATGAAAGGTTGGTTAAAAACCAAAGTTGGTATTTAAATTTAATATCTTTCAACAATGCGATACAAAGATTTTTAAGAAAATTCCTCCACCCTAAACTTCCCTTTACATGGAGAATTTTTCAAAAATTTTGATTTTCTCAAAAATGGCTAATAATTTTGATTAAAATGCCATGTTTTTGAAATATTTTTATGGCAAATGAAGTGCATATTTTGAATTTTCTGGTTATAGCCCATGTAGTCCTGTTTGCTCTGGATGACTTTTGCTAACTGGTAAACCAGAAGAGATAGACCAAATCTTATTATACAAAAAATTAGATCTCGTTAAAACACACAATTTATGTCCAAATTCATTTCTTGATTTTTGTATGGCATGTCTGACCATACTGATAATATTTTCCTACCATAGTGTAAGGAGCGTACTCTTGTTGAGTCAATCAAATGCCTTTGTATAGTGAGACTACGAACAGCTTTCCTTTGGAGGTTATTAAACTTGGATATGATTTTGTAATGATCCTATCCTGTGCTGCTACAGCCCTGGTGGGCCAAGGGCTATCAAGCCAACTGTCGGCCTCACGCCCAAGTGCCGCAGCAGAGTTGGGTAATCATTCAGCTGATATGTGGAGGTTATGGGGCAGCATCACACATCTCCCATCCAGAAAGTTGCTCACAATGCTGAGCAGCCATTGGTCCTATTGACTTAATTTACTAATTTCCTCTTACTCCCACTGGCGCATAGAGCATCAATGAAAGTCTCCAGTCTCTTCTTCATGTTGTTTTCTGGTAGTATTTAATGCCCACTTTTACTACTACAGCACCTCAGGCAGTTACGCTGATGATACATGGAATGAAGATGGGGAAACTGGAGAACCCGGACGAAACCCACCCCAGTGCCGCTTCCTCTACCACAAATTCCACATGCGGTTGCCTGGGATCAAACCCGGGTCGCTTTGGTGAGAAGTGAATGGTCTAACCTCTTGCCTATGGCGCGACCAGTATCTTCTTCATTCTACAATAGCTTTGACTTCTATGTCCCTTTTTTTTGGGTGCTTCCTCCAGTACTGTTCTTTTCCATGTTTTCCTTGGGCGACCAATTCTTTGTGCAACTTATGGGTTCTGGTATAACACATTCTTCTCTACTAAGCCATGTGCTTTTCTTGGTGTGATCTTTTGACTTCAATTTCATCTTTTTAATTTCTATCTGTCGTACACATTGGTTGGTGAAAATTTGGAGTGAATATCTAATATTAGTTATACCTCTCCTAGTTTCGTATGCATATAAAAGTATTGACTTTACATTATATTAAATATTTTTATTCACAATATTGTTATTTTTGCTCACTTTTATTCCTTGGCATCTTTATTTGATCCTTCATCTTTAGTTGCCTGACTTCCCAGATATGTAAAAGACTCTTCAATTCCATCATCTTCTATAAAAAATATTTCCGTTATATTTTATTTATTCTTATTTTTTTTTTTTTTGGTTTTTGTAATTTATGTTTTTTGCTTCTTTCCTTATATCCATCGGTTTCCCTTTCGTCTCACTAAATTTTGATGTAACAGACAGATATTATCAGCAATGTGTCCATCCTCTTAATATCTTTCTCATTACAGAATACCATTTGTGACATTTAGATATTCTGAGAGATTTCCTGGCATGCAATATTTTGCACTTTAACCTATCATACATGTTTCATTAAGTTCAGAATTTTATTTGGTACTGTATTCAATTAGGGTTTTCCACATTTCAGCTCTATTCAGTGAATCAAGATCTCTTTCGAAATCAGTAAATGTTAGGTATAAAGCTGTCTTGTCACTCCACACTTTGTTCTATTATAATTTTGGGAGTATTAGTTTAATCAACACACAACTACAATGTCTACAAAATCCTGCCTGTACTACCAAGAACTGCACCCCTATGTGTGATCGATTTCATCAGACATTCTGTGGCCAGAAACTAGAGCTCCATGCTCCAGCACACTGTGCTATTGTGCCGGACGTAGTTGAGCTTAATTTACAGAAATTTGCATGTTGGATCTTATAGGGTCTTTTCATTAGTATTTTGTTGGTATCTTGAAGAGAAAGAAATGAATTTGTAGAAATTGATGTCACTACAGCATTCTTTTCTTACCTATTGTGACGCTGGGTGCAGTGCAAGTGTTGGGACTAAGCTACTTCACACCACTTATCATGCTGGCAAGCAAACAAATGCACAAGGTGAAACTTTCCCACATCACTCATACAAACAAACATGATTGGCAACAATCAGAGCAGCAGAACAGAAAGGGGGGTTCTCCAGAGGGGGAGGGGGGGGGGCGAGCTTCATCCAAGGTCTCCCTCCTGATCCTGATTGGTTCACTTTGATTTCTCCTATTATGTGTCATTTCTTGCCTTCAATGACAGGATACCAGGCCGCAGTTGTGAACGAGACATCTGGAAGTTCTAACTCTGGCAGACCATGGCATAACAGCCTAGAAATAACTTATAGTTATATTGACTCCAGCCGTAAAAGCCTGTGCTCTCCCAATATTATATTAACTTCTGCAATGTGATAAGAAATATGAGATACTTCCATTTCCATTTTTTTTTTCTTTTTACTAAACAGGCATTTATAGCTTTTCAAAACTAAGAAGACTGCCTTTGTGATCGAGGGGTCAGCAATCTAGCTTCTCAAACCAGAGGTTCCAGGTTTGATTCCCAGCTGGAGTTGGGAATAACTGGAATAATTCCCCATCAACCACAGAGTCTGGAAGTATGAATGTGTGATTTAATGTTAAAAATTATTTTAAAAAATTAAACTCTGTAGTTCAGTGAGTAATAACACCATCACTTATTTCTCAAGTCAAAGCCCCCAATATGACCAAAGACATTGGGCTGTGCACAAATGAAACAAAAAGAAAATAAGAACACAAAACTTTTCCAACAATTTCACTGTTGAATGACTTTCGCAATTATTAAAGCCATTCATATTATTAAGTGCTCCATCACATTCTTTTGTTTCTATAAGCACACGCAAAGAGTGTATAATATTGACGCCTATGTATAGCTAGCTGCTTTTCAACCATGTGACTATCATCCAGACCTTCCATATGATCCTGAGTGCTATAACAAAATATACATTTCAGCCGATATTTATCATGTTAAAACTAGACAGGAAAACACCCTTCTACTTTCTCTACTATGTATCCCCGTGGACATAGAAAATGAGTCATGTCTGGAATGCCAGGCTACTGTAAATGACAGAGAACGACTCCAAAGGTATGAAATAACTTGCAGTTTTCATAAAGTAAGTCTGTCTGTCTGTCCATCTCTTATGTATGTGTGTACATATGTCTGTCTGTATGTAGGTATATGTGTGTGTATGTATGTATGCGTTCCAGGTATGATTCACTTTTTTGTCCACAGGTGTACATACCTAGAGTATTGCATTCCACCCAACAATTCATGAAGTTGCCATAAATACATTTTTCTTCTTCTTCTGATTACCCTTTCTGTATGTAGGACTTACAAGCTAGGGTCTATGGTCAAATGCCTGTCTGGGAGCAGATGAACCTATGCACCCGACAGAGTGAAAACCTGGAAGTGGGTGGTTAGCTGAGCACCAGGTATGATAGTGAGGAAAAGGATGATATGAAATATAGGGAGAATGGATGATTGGAAAGGTGATGATGCAGCAGTTGGTGGCAGGGGAAAACAGAGATACCAGAGAAAAGCCATCCAGATGCTGCTTTGTCCACCACAAATACATATAGGTCCCTGGGATGAAGTCTAACGTGTTTGTGGTAAGATTGTATGTATGACCAGCATAATTAAAAAACTAAATCTTGGTTGACAAACAAACTTGATTTTAAGTTGAGTACCTTAGAAAGAAATGACATGAAGATTTTCTAGAAAATTCCACCCACCCAAAACTAGCGTTTACAGGAACATTTCTTGAAATGTATTTTCACAAAGATGGTTCAATGATTTTAATTAAAATAACACATGTTTAAAACATTTACAGGCAGATAAAACATATATTGAATTTTTTTGAAAATATGCAAAAAATGTAAATCTCTTTAAAAATAATTTATTTTCTGTGGCATGTCATTTCCAAGATACTCATTATTGGTTTGACTTTTTCAAGACTGTCAGTTTGTCTTTTAAAAAGTAGGTACTGCAAACTTTCAGTTGTTTCTCATAATGTTACAAAAAGAGTGCAAAATTTCAAAGCTAGTATTTAGTGACCCATTTTGAGACATTAGATTATCCCTACTCTCTATGTACTTATGAAATGTTGTTGTTAGCTAATGCTGGATTTCTGACAATGAAGTCATTAATCCTCTTGCTCTCCAATATTTTTCACTGATGATATACTTATGGAATGTAAAATGTATTATTTATGCAAAATTTACATTCATTAACTTGCAGTTGATAGAAGAATAACATTTCAAAAGAATAGTTTGTACAAGTTACATAGAAATAAATTATAATAGGCAGAGAAAGTCATATGAGTGAACCACAGATTTTTCTCTATGGTTTTCAAGCTAAATAAAATTAAGTGAAAAGGAAGAGGTTTACAAAAGCTAAAATTTTATATACATTTTTTAACAAATCTCTAACCTATTATTTTCATCAAAATCATTAAAGCTATTTCAAAAACAAGAAACAGAATATCTTTCTAGGTAAGTAGATGTTTGTAATTGTAATACTTTCATTAAAGTCTTCGCAAGGCATCCTTAACGATGACTGATTGCTGATATTCTCTCTTCACTCGAGCACACATGTACACAAAGACCTTTTATAATGTCCTTTTTTATGGTAAATGCAAAATTTAATGGTGGCTGATAGCCGACTATGACTATAGTCTTTCCTGTTGTGTAAATGATATATCTCTGGCTTTGCAGCTTGATTTCACAGCATATTTAACTATACATCCCAAGGCGTGGCAAGCCTATGATTGGATGTTGTATCAAGCCATCCACCATTAAATTTTGCATCAGCCATAAGAAAGGCGTTAGCCCAAAATCATCCTGCAAACCTCTGTTTAGAAAATTAGGTATCTTCCCTGCATTTATATTCAAGAAACAATTATGTTTATACTTGAGAACATTAACACCGTTGATACACCATTTGCAATGAATAACACAGTAAATAAACATAGCACTCCAAAAAATACACTTCTGAATGTAACCAATCTCAGTACTTCACTCTATCAGAAAAGTATTCTTCATTCAGACATTAAATTGTATAATAGCTGCCAAGCTATGTAAAAGCAATAAAACCAGTAAGTCATTTCAAATCAAGTCTCAAGGCACATCTAATTAACCACTATTGTTCCATTGAGGATTGTCTCAAATATAAATTTTAGTCATAAAACTTTGACTGGAAATGTATGTAATCTGATAGTTTGTAATACTAATCTTGATGAATCACCAATTTACAAGCACTAGCTCCACAATGTAAATGTTATGTGACTGACAAATAAATAAACAGCCATAGGGTTAAGAAGCCTCAAAAAATGTTCATGATAAGTAAACCTTCAAATCAAATTTTTGGATGGAATAAGATTACTTTCTCATAGCTAAGGTAGTGGAGGGAACTAATATATATACATGGGTGTCAGCAGACTTTTTATCAGGGGAGTGCTGCATGTTGGAAGTGTTGCAGACAACTGTATTAATTTGTGCTAAATAAAAATTGCTCTTTACATCAAAATAGAAACAATAGTCTAATATTCAGTAATTGACTGCATGTTAAATTCATTAATTTCCAAGAGGGGGGGGGGGGGGGGGGGGGGGACTGCAGTCCCTGCTTGCCCCCCTTCGCGATGCCCATGTGTTTATATAACAAAATTACTGCAGAGAAATACAGAAAAAATTTAAGGAGATACAGCTATCCAAATGTCATATAACCTACCAACGTAGGCAACAAATGAATATATTACTTCGTGAAAACATACCTTTTCCCCGATTTAAGGAAGAAGCATCATTTGCAGTTGGTGACAGAAGTTCATTCTTAGCTGCAGTACTTTCATTTCTACTCTCTCTTAATAAAGTCAGAAAAAACTGTTTCTGGCTTTCTTCTTTCCACTTTTTCTAACCATAAATGCATATCATATGTGTGTTAACCTTGACAAGTACTATATTTGTCAACCTTTTTACGTCAGTCCTTATTGCAAAAGAAGCAGTGATGATATATTTATGTCAGAGGACATTCCAGTGCCGAAAATGGACATGTGTCGAGTGTTCAATCTGCTGCAAATCATGCAAACAAGATAAGGGATTGTGGTTTAACTTATTAAATATCATTTTCACCATCACCACTAGTGAGGGACAAACATAATTTTCAGATTTCAAGTTTACAAGCACTGAAATGATAGCACATGTTGCACATTCAATGCTAGCATACTGTTACTTTAGGAAATGCATTTGCAATGTAATAGGATTGCTGAACTGCATTACAAAGGAGATTGATTGCAACTGATGAATAACACTTCCAAAATACGAACTACACTTTTTCTGCATAAAAGATATCGCTATAGAACACTATTATACATTGCCATCCTGTTGTATCAATGGTAGCTGGCACACTTTTAACATGCAGCAAGAGAAAAATGTGACTAACGTTTACAGTATAAAAACTGCATAGAGCAGAAAGAAAAAGATCCACTTTCCTAGAATCAAGGACCAAGAAAGAATATCCTAGTCCCCCAAACATCCAAGTATAGGTCGGGCGCGAGTTCTTGATGAATGTCCTTCAGCGAAGATCCAGTGTGCTAGCCTACTCTTAATAACAGGTTAGCAAATAATTCATATTACTTAACAAACAGCTCTGCTTCCCTATGTTATGTTTCAAAGAAAACACAAGAGTACGTTGGCTGCAAAGTTAACGTGATATGGGTTCATGTCATTTCAGTGTTTTAACCGGTGATAAAGAAAATAACAGCAATTCAGACGAAGACAAGGGAGAAATACTGGGAACACAAGAAATACAAACAAATTAAGTGTAAACAGTTACAGAGATAGAGTAAGACATATGGCTGACATCAGTGGAAGTGTTATAATTTGCTTTGTGGTTACTGTACTTCTTGAGCGCAGAAATATGACAGCAAGCCAGACTATCTAATTATTGTTTCTGCTTCTGTGTGCCAGTGTTCCTGTAAAGGTAAGTGAATCGCACTTAAACTCTTGTTTAAAAATTTCATTTATCAAGAACTAACGTGCAACCTATATAGTCTTTAAAACATTTGGTAGCCTGTTCTGTGAGCTTTCTCAATTGCCCATGAGAACCAATAGTTGCTGGGAAAACTGTGCCATCATAGGCACACTAAACTCCTTACCTGATTGTACAGGCTGGAAAGATTGATATTCTGTTTTCAAACATGCAGCATATCTCATAAAAATGTTCTCGCCAACTTGCCTAAACTCAGCAGCAAGAATCCTTAGGATTTGTTGCACAATGTTATCACTAAGTTCCCGTTGTGCACGAGGGTTAGAACAGAGATTTCTGCTGCTGAGCTCACTTGAGTGAGAACATTTTTATACGATATGCTGCCTGATTAAAAACAGATCAACATTTCCTGCATCTATATACAGCCATGGAAAAAATGATTGAATACACTAGGAGAGAACAGTATTTCTAATTCGCACGTATTGTTGCAGCACGGTTTATGTAAGTCCATATTTCCAAGATGCAGCCTGAGTTTGTTGATGGTCTGTTCCATATGTTGCCATCTGTCAGACACACAAACAGGCAATTTGCTACACCATCTTTCTTTATCAGAAACAAATACAAATGGGAATGGTGATTTAAGAGACAGCCTGTTTGTGTGTCCAACAGACGATAACATATGAAAAAGACTATCAATAAACTCAGGCTGCATGTTGGAAATATCAACTTGTGTAAGCCAAGCTCCAACATGACATGGTACTTACTCGTACAAATATTCTGCTCTCCTGATGTGCTCAATCATTTTATCCATGCTGTACGATTGATAAGGTAAGGATTTTAGTGCTCCTCTGATAGTACAATTTTCCTGACCAGTCTCTGTTCTCTCAGCAGTGGAGAGAGGCCAAGAAATGGGTTACCATATGTTTTAAACACCCTACGGCTATGTACCTAAACCCTAAATACATCTGCATTAATGGCCTGCTATCACTTGATGGGAAAAGGAATATAAAGGTTATTATCTCTCAATAATCACAAGCAATTACTTTTTTTAGGTCCTTTTATTTGTTATATTTTACAGTAAATTGAAATCTGTGTCTGTTTTGTGTGGAGTGAGGAAATGAAAGAGAGACATGACCATTGTATATCAAAGTGGTAACAGACATCACTTTCCATTATGAAAAATAAGCCAGTACATCAAGCCATTCTGTTATGCACACAATCTATTACCTGTGGTTATGCGGTTCTTAATAATTACTGGCATTCACGATATGACTATTACCTTGCTTCAGGCCACAAATATATAAATTATTCAAACAATTTGCAATATTGCTACAACATTCTGTAATATACAATTTAAATAATCAATGCAAAAATTCTGAACATAAACAATATCTCTTTGTAAAATAATAAAAAGAATAAACCTCTTACAATGATCAATAAATCTAAGCAACATTGGTGAGAGGTGACTTACGTCCTTGCATCTGGGCCAAACCAGCTGCCCTTTAGATAAATGCATTCAAGATAATGGCCTTTTCTCTTTACAACATTCGCCATGAAGGAACACTCATATATTACAAATTATGTGTTTTTAAAACGTCACAAAATGTCCCTGCTCACCTTCACTTCCAATAACATATACGTATTTAAATTTAATAACCACAGAGACAATGTTCATGACTGAGCATTACTAGCTAAGTTTTATATATGTAATGGATCTGTTCCCTCAAAGCATTTAGAGAAACAATGCTATTAACATTAGGTGCAAGTTATGTTTGTAACAGACATCAAGCTTTGACAGACCAAATACAACAGCATAAGCATTTTACAAGAAATACCTACACCACAAATTGTATTCTTCATATTACTCTATAAACTAATACATCCTAATATATCTTCCCACCTTTTTAAATTGTCAAATTGGAATTCTTTTTATTGTAAGCAACATAGCAAAACGTGCAATCGCATTGTGAGAATCAAAATCACAATTTTTTTCCCTCCCATATTTGTAATGCTATCAGACTGATAACATAAGGTTAAAAACAAGCTTACTTGTAGTCGAGGCTTTTTGGAAAAAAATGTCAGACTTTCTGAACATGAGAAAACACCAGCATTTATCAGCATTTGGAAAGTATTTTAAAAAAATCATGCCATGAAATTTAATATCAGATGGTAAAGTTTGTGATAATTTAATATTATGCTTCAATGCTTGGTGCTGGTTTAACCGCGATGTTTGTGTAGGTACATGCAAATATGATGAACCTGGTGTTACGTTTCTACTGCTCTTCATCCCCGAGGTCAAGCTTAACTTTGGAAAAGTCAAAGTCTTCTCCGGTGCCCCTTCGGAAGATATCCAGCACATCCAGGCAGGTGGTTTCAAAATGGGTCGTTGCATCATAAGAGGCAGATATAAAAATTTGGCTCTTGAGCCCGTCATCTGTTGGCTCATAATAGTCGCTCACACTCACAAACTTCTGACGAACAGGACCAAGCAGATCAAGACCTGGTTTGATTTCTGCCTCAGGATTATCTGTTTCAACTGTTGTAGACACCATGGCGACGAACCATCCTTTGGCTGCCACCTGGTGGGTGTAACTTACCAGAGAGACGTAGATGTCAGACTTGCGTCCAACCTGCTTCTGTGGAATGATGATCTGAGTGGAGAGTGCATCACGTGTGTTGGAAATGGGATGATCCATCAGGCAGATGCACCTGATGACCTGCCCCGTCTTCTTCACCTTCTCGGGAACGTAGGATGGATCACAGTACACCTGCTTACACTTGGCAACTTCCTCTCCAGATCGCACACCAACCACTTGGCCATTTTCCATGACGATCTCATCTATAGGCTTATCTAACATGTAGGTGCCGCCATAAATGGCGCTCAGACGAGCAAAACCTTGGGGCAGCTCCCCCAGCCCATACATTGGGTACAGATATGGTGACTTACCGTATCTGGCAAGAGAATCACTGTAGAGCTTTATCCGCCGTATTGTCTGAATTGCTGGCTCATTCAGATACTCATCATCTCGGTACAGGGCCAATGCATGACCAGTGAAATCTTGAGTGTTCTTGTCAAGCCCAAATTTTTCATACACCTGCTGCATAGTGCAAGTGTTGGGATCTATGTCTTTCCATGACTTGGGGTCGTCCTCGCGGATGTCCTGAACATAAATCAGGAAATTTCGGAAGCGACGTTTTTCAAACATTCCCATCAGATCCGATGCTAGCGCTTCCTTTTGATCTACTGGTACTTTGGATATCTTGCCACCCTTGTAGACGTAACTGCCTTCGACAGACTTGAATTCAAGGTATCTAGTGACTCCGGTGTGGATCAATAATTTCACTAAAGACCCATTTGCCATTAGAAACTTTGGAATTAAATCCACATTCCAATCTCTACCTCTTCCGTAACTTTCATCTGGTGGTGGAGCACCGAAACGTGTAAAAAGTTCTTCCAAAGGCGTTATGGAGGCTGACTCTCCACCGTAATACTTGTTGCGGTCGACGTGGAGTACTTTCTTACCCGATACGGATAACATTCCACTAAGGATACACTCCTTAAGTCCCGTTCCCAAAACAATAGCATCGTATTCCTCATCCATTGCGGCTGAAAACTGCTGATATCGAACTAATTTGACACTTTATCGGGTCAGGTCAGACACCAGATAAACCACCCGTTTCCTGTGGAACGCTAACCGTAGGTCAATTTTCCGAAAGCCAGGTTGTACACAACAGCAGTGATAAACTTCTCCGTTTATTTTAGAGGTGTTTCAAATTTAGGAAGGCTTTGGTAGCTACCAGAAATATAAAACACAGTTTTCAAATATAGTCTGCCTATAAATATTTAAATACAGTGATATTTAAGCTTTTATAAGTGCTAAATTTAAAATTATATTTTGCTTTGGGAATTGGTTGGGAACATTGCTTTCAGTTGCTAAATCTGCCACAGTGATGCGCTGTTGTCACTGCAGTAGGAAAGTTGAACGTTGCTGGTTGGTTGGCAGATCAAATCGGAGACGTGTGCGAAAGCGTGTCAGGTGGGAAGCGATTGTTTCGTATAGTGTGTTCATTTTATGTGTATGTTCGGTTCGTATGTTGTCATAAATGTAGGCTGTGCCTGAAGTTAAGATTTCAAGGAATGAATATAAAGGTGAGCCGGAGAAACAAAAATAACAGAAATGAAATACACAGTGGTAAATGTTTATTATTGTTACCTGGAGGCAAACTTCAAACTATTTATTGTTTGAACATATGTTACAGATGAGAAAAAATGTCAACAGTTGGGAGAGGAGAGCTAAATCAACAGCAGGAGTCGTCTCCACCGCCGATAGGACAGCTAGAGGAAACAGAAAGTCAACATTGTGCTACGTATCTTTTCCCTCCATCAGGCCAGCCTCCACCTGTGAAGGCAATGTCTGGAGATTTAAGTGGTGTAGTGAGTGGTTCAGGCTTAGTTCCAAAGACCTCCTCTATTTTAAAGGGCCATGCTCGAAGTGCAAGTCATGGAGGGGTTGGGGCAACCCTGTCTTCTGCCAGTTCTGTGGGAATTGTAGGGCGACCCTCTGCCCTGAAACAAAATCGTGGACATCAGAGGGCATTTTCGCAAG
Organism: Tenodera sinensis; assembly: GCA_030765045.1. Classification (NCBI taxonomy): domain Eukaryota; kingdom Metazoa; phylum Arthropoda; class Insecta; order Mantodea; family Mantidae; genus Tenodera; species Tenodera sinensis. Next base: position 37,678,411 of record CM060970.1, read on the forward strand.
GTCAGATAGTGGAGGGAGGTGTAGGATCTGCCCTCCGTGGTCATAGTCGTGTAGGATCCAGGACAGATTTTATACTTCCTCCAGGACATAAGGAACCAGACAGTGTAACGTCAGGTTCAGTACTTGCATCTAAACCGAGTGCACGGGGACATTCTAGGCAAGCATCAAGATCAGAATCAATTTACACCTTACGTCAAAGTGGTCCACCGTCATTGTGGAACCAATTTCAATGCTATGTTCTTCGCCGTGGGGATAAGCAGGATTTAGAGGAATCACGTTTTAGGAATGTTGTTCCCAATCATTTGGTGCCACCACAGACCCCTAAAAAACTTCACCCAAATGGACACCGTCCTGACAACCGTATCCGGACCACCAAGTATACCTTTCTATCATTTCTGCCAAAAAACCTGTTGGAACAGTTCCACCGAGTGGCAAATCTGTATTTCATATGTATTGTATTATTGAACTGGGTCCCAGCAATCAATGCATTTGGAAAAGAAATTGCTATGATTCCTGTGCTGTTTGTGCTTGGTGTGACAGCTATTAAAGACTTATTTGAAGATAGAAGAAGACATGCAAGTGACAAGCGTATCAACAACTCTACCTGTCGTGTATATAAAAGGTAAGAACCCTATACATCAAAGTAATCTGTAGTGTAGTAAGTTGTAATGTCACTGTTCACTTGTTGGGTAATGATTTGGAAATGTCTTAGTTATACTACAAGATTTACTGCAGGTTGATTTCTGACATACTAAAATATGTTAAGATACTATAAAGAAGCTCTCACAGATAATTGAATACGTCCAACTTTTTAAAGCTTGTATTTTCGTGTAGTATTCAGTGTAAACTGTGCCATTCTGTAGGTAATTCGTTTTGTAAGGTTAGAACATACACAAATGTGTATGTTGAGTGCACCAGTTCTTTGCAACAGCAAAATCCAACATGAACCTCACTCAGACTGCAGTAGGTACTGAGAACATCGAAATCACACATTGTGTCATATAAACTTAGAAAATGCATCATGGCTAATACAATACCTGCCACCAATAATACTATTATTTCCCTCTAGCTTTGTAAGAAAGGGAAAAAATAAAATTTTTTAAGCCACCACAATTGCAAGAGTAAACTACACAACATGCTATAAATCACCATCATCTGTAATCTGCCCCATTGTATTGCATTGCATCTTGCTCTTTCGATCCCAGAATGAGCCAGGCTCAAGAATATAGAACACGTCATCCAACCATGCAGTTTCATGCAATTATTTTATTTATTTTTTCACAACACCTAAACACAATCATAATACGGTTAATACTAGCGGGGTAAAGAAGGTATAGTAAGTAATCATGCTGTAAATAGAATGTGCAAGCAAGAACTTTCTCAATTATTTTTTAAATCTCATCCAGTCTTTTGGGTTACACACAGTAATTTTAAAGCTAAAGGAAGACCATTATATATTTGTATGGCGTAGCAGGGACCTTTCTGATAAGCATACAAGGAGTTACATGGCCTGTGCAAGTCATTTCTATGTCTAGTATTGTGGTTATGTCCAAGAGATAGAATTTAATATTTACATATTGATAAGATATTAAAGAATTCCTTTACAGTATATGGGGAGTAAGTGTATGAATGACAAGATTTTTCTTAAACATTTTATGTTGACTATGACTGCTTAATAGCTTTAGGTAACATGGAAAGTTGTTATATATATTTTTATTGTAGAGTAGTAACACCCTTTTTGGAACGTTTTAAGCTATTTACTGGTCTATGCAAATCATCTGCATGCCTCGTATTGTGACTATGAACAGCAAGGTTTGTTGTATAATTATCTGTAAGATAGTTCACCAGAGAATATATGTATGTATGTATTCACCAGCAAGAGTAAGAATTTTTCTAGTTCTAAATAATGGCCTACAAGAATGACAAACAATACCTTTGGCCCTTTTTCTTTTCTTTTTTTCCTTATTTTTTTAATAATAAAATAAACACTTGCAGTTATGTGCTGAATTGTCCCAGAAAATAATTCCATATCTCATCAGTGAGTGAAAGTAGGCACAATATTGGTTTGCTTATGTTTTTGTTCCAACTGTTAAACTGTCTTTCTAGAAACTGGCCTGGACCACTATATATACTTAGTCAAATAAAGTTTAAGCAAAAATTAATAAAATAGTAGACAGAAGTATATGTTTCTTCAGGATTGAGGGAGAATTAACCTAAAAATATTACATAGGGATTTCAGTTTGTTGTTCCCAAAATCCAAAAGTAACAAACCTTATCGTGTAAAGGGTCTTGATGTATCTGAAGAGAATAACTTTCAAAAGAAGTGTTGGCTGGATACTGTCAGATTTCACACTAGAGTCACATAGATACCTTTTAAGGGTACAAGGGGAAAATGTTTATGCAAGCTTCCTTACCACAAACAACCTTTTGCACTGAAAAGTTATTTCTGTTTACAAAAATGGATACATTAAAGTTTTCCTTATTCATGTGAAGTAGGTATTTACATGGGTAACACAAGAAAATGTAAAGATGAAGCAGCTTATTAAAATATGCACTTTAGGTTTATTAATAACCTTTTTGTATACCCAGTTGTCCATTTCTGAAGTTTGCACTGTTCTATCTTTATGTTGATAGTTGACATGCTATCTACCTAACTATTTGAAAATCTACAATTAACCTGCCCCAAAATTGTATTTGACCCAAAATTTCAGTGTCAAGATTTCACCAGAAATATATTTTTTGAGGCCTCGAGAATTTAAAAAAAAATTGGAAAAAGATCTCTCTCTGTATGTATGCCTGTGAGTAGCATAACTCAAAAACGAAAAGTTAGTTAAAAACCAAAGTTGGTATTTAAGTTTAATATCTTTTAAAAATACAACCCAGAGATTTTGAAGAAAATTCCTCCACACTAAACTACCCTTTACATGGAAAATATTTCCAAAATCTTGAATTCTCAAAAGTGGCTATGATGATTTAGTTTAAAATGTGATAGGTTTAAAATACTTGTATGGGAAATGACATGTATATTTGAGTTTTCTGGGTATAGCCCATGTAGTTCTGTTTGATCTTGACTTTTACACAACTGGTATACTGTAAGAGATAGACCAAATCTTACTATACAAAAATGTAGGTCTCAGAATACACAAATTATGTCCAAATCATGTGTGTTGGCAGACCTTTTTCAAGGGGGTGAGGATGCATGTTGGAAGTTTGCAATCAAACAATATTAATTCATTATTGTGTTATAAAAGTTATAGTATTTGGTGCGGGTAACCGTATTTGTGGTAAATAAAAATTGTTCTTTACATCAAAATTAAAACAAGTCCAATAGTCAATAATTGACTGCACATTACATTTGTTAATTTCCAAAGGGTTCCGCGGCCCCCCATTGCCCTCCCTTTGCGATGCCCATGGTCCAAATGCTTTTTTGTGGAGTGAACCATTTCAGAGGTATTCCTTGTTATTTGTGTGAGTTTTGCAATACTTTAAATGTTTCTCGAATGTCGTTATTCACCGTTTCATCTCTTGGCAATGTAAAGGGAACAGAATTTCAGAGCCTTCATATAGCAACCAGCTTTATATGGTTTGACTCGCTCAAAGGCTGCTGTATTCCCATATTCCCCTTCCACCTAGAAGAAAATTAGCAATAAAGATGATTTGTGCAAATGTTTATCTCGATTAACATGAAGTAGATAGGGGAATAAGTGTTTGTAAGAGTAGTTAGTACAAAAATAGAGGAAGTTATGTGAGTGCAACACATCAGATTTTTTTTAGAATTTTTTTGAAAATTGATTCTGTTGGGAAAGCCTCATGAATTTGAAACATAAAGGACCATGAAGACACCTTCGTTAATTGGAAATGTGTAAATGTAATGCTATGCATTCTGGACAAGAGCAGTTTTCTGTAGTTTCATACTTACTAAACATGTAAGTGTTTTTGCGATCAAAAGATTGTCAAATTTCAGGTTACTGCTTGTGCCTAAAGTGCAGTAGATTATCTTTTCCTGGTTACCTTCCTTGTATGAAGGACTTACTCCACCTCCCAGGATTTATAAGTGGGTACCTTGGTTTAAATGCTGGTTGAGGAGCAGATAAATTCATGATCAGAAACAGAGAGTAGCAATAATGGTTTGAAATGGCTTCCTTTCTAAGCCGTCATAACGCAATGTGCGATTTTGAGGCTTTGGAAGCCAATGCACTTGATATTAATAATATAAATTGAAATGGTGCGCAAGATTGGCAAGAATAATTTTGTCTTAAATAATTCATATAGCTATTAAGTTAAATAGCTAAATTGTGAAACATTGCTAGAAAAAAATGAAGCCCTTTATGAGATCTATATGTGAGCTGAAATTATTTCTATTTGGATATTACTAAATCCATTAATCTGATACATGACCTTAGAGAATAGAAGAATCTCACATCTCTAGAACAGCAGCAGAGCCAAGTCATTTAAACATCACTTACAAATTGCTACAAATAGTTATTTGAAACTGCTACATTTGTGATCAAGCCAAAGATGGTATGACAATGAGGAAGGAAATGATATGAAATGAGGGCAATATGGATGAAAGGAAATGTGATGATGGAGTACTGCTTAATGTTGGGAAATACAAATGACTATTTTGGAAAATAATGTGTAATGCTGTAGAAATTAGAAGAATAATTTCCAAACTGAGCTATTAACAGATAAGACATGCCAAATCTCTAGTGTTATTGTGGTAAAAATGGGATATTTTAATCAAATTCCTTAGAGCTGTGTTAGAGAAAATAATTATATGCTCTTTTAGATTGAAAAAATCCAAGCCTTGCATCACTTAAAGATCTTCCCAACAAGGTTTAGGCTAAAGACCTGTTCCGAGGCTAAATAAATTGGCCACTCCATCTTCTCAATTGCCTTCCAATATTTCTTCGTCCAGGGGGTTGATAAAAAACTGCTTGCCATGGATATCTCAAAGGGAATATCCTTAAAAGATGCTCTTCTCACGCCTGATAACGATGAATCTCCTCAGTTGTACCATCTTCATTGAGTTGTGCTCTTTTGTGTATCAGCATCCCATGCTCACTCTAATCTTGTTACTCCCAATAGTGGTCGTAGAAATCTCATTTGAGTTGCTTCTACTCTAGCCTTTACCTGGATCTCAGGTTCCAAGCTTGCCAAGCATACTTTAGTGCTGGTTGTTTCACTTCTTTTCTCATGCTTTTGTCTTTTTATACATCCATATAATTTGTTATAGAATTCCATGTTTTCCTCAATGTCTGCTTTTGTATTCCTAATTGGTATTTTTGAGATTAAGAATTTACAAAATTGATACTTGCTTGATAATACCTTCGTCTCTTAACTTTTAATTCTTTTTTGTTCTCTTCCTACTGTTGATTATATTCTTTTCCTATTTCATATTTCATCTAAAGATAAACTGGTTTAAATATATAAGATTTGAAGGTTTCACGGCGATGATTATTAATTAGAGCTTTTTGGATTACCAGTTATAGATATATAATTATGCTGCTGATAATCCGAGAAGCTGTAATTGGTTTAAATATAATTACATTAAATTGTAAGTTAATTTTAACTGTCAATCAAATTGTAAAAGTCACTGCTTATGTTTATGTGGTCTCCTCTTTTGGTGACAATTTCAGCAAATGCAATATATTTTCATTTAGATCTCCATTCTTGTTTCCTATGAAATACCCAAAACCAATTGCATGCATTAAATGGATATTCTCCTAGCTCTTGGAGTTGCTTATTACTGAACATTTTCTTCATTGCTATCACATTTTTAATCTTGTGCCACTTATCAGGAATTTGTTTTGCCCTCCATAAGTTGGTAATATCCTGTTTCCTTTAAGTTAAGGGACATATTTCCTTTCTTAAGTTTTCCTTAAACCTTATCTGCAAACTAATCTCAACCATATAATATGTTTCCTCTCCAAATTGCAGCATATCATATTTATTTTTTGTATATTTCTTTATTCATTTTTTTATTTTATATAATCACCATGCCCCACAGCATGTTGCTGTATTACGTGGTTTATATTAACTTATTATTGTATTGTTTTCGTTTTGTGTCCAATTTTCTCTACTTACTTAATTATAACTTTAATTTAATTATTGTAAATTTAATAATAAAATGAAAACTGCATCGTAAGCAATATTTTTTGCAGGCTCTTGAGAGGTAGAATTGGAACTGAAAAATTCGGTGTCACAATTGGGATTTTAACCACAGACCCTACACTTACCAGGTTGGTGCTCTAACCATAAGCTACTGTGACAACCTGCCAGAATGGCGTTGAATTCTCCAACAATTCGTGGCATTGAATTTTTTAGTTCCAAACATTTTAGTTCTCAAACATTGCCCACACATGGTTTGTTGATCCTGTAATTAGGCTAATATTTTCTGAGTGAACTCTCAATTGTGTATACAATGGTAAAATTGACCCACATTTAATTTATCAACGGACGAGGCTTGGTTCCACCTTCATGGATATGTGAATACACAAAATAATTGTTATTGGAGCAGCTCTGAAAAACCTAATATTGTTCATGAAATACCGCTTCCTGACGAAAAAAATGGTTATGCTGCGCCATTAGCGGAGAAAGAGAGGCCCAATTTTTTTCGAGTCAACAGTTGAGGCCCGTACACACATACGCGAATACAATCCCCCCCCATTGTTTAGAGAATTGGCAGAGAGGGAGCGTGTTTGCCCTTTTTTTTTTCCCCAACAAGAGACTGCAACACCTCATACGGCCAATCTTCGATGAGAACAATTGAAAGTGTGTTTCAGGACAGAACTATCAGTAGAAATTTGTGCCCCCCTCGGTCCCCCGACTTAACCCCCTGCGATTTCTATCTCTGGGGTAACTTAAACCACAAAGTGTACAAGACAAATCCACACAAGCTGGAAGAATTAAAACGAAATATCTGCCAGGAAATTGCCAGCATTTCTCAACGTGAACTACGGCGAGTGGTGGATAGTTTCCTAAAGATGTGCCAAAACGTATCGACAACGGCAGTGGCCACTTTCAGCATCCCCTTTAATATCATTGGTATGTAAAGCCTTTAAAAGTAGTTTTAAAAATTTTTGGTTTCATCCGCGCTTCTACGACAGCAGCAGTCGCCGACGAGCACCGAGGATGCGTACAGGCCAAACACAGCTCAGCCGGTTCGGAGTCTTTTGGACAACCCGTTAGAAAAAGTATTCTTTGTAAGATTAGTTTATAGAAGTTACATCAAAGTAAACGATGGTGGGTATTCGTGTGAATTGAACTCATCACAATTTTACTTCAGTATATACACGCCTTATGCTTTTATTGGCAACTGTAACTTCTAACTTTATTGGAGAGGTTTAGCGGAAAATTACGTAAAAATAAACTTCAAACTTTGCTGCAAGATTCTTATGTTTTCCAATATAAGACTGCTTCGTATTGAAGGGTGAGCGAAGGGGGAAACCAGAATTAATCAGGAAGAGGAAAAGAAGTTGGTTGGAGCTACTGAATACATTGGAAGGAATAATGAATAGAGCAGATACAATATTAGACAATATTAAGATACACCGTCGTCTGCAGAGACCAAAAGCAAAGATGTGAAGGGGGATAGCTGAGTTTTTAGTGAAGGACGTGTGCTTTGGAAGAAAAAAAATCTGATGTGTTGCACTCACATGACTTTCTCTACTCTTGTACTAACCATTCTTACAAACTCTTATTCCTATATCTTCTTCGTGTTAGTTGAGATAAACATTTGTACAAATTATCTTATTGCTTATTTCCTTCTAGGTGCTAGGGGAATATTAGAATATAGTAGGCTTTTTTTTTTTTTTTGTATTTGATTTTTATTGTTCCACACTTTCATTCATACTTCCAGACTCAGGGAAGGATGAGGAATAATCTTGGCTGTAGAAAAATTCCTACCCCCCTGCCGGGAATCGAACCCGGGACCCCTAGTACAGCCGGCAGGTGCTCTACCAACTGCGCCACATCATATGTAATATTGTTAAGATCATTAAAATCGGGCCTCTACTCATTACATTTCAGTTTTGGTTTTGTTTGTAATAGTAACTTTCGACTAAGTGATGTACAATGTTTGGGTTTTGTATTTGATCATCGCTTGGTAGTCAGTATCGTCTACAATTTTGGTTGTTCCGTCAATGCTGAATGGAGAAAATAAGCATATTACGAAGGTCGTTAGCACACCGTCTGTGATGTGAGTAAACATTGCAACAGAAAGTAAAACAAATGACCACTTGAAGCGGAGTGCCAAGATGTGTGTCATACGGGTTGTTGTAGGTTATGCAGTGATGCAAGCGTGATGCCGTTACTGGAGTGGGTGTGATACATTTGGCAAAGTCAGTCATCTCGTTCTGCTGTGCATGCTTTGTTGGAGAGATCTCTCACGTGACGACAGTCGTCTCCCCCTCAACTTCCGTTTGCCCTAAGGGAGGTTACTTTGTTTGTGGGAATTCGCTTGTTGTACCTTCGGGGGGAAAGAGAAATATGGATACTACCTAAAACGGAACCATGAAGCCGTTTCAGGAGAACTTTTTCCTTGTTTATTTTACCTCCCTGTAATTTTAATTTATAACTTCAAGAAGCAAGTCTTACGTTAGTCATTTTAGACCAGGATATATCATTAAGGTTTTCCTAAAGCCAGTTCCCATTTTCAATTGGCCATACAAGCTCAACTGTGTGGTGTGGGGGCTACGTGTGTACTTCACATTCAAGGGTTCCCAAGTTCGAATCTCTGTTAAGGTGACATAGCTGGATCAGCTTTTTTCTTTGCTTTTCCCTTATCCTGAAGATGAATGTTGGGTAAATCTAAGCTCTAGGAACCCTAAATACTCATTCATTTTTTTTATCGTCCGATATGACCTAATAGATTAAAGGACGTCAAAGCTTAAACAAAATTTGGCACCATTTACTTTCTGTAGTACGTACCAACTTCAGGAAGTATTTATTGCGATCCACCCAATAGTGTAAATACACGTTTTGAGGACCTCGAATAAAATCCTCCTGAGATAAAGAACAGTTGAGTGTGAACAGCATAATAAAACAAATTATTAAATGCAGCATCTTCCAGTCGCGCCGTGGCCGACTGGTTAGACCGTTCGCCGCTCACCAAAGTGGTCCGGATTTGATCCCAGGCGACCGCACGTGGCTTTGGTGGTGGACAAAGCGGCTCAGGGACGGGTTTCCTTCTGGTTTCTCCATCTTCATGTCATGTATCATCAGTGTCACCGCCTGTGGTGCCGCATGTGTTGAAAAGCGGGCGTTAAAAATGATATGCAGCATCTTCCTAGGATGCCACACGCGATTTTCAAGAAAATCCTCGACCCCAAACTACACTTAACATGGAACTGGCTAACGATTTTAATTAAAATACCATTTAACACATTTCTGTGAGAAATAATCTGTATATCTTGAATTTTCTGGGAACAACCTGTAAAATCGTTTTAATTCTAAATGTGTTTATTATAGTTGATAAGCCGTAAGGGATAGACAAAATCTTACTGCCCTAAATATATACATCTCGTCAAAGCACCGCTTTATATCCAAAGGTTTTGTGGCGTTTAACCACTTTCCAGATATTGCTTAGTATGAGTTTAAATTTGCAGATATATTTTCTTCGAGTGGTAAATCGCTAATTATTTTTTTTTCTTTTTATCGTTGCAAAGAGCATGGAATTTCAAAGTGATTTTTAAAAATCTGTAGCTTGAATTAATTCTTATACTTTTCTACTATACGGTATAGGGTATCTCAGCTTGTTTCGGTTCCAAATTCCTTTTCTAACTAGTTCTTCTAGGTCTTCCTGGATTTCGCCTTTCGTGGCGTTAATAATTTAAGGTTTTAGTCATTCTAACTACGTTTCCATGGGGAATTGAAATCGAATTGAGTCCAATCTCATTCTCAATACAATCCCCGTTTGCATGTTGAATTTAGTCGGGAATGAGTCGATTTGGATGCGCAAGGCTCAAACAACGAATTCAACCTTTTACGTTCCTCACTTGGTTTATGTTGGCGAATCTATGTTTTCTGCGTATTAAGTAGGTTTTGAGGTTAGTGAGTGTTCTTAGGAGAATATATTGCGAGATTATAGAACAATAAAAGTGGCTTTGTTGTTGTTTTATTACACCACTTTCACTAAGAAAACAAAACGACGACCGTGCAGCGTGTCACGAATACAGTAAAGTGAATATACAGGGTGGAAGTCATTACGTTCCTTCTAATATGTGCTTCGTAGAAGCGTTACAAACAAAAAAGTTGAATGGCATTTTGTTCTTTGATAAGCCGATTTCGAAAAAATAAATGTTTTTTTAAATCTAGATTGGATGCATAATTCCACAAGAATGTACGAAGATAAGTTTGTTGGTGAGATGCTTTGAGTAACTTATTTTTGACATAGCTTCCGCAGTAATTACGGGACATCACACAGAATTTCGAAATAATCCTCTATATTTAAATGAGCAATTTATATATATTCTGCACAACTTTGAAACGGCTCTAATGATTTCGATCTAATTTTGTGTTCAGATGGCGTTTTGCTTTTTAAGTTTATATAAGTGTCGTTCCTAAAAATAAATAAATAAAAAAAAAACGCCATTTTACGCATAAAGTCACAATTACTCTAAACCTTATTTTGGCCATAATTTCTCTGTTAGTGCGCCAATTTCAGCAAACAAGCCAGGATATTAAAGGTCTCGTCAAGAGCTTTCAGAAAACCTAAAGAAAGTTGACTGTCCGGCAGGACCTTCTAGATTAGGTATTTAGGAGGTCCTGCTGTCCGGTCCATAGGTTCTTGTGCTCCCCGACAGGTGTCTAACCGTAAGCCCTACATAAGGTGGGGTGGGGAGGGGGGGGGGGTAATCAGATAAAGCGGAAGATAGTGTGCCAGAGGATAAACTAATTAGCTATATTCCCATCCTTCTAGACTTAAACACTGAGTTAACTACACTTAGATTCCATGATTTCTGGTATTTTGAGAATGACTTTTTCAATGTTTGTTAATCCTTTTACTGTAGATGTAGTTAGTGTAAGAATTAATTCCAATGTGAACTCGCAGATTTACAAACCGGTGTAGTGACAAAAAAAATAAGTGCACAGATTTAGTTGACTCAAACATATTCAAAGAACTGTGTAAAGTCTGAGAGAATTTGCTGCTTCTATTACGGCAATATTTTGCTCCACATGTCTGAAAAATTTTTCTCTGATGAGCATAGCAAAATCAAAACAGATCTCGCGTTTCAGTTGACCACCTCTCGGTGCAGCTGCATATTGCTGTTTCAGATATTACGCCAGAGTATGAATGTCTTCCCATATGTTTGGTCGATGGCAATGCGTGTTATTCCGATTTCACACAGTAAAAGTATGACCCCACCACTGTCAAGAATTTAAGAAGCGAAGAAGCTCCACTCCTCCAAACAGCAAGAATGTTACGCAGGTTGCGAACACAGTGCATTCGGAGCACACTATTCTGCTCGCCCCTGCTGTAAGAGAGACCAAATCTTACTGTAGAAAACATGTCTCGTTAAAATACATAATCTATGTCTAAATGCATTTTGGTGGAGTGAACCATTTCGAAGATATTCCTTGTTATTTGTGCGAGTTCTGCAATACGTAAACCTTTCCCAAATGGGAGGTCATCCACATTTTTGTCTTGGCCATGCAAAGAGAACGGAATTTCAAAACCTTCATATACTCGATCATCCTTGTACCTACAAAGAAATAAGCAATAAGGTAATTTCTGCAAGTGTTTATCTCGACTAACTGAAGAGGATGAAGGAATAAGTGTAAGAATAGAGAAAATAATGTGAGTGCAACACATCAGATTTTTCATTCCACTTTAATGTAAGCCAAGCCATGTAACTCAATATGTATTCGTTCATCCATTCAGAGTTATTCTGAATTTCTGCTAACATTTACAAAGCGAATGTGGCATGAATCAGCCAATGTGCTTTGTGTTGTACATACAGTTTATAGGTATAGGATTGAATCTGTCTTTCAAATGTTCGCCACACATTCTAATATCTTCAGATGCTTTGCGATCTAGTGCAGCATTTTTGCGAACCGCCTGTACTTCACCAGTTTGCTGAATGTTTGTACCAGTTGACTTTCTATCAGTAAGCGAACCGGTTACTTCAAATTAATCAGCGTACGAAATGAATTTACAGAGCGTGGCGCATATCTTAATCCGTGTAACGTTCAATATCCTCTCCGTGCTTATGAAAACCATCTGTTGCATTCATAACAACATTGAAGGAAACCAATCGGACACGTGAAGATAAAATCAGAAAATAAAATGTCCGGTGTGTTATGTTTACATGCATGTCTATGTCCAATCTGCAACAAAATATACTTAGAAATGGTTGTTCTTCTATCTACTTCTTGTTTTTCATAAGTAATGCCACGAGTGATTGTCAAACTATCGATAAATTCACGAAGTGTCAAGAGAATTTATCTAGAGAATTTGACTCTCGAGTTGCGTTTATTAAGACTTGTTTCGCGAATTAAAAGGTGATACAGCCAATGAAATGTTATTTAAATGTTGTACTGTAAATATTAACCTCTTAAAAGAAAGATGTGACTGAATACTCACATTAGCATCCATTGGCACGGCCTGCAAGGTTATCATCCTTATATTGAAACTCCGATTTTTTAACAGCTTGCCAATGTCAGAAGTTGGAGATCTGCTGTTAATGTATAATGTCGTTCAATACGAAATTTGTCAAACTGTTTCCAAACATATTTTCGGTTATATTCTGTGTCCCGAGGTTTTCCGCTTCGAATTATTTCATATATTTTAGCGAAAGTCAGCCATATTTGACATTTGAATAGCGGCACTTTTGCGTCGTTACCTACGTCAACTGTTATTCGATTCTCTATCCTGATCATAACATAAGAAAATCGGGGAGGTGATCCAACAATGCTTTACGGATCTGGGAGAACAACATACATAAAGTTAACACTATATAGGCGTTTTTTCGCACTGGAGGGCTGTCATTGGTTCAAATTTGAAATTATTATGCACATGATTGGTTGATTTCAACCAATTCACGTACGAGTGGAATAGTGAGGATAAATATTTGTAAAAATGGTTTTAGTACGTGTGTCTTTGTAGCTTCAGTGGAAATGGAATACATTAGATTTGAGCTACAGTTCAATCTTTTAAGAGCTGGTCGCCGTGTGATAACTTTAAAATTGCATTCTCTTTGCATGAATAGGAGGAAAAAAGGACAACGACCACCTATTTGAGGAAAATATAAGTAGTGGTAAATTTAAACCAATAAAAAGGAATATATAGGAGGAAAAATATAGTTTACATAAATTGTGTGCTTTAACGAGATCTACATTTTTTGTATAGTACGATTTGGTCCATGTTTACCAGTTATGCAAAACTCTTAGAGTAAACAGGACTACATGGGCTATAGCCAGAAAATTCAAAATATGCACTTCATTTGCCATAAAATATATTGAACAAATGGCATTTTAATCAAAATCGTTGGAGCCATTTTTATAAAATCACAGTTTTCTATGTAAAGGGTAGTTTAGGGTGGAGGAATTTTCTTTAAAATCTTCGTGTCGCATCCTTAAAAGATGCGGCCAACTTTGGTTTTAAACGGACTTCTCGTTTTTGAGTTATGATGTTCACGCGCGCGCGCACACGCACACACACACACGCGCGCGCGCGGACTCTTTTTTAAAAATGCCTTTTTTATTCAGCGGGCCTCAAAACATATATTTCCGGTGAAATGTCGACATCGAATTTTTAGGTGGAATATAATACTTTCCCTACTTACCAGTAGAGGGAGCAAAAGCTATTCTAAGGTTACAGAAAAACGTAATACGGGCCTTAATTATGCCATCAGAATTGGTCCTTTGTCGTCATTCTTTACAGTAATATTTCCCAAAATGTTCGTAACCTAACCATAAGTCTCAATGCTACCTATTAAATCCGCTACAAAAAGAACGCGTTTAAAATGTAACGTCATGCATACATTTACGAACTTTGAGGCATGGATCATGAATTCCTGACATCAACACTTAACTTAACTTATTTATTGAACTAAAACATTTGCCTGGTGCCGGTACAAAAGGGCCCGGCTTACAGGCTCAAATTAACATTATTTATATTATTTACAAAGTTTACAAGTGGATTCGTGTTATCTGTGTTTCCTTTAAAACCCATACAGTGGGCAGCTTTAGCCCACCGAGAACAGTTTTATTTTGTATGTTCAATGTCTTGTTTGTTTCTTTTGATCGTTTTTTGTTTATGTACACTCATCCACGCGCTCATTCACTCCTGGGCATACCACACATATGTCCCATCACACGCACACACACACACACACACTCGTATATACATATTTACACACACTGCATTATATACACTTTACTATATACAGTTTTTCCGCAGTTTTCCTGTGCGGACCAGGTTGCAGCTCCTGACTGGTTCCCTGGGATGCAGGCCTCTGAGGTAGCGTGTGTGCGGCCTAGGGCCCCTCTTTGCGCGGACGCACATCAGTCGGTGAGCCGAACAACGTCTAAAACATCTTAATTCTAGTGTGTTTCCGATGCTTCGGCTCTCCTTTGCCAATATTGGCAATGACGTAATTGTCATGGTTTCTGATGCGCGCCCACGCGACAGCGGCTCTTTTCGCTATTGCCTCGGAAATGGTTAGGATCTGGGTTTCCTGGTGAAGGGTTCGGTTAGTGGTTAGGATGGGAGCAGAGAGGATTTTCCGGAGGGAGAGGTTTTGGAGGGTTTGGATAGTCTTCAAGGCGGTTTTTGAGGCGTTTGCCCAGGCCACACACGCGTAAAGAACCACTGACAGGATGAAAGCCTTATACAGGACGAGTTTGGACTTCAATTGCAACTGTTTGCTGCGGAAGATGGGGGCGCATAACTTTAGCCGCTGTCTGCCTTTGTTGGCGCTATTTTTTATGTGGGTGGACCAGCACATTGTGCGGTCCAAGGTAACCCCTAGATATTTAACTTGCCGACGGCAATGCAATACCTGACCACCGACCGTTAGGTCCATTGCCAAAGTGTGATGCCTCTTAGAGAAATGAATCAGCTGGCATTTGTTGGGATTAATTTTGATTTTCCAGTCATGTTGCCATGAAAGGAAGTTGTTAACATAACGTTGCATTTCTGCAAGGCCGAAACGGGGATTTCTATGGTGGTTGTATATTGCAGTGTCGTCGGCGTACATGGCTACCTTACATCTGGCGTCCACTGGGAAATCGTTGGTGAATAATATGTACAAAAAGGGTGACATGATTGCCCCTTGTGGGACGCCAGCCCGCATCACTCTCTCCCGTGAGGAGGAGCGGCCCACTTGGACGTAAAACTTCCGTTTTTCTAAAAAATTGTGCAGCAAATATAGATAATTTTGAAGAGCCGGGAAATTGTGGTGCAGTTTGTAAATAAGGCCATTGTGCCAGCACCGGTCGAATGCGGC
Organism: Tenodera sinensis; assembly: GCA_030765045.1. Lineage (NCBI taxonomy): Eukaryota > Metazoa > Arthropoda > Insecta > Mantodea > Mantidae > Tenodera > Tenodera sinensis. Next base: position 37,693,863 of record CM060970.1, read on the forward strand.
TTCTACGTCCAGAAATAGCGCCAACGTTGAAGCCCCATTGTTAAATTGCTCTGTTACGTCATCAGTTAATCTCAAAAGCTGTAAATCAGTTGAATGTCCTTTTCGAAAACCAAACTGTGAATTTGATAGTTCATGTGATTCCGAAACATGTTTTTGAAGTCGAGAAAGTATAAGTTTTTCGAGCAATTTACCAATAGTAGACAAGAGACTAATGGGGCGGTAGTTTTGCGGTTGTCTGGTGCTTTTTCCTTGCTTTGGGAGCATAATTACCTTGGCTCGTTTCCAGGTAGAGGGGAAATAGCCTTGCTGCAGACAGGCGTTAAAAATTTTAGTCAGTTGCACCAGGGCTTTTCTCGGGAGATGCTTAAGTTCCTCATTAGTCACTTTGTCTGGGCCGGCAGCTTTCCCATTAGGTAATTTCCTAATGAGCTTGTAAACTTCCTGCGGTGTTATGATGGGTAGTTGTTGCTCTTGCTTCTGCGCCACCCAGGTTTGTACCCATGTCTGTACCTCCCGTTCTATATCTCGGTTGGTAACTGGGTTTTCGCTGAATCTGTCTTCAAGACAGTCAGCGAAGACCTCGGCTTTCTCCTCTTCGGAGAAGTGCAGGCCGCCATGAGTGTGCAGCGCCTCAGTTGCGGAGTTGACGTTCGTGGAGACTTTAAATGCCTTTAATAATTTCCACAAGGAAGAGTCCGAATGGGTGGTACTCAGCATTTTGTTTTCCCACTGTTCAGTTTTGTTGATTTTAATTTGATGCCGAATGATGTTGCGTAGCCATTTTGCTAGCACTTTGTATTCAGGCTGATGGGTGTACCGCCACAGTCTTGTCAAGCGTCGTCTCCGCGCAATGAGTTGCTCTACCTCGGGGTACGTGCAAAAACCGGGTGGTCTTGTGGTGTAAGTGGTAGCGTTTCTCTTGGCCGTGTGTATCGAGGCAGTTAAGTTTTCAATGGCGACATCTATGTCTGCCTCGCTGTAGTATGACAGCCTGGGTTGCGCCATCCCGTGCATTTCCGTGGTAAACTTATTCCAATCGGTCTCAGCCCTCCTTCGAGGCCCAGAGGCACCGGCCGGAATGCCACCCTGTATATCGAAGTGCACGGGAAGATGGTCAGAGTCCAGGCTGTGATACACTGTGAAGTTAATTAAAGGCGTCGCATTTTTTGTTAGTACGAAGTCCAAAATTTCGGGGTCAAAGTGCCCCGATCTGTGCCAAAATGTGGGGTCTGGGGGAAGATGTACCTCTAAGTCGTCATTATCTGTTATAAGTTCAACCAGGAGATTTCCAGCCGCGTTTGCCCGGCGTGAAAACCACCAGGGGTGCCGAGCGTTGAAATCTCCTGCAATTATAACGTGCTCCTCTAAAGCGAGGATTTGTTCGAGGTCAGGTATGAAATTTAAGGAGTTGGGGGGCCGGTAGAGCGCTACCAGCATCACCGTTTGATTATTTACACGGGTTTTGAGTGCTGTGCACTCTAACGCTGCCATTGCAGGTAGCGTAACAGAAGCATGAGCAACAGTGTTTCTGAGCAAAATAGCAGTACCTCCCCCCTGTCTGCCAGTTCTGTCGTTCCGAAAGATTTGATACCCCTGGAGCTTAAAAGTGTGCTCTTGCTGTAATTTTGTTTCGCAAATGAATGCGACATCAATTTTGTTACGCCGCAGGTAGTTTTCAAGTTCGTGTTGCTTCCTGTGGATGCCATCTGCATTCCACAGGAGTGCTCGAGTTAAAGTTATGCCTCCCCTTGAAGTTGCCATTTACTCGAAGAGAGTGGTAACCAAACATATGATGGCTTCCAGCTTCTCCATGGTATCGTTGCAGCTTTTTAATCTTGCGATTATGGGCCGCAACTTTGGTAGTAGTACTGGGAGGTTTAAATCCTTGAAGAGGCTGAAAATTTCTTTCAAACCTCCCAGGTCGCTAGTGGGTGCCTCTGAGGGCTGGGGTTGTGGAGGGGGACCATTTGGCGGTTGCGCGGGTGCATTTTGCCCTCCGGCGGCTCCTGCAAAAGAGGTGCCTTTTTGGACCAGGGCCGGGTAGGGGATGGGGCGTGGCCCTGGTTGGGTACCAGGAGAGTTCCTGACTGCGGCTGCCAGTTGACGGCGATGGCGTTCCATCTTAAATGTTTCACACCCCCTGTAGCTGGCAGGATGCGCTTCCCCACAGTTCGCACAGTGGGGTACAGTGTCTTCCTTGGCCTTTTTTGGGCAGTCAGCTAGGCGGTGGATGCCACCGCAAAGAACACACCGGGAGGTCATGTGACAATTTTTAAAGGTATGGCCTAATTGTTGGCAGTTAAAACACTGCGTGATGTTCTGGAAGGTTTTTAAGACCTCCACGGTGACCATCATATGGCACACTTCTCTTTCCTGTATGAGCTTTTGGTTATCAGCGGTTCTATCTACGCTTACCTGGTAATTTGAAAGAGGTCTGCCACGGGACACCATTTGTCGCACCTGAACGCCGGTGTAACCCTTCTGCTCCAGGTCCTCCTTTATGTATTCCACCTGTAGATCTGCAGGAAGGCGTTTAATAACGTAACGCAGGGGCTGCTCGCTTCTGGGTGTAAAACTGTAGCATTCAACACCGGCGTTCGTCAGGAGCTGCATTGTGGGGGCGGAGTCCTGTTTCTTCTGGAGGAAGAGCTTTAGGCAATCCCTCGTTGTCTGTAGTTTATATGACCCGTTCTGTAGTTTGTTGCGTAAAAGTTGGAGAACCTTAACTGTTTGTTTTATGTCTGGTATAATGATCCTGGGTGGTTTTTGGTTGTCGTTTGTAGTGGTCGTCGGGGCTGTAGGTGTGGCTGTTGAGGTGGATGGGACCGGGTTTGAGGGTCGGGGAGGGGGGCGGGTTTTTGTTGGGGTCTTCTGGTGTGGTGGGATCTTTGGTTTGTGAAGTTGGAAGGGGTTCTGTGAGGGTGTGGGAAGTGCTGGATAGTCTGCTTCCTCGCGTTCTGCTACCTGTAGTGGTGCAAACGAGAGCAGTTGCGTCGCTTTTATATTCGCCATTGTGTCTAGAAAGAGGCCTTTGCTGTTTGGTTATTGCAATGTTTCAAGATAACATCCAGACTGTAAAGCATGCTCAAAGTGCAACAACCCCGTCATGAACCATTAACCTCGTTTATTATCTATGGCATGTCATAAGACGTTCCATTTTTGGTCTTCTTAAACAGGGAATATGTTTCTCGTGTTTGCTAAAGCGTAATCCATTAATCAAATGTTTTCAAACAAATGCAGTGAATGTACGTGAACCTCGCTAACTTTGCAGGACGTGTAAAAGTTTTTCCAACACCTGTAGTCGTCTCCGGTTCAAGAACAACTCGCAAACCACTTTGGTGGACGGGTGCTGGGTTTAAAGATCTTGTCTGCGTCACCAAGTGATTTTGAAGTACTGATTCAGATGATGCGAGGTCACTAGATATGTATTGAGGCACCGAACATACAGTTCTCAAAGTATTCTCCCTGGCACTGTATGCAGCGTTCCATCCTCCGGAACCACTTCTGGAAGCATCCATGCCACTCAATTTCTGGTACTGCAGGTAACTTCTCATCGTATGCAAAACTGCTTCTTCAGGGCTACAAACTCTGTGATCTGGAACTCTGTTCACTATAGGGAGCAGGAATAAATTACATGGTGCCTGAGTCAATAGTTTTGCCTCAATTCCTTGCTGAAACTCCATTGTTATGTTAGCGGTGTGAGATGATGCATTGTCACGAAGCAACAATGTGCCCCTTACACGCAGTTGTTCATGAAAGACAGTTGAAACACTCGGCGAGCTGATACCTAATGCCAGCTCAATCTCGGTGAAATCTCGACATCGAATTTTTTAGTCAAGTACAATACTTACTATACGCAGTAGAGAAAGTAAAAATGTGTTTGGCATAAGTTATACGCTTTAAGGAGATCCTTTTGTGTGTGTATGTGATTTTGGCTATTATGGTTTAGCAAAAGCAAAAGTTATCCAGATTAAAGAGGACTTACAAGGCTAATTTCAGAAAATGCAGGATATATGTACATTTCGTTTGTGAAAATACCCGAATGTTATTTTAATCAAAATCGTTAAAAGCCATTTTTGGTAAAATTGTGGGTAGATTTTCTTAAAGATGTGCGTATTGTATCCTTGGAACATGAACTTGAATACCAAGTTTAGTATTTAATAACTTTTCTTTTTTTAGATATACTCTTAGCGGATGCCTTTTTCTAAATATTCTTTTTTAATCTCAAAACGTGTTATTTCAGTCAAATGTCGGTACTTTCCCAATAACTATGCAAGTGATAAAGTGAACAAATTAACCTTTTATATGAATACTTCAAAATACGATTAGTTATGTGAAGTTTTAAATGAGTAGAGAAATCGTGCGAGTGTGACGCTCAGATTTTATAGATTGATTTATCTAAAAATCAACTGTAACTGTGATTCTATGAATTAGAATTCCCCTTCAAGCGTTACATTGGCTTGTAATACCATAAGAAGAGGAGTGTGGACAGGATTGCACAGTCTGAAGTCTCCAGGTTTCGTATATTTCTCTCTACATGAACCTATTTCAACGGTTGTTTTTATTTGAGACGACTAGTGTACAAAAACTGTCATTTGCCAGAGCTTAACATTCATTAACAGTACATTTCTGGTGCTGTTAAGCTGACATCAGCAATTTTCCAGTTTTTACGCCAGGGAATTTCCCAAGTCAGCTTGAAACAGCTGACCTATTGTTTGGAAATCGTTCCGAAATTGCAGCGTGCATAATACGATTGTCAACCAAGCGCAGTATTTGCTGAGCGCATCATTAATGTATACTATACAGTGCGTTCATTATATTGCTGTGCCGTGGATCGCGCTTATGTGTGCCCCACGCAGTCTATTTATGTACATTGGTGGGCTTTCTGTTCTAAAACTCCCGCGTTACTGTCTTTCTAGTGATGGTAACATGCATTATAGTTAGTACTAAGCTTGTTATAAGTTGTGTTGTCCATCTACACGCTGTGAAATCAAACTGTAAAGCCGATGATATAAATATCGTTTGAGACCACAAAATGTAATTGTACAACAGGAAAGAGAAGAGTCATGGTCAGATATATCCGCCCTTAAATGTTGTGCCTGCCATAATAAGCTTCATGAATTTAAATTACTTATTGGAAGAGAAAGAATTAGGAGTCCAGCTTTTAAGAGAATTCATCACCTAGGTTAAGTAATGTTATAGAGAGGCTCCTGTGAAAAATATTTTTGTTGGATGAAAGCAAAGGCATAAAGTAGAGTAAATCGATTTCTAAGCCCATTCATGATTCTGTTTGTGGAAGGGAAGAAGGGAGAAATGTTTGTGGTTGCTTGTATGATATTCGTATAGACGAGACGGAATTTGAGGCACAGCTGCCTGCTACGCGGGAGTCCCAGGTTCGATTCCCGGCTGGAGTGGACATTTTACTTTCTCTACTGGTAAGTAGGGGAAGTATTGTATTCCACCCAAAAATTCGATGTCGAGATTTCACCGGAAATGCATGTTTTGAGGCCCCCTGAATCCAAAAAAAGCATTTTTAGAAAAAGGTCCGTGTGTGTGTGTCAGTCTGTGGACAGCATAACTCAAAAATGAAAAGTCGGTTAAAAACCAAAGTTGGTATTTAAGTTTAATGTCTTTCAAGGATGTGACACGAAGATTTTGAAGAAAATAGCCCCACCCTAAACTACCCTTTACATGGAGGATCTCTCGAAAATTTTGATTTTCTTGAAAATGGCTCTAACGATTTTGATTAAAATGCCGTCTGTTTGAGATATTTTTATGACAAATGAAATGTATATCTTGAATTTTCTGGCTATTGCCCCTGTAGTCCTATTTACTCTGGATGAATTTTGCATAACTGGTAAATCGTTAGAGATGACCAAATCATACTATACAAAAAATGTAGATCTTGCTAAAGTACACAATTTATGTCTCAATAAATTTTCTTGTAGGGTGAACCATTTCGGAGATATTGCTTGTTATGTGTGTGAGTTTCGGAAAACTTAGAACTTTCGTGAAATGGGTCATCGCTGTTCATTTTTTTATATGTTAAGTGTGCAAAGACAACAGAATCTCAAACATTTGACTATCGGACAAAGCCTACTGTATTCTAACGTTCCCCTTGCACCTACAAGGAAATAAGCAATAAGATAATTTGTATAAATGTTTATCTCAACTAACACGAAGAAGATATAGGAACAAGAGTTTGTAAGAATGCTTAGTACAAGAGTAGAGAAAGTCATGTGAGTGCAACACATCAGATTTTTTTTCTTGTCAACACTATTTGTTATCCTCTCCAGAGTCCGGAAGTATAAGAGAGAGAGAGAGAGAGAGAGAGAGTACGAGTATAAAAAACAAAGAACTACTGTATGTAAGCATGTTCCAAAGGTAATATATATGGTCATTGCAATTAAAGGAAGGGCTATAAATTGAGCTATAAATAAAATAAAAAATATAAGAGTACAATATTTTGAAATTTAAAATAAAACTAAAAAGACTGTTTACATTTGATAAATTAAATTTTAGACAAGACAACTGGATCATTTACATAACCACGTTATGATATTTCTATGAAATAACACAATATACTGTGCTCTTTCGAAATTATAACTACTGACATGCTTTACTTTAGCACAATGAAGAACATAAGACCAAACTTTTAAGTTTGGTGGGAAAAAACTACTACTAAATGGAGGCATGGAACCTCTGAAAGGTTATTAACCTGTTTTATCTTAGGCCAGACCGCACTCCCATAAATCTCTCAACGTGATCCTTTGTCACTTATATCCCTCTTGGTTTCAATAGTAATATCTTAAAAGACTAAACATATCCTTCCATAAATTGTGTGTTAAAACATGTGCGCTTTAAATTGTATAGATGCAGCAGGTTGCAAGAAGATAATGGTGCTGAAGAATAAGGACCAGGCGCCTTTCATCTGCCGACGGATGTGGCAATAGCAAAGCATCAACTTTCACATGGCTTCTTTGATTCTTGCTTTGGAGTAATCTGACACATTTATAGCACTTTTGATGTTTTGGGTCATGTTCACTTTGGCAGCTGGTTGCGTTTCCATTTCGGCGTCATTGGTTCTAGTGTAGGGGTAACTTGAAACATTTATGACACTGCATTGTTCACGCGTTTCTTTAAAAAGGAAAATATAAAACTGGTAGTAAAGTTTCACCACAGATTCGCCCATTTCTGTAAACTGGGAAGCCGATAAAGTATTGTATTCCACACAGAATTTCAATATAGAGGTTTCACAGGAAACACGTGCTTTGAGACTCCCTGAATACAAAGAAAGGATTTTTAGAAAAAGGTCTGTGTATGCGTCTGTATCGTCTACGAATAGCATGACCCAAAAACGAAAAGTCAGTTTGAACTTGGTATTTGAGTTCAGCATCTTCCAAGGATGCAACGCAAGATAATCAAGACAACTCCTTCATTACAAACTACCCTTTGCATGGAAAATTCTTAATGATTTGTTTATTTTCTCAAAAATGGCTGTAGCTATTTTAATTAAATTACTATATAATATGTCTTAAGATATTTTCATGACAAAATATGTCATGCATTTTTCGGGAGTGGCCCCTGAGGGCCTCTTCATTCTCAAAGTCTTTAGCATAACTAGTAAACCGTAAGAGACAAAAGCGTAGTACATAACAAAATTAAGATCTTGTTAAAACACCAGTTTCTCAAATAAAATGTTGGTGGGATTAACAATTTCCGAGATATTACTTATTGATTTGAGTTTTCCTATGCTTATACTTTTTCTACTTTTTCTTATGCAAAGGTAACGGAATTTGTCATCACACAAGACAAAGAGTTGACTATCGCCTAAGCCTACTGTATTCCCCTATTCCAATTACATCTTTTTATTTATTAACGTTCTCCAACGTAGTGTCATATAGGACGGTGAATGGATGAAATGCTCAAATGAGCCCGAGGTCCTTAGAGCTTTAATTTACCCGACAATCGTCTTCTCGGGATAAGGGAAAACCTCGGTAAAAACCTTATCCGGATAGCATACCCTAAGCGAGATTGGAACTACATAGGCGGGCCCCGTTGCATTTCCAAAACATCTCGATTAACATGTATTAAATAGAATAGCTTTTTGTTAAGGGGAGTCGAAATGACCTATCTCCCCAATGTTAATAGATGACTCATCTAGAGCTAATTAAGATGATTAGCTGAATTTTTAAGAGATGTTTAGTGGTATTTTTACAGTTGATTGATGAAACAAAAATACATTTTCTACGTCAGAAACAAAGTTATGATTTTTTAATACAATGCCTAGATTTTTATTGACATATAATGGGTTTAAAATTAAAAAAACAGCTGGTATGTGTGATACATAAAACCCTTTTCATTAAAATACAGCTTATTTAGTTGCAAATGTGTGATAAAAATGTCAGCATATACCAACTTTGAGGGATAATGGGGCATGTGTGCAGAAAATTAACCCCTAGAGCAACACCCCATGAAGGGCCTAGGCTTGCCACCCAGCCGCTGCGTCCCCCACCTCTACCCACTACAGGCGTCATTGGTGGGGGTGGAACGTGGTGAGTGCACCCGTGCCATACTACCCAGAGGGAATAAAATCCCCATGCTGGTGCCGGGGATCGAACCCGGGTCCTCCGCGTCAGAGCAAGCGCGCTACCAACTGCGCTACGGAGGTGGTCTTGCAGAAAATTATAATTCTTCAGAAATTTCAGTTAAACAAGAGAAAGCCCAAAACCAATATGCGCTCTATTTTCAATAATACAGCGACTCCGCTTAAAGAATAGCTGAATGGGTAGAGAAAGTCATGCGAATGTAGCATCAAATTTTAAACTAATATCAGTCAGATAGAAATTGTAATGTTCGGGGGAAAAAACCATCAAAATCATAACATTTAGAATTGTAACATTCTGACGTGATCCGGAAAGACATATTTCATGTTTGTAATCAGCATGAAATTCTGATTCAGAAACGTTTTGTTTTTCAAAAACAAATTCATACTTCTCTGTGTGATTAACTGTTCTAAATACTAAATCTGCACGGGTGTCGCAAATCGTGTGTTGTCACCTTGTTTGTGTAACTAAATGAGAATTGCAAAGTAAACGTTTGAAGTGTTTTGCATACATTGGCAATGGAAAGCTTAGAGGAGTTCCATGTGGTTACAAAGCTAACAATTCTTGGCGCATAACGACCGAAGATTTCGTCAAATGCCTCACACAAGGATGAATTATTTTTGGCGTCCATCTGTTACGTAAACGGACAGAGGTGACCATTCTGTGCTCAAATTTGCGAGTAATATTTCTGAACGAAGGCGTCACGAGAAGTCCGGGATCGATTCCTCCATGTGCGTCATCGATTGTTGTCCTGAATCGATAGTTACTCATTAGCCGAATGAAAGGGAAACTGTATACCAGCACGTCCGCTTTCTCTCGCGGTATGGAGACGTTATCTGGCCTCCACGCGTGACGTCAGCAATAGAAGGTTTCGTCCTCCCTCGAGTTTGTGCAAATGGAACCCCAAATTAAAGTGATGAGTTTTAAGTCCACTTCTGCAGCTCAAGTTCATACTCATACGTATTTTATCTCTTTTACCTTTCGTTTTCTGCCACACTGCGCTTTAAAATTTCATAAAAGTGCAGCTAATTATCTTTCAATAACCCTAGCACCTAATTACTTCAACCAGGGCTAACATGCCAGACTTTTAAATGTAATATATAACAAATTATAAAGTAAGGGGAAAAATAATACGAATATAAAGGAAAATACAGGAAAAGAATTTTACAAAAATTATCTCCTCAATATAAAAAACAAAAACACAAATTGTAACATTTCTCACAAAGATAAAAATGCAACTAAACAACAACAGTTCATTTTACACAATCATAATAAAATAGAATTTCTAAATAAGAGTATAAAATTACATTTTTTAATAAATATATAACAATTTGTAGGATAGAAAGAAATATAATAGGATAAAATTAAAACAAAATATAACATTTCACACATACCAACATCACTCTCACAAAACTACAGCTATTACTAAACAACAAAAGAACATATGTAAAATTAAATTATTAATTATATTATTAAATATTATTTATGACTATTTAGTATTATCGTAGTATTGCGTATGAAGCAAATTCTTTTCCTACGTTTTATGCATGGCAATCGTACGTGTTTAATTCTAAGGGAATAAACCTATTAGGCACCTATGCGCAGCTTACTAGGTAGATCGATAATTTGCGAAGGAGCGAAGCCAGGAGCCTAAGCTTTTTATGCACGCTGATCATAGCATTTCCTTGCAAAGCTGTCGAACGATCGCGAAGTAAGGCAATGCAGTGAAAGGATTGTAACCTGATGAACGCCTTATTTGTGGAGTATAGAAACTGCCACGTATTGTTGGCACAAAAAAACTGTAGGCCGGCTAAGCTATCACGTGGCATTCCTGTGTGTGAGAATTGGCGCTGATTCATAACATTTTATTTCAGAAAAGAGGTCATCTCGTAATACTTTGCCAATTAACCGAGTTAAAATAGCGAATTCTGGATTTTATTTTGTACCAGCAGGTGTTTTATTGGTGCGCTGTAGTGTCATTTTTCATGTTTCCATTTGTTTGTCGGGAGTCAGATTGCATGTCTGCAAATTTTAGTGATCTTCATTTTTTAATTGGGAACTGTTAATCGGATGCAGAAGCAATAACTCTTCAACTATACGTCTTTTTCTACGTTAGTAATTTAATTCTGAGATTTCACCGGAAATACAGGTTTTGTGACTCCCTAAACCCAGAAAAGGCATTTTTTGAAACAGGATCTGTGTTTGTCTGAACAGCACAACTCCAAAGACAATGGTTAAATACAATTGCTTCCACCCCAACTACCATTTTCCATTGGAAATGCCTTTTGAGTTTCTCAAAAGGCTCTGACAGTTTTGATTAAAATACAAGCGGAAGATATTTTCTTGCTAAATATGCATCTTGAACTTTTTGGGAATAACCTCCAAAGCCCTCTTCATTCTGGGTGACTTTTGTATAACTGGTAAACCGTAAGATATTGACAAATATCTTAGTTCTTAGACATGTGAATCACGCTAAAACACATGTGTCAAATACATACATTTGTTGGGGGGAGTTAACTATTGCTGCGATATTCTTTGTTATTAGTTGAATTTTCCAATGCTTTTACTTCCTCAGATAGAAAGTCTCTCTCGCTCCTCTTGGTCGCAAAGAACGGAATATCAAAGCCATCACATAGCGACCAGCTTTTAACCCACCGTTGGTCGCTAGAGGCCTGAAGAGACCCCTCCCCCCTAGCCCCAGGTGTATTTAAACGTTATAAAGGATGATCCAAAAGACTCCAAACCGGCTGCGCGTCCTGTATGCGTCCTCGGTGCTCATCGCCGACTGCCGCTGTCAGAACAGCGCGGATGAAGTCATAAAACATTTTTGCGTTTTAAAGCGCGACGTGTGATTGCATCGTCCTAGTGAGTGTATGAGAGAGTGAAGAAAGACAGTGAAAGGACTGAGCAAGGTTACAAGAAGTAAAGTTTGTGAGTTCTAGTAGCACGAAAGACTATAGACTGTTAAATGTCGTGAAGAAACTGTGTACTTGTGATACAATTTTTGAAGACAAAGTGTTAGAAAAATAACCGGACTGGGATTTTGTCGTTTTGTCACACTGGTGTCAGAAATGGGATTCGTTTGCCTTTTTGTTGCAGTATAAATGCTTCTATTTATTGTTGTGCTTCTCTAATGGTTAACATGCGCTATACCTTAGATCATCAGAAGCCTCTCATGTAACACACACCGGATCCATTGTTTGTTCTCAGAAGTCGCTGAAATTTCATGCACCAACGAGCGCGTCGCTTTAGTGAATGAAACCAAAGAAATCACAAATGACGGACATTCCACGCGGAGTGAAATGCAGCGTTGCAACACTTCCCGTTTTCTCTCTCAGTCTGTTGGTTTCCTGTGACATTGGTTTTCTTGGAAGTGAATGTCCACGCTTACTTGGAGATAAGGTGACAACGTTACTTTTCGCCACACTCTTCATCGTCTCACCTGGCTTTGATCCGCCGCATGTTAACCATTTGAGTAGGCCATAAGTCAATTTTCTTTCAGATGGCGCCGCACTTGCCCCTCAATATGAAATAGCATGCATAAATGGGGCCTTATAGTCAGATCTTAATATCGATTCATTTGCGTTGTTTCTGTGGCTACTTGCCTTATTGTTCTTCGTAGTTAATCCGTTGTGTAATTATCCTTTGCTGGAGGGGGGTCAATGAATGCGGGTACGAAATCGATTGAGCTCGGGTTTCAATTATTCCTTGTGTTTACGTGGGGTTTACATTCCAGAGGAGCCACTGATTAATTGATCAAAACCACGTGAAGCAGCGGTGATCACCACACAAGTTCCGCATGCAAGTTTTCAAGAACTTTCGATTCCAAGAACGCCTTACGAATCGGATTAAATATTAAAAGCGTTTTTTCGTTGTGAGATTGTTAGATAGCCAAATATCAAAGTGTACATAATGCCAAGGGAACGCAAAGGAAGCAATCTTCCCAAGTGGATAATTTAGTTTAAAAAATCTTATACGTAACACTCCCAAGGCCGTCGCTACAATTCCTTACATAATATTGATTGTGTTTGTTATTTTTTATAGAAGTAAACTCACATTGAACCTTATGCGCTTGGTTGTTTGAAAACAACTGACTGCTTCTCTGGTCTAGTTGCCAGTGTTCTGACGTCTCCACCAACAGTCCCACATTTGATTCCTGCCGAGGGCCACCTTTCTAGAGTCTGTTAAAAATCTTGTTACATTCACATTACTTTCTCCACCCACTATCATTTATTCACAAATAGGTACTACAAAATATTTCCACAATAGCTTACTTTTATACGTACAGAAAACAAAATCAGTAGTCTTATGTTTATGTACTGGTCTTGAAATTCTATGCTCTTTCCATGACACCGTGAGAAACAACTGAACAGCGGCAGAATTTCGCAAGAGAGGCAGAATGTTGAACAATTCAAACCAGTAATAACGATATCAGCTATGGCAATGTCAGAACATTTATTTGAAATAAATCGTGTTTTTTAAGGATATTACGTTTTTATTAGAAATGTTTTATTTATATCTTATGGTTAATGCCTTATACGAAAGTGGACTTAACGGGATTTTCCCAGAAATTTTCAAGATATACGTATCATTTCTCATGAAAATATCTTAAATATCTGGTATGCTAATCAAACTTGTAACACTGCCATGTGAAGGGTAGTTTATGCTGAAGGAGTTTGCTTGGAAATAGTGTTGATTAATTGAAGTAAAATACCGAATTTAAATACTGAGATTGGTATTTTTCCGTCATTTCGTCCTTGACAGGCGTAAGGACCTTTCTACTTCTTCTGCTATATATAGCATTATTGCATTCCATCCAAAAATTCGAAATTCCGATTACATCCGAAATGCGTTTTAGAACCTACCGAATATAAAAGAAATCTGAAGTGTTGCACCCACATAACTTTTTCTACACTTGTAGCAATTAGTCATACAAACTCTTACTCCTCTATCTTCACTTTAATCGAGATAAACATTTGCAGAAATTATCTTATTGCTAATTTTCTTGTAGGTGTTAGGGGAATATGGAAATACAGTAGGCTTTGAGCGATAATCAAATAATTTCAACCTGGTCGCTATATGAAGACTTTGAAATTCCGTGCTCTTTGTACGACCAAGAGATGAAAAGGTGAATAACGGCCTTCCATTTGAGAAAAGTATAATTATTGCAAAACTCAGGCAAATAACAAGGAATATCTCCGAAATGGTTCACTCCACAAAAAATGCATTTGGACATAAATTGTGTGTGTTAATGAGAACTACGTTATTTGCGTAGTAAGATTTGGTCTATCTCTTGCGGTTTACCAGTTATGCAAAGGTCACAGGATTAGAGCCATAGAATTCAAAATATACATTTCATTTGCCATAAAAATATCTTGAACGTATGACATTTAATCAAAATCACTAGAGCCATTATGAGAAAATCAAAATTTTCCATGTGAAGAGTAGTTTAGTGTGGAGGAATTTCCTCTAATATCTTCGTGTGGATCCTTGAAAGATATTAAACTTAAATACCAAATTTGGTTTTTAGCCGACCCTTCGTGTTTGAGTTACACTGTTCAGACACACATGGACCGTTTTCTAAAAATGTTTTTTTGGGATTCAGGAGGCCTCAAAATATATATTTGCGGTGAAATGTCGACATCGAATTTTTCGGTCCAATACAATATTTCCCCTACTTACTATACGGAGATTTTCAATAAAATCTCCCACCTCAGACTACCCTTAACATGGAACATTTTTGGAAAATTTTGAATTTATTGAAAATGGATTTTAGCGATTTCGATTAAAATTTTTTAAGAATAAACTCTTATGAGGGAACACATCAGATTTTATTTATTTAGGGAGTTACAATAGGTATGTATTTTGGGTGAAATTTCAGTGTCGATTTTCTAGGTGGAATAGAATACCTCTACTTCAAGTGCGTGCTAGGGGATCGTGCAAGATTTCTCATTTGAATAATTAGGTGATTTTTTCATACATGGTTTTAAGTAAACATGTTCCACGACCACGAGCCTAATTTGTTAATAGTCTTGGACGCTCATTACTTCAAGTTCAGAACTTCGTTTAGACAGCTTCGAAACCTTGATCGCATTCCGTGTCAGTTGTGATATACAGGAAGAGAAATGCATCAGAAAAGTAGGTCAAGGTCTTCACTGCTTTGGAAAAAAGGATATGTGTAAATAATTTGTTTAAAGTAGTAGGATGTTTACTTAGTGAGGCATGATCAAATGCAGAAACAGAATGATATAGTGGACTAACAGAAGCAGTGTAGATCTCATAAAAGCAAAGTTTTAGGTGAGCTATATTTTATTTATTAATGTAAAGAGCTCCTTATTTTAACGAATGAAACTATACAAAAAGAGGCACGAGCAGTGACGTATTAACGTTAAGATGTCAGAATTAATGTAATTTATGAATGAAAGTGTATATCTGATGCATCAAATAAATATTTGGCAAAAAAGGTCTATACCGACCCGACAGCCGGCCTCACGCCAACGTAGCGCGATAGCGTGGGCGATATCCAACCGTTACGGGGAGGCAGTGAGGCATCCCCCAGTCGGAATGTTGGAAAAGGAAACTAAGCCCTTAATCTCCCAAAAAGTAGAACTTTAACAACTAGTGACGATGTCTGTCAGACGTGGTGCAAGAAACCACTGCACACACAGATGTATAGTCTTTTTTAAAACTTGAACCTCAGAACAGTATTAATATAAAATATGTCTCGGCGAACTCATCTCATGTTCATGCACATTAGGATCATAATTGCCTGTCTTCAGTTTACTGAACCCGAGCACGCAACGGGACGGTGATATGATATCACTGTTTATTGTTTCGAATATGAGCTTTGCTGTCTCAGCTATCTGATATAGACTTTTCTCAAACCTGCAATGAGCAATAGCAAACCTATACCGCTCGCAAAAGTTAAAGGCATGTGAACGCTGGCCAATGCTCAAGCAGAGCGCTGTTGCCAAGCGTAGTGCGTGTACCGGCAGAGGTTCTGTACATAACTGTGTGAGATGCATGCACCACATTTGGCAGCGCTGGTAGGAGGGGCAAGCGTATATTCGCTGGAGTCCGAGGTACGCCCCGCCTCCATATGCCTTTAAGTTTTGCGAAGATTATAGTAGTTATAAACGTTTATAGTCACTGATTTCTGGATCATTCCACTCCATAACTAAAAACAATACGGCTAAGAAGCCGAGAGATTGTCTATTATAACTCAAAATGTTTAGGTGTTGGAAATTTACGAGCTAAGAGTGTTGCTTACTTTATGTTATAATGTTGAATATTTTTTCTGCCACTATATGGAATATTCGCCCACTAGACAGGTGTTCAAAAACACCAGATTTAGTGGGAAAACCACTAATTTGGCAACACTGTTTGTATATGAGAAGTTGACCTCTGGTGCTTACAGTGCCTGATCTTTGCTTACTCTAGATAGTCCAACAAATTTCGGTGAGTAGGCCTGGGTTGTTTACTTCCTAGAGAATAGCGACGTCTGACAGAATTGTGCTGTTCCATCCAGCGGAGTGACGTCCAGAGACGCTGATTGAATGAAGATAACAGTTCTCTTTTTTATTTGTTAGCCGTGCAAAAGGAACGGAATCTTAAAGCATTAAAAAATTTGACTATCGCTCAAAGCCTACTGTATTCTAATATTCCCCTTGTACCTACAAGGAAATAGGCAATCTGTACAAATGTTTATTTTAACTAACACGAAGAAGATATAGGAATAAGAATTTGTAAGAATGGTTTGTACAAGAGTAGAGAAAGTCATGTGAGTGCAACACATCAGATTTTTGTTAATCTATGCATGATTCCTAGGGAGAATCAAACGTCAAGTAAACATTTTATTTTATAATTATTTACATAAGAGGGTTCTTTGCATTTTTAACGTTAAATAATGTAATTGTTAAACTTGCTGTATATCAACATAATGATTCTTGTTTAAATAAAAGTTTAGAATCTTGAAAAAAGCAATAATCAGTGTTGTTGTAACATAAATATAAGGTGTCACCAGTAGTGTGACAACTTTACCACGTCACCAGTTGAGGGATAATTAACAGTATGTGAATGACCAAACAGGATTGGCAAATCAACCTCATTAATGCCCAGAAAGTTTGGAAGGTGGTAGTTGTCAGGCACGATAAGGGCCTATCCGGGAGTCGAAGAGCGTCGCGTCGGAGCGAATAAATGAGTGTGACCGAGAAAGAGGGCAAGGTCAGAATGTGGGTGCATGCGACCGACCTGTGTCAATATCCAATAACCGTGTCCCTGTCTCTTCAGCAAACAAATGTGAGGAAGACTCCACCTCCACGTGCCTGACGTGACACGAAAAGGCGGGTCCCGATCAATGTCAACTTGCTGTTTTTTCTGCCCAAAATTCCAGGCCAGGTATCAGTAAACGGGCCAGTTGCAAAAACATCACAATGTTTCATGCCTACGAGGGCGACAGTTTTAGAATGCCACATTTCTAATTTCTGATGTTTTGCGAGTTGATTGCCGTGTAGTTCTTTCGATTTGCTATTATGGCAGACACAACATTTAATGACGGCTAATAGCTGACCATTAGCGAAACACCTAGTCGAACTGTGGACTTCCCTAGGACTGGACAAAAGACTACACATCACCATCATGGCAATACGGGGCTCCATAGCCATTTTATGAAAGCTTTAGGATGCCCCCCCCCCCCTTTCTTGTATTTTTATATATTTTAATTTAATTAATTAATTTAATGTGTTCATGTTTGCTTCCTTTGAACTATTGTTAGTATTTTGTTATTTTCTTTGAGTTATGTTTATACCACCCTTGTGTATGTCCATCCTACATTTTTTTTTCTATACTTCATCCTTGAAGCACCCTCCTCATTTGCGAAGTAGTTAAATAAAACTCTCTTGTTGTACACAGAACGCCTAAGATAATTTCGCTGCGCCTCGCGTCTACGTCACATGAAGCCTGGCATTTCATTGGTTGCTTCAGGCCACGGTGGAAGGGTGTGCCATTCCTTTTGCTGAATAACCTTAACCAATAACCAAAGCAAAGGATACAGAATGCCTAGAAACGAAATGCATGCATACGCTTTCGACCGTATCGGCTAAAAAAGAAAGAGGAAGTGAGTGCATTCAGTTTGTCATGCAGACCTCTTATGATTTGTAGCCACACGCTACAGCCTAGTGTAGGCCAAGCCTTTGAAGGGGCTGAAATCTAAAGGGAATACTTGATGAGCGCCTAGGTTAGCGAAATATATAATCTCTACACGTGTGAAGATTTTCAAGGGCTGCAGATTAAAGCTTGAATCGTATTTATTAAATACATAACAAGGCAGAAGTTCATAAGAAAAAGTATTCTCACAGTGGTATCAATGTTTGTTGGTGCATACAAGCAAAAATGAATCAATAAATAAGCGAGTAAATGATCAGTGAATAAGTACATGAATAAAGTAGCATATTTTCGCTTTGATTGGGTAATTTAACTGTACTAACCTATTGCTGATCATAGGAGTACTAAAGGAATATTGACAAAAATATACACAATTTTATCGCCATAATATGTAGTATATTCACGTAAACCATCTCGTAAATAATTTATTTAATCACAGAGCCTTTATTCTCACAAATATACCATAGTTATAAATCACTATGTATAAACATGATATATTTCTATAGTTCTACTTAATATTTCTTCTTCCATTATTATAAGCAGTTTTAAGCACCTATATAATACAAGGTTTGTGTGCAATAAATGGTTCTAAATATGTATTACTGGATCTTTTCAGAAAAAGCAAAGGTACGACCTCCCCTCTTTTCCCCATTATTGCTGTCACATCAAGCCACCACACTCTGTGATAGGGTGAAGAACACGCCTCAAAAGACCCCGAGAAATCATGCAAAATCCGCTGTGTGTACAAATAAATATTGTGGCCGGAAATGATATTTATCGCCGGCATATAGATTTCACCACTGATTGGATGTTATACTGACCAGCTCCTCTTGCCACTCACCATTAAATTTTGTGTCAGCCATAACAGTACTTTCGGCCAGTCTTCTTCGCAATTAAGAAGTAGATTAAACCTACTGGAGGTCATGAACTTGACTATCTAGCTTTCTTCTGAACGATCAACAAGGAATTCCACCAGATACAGGAGTCTGCAGGATGATCCTCAGAAGTTGATGTTATGAATTCCCCTGAGAATTTTATACGGGTACCTGTAGGTCAGATTTTCTAAAGAATCGATAGACATTTAGACAGCAGTGCCTCACTCAGAATAAACATCAGCTGACCTAAGTTATCAGAAGCCGAAGGTAACTTAATTACCTTTGTTACTTCGATGTACTGTAGTAATTTTTGTGGCTGGTGTTGCATGAACGTTTTGTATCTACTACGAAGTGATAAACTCGGTAAATTTGGAAGGGGCTCCTCTCTCCAGACAGTAAATCATTCCGAGGTGGCTGGAAGATAGCATAATGAGTATTTTAAGCCTCCGGGCGGTTATTTCTGAGCGTGCGCTCACGAAAATACCTAGATCCGCGCGTGCCATACCTTGCTGGTATAAATCCGGTCAACATCCTTGAGATGTTATCGCTTTCTTTGAACCCTTACCTGCATAACACAG
The DNA here is from genome assembly GCA_030765045.1 of Tenodera sinensis. Taxonomy (NCBI): domain Eukaryota; kingdom Metazoa; phylum Arthropoda; class Insecta; order Mantodea; family Mantidae; genus Tenodera; species Tenodera sinensis. Next base: position 37,713,084 of record CM060970.1, read on the forward strand.
CATGCTTCCATTAGCGATCTACAGCATTTGAAGCAATGAAGCATGGAAGTTCGCTCTTCGATAAGTTTACTAAAGAACAAAGATTATTCGAATGTTTTCCTCATCACTGCAAGTATAACAGATCATTGCACCGTTCTGATTGTACAAAACGTCTGTTCAACAATGTCTTGGGACATTCCAACATCTTTTCTTGCTTGGTAGTTCCCCCACGTAGTGGGCATATTTTCGCAATCATTCATTTCACGTGCTCAATTCATTTGAAAGTTAATTTATCATATTGTGGCGTCGGGCTCGGCACACAACCGGGGACGGACGGGGCCGGCTGCTCCGCGCCGCTTGCCCTGCTGGCGAGTGGGCAAAGACGTTCAAGGCCGGGCCTCCTCGCGAGACCGTACTTGACTGTAATAGGCGAAGCGGTAGAAACAAAAGGAGTGTCGAGAACGTTCGCGAGACTTCTAGCCGAGTCATTTCCGATGCGTGTGTGTGTAGAAATCGACAAAGGTCCGTTTGACGTCCCAGTGTATAAGGACGCCAGGTGAGTTTTAGAATTGAGTTACAGTGAGTACGAGACAGCTGTGCGCGTGTGTCGTCGTGATAGATATGTCCGGTCGTCATAAGATTCAGTGAGCGTTGCTAGTGATTGTAACATAACTAGGGTATGAGAGACAGAGGAAGTGAACAGAGGCACTAAAAGGATTGAGCGAGGTTATGAGAAGTAATAATTGTGAGTTCTGATAGCCCGAAAAACTGTAGACTGTTGAGACGAAAGATGTGTATTTGTGGTGAAATTTTAAAAGGTAATAAAGTGATAGAAGAGTAATCGGACTGAGTTTGTCGTCCTTGTTACAGTATTACATTTCTACTTTTAGTCCATCCTTTATTTCTTCGTTTTTAAATCCTGTCCAGTTTGATGCAGTGACATGTGGTGATAAGCAATGTGGCGATAAGCAATGGTGGAAGCAATGCTATTAGGAGTAGACAGGGAGATATTGCTAAGTTAGTTTTTATACAAGCTTGCGTTAATTAGCAACCAGTGGTTACCACAAAGCACGCGAGCGAAGCGACCTCCCGTGAATAATAAACCCAGGCTTATAGGAATAGCCCTAAGCGCCGTAAAGAGACTTCTAAACTGAGATCTTGACGTAAGGAACCTCTGGTCGGAAATCTAACCTTCAGACCATTTGACATAATTTGGTTTTATGCAACAATGACAGAACGAAATAACGGAAGTAGTGCCTTTTTTCATCTTGTGCTGCCACTTGTTGCTTCGGTCAACAATTGAACAGTTGCACTTCTAAACTGTTAGGCTTACCCTTTCTAATGACCCAATTTCGTATAAATTTAAGAATTTTTTGTCAAATACACTTTTTGGTGTAGCTAACATTTCCGGGGTATTCCATGTAATTGGAAGATTAGTTTGAATATTCTTACACCTACTTATTCTTTATTTTATTTTTTAATTTCTTGGCCACTCAAAGAGAACGGAATTTCAAAACATCACATAGCGACCAGCTCATAAAGATGTGACTATCGCTTCAGTTTACTGTATTCCCCACTTATTCCCATTATACCTACAGGAAAATATGTAATACAACTAGTTTTGTGAATTTCTATCTCGATTAACATGAAGTGGATAAGAGAATAAGCGTTCGTAAAAACAGTTTGTACAAGAGTGAGTAGAGAAAGTCATGTGAGTACAACACCATGGATTATTTGAAGTGCTAAGGTCATTTATGTATTTGATGTTAATCAAAAAGTATATAATTTAGTATCACTTCAGTCTGCTGTATACCCGGCCGGCGAGCGCAACGTGATGGACAAGGCTAACAGATCCGATTCGTAGCGCAAGCGCACTACTTTCTCGTACAACTCTTCTCCATTTTCCTTGCTAAGAGCATTTCCCTCCCTGTCGTGTAGCAGAAGTTGCAATCAACCTGCTAGGCAGTTAGCCAAGTTGACACTTCTAAATATAATGTAGCCATTCTTCAGTTTTGAATAGTTATTTTACAATGTTTATTGTTATGTTTGTATTTCTGGGAGCAAGTTGCATGCAGTTGTCTGTTCATAGCGGGAAATTTGAATCTATGAAAGTGTGGAAATGAATTGCATGGCAAAACTGGAAGAGATAAATCTTTAAGGTTTATTCTTAGAAGAGAAGCTGTTTTCCATGCTTATTGTTTGTGAGTGAAAGAAACGGCTTCTAGATAAATAATGGCTGTTGTGATATTGGCAATTTAAAATAAATAATAGCTTAACATAAGAGCTCAAGTGCCCATATCAGTTGCGAATTAGATTTGTGTGGTGTGACCCAGAGAGTAAAAGTGGAGAGGATGTAATTTACTGCACGCCCAATGCGCCAAGTCACGAGCCGCCACTGGTTGAACGGCATTCAGCACATCAGAATCAACACGAAAGAGGTGCAGCTTGCCATTGAAGGCGTTCCATGATGCAAACAGTGGTTTTTATATTTACATTTCTAGTGGTGTATGAATACTTTTTTCCTGTTTAGTGCCTGAATTGGGGTAATGTTAATTTTCTTGAAACACTTATCACATAGGTACTCAGGCTGTTACCATTATACTGTGTTTAATGGTGTAACCTTCTATAGGAGTTTTCACGTTATGAAGGCACAATGGCTCTTATGGAGAATCAGCGCGGCGTTGCCACGCATGTTGCGCCAATGTGATTACCGCGTTTGCTCACAACTAGGTTTATTATTATTATTATTATTATTATTATTATTATTATTATTATTATTATTATTATTATTATTATTATTATTATTATTATTTATTGTTGTTATTATTATATTAATACCTTATAATAAACCCTTACCCTTTTTACATTATTTTCTTAATATAACCAGTCGCCTTAAGAAGCTCACTAACAATAAACAAGTCACTGTGTCCGGGGTTCTTTTTCTTTAAATAATCATACACCCTAAGAATTGTTTTTCGCTCGCTACTTTTAATAATTTTGCCTTTTCTTCTGCGATCCATTGAGCACTGATCACTTAACTGCAATGCACACGATTACCAGAGAACTTGTAAAACTCGCTCACACCTCAAATTCCCGAAACCTATTGAAAACCTCCACTGAAGTACAATCCCTTATCGGCCCTTCAACTGCCACACATCTGGTTTCCATCATCTGCAAGACAGGAGAACCGGGTGTTGTTGGCCGTGTGCTTGGCGCGCTGAAAACATTTGCCTTTAAATGGTGATTTATGGATGGCTTGTTACCGGAGATGTTCTATATTTATATAAAAAATAATTTCGTTATTTCCTCGACAACTTTGTCGCTGGAAGTTTTTACGTGGACTTACAGAACGAGAATTAGACAGCGACGACATTTTCCACTTTGTTTTCCTGAACAAAGGATCTCAACACTTTGCTTTAAACTTTATTTTTAAAAAAAATATGTTTAGACATATTGATGTAGTCTAAATACTAACGTGGCCTATGGAAGCAAGCGAATAGTCCAGATATTTTTCATTGCAATTATTTCGGTTTAAAGCCATGTTTAAACGTGCGGAGCGAGAAAGATGTTAAAAAATCTGCTTTCAACAAAATTTTACATTTTATTATTTTAAAAAATGTACAATTGCATAAAAGGTTTATCGTGCATACCATAGTATTCTTCGACACATTTTACACCGAAATGCACGTTGATACTTTATCTTAGTCACATTTGAAAACACGCAAATTTGGCAACGGCGCACCTGATTTTTCCATAAGAATAACATGGTCCATAAGAGCCCGTTGTGCCTTCATGACGTGAAAATAGCTATAGTCAAAATCTTGGCGCTAAGGCGACTCATCAATCGTACTGGATTCCATTCCAGGGTAACCAGAAAAAAGCGAGTGTGGAGAAAGCCAAATGCAGCACTTGATATTAAAAATTTGCAAGCAACCGTTAAACACGGAGGTTGTGTTATGTTCTGGAGATTAATGCCTACTTCTGGTATAGGGGAATTAGTATTCACTGAAGGAAATATGAACTGGCGTATTGACAGGCAATTTGAAGAAGAATGCCAAGAAAATTTAGGTGATCATTACTACTTCCAAAAGGACATACTGCAGAGATTGTGGTTTTTATATATAATACTCTACACACACTAAGAACACCACCATCTCAGGATCTGAACCCCATTGATCACCTATGGAGAAAGTTGGAAGAAAGAGCAAGAAAAGCCACACATCCAGCAAGTATCAACCAAAACTACTACTTGTGACAGTGATATAATACTAGTAAAGAAACAACTAGAAAACTTGTCCACTCAATGCCCAAAAGGCTGACAGAAGTAATTTATAAAAGGGGTTGGCACACCACATACTAGAAAAATTGTTTTATTTTTTTGTTAGTGCATATATATAAATAATGTAATGTTCCTGTACGAATACTTGTGTCCTTAAAATTCAACCTGTGATAGCTATGATTTTATTTATTAATGTAGAACAAATAAAATTTATTTCCAGTATACCTTAACAAGGTGTATGAAGTTCATATTGTGAATCTTGTTCCAAGTAAAAGAAAATGTTTAGTTTTGTATTTGCAACTGTACGAATACTTATGCCCATGTGTGTACGTAGTAGAGAAAGTAAAAATGTATGTAGAAAGGTATAAATGTTTGTGGGTAGAAAAAGTTATGTGAATGTGACACATCAAAACGTTAATATCTGTCCTTAGCAGAATTTCTCCTTCAGGTAGATTTGCCCATATTCGTTTTGCATCTTATATTGAAGTCGTCCTTCAGGGGGTAATCTCGTCAGCATTCTGACTCTATGCAGGACACTTTTAATATCCTCTCTGCCTCCTTTGAGCGAAATTCTCTTCCCAGAATCCTTCCTGAAAATGCAATATCGAAAGTAGTTTCTGTGGGTGAAGCATATATCAAGATGTTTTTACTTGTAGCATCTGTTGCCAACACATTGTAAATTTATTCTAGGCGAAAACGTACATAAAATCTTTACTGAATGTTATTCTTCAATATAGTTTCCCTTGAAATGCACCTTTGAAGTCCCTGAAACCCACTAAGCATTTTTATTTTCTGTATTATGTACTTTAAGAAGAGGAAGTATTGTATCCCACCCAAACATTGGATACGAAGATTTCACCGGAAATGCATGTTTTGAGGCTCTGAATAAAGAAAAACCCTTTCGAAAAAAAGAACTACGTAAATTTGTATAAATGAGAAAAGCATAACTCAAAATAGTAAAATGTTTCAAATATGAGAACGAGGATTTAAAAAAAAAAACCATCATAAACTATCCTTTACATGGAAAATTTTTCGAAAAAGTTGATTTTCTCAGAAGTGGCTCTAGCGATTTTGAAATTAAATGCTGAACAATATGGCATAATTTAGGTTCATTTAAAACAGAATTTTTCGAGAGAGAGAAAGAAGGGACGAAATATGATTAAATTGCACTAAATTTATGTTCTAAAAATATCGAATAAATACCCCCACAAACTACACAATATTACTCATTTTGTATTTTATATGAATAATTTCTTAGCTGGGAGTCTCAGAATCGCGTAATTTTATCAAATTGCTGTAACTTTTACCATGGAAAAATCCCAGAAACACTTATAGCCGCGATTTTGTAAAAGACGTCTACTGTAGATGACAGAAGATTGAATAACCTCCCCCCCCCCTTCCCCCCCTCCAAATACAAGGTTTCCTGCTGTCCGAAATGAAATGGAATAGCCCATTTATGACGCTATTTATGTGCTCCACTTTGTTCACTAGTGTAGCTATGCTATTTTACTGTAGCCATAGTCACTTTCTTGTCTGGCAAAGCCATTCGTCGGCAAGTCTCGGGTGTTTTGTTTTTCCAATCACCGTTCTTTGTCTTGTTCTGGAACATTACTTCCCAAAGATTAGGCGTTAGAATATGTTTAGGATTTTATATAGCTGTTTTTAAATTTGTATTTATCAACGTTTACTTTTTAGATCTCCTCTAACTCCAGGTCATTTAAAGCTCCAGTGAAATATGTAGCTGTCTATACCGATATCTGTAAATGGAGAGGACATTTAAGTGCTGAAAGTCAACACAATAATATTTAATGGAAAGTTGCGGCAGAAGTGTTTACCGTGAAGACAAAGGGTGAAACTGGATATGCTGGGAAGATTAAAACAGGAAGCTTGGCTGTTGGGTTTTCATTAGAACGAAGCAAGACTCAGGGCGTAGAAATGTAGTAGATATAACAACATTAAAAGGAGAGCAGCAGTAATGAATTTTTAATAGCACACTGTCTGCCACCGAGTATCACAACTTTGTTGCTGGGAGAAGAATGTGCCAAAAGGACCATTAGATGAATTTGTTTTGAATAGGAAATGCAGTTCTACGAGATGACTGCCGGATAATGAAACATAAATCGGGAAAATTAGGTCGTTAAAACGTCAAGTTTCATCCTCGTTATGAAGGAAATGGGCGTTGAAAATGACTAGTATAGAGTAACGCTGGAAGGATGAGCTACAAGATACCAGAAACCCACGCAGCAATCTGACCCGACCTGTAATCCGTCCGGGCTTAGAGGGTCGTCGCCTAAAAGCATGTCACCTTGCTCTGTGCTTGTTCGCGAATTATTGCGGGTTACTGCAATAGCGGCTTTCAGTATAGCAACGCGGGGATAGAATTGCGGTTCATTGACACTAAATACACTAAATTAATTATGGGCGACACAATTTAATGGCGGCTGATACCTGACCACTACTATTCTCTATCCCAGCGATGTTCAACTTTGTCTCTTTGGGGACGCTTACGTAATTAGCTGCTATTTACCATCTTGTCTTTCAGTCGGAGGATGAATCAGCTAGTGCCTGCGGCATCACTCAGTATCCACTGACGGCCACAAACAGGGGATTCCATACCAGTTTCTAAGTCATAAGTTCTAGAGCGAGGATAAATATCCCATCGCTTACAAAGTTCGCGCGCTCGTACTATACACGCTCCGTGGTGACTGGCAGACGGCGTAGCACAGGAGTTCAGAACATGTAAACAAAAGGGTAGGGCTGTGTAAGAAGCCCTAGTCCATTTACATCAGTTCATATCGTCATCTATTCGTTCCTCAAAAACATTGTAGTGAACAATAATACATTTTTAAATTGTTCAAAAGTAAAACTTGTCATCTAAACAATGTTTATACAGCGAGAAACTTCTCTCAACGTCACATGATGTAACGGGAGCAAACGTAAGATATTTTGCATTGTGTTCGCCATACGTAGATGACATTTTGTCTAGCTGTTGTAAAACAATTTTTATATGAACCATTGTAGCGTAGCCATGATCATTACATGATTTTACATGATCTATTTTGCACATGTCTTAATAAAACTCCGATTGAAGTGACAAATGGCCGTGTTCTTTATTCTTTGATGCTGCAACAAGTGCTTTATGTTTTTGGTATTACAATGGTGCTTCAACAATTTCCGTTTCTCCTTGGAATCTCTAATTTGTGAATAACATAACTTACAGTGTATCGTATCGCCATTCAATACGAAATTATTTCTTCCAAATTCTTCCAATAACTTATTTAATTTACCATCACCTAAAGCTGAAGACATTATTCACCTCGTATGTAAACACGGATCGCACAGAAAATAACACTCCCTATCTGTACGGTACAGCTGTCATACTGAACCACAGCACGGTGTTCACCCCTCAGTCCGAGGTAGCAGCGATGACGTCAAGCAAGCAATCGCCGTGCAGTCAACCTGATTTCTTCTTCAGTGGATATATGTCCTCGCTCTAGTCATAACTTGAATTTTCTGGGATTGTCCTCAGAAGACCTCCTCCTTCTGGAAGATTTTTGCTTAAACAGTAAACAGTAAGGCACAGATAAAAGCTTACTAAATAATGTGCATCTCGCTAAAACGCACAATTTATGTCATACTTTTTACTTTTGAGTGAACCATTTCCGAGATATTCTGTATTATTTGTGTGAATTAGCAAAAACTTATACTTTCGTCAAATAAGAATATGTTATTCACTTTTTATGTCTTGACCTTGCAAAGAGAACGGAATTTCAAAGGCATCGCATAGCAACCACCTCTTAAAACATTTCACTATCCCTTAAATCCTACTGTATTGTTTTCCTTTGCACCTACAGTAAAATTAACAATAAGACAAATGTCTGAAAATGCTTAGATCAATTAAACTGTAGTAGATAGAGAAGTAAACATTTGCAAGAATAGTGTGTATAAGAGTGAGTATAGCTCTACATATATTTGCGAACAGAGTTTCTCCAAGTTGAACTATATTAAAAGTCTGTATCGCAATAGGTTACGCGACGATCATTTGGTGTATCTTCTAAGGTTATGAACTTTGACTTTGTCGTCAGTTATTGATAGACTTCTGAAATGTAAGCAGTACCAAAGAAGTAGCCAATGTTATCCCATAAGATTTGAAAGTACTTTCGTAAATCAAACGCAACCAGCATACTTATAACCAAAGTGCCACTGCAACACAATGCACGTCTGAGTGTTAAAATAGTGGCACAGTCTGCATAAAGTGGAAAGAGGTAAATCCAACCTCCCCTCTTGCGCAAACGTTGGACACCACTGCTCTATCCTGTTGTGCAAATAAATTGTGTGGGCGCAAATGATATATTACCGGCTTTACAGCGTGATTTCACAGCATGTTTAAACTATACAACGCCGCAAGGCCTGGCAAGCCTGTGATTGGATTTTATGTTGGCCAGCTCCTGTCGCCCGCCATTAAATGTCTGCCATAGTTAAGAAAATGGCTAAAAAGTCATGAAATATAATTTTGTGAGTAAAAATGTAGGTTAATCTGAGTCGTCAGAGACACGACACCCAGGATTAGAAGTGGAAGGGTCCAAATTCATAACCAGTCAGGAAGATCTGGACCACTGTTCACTAAAGAAAGCTTATCACTAGCAGGAGGCTCGTTGATTGAAAAGAAAGTATGCACTCGAAAAGAGAGTTGCACTTTTAACAAAATCGACTAAATGTTTTTTTCTCTTTTTCGGGTTTTACAGTTCCTGTTCATTCCATTTCAACGGTGTCCACTGATACGCCAGTTGCTTCAGACGTCAATTTTGGTTACGTCTTTCACATTGAAAGAAGTTAATCACATACAATTGTCTTTTCAATGACTGCACGCGCGCACACGTATTATTTACATAGTGGGCTCCAGAACGTCGCTTCATTGCATTAAATGGAATCGTGGAAATATACCTACTACCACGTGACACTAAATAGAACCAAAAATATTTAAGCTCATGTTTAAATGCTTTGGAAGTTATATTACAATGCTTATCCAGTCCGTTCATTATTTGAATATAAGTGATAATTTCTTAATGTAGTAAAGAACTATTTTCGCTCACTCAAAGACGTGTACTGTGGTCTAATGTTGACATCCGTACACACTTAAGGAGGACTGAACCAATAACAAACGCAGCGGAAAGATTTGTATTAGAATCAAAATATGATTGTCTTGAATAACCTGTAGTGTCACATAGATGTAACGCAACGAAAGCTAGCTAACGGGAGCTGCGCGAAACTTCGGTACTATTTTGATAAAGTTGGGTTCTATCGCTTGAATTGTAATTACTACATTCATGCATTTCATAGCAACAAACCAAGTTAAATAATGCATCTCTAACCTAGTGTTTTTTCTTCTATTGCAGGTAAGCGAGTTCATCATTTATCATTTGGGAAGCAACACTGCTAGCTGTAAGTAACCCTTTTTTATAGCACTCTGTCCGTCAAAAAGAATTAAGCTTTACTGTGGTGAAAGAATTGACCAAATCACTCCGTATTTCTAATGCCTATTGGGAATAATTTTGACAACAGATGTTTTGACACGCTTTGGCTCACGGCCGGATTTCACATGCCACTTACAGGCATGTAACCATGCTGAAGTCCTCAACACTCCTCTGGTTTGTGTTGCGGAAGCCCACTTTTGTGTTTCGTATTGATAAACTGTAAACCCCAACAAGGATTGTAGCTAGAAGCATTAGTAAACAATACAACCCGTATTAACAATGTGTTGTATAAGTGAAAGGGGTGAGTCTGGCACGAACGTCCTTTAAATACGCCGACGAGTTATGTAACGATGGTCATGAATCATTACTCGTTTTTATAATCGATAATCGACTGGGCGTCGCATTGTTTGACAATTTCGTGTCACTCTACACCTCAGAAACACGGGTTGGGCGGAACACTTTGACGTGCTTTTCAGTCCGAAAGCAATAAAGCATTGTAAATTGGAGGGGAGGAAACTTCAGAGGTTCTCAAAAACATGGAAGCCTGCACTTTTAGGCATAAACAAATGGTAAAATATGCATATAAATATGCACAAACAATTTAAACCCAAATTAAAAAATCTGATGTGTTGCACTCACATGACTATCTCTACTCTTGTGCTAACCATTCTTAAAAACTCTTACTCCTATATCTTCGTGTTAGTTGAGATAAACATTTGCAGAAATTATCTTCTTGGAGATTTTGGGAATACAGTAGACTTTGACCGATAGTCAAATCTTTTAAAGCTTCCAAGTTCCGTTCTATTTGCACGATTAACATAAACAAATGAATAACGATGTTCCATTTGACATAAGTACAAGTTCTCCAAAAGTCACATAAATAACAAGGAATATCCGAAGTGCTTCTGTCTACAAAAAAATTATTTGAACACAAATTGTGTGTTTTAGCAAGATCTACATTTTTTGTATAGTAAGATTTGGTCTATCTCTTACGGGTTACTAGTTGTGCAAATGTCATCCAGAGTAAATAGGACTACATGGGCTATAGCCAGAAAATTCAAGATATACATTTCATTTGCCATAAAAAATATGTTAAGCATGTGGAATTTTAATCAAAATCGTTAAAGCTATTTTCAAGAAAATTAAAATTTTTTTAAAAGTTTTCCAGGTAAAGGGTAGTTTTGGGTGGTGCAATTTTCTTCAAAATCTTCGTGTCGCATCCTTGAAAGACATTAAACTTAAATACCTACTTTTGTTTTTAACCGACTTTCCGTTTTTGAGTTATGCTGTCCACAGACTGACACACACAGACGGACCTTTTTCTAAAAATGCTTTCTTTTTGGATTCAACTAAAATTAATGAGAAAGAGGAATATGAAGTGACCAGAACATTGGTTGAGTGGAAACTGCCAGGAAAGAAACGGACTCAAAAGTATATGCAGAAGAAAGGTTCAAAGCAGGCTAGATAATATTAAAATAAAGAACAGGAAAGCTGAAAAAAAAGGGAAGTGTGTAGAGGGCGCGTTAGCAGATTTACCTTGTACAGGAAACATTTATGTAGTACTCGCATGTATACCTAAAGGAGGGAAACAGACGACATGAAGAAAACAATGCCTTGGGAAAGAAATGGCATCTCCAGTGATTTCCACACGTTACTGCCAGTTTGCTCAGTTCTTGGACCGTGAATAGAGGGAGGTTACACCCCACAAGGGTAGGCACATGCTAGCTCTTTTGAATGACAATAAAACCTCGCCTACACCAGTATTTTGTTACCCTTGGCAAGAGTTAAACCAGGCCTCGGCTGGAAAAGCAAACAGGTGAAGTAATAGGCGTAGGGGAGGGAATTCCCTTGGAAAATAACGGTGCGTCATTGGGAAGGGTGACTTCGTTCATTAGTCACCCTTTGTCTCTCTCTCTCTGCACCTTCAGGTTTTTTACACAGACAAGTACAACGTTTGCACTGCATTCACTAAAAGAGTAAACACATTCTGCATGCTGCAATTATACTTGGTACAGATTCCGCGTAGGTTGGACTCGTGGGGTACTGAAAATAAATGGAACAAATAAAATTGAAGGAAGAAGGTCGATCATGTGTGTTTCGACAAAAATGGCATTGCTTTCTTTTCAGATTCACGGATTTGTGATCGCTGCTCCTTTATTTTTTTTTTTAATTTCTTAAAATTGATCAGAGGTTACAGACTTCATCAGCTGGCATGAATTACGTAGTATTTTGCTATTGTTGTTTCTGTTACAACTTACGTAATTTACCCCGAGGACACACGGACGTTTATTTTGCGTGCGCTTTACGCACGTAATGTGCGTATGGCCTAGCTTCAGTAGGCATCTAATGGAACAACACACATGCTCAGAGCATAATGAAGGGAACGAAATCAAAGAGCACGCAAACGTGCGTTTTAGCGAGAAGTAGAATTGTAATGCTAGAACGCACGTAATCTGCAAGCTACGTGTGCTCTGGACTGGATAGCATAACCAGAGAACAAGCGAAACACTTCACATTCAGCGCGTTTCGGTTGCGTTCTGCTTCTCCAAGAGCCTCTGCAATTGCAAAGGTAGATACAGAGCGATTAATAAGTGAGGTTGAAATTCTTCCTATGTAATGGGATACCGCTTGTGATGTATACTAGGACAAGCGCCCCTTTATATTCCAAAGAAGTTCATTAAATGAAGCTGACGCTCGAGAATAATTAAAAATGTTGTCATTTCTTCACTGAGTGGAGGATACAGTGTGTAAAAATTGCCATGCAAATGCATTTCGCTGTTGGGTTTAGCTTCACCGTCCGTCTTTTTAATACGGAAGTCTACCCAAAAATGTTGAATCACTGCTGCATCTAATTTTTTCCTACTTTCTCAAAAAGTCCGAAACGTCAAAGTATTCTAGATGCGTTACATTCTTATATGACAGCAAGTCAACAAAAGTTAGGTTTTATGAGTAGAAAGGGAATTACTTGGTTTATGAGTGATTTTGAAGGCGTATGGAGGATTTTCTCTACCAAGAACCTGGCAACACTGTTGGCTAGGCCACGGACCGCATGGTTCGCTTGCACTGCAGCGCGCGTAGTACACGCGGCCCGTGGCCTTGCCATAAAATGACCGCACTGCATGTTGTGGTTTCTGTAGGATTGATTATGTTAATTAACTGCTTTCGATCTACTGGAAGAGTAGTTTTTTCCTTGAATTTTAGAAACAAACTTTCTAGAGTTTTTCAATAAACTTCAAATGCTTGTCATGAGAATATGGTGCATAAGTAATTTTTCATACCCAATAATAGGAATTTTTCATTCAGTGGATGGTTGAATCAATATGTCCATTGCAGAGATCAAAGTGTATTTTACTGCTCCTGTAACATAATCGAATATTTTGATTTTCTGTTTGTTTAATTATAGGGATTTAAATAAGGGTAAAGTTAGCTATTCAAATTTAAGATACTGTGGGACTGAAAATGACAGTTCTATACTCTGTTCATCAAGAGATTAGAGGAGATATAAACAAAGCACCGGTTTGTATCACTCCGCGGCCACGTGCTTTCACAATGACACAACACGGTTACCTACAGCTACGCGTAGGTATAATATGCATTTTACACTACTAAAGGATACAATTACATGATCCAAATAACATGTAACACATGGAAATTAACTGCTACTTACGTCATCTCTGTCCACAATAACACTTTTTCATTTCCTGCTCACAATCTCGAAACTAATCTCCAGAAGCAGCTTGTGGAGGGAAGTTCGTTTTAAATCTGGAAGATCGGGATCAGAGTTAACTGCCAACAGCACTTTGTTTAAGGTAGTGGTTCATTGTTCAAAGAACTGGTGAACTTTTCGACGGATTGCAGATCTCACACTCACAAATTCGTCGCAAACTACATCCACCATTTATCTAGCACGTGGTCGTTTTTACCGGTATGTACAACAACTGACGATTGTTCTTTGGGTGTACTGTAAACACTTGCAACTGACACACCAGTAAACTCGGATGTTAATTTCATCACGTCTTCGATAGCAAGTTCAGGATATTTCTCGTAGAACTTGTTAAATGTTCAATATTGTTGTCTTTTCAGCACTTCGCAACGGTTTGCCGCACTTATGTTTTACAACACTCACTTGTTCCGCCATGTTACTTTCATACTGAATAATGCGCGCGCAGAATGAATTAGGCTGGTTACAAATTCACTCAGCTGCGTATTCTTACAGTTTAACTATGCTTAGTACACTTAGTTCATGCTTTAGCAAACATTAAGTGACATTTCAGACCTCAGTAACATTATTTCTTCAAGGGACTATTTACACGGCGAAAGCGTCAAGAGGGCGCGCTGTGGTCAAAACGCACGTGGCTTTGTTTACGTCTCCTCTAATCTCTAGATGAACAGAGTATAGTAGAGATTGAGAGTCTGTGCCGATAGCGTTTCTAATCGGCATTGCTGTTTTGTTTTTTCTCCTTACAGTCACATTATTTGCTGTTTTGTTTTTTCTTCTTACAGTCACATTATTGCTGTTGTGTTACACTAGGAAGGAGATAAAATCCTTTGCAACCCTGTTATCTTAATCGTGTTTCTTTCCCAGGCAGGAAATAAACACCCTTACAGCACCCACAAAAAGGATATCGCATTTCCGTTGATGCACACTGCCTGGTTTACCATTACATCTTTCTCACTCGCTTGTTTTATTGCATCGGTTTCCGTTCTCTGTTGGTTCCAAAGTAGGTTAAGGTCGCCCTTTCCCAATATACACGAGAAACATATGGTATGTTTGACCTGTATTTCTCAAATGGTTTAACTTGTATGCGCATGTGCCCCGCCCCTAAAAGATTTGGGATATTTATTATGACATGATCCATATTTCACCCAAAGAACAAACAAAGTCCAAGAATCTAATTTTATAAACTGAGTCATCTATGTGCACGCTCTCGGTGGATGTCAGCCTATGGCTTTCAGTTTTCTTCAAAATAGCTGCTCAGGCCTTTGCTTTCTTGCGGATTTTAACTAAGAGGAATCAACAGAAGAATCTGATGTGCTAATTCATATTACACTCCACCCACTACCGTTTATTTTTATATACATATGTAGCTTCTACAAATAATTTTTACGCTAGCTTATTTTTCTGTCTGCTTCATCTTGATCGAGATAAACATTTGCAGAAATAGCTTCATTACCCATTTTGTTGTACAACAGGAATAGAAGCAACAGTGAACAGTCAGGTGTCAAACAGCAGCTCACTGTGGCTTTGAAATTGTGTACTCTTTATACTCGACCATGTTATTTTGTAGCGCTTATACGCCAATGTATATCCACATCTTCATAATGACACTGCTAGTCCACCACTAAAAGGTGCACCAGTTCATAATGACGCTGCCAATTGACCAATCAAAGGTGCACCTGTTCACGACACTGCTAGCAATCGTAAGATCCGCATGTAGCGATCAATGCTTCGGCGTCTGCGCACATTCCCACTCAGCTGTTTTCACTTGTTTTAATTCTGGCTTTTGCCACCCTGTTTTGTACATGTATATGTATTTCCTTTTTAAGTAATTTTATTTTTTATTGAAGTTTATATCTATCTTTTGCCATGAATTGTTTTAAAGGGCGCTGATGACCATGTAGTTGAGTGCCCTTAAACCTTCACCTCTCTTTCCCACGCAGCTGAAAACGTATAGATATGTATTATCCACTTGTTGCACGAATTACTTTTACCGACGACATTGTAGAAAGAGGAGA
Organism: Tenodera sinensis; assembly: GCA_030765045.1. Taxonomy (NCBI): domain Eukaryota; kingdom Metazoa; phylum Arthropoda; class Insecta; order Mantodea; family Mantidae; genus Tenodera; species Tenodera sinensis. The sequence continues at coordinate 37,728,552 of CM060970.1, forward strand.
AGACGGAGAGGTAGCCAGGGCAACATAACCTCCCCCAAGTAAGTAATGAGAGGTAGCGCTCCAAAGGAAAGACACCAATCAAGGTAATGGAGCAGAAGATGATGCATCACACCTCGCTTGTCTGCTCACCGCGGTAGACATAATACACAGTGCTTGAGCTAACACTCGGTGCAACTGCTAGGGAAAGGAAATAAGATTTTAGGACACTGCTTTTAGCTTCGGCCACCGTGGTGTATAGGCGTAACATTCCTGAGTGGTTTTATTCGTAATTTTCGTCTTTTCAGGTAAATGTTTGTTGAAATCTGTGGATAGATCATTTTACTCAATAACGTGTTTTATTAAAAATACAACAAACATAGTAATTTTGTAACTAAGAGGCAGAAGATTGTGCGAGTGTTGCTCCTCGCGTATATACAAACCTGCAGGCGCCTGCTGACGGACTGTATACACGACGGCTGCGCGGTACCGGTTATGTCATTCATTCTCCGTGGCCAACCAACTGCATCGCATGTGACCTAGAGGTCTGCGCGGGCTTGGGCTAAGCTCTCGGGTCTAATTTGAAAAATGTTTGTCGGGCCGGACTGGCGCTTGAAAATTTAGAGCTACAAATTAATTTATCATTTGTGGTCACCAAAGTCGATATTCCGAGAATAGCACAATTATCGCAGCCTTTCTTTACTGAGAATTCTATATGTGTATTTTGCTGAAACGTTTATAATAATAATAATAATAATAATAATAATAATAATAATAATAATAATAATAATAATAATAATAATAATTTCCCTAGGGTGTCTTCCCCTTATTCAGAGGTTACCCTCATCGCCCGGCCGCTGCGTCCTCCAGCCCCAGCCAAGGCCACGGAGGAGTGCAGGTTGGGGGTGGCGGGGGTCAGCACGCCGACTCCCCCGACCGTAAGGCGACTACTTTGACCTTTTAGGGACGCTACCTTTCTATCAGGATAGCTCCTCAATTGGCCCCCCAGGGACCTAACGAGGCTGAGTGCACCCCGTACCAGACCTCCCAGCGGGGGAAAAATCCCATGCCGGTACCGGGGATCGAACCCGGGTCCTCCGCGCCACAGGCAGGCGCGCTACCACTGCGCTACGGAGGCGGTAATAATAATAATAATAATAATAATAATAATAATAATAATAATAATAATAATAATAATAATAATAATAAGCTGCAAAATAATCGGGCCGGGGCCGGGTGGTACACAATATTTCGGGCTCGGTTGAGGCGGGGCCGAACCGAACCTAACCTAACCTAGGAATTTTGGCCCATGCAGACCTCTAATGTGACCACATGCAAACTTTCTTTCATTAGGGTTATTAGAAGACTTTGGCATCCAAAATCTTTCGTGCATACCATATCTGCAGAAGTATAAATGTTATTAAAGAGATTTTAACTTTTTCATCTCTCTCTCTCTACTGATACCGAAATTGACTTGTAGGATTAATAATTTTACACAGAAGCGAGAGGGAGATATATGAATAATTATTGCAATAAACAATTTTCATATATTAAAATGAATGCATAATGTAAAAATCACGAGTTACAACTCTGCTAGTGGACAAGAGGCCATTAGCCAGGCAAGTTATGTGTTGAAGCAAAGCAATTAGAAGTCGGATAGCTAAGGCAATTAGGTGTTCCGGGAACTGTCCTCAAGAAACATATTAGCTCAAGGTGATTAGAACTCGGTACGTTCAGAAATCAGAGACTTGCATGAAAAGTGCGTGTATATCAGTTTTCAAAACTTAGAGAGCGAAAGAATTCTTAGAAGTTTTGCAAGTAAATTGTTTTGGTGGGGTAGTCATGAAGTACGCGAAACTTGAGTTTACAAAACGAGCTTTGTATCTACGCATTGCCAAAATCTGCCTTAGTGTTTTTCTCTGATTGATTATCGGAAGTCCGTAGTGTCTATAGACCGCACTTGGGTTATCAAGTAGCCGCAAGGGGATTCACCGTTTGGCATTACAGCGACTTACGGCAGCTTAAGCTTGTCATGACCTTCATTGACATAAAATGTACCCGGCTTTTGTTTCTACACGAATTCTCTGTGTGTATAGCAACTGTTTTGTACTTCATGCCATTCTCAACGAAGGGTTTGTAAATCGTTTGTAGTCTCTTTCTCACTCTATCACATTTTCTGTTTATATTAGTATAAATGAGCGCGTGGTTTCCCACACAAAAGTTCAAAAATTAATTTGCAATCGTACATCCTACCACGTACCCACACTAAATGAATCTGAAATATTCATCAATATTTTGTTATTGTTATACTTGTCTTATATAAACAGTCTTCGAGGTGAAAAGCAGATAAAATTTAATTTAAAAAAAACAACCGGACCTTATTCCAATATCACTCGGAAACATTGTTTATTTTTTTCCCTCCTCTTTTGCAAGCCATTCTCTCTTTGTATTTGAAGCCTTACGCCCTAACTTTTGATATTCAGATTTCACCGGCAACAAATGTTTAGAAACCACTGATACCAAAGTTTCCTGTTTAGAAAATAATCTGTGTAGGGGTGGGGGAATAGCAAAATCCAGAAACGAGCAAATGCCAGATTTCATGGTGAAGTCGGGGAACTTCTAAGGAGGGGGTATGTTTTCTTTCCAGTTTCCACTCCTCAGTGTGTTACCTTGTTCTCGTAAATAGAGTCCCGAACAATAGCCACCAAAAATATTAAAATAGGCAGGCAAATAGACATAAGTTCAAAAATAATTAGGCACAATAATTTATCACTTACGACATTTTAATATGATAGAACAGTGTATAGATATGAATATCCTATATACTATATATTAAATTTACTGTGGCTGACACAAAATTTGACGGCGGGTGGCTCAACGCAACATCCAATCAGAGGCTTACATGGTGTGAAACAGGTAACACTTGTAGCTTAGTGAGTCATCAGAAGTAATCATACTTCTCTTTAATGCCCACGTATCATTAGTTTATTAATAACTATGTCCGGCATGAATACCAGTGGCGTAGCGTGGCTATCAGACTCAGGTATGTAACCCAACGAATATTGTAAAATTCGTTATAATATGACCCAATTTAAACAGAATTTACTTTGATTTTCGTTTCAACAACGGCACGAAAAGGTAGTTTTGTTTACTGTTCTGGCTCGGATGTGATTGCCTCCGTCACATACCTTCATCCCATAATCCGCGCATATCTTAACCTACAATTTGCTTTAATAGTAAGTAACCACGTGTCCAAATCATGCCCAAATGTCCACAATTGAAGAGCACATATACAAAAAGCAAAACAACTCGCGAATTAATCCCTATTCACGACTTTAAATGCAATAATATGAGTTTAATTCTTAACATGATATGTGTACATACCTTACGATTATGTACAACAATGTTATAATGAGCACCAATTTGGCAATCAGTTTGAGGAAAATTACAGGGTATGTAGTACATTTTTCACATCCATTGACGCTACGCCCCTGATGAATACTGTTCAGTCATTGAGAAGTAAAGAGAGGGAAAGAAGGGGAAGCTACGAAAGATCGTGTTAAGTAATCGTGATACCCTTGTATTTTATTATGTTTGTGTATTCATACTTTAGCCGCCACTGCTGGACAGTGAGAGCATTTTGCAAGGTGGATATACGATACATGCTTATTTCACTGAAAGACGCAATTAAACACCAGTAAGTTCAGCCAGGCTTTCATTTAGTGATCACTCTGGCATTATCAAGATACGGGTAACACAGTTCTTGCATGTCGGAACCTGGCCCAGTCCTACCTCGGGTGAAGGGGAGGAACCAAGTAATAAGACGCCGCGAATGCGTGGCAATTACTAATTTAATGTCCACCTGTATTGACGATTTGCGTGCTGCTTTTCAGAAGTAATATGTTGTCACGAAAGCAATATTCCACATGAGGCTCAATAAGCTCTGTGTTGGCATTACTGCCCTAGTGCATTATTGTAATAATGGCGATTTCTTTTAGATTCCCTTCTGTGACAGGTTTAAGAATAAGTTCAAGGTATACAAATTGTGTTGCAAGCTTAATGGAGCGCTGGATTAAAAAATGCACGCGAGGAAACTATCATTGCTTTCCTGCCTGACCTTTATTCATGAAGCAGTGTTTACCCAAGCAAGCGAACCCTATTGTTAGTACTTTCTGTACCACGTACACCCAAAAATACGATACGGACATTTCACCGGAAATAGACGTTTTGAGGTCCCCTGAGTTAATAAAATACAAATAAGTCCTTGCGTGTGTATGCCTGTGAACAACGTAACTGAAAAGCGATACAGGGTAGTTCCCAAATACCGACAGCGGTAACCGCTTTTTATATTTTTATTTTGTTGAACGACACTGTCAATTGGCAGGATCACATCAATGTCGCCGGTGTGCCGGAATTTTGTCCCTCAGGAGTTCTTTTACGTGCCAGTGAATCTACTGACATGGGGCTGTCGTTTTCAAGCACACTTAAAAACCATCGGTCTGAGCTGGATTTGAACCCGCGAACTTGGGATCAGTAGGCCAGCGTCTAACCAACTGAGCCACCCATACCCACCGACAATGGTAACGATAACCAGAACGATCAAGAAATGCATGTATTCAAATGGGTGTGTTCACAACCGACTCGAAAGAAGACTTGCCCAAGTTTTAACTTATTCGTTGCCGTTACCGGGCACTGCTGTTAGATTCATATTGTGCGTGTTAGACTTTTCGCTGTAGAAATTAATCGAGGCAGCCGCGCTATGAAACAACCGCTAGAGCCCTGTAGTCGCAAGGTAGAAAAAGTATCATTGACCAGTTAGAAATAAATGAATTTCCAATGCGCAATATCCTCTCCATTTTCTGGTATCGTGTTATTGTTTCCGGGGCTGTTGTCAACCAATTATTTATTTATTTTTTTATTTTTTTTATTTATTTTTGTAGAGTGAACCATTTCGGAGATATTCCTTGTTATTTGTGTCAGTTTCGGAAAACTTAAAACTTCCGTGAAATGGAACATCGTTGTTCATTTTTTATATGTTAAGCGTGCAAAGAGAACGGGATCTCAAAGCTTTAAAAGATTTGACTATCGCACAAAGTCTACTGTATTCTAATATTCCCCTAGCACCTACAAGGAAATAAGCAATAAGGTAATTTGTACAAATGTTTATCTCAACTAACACGAAGAAGATATAGGAATAACAGTTTCTAAGAATGGTTAGTACAAGTGTAGAGAAAGTCACGTGAGTGCAACACATCAGATTTTTCTGTTGCGCGGTGTACAATTTCTCGGAGAGTTCTTTTTAATTACGTTCTAAAGAAAACTGGCATTGAAAATTTCTCAGAACCTTTGCGTGTTAGTATTAAAAGCACGTTAAATTTGTTCTGTTTGAATGTTAAGGTCCACTGGTGAAAGGCAGCAGTGCTTCAGGTTTTTGGAAATGAATTGCTTGACCAAGAACTAGTGTTTCGTGATAACTATAACTTAATCGTGAACAGGACCAGTGCATCACAAGATTTCAGCTTTCACATACGAACTAAACGTAGGTCAACTGCAGAATTCGAGCAGAATAGCATTAGAAACAAAAAAATCTGATGTGTTGCACTCACATGACTTTCTCTACTCTTGAACTAACCATTCTTACAAACTCTTATTCCTATATCTTCTTTCTTGTTAGTTGAGATAAACATTTGTACAAATTATCTTATTGCTTATTTCCTTGTAGGTGCAAGGGGAATGTTAGAATACAGTAGGCTTTGTGCGATAGTCAAATGTTTGAGATTCTGTTGTCTTTGCACACTTAACATATAAAAAAATTTCACGAAAGTTCTAAGTTTTCCGAAACTCACACACATAACAAGGAATATCTCCGAAATGGTTCACCCTACAAGAAAATTTATTGAGACATAAATTGTGTATTTTAGCAAGATGTACATTTTTGTATAGTATGATTTGGTCTATCTCTAACGGTTTACCAGTTATGCAAAATTCATCCAGAGTAAATACGACTACAGGGGCAATAGCCAGAAAATTCAAGATATGCATTTCATTTGTCATAAAAATATCTCAAACATATGGCATTTTAATCAAAATCGTTAGAGCCATTTTCAAGAAAATCAAAATTTTCGAAAAATCTTCATGTAAAGGGTAGTTTAGGGTGGGTTATTTTCTTCAAAATCTTCGTGTCACATCCTTGAAAGACATTAAACTTAAATACCAACTTTGGTTTTTAACCGACTTTTCGTTTTTGAGTTATGCTGTCCACAGACTGACACACACACGGACCTTTTTCTAAAAATGCTTTTTTTTTTTGGATTCAGGGGGCCTCAAAACATGCATTTCCGGTGAAATCTCGACATCGAATTTTTGGGTGGAATACAATACTTCCCCTACTTACCAGTAGAGAAAGTAAAAAAGAGAAGTACAACTGTTATTTAAATTTAAAAGCCCAACGAAAATTTTAAGTGAGGCTGTGATGGCAACAGGAACTGTTGGAAGACATTTACAGTTAAAATGATAAATGCTTATCTGTTGTATGTCTTGTTCTTTAATTATTTTCTAATTTTAAGCTGATTATATGGCGCAATCCCAGGACATTATCTAAAAGATGTAGCCGACGCATTAAATTTAAATGAAAAAACAAACTCCAGAAGTAATCAAAACAACACAAAATTGAACAACAAATACTGGAGTTTAAACCGACGTCTATTACGGTTAATAGAATAAATGTTACTGTACATCACAGTTTGGTCATGACCATGGTTGATCGAACAGTGTGCCATGCCCGGCTTAGAAGTATTTCATTTGTGGAGGGTACCCAAAATATAAGAGCGCAACGAGGAGTGATTCAGGATCATCTACTTACAGGTTTCAGCTTTCCATCCTCCACACCTAGATTATACCGCTCGCAAAAGTTAAAGGCATGTGAACGCTGGCCAATGCTCAAGCAGAGCGCTGTTGCCAAGCGTAGTGCGTGTACCGGCAGAGAGTCTGTACATAAGGTTGTGTGAAATGCATGTACCACATTCGGCACCGCTGGTAGGAGGGGCAAGCGTAGGATTCGCTGGAGTCCGCAGTACGCCGCGCCTCCATATGCCTTTAACTTTTGCGAAGATTATAGGTGTTTTGAATGTTCTAGTTACATAGAGTTTGGTAGTTGTCCTGCTTATCAATAGAGAATAAAGTGTAAGAGAAAATGATTCAATATCGATAGTTGTTTTCCTGGTTTCCTAATGGTTACCGTTTGTCAATAGAGAATAAAGTATAAGGGAAAATGATTCAATATCGATAGTTAGTTTTCCTGGTTTCCTAATGGTTACCGTTTGTCAATAGAGAATAAAGTATAAGGGAAAATGATTCAATATCGATAGTTGTTTTCCTGGTTTCCTAATGGTTACCGTTTGTCAATAGAGAATAAATTATAAGGGACAATGATGCAATATAGATAGGCGAGTTGTTTTCCTGGTTTCCCAATAGTTACATATTAGCAATCACTTTGTCACAGTATATCAGATATGAGAGTGAATGTTTGTGTGTGTGTGTGTGTGTGTGTGTGTGTGTGTGTGTGTGAGAGAGAGAGAGAGAGAGAGAGAGAGAGAGCGCATTTGGTTATCTTTGCCTTTAGGCGAATAACATAAAATTAGAGCTTTCCAACATTTCGTTATTAATCATTTGTAAACAGAGTGTAAATGATTATAAACTTGTAACATTACGAAGTTAAGTTCTTTACCTGATTACCCTCTCCTTATGTAGGACCTACAAGCCAGTGCCTAGGGTCAGACGCCTGTCGGGGAGCACAGGAACCTATGGACCGGACAGTGAAGACCTGGAAGCGGGTGGTCAGCCCAGCACCAGGTTTGATAGTGAGCAAGAGGATGATATGAAATGCAGGCGAAATGGATGATTGGTAAGGTGATAATGGAGCAATTGGTGGAATAAGTGGCGGAGGAAACCGGAGAACCCGGAGAAAACCGGCTCTGACGCCGCTTCGTCCACCACCAATACCACATGCGGGTCCCTGGGATCGAACCCGGGCCGAATGCTCTAACCGCTCGGCCACGACACCGCCCAAGTTAAATTCCTATTCCTAATTTGCTAGAGCAGTTATCAAAAAGGTCCCTGTCTCTCTCCCCTTCCTTTCATCTCTATCCCTCTCATCTCTCCCCCTCCCCTTTTCATCTCTCCCTCTCCCCCTCCCCCTCTTCATCTCTCCCCCTCCCCCCTCTTCATCTCTCTCCTGCTCTCTTTCGTGGCGGTGGCGGTCGTGGTCATGGTCGTTCAAATGAAGGCTAGCTTTGTCTACTAAACTGTGGTTTGAAACGTTTACAGTAATAAACATAGGGTGATGTGGACGGAAAGAGAAATAAAGCTCAGATAACAGAAAATATACATAATAGTATAATGTAAGTGACCATTTAATGTTATTTTGAGAGCAAGAGTTGACATATGATTTGGGATTTTTGGCCGCTCATATAGTGAAATCGCAGCATCTTAGAGCAATGCTGCCCTCAAGCACACGCCGACGGCCGCTGCACGCTGTCGTGTGCGAGGCAGTTCAGTCTTGCCATTTACATCGCCGAAAATTATTTTTTTTACAATACGATTAAATCTACCGAAACGAAACTTAGTATTTCATTGCACATGAGGTTGCGGACTACTTGCTATATAAGAGCATAACATCTTCGACAAAATGTGAACTAGATGGAAGTTTCCAGCCTTGTGTGAAGCCTTTAGTGAATCGAGAAGAAAACCTAAAATGTGGATGAAGTGACTGTCTCTTGAAAGTTGACAAAGGGCAGTACGGGTCGAGGCTAAGAAAACCTTTGGCAGTGCGTCAAACTCGACAGAGGATTGAGTTTGTCGCACTGGCCAAAGATAAACATGGTAGCAAGAAAACTGGCGTAAATTATGCACGCGTATAAAAGTTTTACTGTTGTGGCAAGGTGAAACTCCTTGCCATGTTATTGGCCAGCGGCGTGGGGAGGTATTATTAATGAGGTTTAGTGACACTAACATGTTCCCTTCGGTATTACTGATGTATGCGGTACGTTCACAGTGGCTTTTTACGTGAATGTACCGTAACAGACCACAAATCTGATGTGTTGCATTCACATTACTTTCTGTACTCTTGTACAAACTATTCTATCTCTTTAATGCTAACCGAGATAAACATTTGCAGAAATTCTCTTGTTGCCTATTTCCTTGCTGGCACAGGAAAAATACAGTAGCTTCAAATCTTTTAAGAGCTGGTCGCTATGTGATGGCTTTGAAATTCCGTTCTCTTTACGCGGTCAATAGACAAACGAATAACGACTTCTGTTTGAGGAAAGAGTAATTATTTGAAAATTCAAACAAATAGCAAGGAAATAGGTCCACAAAGGAAATTAGACTAAATTGTGTGCTTTAAGGAGACCTACATTTGTTTGTATTAAAATGTCTCTTACGGTTTACCATTTGCTCAAATGTCATCCTGAATGAAGAGCAGTTCAGAGGCTATTCACAGAACACTCCAGATAACTCATGAAATTATCTTAGGAATGTTTATTTTTATTTTTTATTTTTAAAAGCAGCGGAATAAGGAAGAAATTAAATGTAAATAATATTACATATAAAATTAAAGACTACCAAACGAACTGGCAGGATCATATAGAAAGAATGTCGTGACGTGAAGATTTTAGAAAATGTTAGGATGCAATTAGCCTCGGAACGGGACAACATTGCCCCATCGTTGAGAGGAAGAAGAAGAAAAAAAACATGGTATTTTAATCAAAATTACTAAAGCAGCAAAATTTTCCAATTTTTTCCATGTAAAAGCTAGTGTGGGACGGGGCTAGAACCCGCGACACTGCGCGGCAGAGCGCCGAAGACACCCTCTATCGACCACGGCAATGAGGGCCGATCATTTGTTGCATTTGTATGTTCAGGTCGTGTCGCAGTTGTCGCGCGACACAAATCGGTTGCTTAAATGGGACCTTATTACGTCATTGCTATTATTGACACGTGTAACATACCTTTTTGTGGTGTTCAACGCTCGATTTTACTACATACGGCACCGCAGGCGGTGACACTGATTCATGGAATGAAAATGGAGCACCGGTGGAATGAGATGGCGGGGGAAACCGGAAAACCCGGAGGAAACCCGCCCCTGCACCGCCTTGTTCAGCACAAATCCCACATGCGGTCGCCTGGGGTTGAACCCGGGCTGCTTTGGTGAGAGGTGAATGGTCTAACCACTCGGCCACGGCGCGGCTATTTGAACACAGTAACAGTCTGTAATGCTAGAGTTGCATAAATAATGCAAAGTGAACCTAAGTTCACAGCGGCGAGATAATCCAGAGAAGTTATATCGATGTCAAACGACCTATCGATCCGGCTACAATCTGAAAATATTGGACAACTGCATATTATAGCTTGGCAGTTATGATTATCAAATTTTAAGCTGCTATTAAGACGCAAAGTGGTGCATTTGATTCAAAGTTACAGTTAACCTGTTTCCTAAAAGTCATATATCACTTGCGTGCAATTTATGTGCACTTTATCTTCCATTTTCCTGTTGACCTTCGGTGTTGTTTTCTGATACATTTATTCTGTCTGTTTTTGTAGATGTCAGATGAAGTTGTTTACTTAGAGGACACGATTTCGCTCCATAAAACAAAAAAGCAAAGCTTCCGCGTGACCAAATGACAGTCTGGGATTTAGTTTGGTGCGACTGACCTGTACAACCACATGCAATGTGAGTCCTTGGGGGCAGATTGGACCGAGTGATAGAAATCGGCGACCTATCGCCTTTACGCTTGATTGATCTGAATAATTCAACGTTACGTGAAGACGCGACAAGGTTATATCGCTCTCTACTATCGGGCGAAGACGACATGCTCCGAATTAATGTTGCTATTGGTGTGTGCTTTGTTCTCTGGTAATGAAGACAGGCTAAATTGAATTACATATTCTATGGCAGGTACAAAATTTAACGACGGTTGATAGCTGACCACTACTATTGTCTTTCCTGTTGTATACAACACCGCAAGGCTTGGCGAGGCTTTGATTGGATTTTGTGTTGACCAGTTCCTCCTGCCATACGCCATTAACTTTTGTATCGTCATAAATAAAGCCTGATTATGCGGGAGGTTATGGCTTCAATCTCCATCTCGGCGTCAGTACCGTGGCTCAGTTTGTCACACAAACACACACACACACACACACACACACACACACACACACACACACACACACACACACACACACACACACACACACACTCACTCACTCACTCACTCACTCACTCACTCACTCACACACACCTTTTTTCTAAAAAGGGTTGTTTTTATTCAGGGAGCCTCAAAACGTGTATTCCTCGGTATCGAAATGTTGGCTGAAATGGAATACTTCCTGTGTTTACTATATTTACGATAGGATTTAAACAACATGAGATTTCTGACATTTCTTTGTGAGGTTTCAATCACCATACTCCTTTTCCTTCGTCTACAAGCTGAACTTCGAGGGGTAACACGTTGCCATGTAGTTTACTACCTTCATTTGTATTCCCTTTATTTTCGCAATTTATTATTTGTCGCCGAGTGGTATTGTGTTTGAAGAAAATTGCAGTGTATAACTAATAAATATTTAACGTTCGAAAGGCTGAGTAGTGTCTTGTTAAAGCCAAGTATTGCAGCAATTCTATTGTCTTAATGTCTCAAACATCGCGTCGAAGATGATCTGTAATGCATGCGTTACAATAAAAATTGCACCATTACCCAAGTGGAGCAGTAAGTGGAAACAAAAGAGCAAGTGACGTCAGACAATTGGGCGGCTATGGTATCACAGAATAATACCGAAGAATAATTGGATAAAAAAGAATTTTACACTAGTGCATGGATAACATAATCGTCTGCATCAGTGGCTCGTCTTTTTTTCCTTTACTGTGAGCAAATAAAGGTTCTGGCCTCTTGGGACCGGCTCATTATCACCATCAACGTAACTCACCCGTAAAGAGGGTCTGAGAGGAACTAGAAGGTACACAAGGAATTAAAGATTCGCTTTTAGATATTGAAAGAGAGATGCCCGGAGAGAGGACCTGAGAGGAACACGACACCCGGGGGGGGGGGGGGGGAAGGATTGCGGATCGAAGTTTATCCAGGGCCAAGATACCCACAACAGCTTTTAGTTGAGAAATCCACACGTTCCAATGGACAAAAGAATTAAATCACTTAAAAATATTGAAAGACAAAGATGCCCGGAGAGAAGACCTTAGAGGAACACCAGATCTGGGGAAGAATCGTGGACGGAGTTCAACCAGGGCCAGGAAATCAAGAATAGCTGATTGTGTAGTTAAAACAATTTAACGTAATACTGTTCCAAAAGGCTGATTTGAAAGAAAAAAAAAAAAAAAAAAAAAAAAAAAAAAAAAAAAAAAAAAGGAAAATATTTTGATTTGAAAAAGTTTAAAAATATTTCAAATTAGCATTTCATATCATCCTCTTCCTCACTAACATACCTGATGCTGGGCTGACCACTCGCTTCCAGGTCTTCACTCTGTTCGGTCCCTAGGTTCCTGTGCTCCCCGATAGGCGTCTGACCCTAGGCACTGGCTTGTAAGTACTACATAAGGGGAGGGTCATCAGGTAAAGAGGAAGAAGATTTCAAATTAAACAATTTTGAAAAAGGAAGATGAATTGAAAAATTTAGACAAAAATATTAAAAATAAAATATAGTTAAATTATAGGACGCTTTAATGACAAACTGAACTAATCTGGTGTGGGGTAGGCTTGACCTCGAGCGTCTTTGTTTGCTCACCGGCCTAGTATGTGGTGTAAAGTAGCTTAGTCCCGACCGTCCTTTGTTGTGCGCCGCACTCGTAATATTTTAAATGCAAAATGTTAGAAATAAAGCCTTAAGCTTCTTTGTGCGCGGAATAAGCTGCAATTTAGTTTGTGATCCTATTTCTAACCTAATCGGATTTATGAAAATCTATATTAGTTTGCTATTCGGCGCGCTGTCTAAACAACTGACTACGCGAAGAATTCGAACGTTGATTCCAGGACATTATACCACTTGAGAAACAATTTAAGTTATTTGCAACACCATTTTCAGTGGATATCCTCGATAATCCTGTTGAACTGCAGTTGGAAGTAATAATTTGAAAAATGATATTGATAAATATCAATAGAAAAAGTATAAACCATTTCTACACCTCTGTAAAACGCGAAAGATTTCCTAGACTCCACAATCTAACAGAAGAATGTCGGATGGCTAAGAAAGAGTAGTTTTCACAGACTTTTATTTGGAAAATATTTTGTTTATTTGTATTGTTTACTTCATTGAATTACATAGTACCAACAAGAAGAAAGTTCTATGTCATATTACATTATTTGTTTAGTTTATTAATTTTCTCCGAGTGTTTTTATTTCGTTAATTGAATTTCCTGTCAATAAGATTTTATTTTGTATTATATTAGTTATCAGTAGGTATTAAAGTGTATAAAATACTGCTATCATTATTATGTCATTGACAGTGAGAGTGAAGTTAATTTACACAATCGTAGTTCCGCCACTGTAGCACCTCCGTTTCTTGCCCGCAAGCGGACGGTCAGGGCTTGAGGGCTTTTACTTCCGCCCGAGCGTGCGGCCTGTTGGGGACGCCTGCTCTAATACACAGTAGCGCTCTTCGAGTGAACTGTCAGGAGTTTCATGTTGTTTAAATGGCATTGTAAGTAGGAGAGAAAGTAAACAAACAAGCTGTATTGGTTAACTGCCCTTATATTGTGAAAGTATTGTTTTTGGTGATTAACCTTTTTACATTCTGCTGCTTAGGCCTTAGGTTATTAAAATTGAAGTCCTGCAAAACATTTACATTTTTTTAAAAATGTGTACTTTTGTTCAAACAGTAGCACTGATAATGACTAATCACAAAAATTGGACTGATGGATACAACTATGAGCTGTTTTTATAGTCAGGAGGCTCCATTCTGTGAATGTAGATACTGTGCTGGAAGACACGCCTACTGCTGTGTTTGTTGTTCACATGACAATAACCTGTTGAACGAGCGTCAGTTCGCTGTCAGAATAGATTACATGCCTGGAAGCAACTCTGTGGTATCAAGTAACATGCAAATAATTCTCATGCACAATGGAAGAGTGCTGATTCCGCCCTTTCACTACGAACTCTTAATATATTCGGCTGGCCCCGTACCTCACCTGCCTCTACTGCAAGGGGTCCCGGGTTCGATTCACGGTTGGGAGGTAGGAATGTTTATCTAGCCAAAATTATTTTTTATCCTCCCCAGAGTCCAGAAGTGTGTGTGTGTGTGTGTGTGTGTGTGTGTGTGTGTGTGTGTGTGTGTGTGTGTGTGTGTGTGTGTGTGTGTGTGTGTGTGTGTGTGTGTGTGTGTCTGTAAAGCTTATAACTCAAAAAACGAAACGTCGGTATAAAGAAAATTTCACAACTTCTATTTGAGAGAACTGAAATTTTTATCACAGCATGGCAATGTGATACAATGTTAAAACCGTTACATACAACAGTTTACATTTTAAAAATGACCACGTGTCAATTTCTTACATTTCCTACTAAGGATTTTGTCTTTCCTTTAACAAACCATCATAAAAACCCAAATTGAACCCTTTTAAAATACAAAAGAAGTCATAAAAAAATAAATAAATAAAAGTTCAGGCTATGAAAACATTTAGTTAAAATCAACGTAATTCTAAAACTAAATTAAAGCCCTAGCGCAACAGCCCATGAAGGGCCAAGGCTTGCCGCTACGTCCCCCACCTCTGTCCACTACAGGCATCATTGGTGGGGTGCAGTCCTGGAGGGTGGGACATGGTCAGCGCCCCGAGCCCTCCCGGCCAGTTATACGGCCTTCTCGACCTGGGACCGCTACTTTCTCCATCAAGTAGCTCCTCAATTGGTCCCCTAATTGGACTTTACGAGGCTGAGTGCACCCGTTCCAGACCTCACAGAGGGGATAAAATCCCCATGCTGGTAGCGGGGATCGAGCCCGGGTCCGCGCCAGAGGCAAGCGCGCTACCAATTGCGCTACGGAGGCGGTCCAACATAATTCTAACATTTCAAAAGTGCCTGAGTCTCTGAAGTGAGAATTAGAAGTTAATGGGTCAAAGATTCTCACAAACTCGTATTCCTATCTCTTGTTCGTGTTAGTCTAGATAAACATTTGCAGGAATTATCTTATTAAAAAAGTTATCCCCTTGTAGGTGCAAGGGAAATATGGAAATACAGTAGGCTTTGAGCGACAGTCAAATCTTTTAAAGCTTTCAAATTCCTTTCTCTTTGGATGGTTAACATATACAAAATGAATAACGATGTTTCATTTGACAAAGTGTAAATTCTCCAAAACTCACACAAATAACAAGGTTCACTCTACAAAAAATTTGTTTGGACATAAATTGTGTTTGTTTTATCATTCGTATATACATTGCCTTATCTTTGATCCTAAACTTTCCATCCCATCCCCCCTTTTAACCCTGATAAGTAAACTAAACCACTTGTTCTTCCTCCTTACATGGCGCGGGGTAGCAGTTTCACCTGTTTTATTTGGTTTCCTATACATTAGCACATTTCATTTAATAAAAGATATGTACCGAGAAAAAAGGTTTTTAGAAGAGTATTTAAAGTTAAAATGAGCATTACTACACTGTTCCGGAGTGTTTCAAAGGCTACACAAAGTGATATATTGCTAGTTAGCTTCCAAGACCCTATACGAAAATTTTCAAGAAAATTCCCGCATTCCAAAATAACATCTCCCTGGAAAATGTTTTGAAAAATTTTGATTTTCTCAAAACTACCTGGAACGATTTTGGTTAAATTGCTATATGTTTAATGTACTTTCTTGACAAATGATATGTAAATCTTGAATTTTCTGGGAATAGCCTCTTAAGTCCTCTTTATTCGGGACGAATTATGCATAACATTTTGCATAACTGGTAAACGGTAACAGACAATCTTCCCACATAAAAAATGTAGTCTAGTTAAAGCTCACAATTTATGTCAAATACATTTTTTCGGCTATTTCCAAGATATTCCTGATTTTTTGTTTGAATTTTGCATTACCTTTCTCAATTGGAAAGTCCTTATTTCTTTTTTTCCCTTTTCTGTTCATGCAAAGCAAAATGAATATCAAGGCCATTACATTAGCGATCAGCTCTTTTATTTGACAATCGCTTAAGCTATTACTCCAATTGCACCTACAAGGACACGTGTCCTAAAAGCATTTCTACAAATTATTAATCTCGATTAACGTCACGGTAGATTGAAGAATAAGCTTTTATTAAAGGGCCGTTTGTTGGAAAATATAGTTTTGTTTATGGACGCTCTGTAACTGCCATGGTTTTCAGTCGCGGTCTGTATTGAGTGAAAGATCGCTTAGTTTTGCTCAGTGGCCTCTATCAGGTTTAAGGTACAGTAAATCTACGACACGGGACCAGCGGCTTTACTTCCCTTCCGAAGGAAGCCATGTTACGGATTTTGACGTCCGAAAAATCAACGTGTTGGAAACCGCGACCTCGGAGACTACAGGCTAGCACAGCGATATCCAACGTTTGCGAAAGAGGGGAGTTTGGATTTACCTCCTTCCACACTGCCACTCTTCATGTATATTGCGTTTGATTTACGAAAGCACTTTCCAACCTGATGCGATAAACATCTGTTTTCAATAGTGACTTCTTTGGTACTGCTTACGTTTAAGAAATCTATTAACATTTGGCGACAAAGTCCAAGTGCACAGCCTTAGAAGATACACTAAGTGATCGTCGCGTAACATATTGCGATACAGACTTTTAATATAACTTAATTTAGAGAAATTCTGTTCGCAAATATATGCACTCATTCTTATACACACTATTCTTGCAAATGTTTATTTCTCTATCTACTACATTTTAATCAACATAATCAGTTTCAAAAATTATCTTACTGCTAATTTTATTGTGGGTGTAAGGGGAATAATGGAATACAGCAGGCTTTAAGCGATAGTTAAATGTTTTAAGAGCTGGTTGCTATGTGATGCCTTTGAAATTCCGTTCTCTTTGCAAGGCCAAGAGATAAAAAAGCTAATAACATATTACTCTTTGAGAAAACTAAGTATTGGCAAACTCAATCAAATAAGAAAGAGTATCTCGGAAATGGTTCATTGAAAAGAAAAAAGTATTTGACATAAATTATGTTTTAACGTGATCCCCATTTTTATTTTGTAAGCTTTTGTTTGTCTCTTAATGTTTACCATTTATGCAAAAATCATCCAGAATGAAGAGGTCTTCTGAGGACATTTCCAAAAAATGCAAGGTATGACTTAGAAACTGGTCTGTCACTGGATACTGACTGAACGTCACTGTTAGTCCACCACTCAAAGGTGCGCCTGTGTATAACGTCACTACTAACCACTAATCAAAATATATGCAAGTAGCAATTAGTACTTCCCCGTCTGCACACATTCCCACGTAGCTGAAAGGCAAACTATCGATTTTCGCATATGAAATAAAGCTACTCTATTTAATAATTAGTGTTAATGTTGTAAATAACATTCTAATAAATTCAATTTGTCGTCTCGTTTTAGAAGTCTACATGTTTAATACTCTATCAGTGTGTCAAGGCCAACGTAATACAAATTGAAGGGCAACTATGTACAATCGAATAACAAATACATTATTAAAATGTTGGATATCAGTGAAAATAACATTTATGTTTTAAGCTTGACTCGTGGTCAAGCATAGTCGTATGAAACTTGAGTATAATGATAATTGTGCTTTCGTTGCATAATATTCTATTTTTGTAAATCAGTTGAAAGGTAATTCCATAAAATTTCATGTTTTGTTTCTATTAAAATGTCCCTGAAAACAGGAAATTATGACGAATAATAATAATAATAATAATAATAATAATAATAATAATAATAATAATAATAATAATAATAATAATAATAATAATAATAATAATAATAATAATAATAATAATAATAATAATAATAATAATAATAATAATAATAATAATCCTATGTGCACAAATTTAAAGATTTCTCAAAAAAGCATTCACACTACTGTCTTGATAGTGACAGAGAACCACCAACAACGAATGGAACATGAAGGTAATGTGGATCGTGCAGACAGTTCATGCATATTTTATGTTAAGTATACAGCAGAGTCTGTAATTTGTGAAGAAAAGAAGTACGCCTGAAATTATTTAGCAGGGCGGGGTGCCTAATTGGTAAGTAGATTGAGACAAAGAGGAGTTCGAACTTTTGAAGCGCAGTCTTTATCGAGGGAAACTTTGGCACAGATTTGAGCTGGTTGTTTATGTATGCCACGCGGTATTTCACGCAGAGCTTGATTTATTATTACTCCTGATTTTGTGGATAAAGAATATAACCGATGTTATGCATTAGACTGGTGTAATGCAAGCTATAATTAGGCGTTTATTTACACGTTTTCAGCACGTTATACCGGTTGATTATAAAATACTTACAGAGCATGTTCTCTCCCAATTCTTTCATACCACTTAGCCGTCATCTACATACAGGATGTTTTTACTTTCCTGTTTAACATTTCCTGTAAGATTATATTTGTTTGCTCCCGAGGAAGTTAAAAATTGTATGCGATACACAGGGTGATTACAAATACTTTAACAAACTTCGGGCATGGATGTTTTACATCAAAAGCAGAAAAATAGTTTATATGAACATATGTCCTATAATCCTGTGTTTTCTCGTTGTTAACAAGTTTAGTTCATAACTCAACATATAAACCTCATAACATTCAGTGACTTTAATGAGGAAATGGGATGTTCTTAAACCATTACTTATTAACTCAGGATAACTTTGCACCTACCCAAGATTCACTAAATTAGCTCTGACGGTGGAGTGATGTAAACTCCCAGGGACCCGCATGTGGTATTCGTGGTGGACGAAGCGGCGTCAGGGCGGGTTTTCTCCGGATGCTCCGGCTTCCCCCGCCATCTCATTCCATCGGTACTCCATCTTCATTCCGTGTATCATCAGTGTCACAGCCTGCGGTGCCGTAGTAGTAAAAGCAGGCGTTAAACACAACACACACACACACACACAGTGATGTAAACATGATTGAATCGCGTAAAGAAGAGGTAGCTCTTCATTTTATCCCATTGGGTATGGTAGCTTTTCGAAATTGGAAACATGAAGAAGGCTTTGCAGGTCACCATGCGTGATAAATAACTTTCTGAAGCTGGAAAATAATCATCTGATTACTCTCCCCTTATGTAGGACTTACAGCTCCTGCCTAGGACTGTCGGGCAGCAGACCAACCTATGGACCGGACAGAGTGAAGACCTGGAAGCAGCTGGTCAGGCGGGCACAAGGCATGATGGTGAAGAAGAGGATGGTATGAAATGCAGGCGAAATCGATGAATGGAAAATTGATGATGGAGTAATTGGTGGAATGAGTGGCGGGGGAAACCGGAGAACCCGAGAAAACCCGCCCAGACGCCGCTTCGTCCATCACGGATATCACTTACGGGTCCCTGGGCGGCCTAGGTGATGGGCGAACGGTCTAATCGCTCGGCCACGGCGATCGCTGCTAACACGCCAACCCTAACCATAAACAAAATATACGAATTGCGCTAACTTCGCCGAAAACCTGTTTAAACATGTTTTCAGTGCTGACAACCAGTGGGATACAAAATCTCATGACTGGTATACATACTGGCGAGGGAAAGTTTCTTCATAATTATGGAACGAAAACATCGTCTGGAAGACCTCAAAAACCCATGTATCAACAGATCAGAGGACTGCTGTGATTTATCTCTGTAACAACATACTCGAGATCCCACTCAACGTTCACAAATCGACGTGACCAGGCTAGTGAGAGAAACATGTTGATATACAAGAAGCGGAAAACGCAAGCACGTTTGACAGTCACCATAAACACAGACGTGTTGACTGGGCGAAGCAACACGTCACCTGGAACGAAGAATGGAAGCTAGTGATGTTCAGTGTTGAAAAGGAACTCACTTTAGACGGCCCAGATGGCTGGGCATACTACTGCCTTGCCCTCGGAAAAGAAGTGTTTTCTAAGAGACAGTAACAATTCCACTCCCTGATAGTATGGATGGGGTTCGGATACTGATCATGTGAAAGCCATATAGAGTGGAACTCCGTTTATTATTCGAAGGTGTTTCTTGGTCCCTTGAATTTTGTATTAAAGCAATGTATATATATATTTAAAAAAAAAAAAAAAAGACTCGCATGTAATTCGTATTTCATTGTCCTTAATTCGAAGTTTTTGTTTAGAAATGTCAGCCCAAAATTAATCTAAATACTTAAATTTAATTAACTTCGTGTGTTTTTGCAAAAAAGATCATCGCTCCGGGATAGTTTTAATGGAATGCAGTTTGGGGGTGGAATAGGTTACCTAGTTGCCTGCTCCCACATCCCCTTGTTTAAAACACGTGCACCTTTAGTTGTCGCTTGCACTTCCTACTGTTCAGTGTGTTACAAATCAAAGCTACTGTGTCTCTTACAGTCCGTCTGGTCTAAGTTGGAACATGACCTACTTAGCGCTACCCCTCCCTGTGATAGGGGAGGGATAACAACACATCGCCACGGCTATCCGCGACTGCCTAGTCTGCGTCCGTTGGTGATATGTGTTTCGACGAGTGTACGGGCTGCTTATGTACATATAGCCCTTAATATTGAGAGTGAAATATGGAAATGCTGGTGATGCGTTTAGTCCTGCTCATTGTGTTGACAATCGTATTGTTCCAAGCTGGTGTTGGGAGAAAGGGGAAACCTCTTCAATCTGATGCACGGGAAGTTGTATGTTTGGTACATAAGTGTTTTACTGATGAACTAGAGGCGTTAACATCGGGTAAACCAACAATATCCGTGACACAGGTCATGGAAAGAACCGCCGCAGCTACTGCTGTATCTCGCACTTCAATATACAGAATTTTGCAAGAAAAGAAGAAAGCAGACGAAAATTAGACCGCTGTTAGAACACCAGGAAGGAAACGACCAAACAGACAACCAACAAGCACAACAGCCGCTTCATTTACAAAGGCGGCTATTCGTAGTACAATTTATAGGTCGTACACATCGCATTTCTTGCCCGAAAATTGGAAAGCTGTCTGTGAGCATGTGAAGCGCATAGAAGAAATGTACTGGGGAAAAAGACGAATTAATGGACGATATATTGGACAGTTTCAACATACGAGACAGTTACTCTGAATCGGAAGATGCATGTGAAGACTGCGGATGTGATCCAACATCCGATATCCATGAAGCCGAAGATCTTACCAGCTTACCGGTACCCTCCAAGGAACCCTTCTTGGACGGGATCTCTACACTGACGCTATCTAACAGCAGTTATTAAAGCGCTGCTCTCTGATAGCTGCGCTATAGTCAGGCAGTCAATCGCACCGTTGCATGTTGCATGGAACCGATGCGAAATGGGATTAGGCAGTCATGGAGTACCCACAAAAGCGCGGGCAGTATTGCGTTCTCTCTCTAATTCCCATGTTTCAACATAAACCGAACGCACTGTAGTAAACTGCATGCCCAGTACAAGACTAACTTTTGCAGAAAAGGTCGCCGTCATTTGAGAAGTTGGAAACGATTTGAAGAAAAAAATCTGAAATCGCGAAAGAATACGGTATACCACCGTACATTTATCACTTATCTGAAGAAAAAGGAGAAAAGTTTAAGTAGTGCCTCGAGTGAAAATAGAAAAAGTAAAAGAAAAAAGAGAGATAAAAGTGAGAACCGGAAAATCGTGATGTCGACGAGTGCGTCTTAAAGTGGTTTAAGCAAGTACGGGACGGAAATATTCCTTTAAAAAGACAGTATAGAGTATAGGGTAAAATGTGCGATTACTGTCGGCCTACAGTATGTGATTTCGAGTTGTGCTGCTTTATTGCATTATACTTGATGTAAACATGAATGAAATTTGTTGAAAAAGTTTCTTTACTTTATAACCTTAATTTGGAATGAACATATATACCCGTATTGCTAGACGTAAATTTTGTAATTGGAATTTTTGGATACAGTGTAACTGGGATAACTCGAGCGTTTAGTTTTCTTTTCTTGTCCCTTCAGCTTTGAATTAAAGTTCCATTGTACTTATATATAGCTTGAAGAGCATCTTTTATTGGCTGCACAGAGGATTGGAGAAGTGGATTGGATATTTCAGCATGAAAATCCAAGTATCTTGACTGCTAGATCCACAAAGAATTGGTTTCGTCACAAAGTAGTGCTATGGTATGCCCCGCCATTTCTCCATACCTAAACCCATGGAGAACGTATGGGAAATCTTATGTAGACTTGTTTATCGTAATGGAAAGCAATATGCCAATTTGCAGGAATTGTAATACTGTGGATACCCCTGAACTTGCCATATTCAAATGCATTAAATTTAAAGACCTGATAGCAGAAGGGCGCTCTAAGCTGTAAGGAAAAGCAATTTCGGATATTTTGAGGATTCCATCAGACCTTAAAATTCTGTGCAAAATGACATGCTGTAAGAAAAACTGCTATTTCAATGGTCCCAAAAATACCTCGACTACCAAGATGCAATGCAATAGAAGACCAACAACCTAACCGAAGATGAGCAAGACTTTCAAGAACACCAATAGAGATACATTTTGACCAAACGAGATGAAGCAATGAACGCTCAAGTACTAAACCGAGCAGACGACAAGAATTTTGGACATCAAAAGGAAGACAAATGGGCCGAGTGAAGTAGATTCAGACTACCTGAGAACCCGAATGAATCCTGGACGGAATACAGGAGGAGAATTAAAGACCAGGCATGATCAACTACAAGAGCCCGGATAAATTCATTCCAGGATCAGAATTGTTAAATCTTTACTTTGTATCATTTTACAGTGACATGTTTTAAACCTGTGTTTAGTTGTTAGCTTTCTCTGTAAAATTGTTAAACGATCTGTTATTGTATTTTGTAATAAATTAATAAAAAATCACATACACGCTCTGGTTTAGCTTCCAGATACCAGAGTGATGGAGTGCAAAGGTTGTTATTATTATTATTAATAATAATAATAATAATAATAATAATAATAATAATAATAATTATAATTATAATTTGCAGGAATTAAAGATCTTTTGTATGCTGCCAGTGTTTTAGAAACTTGTAAAGAGCACGAAGATACCATAAAAGTTATGTACTGTCATATATGTAACTGAAAATATATTTGATTTTAGTTTTTCTCTATATATGAGAATTTCATCAGCTGGTATTACCATTTTGCAAAGCATTTTAGCCCCTCAAGCCGCACATTCAACGTTGAAAGCAGGAGGGTGTGCTGGGGAAATGGTGAGCAACGCCACAAGTTGGATTTATGCCGGTTAGACGGGCTTGGGTGCAAACATCAGCAACAGACTATATGTTGCATTGGCATGAATATTCGTATTCCACATAGAAAATAATTTCTGTGGCATTCCTGTGTGTAGGTACATAAATGAGATCTGTAAGCTAATGATGTTGTTTAAAAAGCAATGTTATATTTTGGTGATATTTTTAAAATTATATTGTGTAGTGGTTTCCAGTAAAGGACTTAGCAGATTATGCATAGATACGCTTAACTTAATCAAGAAGACATTTCCCATGCTTTTTATGCATACCACAAACTTGTAATTGTTGTGTATTATCACATGGGCGTTGCAACAAGTTCTAAGTTATCTAAAGGTTTTGCATTTATGCATGTTTAACCTACATACATCCGTCTGCTTGTGTTATCAAGCTTTAAAAATGTCTATTTTCTACCCAGCACGCTGTCAGTAACGACCAAGTTACTTCAGCTTTCAGATACGTGTTTCGTGAATTGGCTTCCTATCGGCAGTGTTATCACCACCTGGATAAGATAAAGTGCTCGCTTTATGGATTTTACTGAAGAAACGCTCTGAAATTTGCATGGGGAGATAAAGCGTCTTCTATACTTTTACTTTCTCTGCCATATGTATAAGTAGAGGGAGTATTGTATTCCATCCAAAAAATTGTAGAAACAAAGGTCTGCGTGTCTGTTCGTTTGTCTGTGTGGAAGTATAACCCAAAAACGAAAAGTCGGTTAAATAACCAACTTTAACTTCTACATCTTCCAAGAATGCGACACGAAAATTTACAAGAAAATCCTCCACCCCAAACTACTCTTGTCACGGAAAAATTTTGATTTTCTCAAGAATGGCTCTTAACAATTTTGATCAAAATACGAAGTGTGTTAAAAAAGAAACTGAACTTTCGAAACAGCGCGCCAACCATGCTGAGGGTGCGCGCTGCGGCTACTGAGCACATACAATATGTAGCTGCTGGTTTAGACAACAATGTGTCATTTGCCGCGAGCTACAACTCCACAGAAAATAGTCGAGAGGTGTCAGACCTGGCAATCGTGTTGGCCATGGAACTGGTCCACCTCTACCAATCCATCGATTTGAATATGCGATGTTGAGGTGATTCCGCACATTTACGTCAGGGTGCTAGAGCTCATGTCGGCCATTTCCGCAGCTATGTACTGTTACATGTCGCACAAGAACTTTACTGACTGGAAACTACACAAGTAACGCAGTAGAATGCGCACCAGGAGTCTGTGAAGGAATTTAGCGCATGCGCAGGGGTGTTTTGCTCAGCTCGTGCATCCCAGTACACAGATCGCTAAAGGGTTGCATACCTTCCGTATTAAGACACCAAAACGAATGTTAGCAAATTGTCACAACCGTTCGTTCTCAAACTTCGACGCTCTCCGGCGCCCAAACCGTGCATTTCCGGACAGGTGTTCCTGTTTGAAAACTGATCAGTTTGCCATTCCGCACAACATAGTAAGCGTCGTCGATGTTTTTTTGGAACATCCAGTATATTTCTCAATTTTATGTTACATCCATAACATTGTTTCTTTTCCCGTTCAGATTTACTAACCAGTTTAATTTGCCACTTGAAGATTCTTCAGTACCTGTGTGTTTCTCCATTTATGTCATGTAACTTGCATATTGTAATAAACGAAAAGCTAATTCCATTTATAGATGCATCTATATCCGTATTAACGTTTCCTGCTGAATTTTGTTCCAAGAACCCTATATTAAAATTATTCTTGATAGGATACCTTAAAAAGCGGCCAGGACGCTGGGACAGGAGCAAGAAAATGGAATCGTCCCGGTCCCAATTTAGTTTATGAATAATATTGTTCAAGAGAGACCCAGAAACTCCGTCATTTTTAGAAATGATCTGAGTATGTTCAATGGACCTGAAAAGCTCGATAGCAAATGTTTGCGTGGAATGCAATCCACTCTACCTTTGCAGGAGTAGTGCTTTTTAACAGAGCCACTAGGTTGTACAAAGGTGCTGACCTAATTTACACTGTCCTACCCCACATGTGCGATATCATCACAGGTCCCCCAGGAGGAAGTGCGTGACTAAGGGGATTGCACACTGCCCCACTTTGTTACATCTGAGTGACATACTGCGATTTACCTACCCCAGATTGTGCGTGCACTGTAATACTCATAACCTCACGGGGGGGGGGGGGGGGGGGGGATGCGTTCACATGGCTTAATCTACTCTTTTACACTTATTCTTATATTTCATGTTAATCGAGATAACGATTGCAGAAATCATCTTATTGCATATTTCTTTGTGTGTACAAACAACTCCAAAGAAAATCTCACTGCACCTCAAGTGTCACATTATGTTATTCGTAACCTGGCCATTTCATCGGTTGCTTTAGGCTACGGTGCTAAACATCCTTAAGGGACACTAGGAGTGAAATTTGAAAGTTCCACATTTTTTGATAGATTTTTCTGAAAATTTTACTGTGTTTGTATTTATATGAGAATAGGAGGTACACCAAATTTCATTAAATTGGATAATTCGTTTAGGATATATACATTATTTTATGAATTTAATAGGCACATTTTCAAAACAGAGCTCGCGTCTATTGACTTTTCAAAATTTCTTTTATATTAGCAGAACTGGTGCTCTGAAACATGGGTAACAATTGTATGAAGAGATATTTCAAATATGTTTGCTGATTATGCTGTACATATTTTTTTAATAACAAAGAAAATGTAATCTTAAAAATTATTGATTTTTTCATACAAAAAAAAATGTCAGGCGCGACCTTCTTTTGGAATGTGCAGAAATGTAGTTTTGAGAAAAACAGGCTTTTATATAGGAACATCCTCTGTACCTTAAGGGAAGAGCGCTATTTGAAAGGGCCGTAATGACCACATGGAGTGGGGGATATGAAAAATGTTAGTTGATCCAAATTCACAGGTGTTCCAGGAACATTTTAAGATAAAAAACCAATTTTCGACTTTTTGACAATTTTGACCAAAATTTCACTCCCAGTGTCCCTTAAGCAATAACCAAATCAAAGGTTTACAAAATTGCGTAGAAAAGAAATACGTGTTTACACTCTCGTACTTACTGGTTAAAAGATAAAGAGGTAGAATGAGTTTATTCAGTTTGTGATACAGACCTCTTATGTTTGGTAGCTATGCCTTACCTGCTAGAGCAGGACGCGCCTTTGAAGGAGTTAGAGTCTAAGGGGACAACAGGTAATGAAACAGAAAAGAACTGGCATTGAGAATTCTGGCAACTGAGACTCGAGGTGGAGTCAACATATAACTGTTACTTCCTTAAAATCAGGGTCGCTATTGGTCTTTATGGACAGGGATAGACGTTTTCCCTTTCTGAAGTGTGGTTTATGACAGTCCTTAGTTGTGGGATATCTTTCCTTTGTGAGGCAACTGCACTCGCGTTCAGTAAATAGTCTACTCCAACTGAGCCGAGGCATCATTACAGCAGAACATATTTAAGACACTCACACACAAGCAACAACACACTACGAATTCCAAGACCAATAAACTTGTCATCAGAAGAGATACAACACGGGAGGACCAATACGAAGTGCATCACGAGTACTGGAAGTGCTATAACGGGTACATCGTAACGTGGGCCAACCATATACCAAGCGACGAGGAAAACTTATACTTTGTAGACATCATTAATGGTTAATCATATTGCCATGTCCGCAACCTAGAATTATCTTACTTCATGGAAAACGTGGCCTTCATTATGAGTAGATAAATGTGTTATCAGCAGGGTGGTGCAGAACCGTATTTTTTGTAGTATGTACACGTCGACTGTTTAACGAGAAATTTGGTGATATCTGGATTGGACGTGCTAGACTTGCCATATGGCCTCCTCATTCACCCGTCATAGCACCTTTGAACTACTTTTTTTGGGGGGAGGGGGCAGGACAAAAACAGAAACATGGATATTTTACAGCATCTACTTATCTACTACCAAAGAGTGTCAACTTTCGAATACGTGATGGTGTTCAGAGAAAATTTTTCAAAACGAGTCGAGTGTTCAGGTTTTAATGGAGTATTATTTTGAACATTTGATAAAGTAATTACCTGGGTATTTATTGACTTATTCATCTAGATTCTTTAGTACTTTTTCTACTATTATATCATCCTCTTCCTCACTATCATATCTGGTGCTTGGCTGACCACCCGCTTCCAGGTCTTCACTCTGTCTGGTCCAGAGGTTCCTCTGCTCCCCGACAGGCGTCTGACCCTAGGCACTGTCTTGTAAGTCCTAGGGGGTTTAAGTCCTACATAAGGGGAGGGTAATCAGGGAAAGAAGAAGTGTAGATCAGTGAAAACATACTGTAACAGTTCAACAACTAATTTTAAAAAAAGTTTCAATTAAAGTTGTTTACTTTATTGAGGGGAACCAGAATATAAACTCATTGAAAATTCTGAGGTTGGCCCCTCTGTGCCCCATAAGGGGTCCCGTCAAAATATTGTCGGTCTGGGTGGTTCAGTTGGTTGGACACTGGCCTACTGATCCCAAGGTCGCGGGTTCAAATCTGGCCCAGACCGGTGGTTTTAAGTGTGCTTAAACACGACAGCTCCATGCCAGTAGATTTATTGACATGTAAAAGAACTCATGTGGGATGAAATTCCGACACACTGGTGACGCTTATGTGATCCTGGCAATTGACAGCGTGTTTAAATAACAAAATAATTTAATTTTAGTTTAATTATTTTCATATTACACTTAGAAAGGCCTTTGCTTCAATAAGATTTAGAAGTATTTGCGTTTGGTTTTTTGTGTTGATTCAAGAGGTATTTGTCTGAAAAAACTTATTAACAAGGATCTCGCGCGTTTTAACTAAAATATAACGATGTATCAGAGATATAATAGATCGAAAGTATCACCGTGGTAGTCTGTGATAGAAGTATAACCTCAGGATCACACACAGAAGGACTTCCCGATTGGAGTGTCTCAGAGTATACACAACCTCACTGAGAAGAAATGATGGCATTAGGAAGTATTCGAAGGGGTACAAAGTTCTACATTTCCCATGGAACCAAGTTGTCTACGTCATAGAACCCATGTTGAAGATTTCTTATAATGTGGCTAGAATTTGATGCACCAGTTGCTTGAGCCAAGACCACACACTCCTTGATGATGGTGGCAGTATTGGCCTGCTGCCAAGTCTAACCCAATCTATCGGAGACGATACTGTGATGCAGCGGCTGTGGGCAAGGCTAACAGGAGGTTGGCGCGAGTAGTCGGAACCGTAAACAAGATAAGCCGCGCTCTCGCCAGTCTCGGAAGCCACAATATCTAAAAGCTTAAAGGTGATCTTTCGGCTTTGGCTTAACATTACTACCCTCATCACCTCCGGCAGATCTTGTTCGCCATACTTATTTTATGGCAAGCAGTGTTCGTAGCGTTCTGCGCCTAATATGTTTTGTTCAGCTAACTCACGAATCCTACTTCTTTCCCGTATTTGTTTTTGCCATTCACATTTCCATGTTTCCTTCTTGACATGAGTTGTCACGTCTCAGAAATGACATTCATTCTTTTATTTATTTCCACTTGAATCAATACAAGAGTATGACAGTGACAAGCAAACAAGCTAATGACTGTTCTGTTGAAAGCTCTGTTCTGGGTTTGACATCAAAGCAGAAAACTGTGTTTAAACCATTTACATAAGTTAGCTGACGTTTCCTTAAATTGGCTAGTTTACATTTGCAGTTTTTAGAAGTAAGGTGTCGAAAATCGCTGTGCTTCCCATCAGTTGCTGTTCGTATTTCAACATTTTGTATTATTGAGTTCGCTTTGGACTCCCAGCACACGCTTCTAATTATTATTATTGCATTCTTAAGTGTTCTTCACTGCCGACGGTTTTGATTTACCATTATATCGTTTCGTGTTGATTTTTGTAGCTTTATTCGGAAAATGTTTGATAGCCTTGTACCTTGAATGACTTGTACAAATTAAAAAAAAAAAAAAAATCTGATGTGTTGCTTTCACACATACGCACGCGTGCGCGGATGTCCTTTTCTTAAAATGCTGCTTTTTGAGGGGGTTCAGGGGAGCTTAAAAACTTCCATTTTTGAAATTTCGATATTCAGTAATTTAATTAAATACAGCACTTCCGCTACGTACAATTAGGTAAGCAGTTGAAAATAAAGATAAATTATTTTTTGTTTTTCCTCAGCCGCGGAGTACGTAAATAAATAAATGAATGAAAAATAAACCGAATAGCTGGAAAATGAACTTCAGATAAAACTGTAAATGAAATTAATTCAGATCTCTCCAGGATTAAAGCTCATTTACGAGGTATGCAGTTCAGAGTACACTGTGCCCGTAAACGCTGGTTCACAACTACCCACAATGGTAACGATAACCAGTACGAGAAAGCTGAAATACATATATTGAAATGGGAGAGTTCACAGCTTACCCGGGGACGGGAAAGAAGATTTTGCCAAGTTTTAACTTTCTGTTTTCGTTACCGAGCATGGCACGTTAGATTCATAGTGTGTATTACACTTTTCGCTGTAGCAATTATTCAAGGCGGCCGTGCTATGAAACAACCACTAGAGCTCTCTCTAGTCGCAAGTTAAACAAAATATTGGTCAGTTAGAAACAAATGAATTCCCAATGTGGAGTATCGACCTGTATTTTCAGTCGATAAGCTGATCGATAGGGTATGACATTGGTATGTCATTCTCGTTGCCGGGCTGGTGTGAATCAAAATATTGAGAGCTGTCTTGCTTCCCGTTGTCGGGAGATTGTGAATCAGCCTTAACAAATTTGAGGTAATCATTGGTCAAAGATGCATTCCATATGCACGTAGTTTTTAAGTTAATAGATCCCCCCCCCCCTCCATCTAAACCTCGCGTACCTCATATCGGCAGCCCTTTTACATTAGATCGCACACATGTTCGTACTCATTTATACTTAGCTTATCACAGCAAAGAAAGTCCCGGAGACTGAGTTGCAGTGGGAAATTGCCGATTAGACCCTGCCTCACCTTCCTTGTTTATGACACAAGGACAGTTTTTTGAATAGCTTTACTCCATGTGTAGTATACTTTCTGTCACACACACACACACACACACACACACACACACACACACACACACACACACACACACACACACACACACACACACACACACACACACACACACTCGCTATCCTTGTAGTTTCTCAACAGATAAGGGCAGCAAATTCCTGCCTGGGACTTTCTTTCTGTTGACGAACAGTACAGACTCAACCTCCCAGCCGAGAATCGAATTCGGGACCCTTTCCATTGCCAGCAGGTGTTATACCGACTAAGCTATAGGCTAATACAATAATACAGGGAAGGAAACAACGGGCAAAATTATCGAACAGTGCACTATTCGTTGTCAAAATTCAGGCCTTATGTTTGACCCGACATAAGATGTATACCTAGGTCGTCATACTGCCAAACCTTACTTAATTTTTTATGAGTTTCCGCCGTAGAACTTTCTCGCTTCTAGCGAATTAATATGAAATATTTTTTCTATTGCTGTTTACATGTTTCCGATTCCGTGTAGCCTTGTTTATTAATTATGTTTGTGCTTTTCTTTATGTTTTAGGTAAGTGCAGTTTCCAGTCACGGAATAAGCCTGCCATATTACGTAAGTTAAAGAATTTACTATTAATATGCCTTTTGTTTGAAGGAAAGTTTTTGTAGATAACATCATTTAACATTTTAGGAGCTATTGCAGAGTGCTATTGACTGAGCTTGTCAATCGTACAAACAAACCAACTCATAAGTAAAATATGAGGCAAATGAGACGCGATCTGAAAGTGCATATATAATCGAGTGCAATGAAACATGCCGAGGCCTTTTTTTGTAAATGTTGACAAAATATCATCCGTGTTCTGCGCCTGCCCTTGGTGAGCCAATCTCTTATTGATTTGAATTCAAGTCCGACACGATACGTTACCTGTAAACAAAGGTCAGGCCTAGGTAGCGGCGAAAGGGGAGGAGTACGAAACCATTCCACCTGAGAGGCTGGAAAGCAAGTTTCGCCACAACTACTCATGTTAACCCCTGAAATATTGGTTTGAAGTCAAAAGTCTGTCACTCAAATTCTATCCAACGAACAAAGTCGGTTTCAGACTCAATATCGAAGGAAAAGTGGGAAAGTAACATTAAATAGAATGGTAGAAGCAGGCAAGAGGACCGGTGCTGGGCCTGGAAGAGGTGGTTTAGCATTTCCTTACCAATACAAACCATGTGCATTATATTGGCACGATTTTATGTACTCGATTGTACATGGAGTTAACCGAAGCACGCGGCACAACAATAGCACAATATTGTGTGTCGTGCGAACACAAAGATTTGCATGATCTTCCAGTTCGCACGATACACGCAAGAGGCACATGATCACATTGTACCTATATGGGTGTTTATGGGCCTGTTTATGCACGTCGCGTTGCCGCATTTTGACAAAGAGTTGTCGGTTTGCTTGTTCAATGCAGTTGTTGCTTTCACATGTTCATGGGTGGGTGTCCTTCAAGAAATTCATCATTAAGAAAGACAACAACAACAAAAACGTCTTTCTCTAACCTTCTACTATTCTTACAAACTCTTATTCCTGTATCTTCAAGTAGTAGAGATAAAATTTTGTACATATTATCTTATTGGTAATTTTCCTGTAGATGTAAGGCGAATAAGGGAATACAGTAGGCTTTGAGCGATAGACAAATCTTTTAAAGCTGGTCGCTATGTGAAGGCTTTGAAATTCGTTCTCTTTACATGGCCAAGAGATAAAGTGAATAATGACCTTCCAGTTGAGAAAAGTATAAGTATTGCAGTACTCGCACAATAATAAGGAATATCTCAGAAATGGCTCACCGGGGGGAAAAATATGGACATAACTCGTGTATTTTAACAAGATCTACATTTTTTGTATAGTAAGATTTGGTCTATCTCTTACGGTTTACCAGTTATGCAAAAGTTATTAAGAGTAAACATGACTACACGGACTATAGTGAGAAGATTCAAAATATACATTTCGTTTGCCATAACAATATGTTACACATGGCATTTTAATCAAAATCGTTGGAGGCATTTTTGAGAAAATCACAATTTTCGAAAACTTTTCCATGTAAAGGGTAGTTTAGGTTGGATGAATTCTCTTCAAAATCTTTGTGTCGCATCCTTGGAAGATATTAAACTTATATAGCAGCTTTGGTTTTTTAACAGAGTTTTTGAGTTATGCTGTTCAGACAAAAACACGCGCGCGCACCTTTTTCTAAAAATGTTCTTTTATTTATCCAGGGGGCCTAGAGGTTTATTTACTTTTAATTTAATTTAGGTTTTTTTTTTTTTTTTTTTTTTTCTTGTTTGTACAAGCATAGGAGTTTATACTGTTATATTAGCTGGTTGGTCTTCAAATTCTAACTGGATTATTGGGGGGGATTACGTGCTGTAGCTCAAACTATTTCTTATGAAGTTAGATTAGTTTTAATTTTATTATCTTTTTTTTTTTTTTTAATTAGAAGATAGCACATTTTGCGTGAATTCCCGACATCTAATTTTTGGGTCGAATACAATACTTCCCATACTCACTCACTGTACGTTGTAGAGAAAGTAAAAATTATATTTTTTGAATTTACTGTACCACTTATAATTCGTTCCTTAGACGGAGCTTCTTCGCCAAATGCATTTCTAAGCCGATCTTCACATTGTTTCAGGCGTTAATGAGTTAGAACCATAGCCTGAAAATGTTTTCTATTCAAATTCCTTTTCGGGTGAACACAAAATCTTCAATTGGGATAATTAAACTAAAAGAGCAAATCGAACGAATTACGTGGTAATCGACTAACAAAACATTACATTGTAGCTATGACTTTCCATTTGTTTTGAGAAACATGGCATTCCTAAATTTTCCAGTGTCGCCCTCGTGGGAGCTCAGTTTGCAATGTTGCGTTATAAAACTATAAGGATCGTGATAAGAAGCAATTTCCCATACCGGTTTATAAACGCACTGTCCAAGAGGGTTGCGTTATCGGATGTACAGTCTTCCCCGTTAATGTCGTCACAAAGCAAGCTGGGTCACTCCCAGCGTTGTGTTGTCTGCTAGGCTACGTGACTCTGTACTCTGTAAACAGAGCGTTCCTTGCAGTTGTGTGCTCTAAGATTTGTCATACAAGTTTGTATTTATGTCACCACGCAGGTAGGACTCTTGAGTTCATTGAGTTTATACAGGTATTGTTAAAAAAAGGGGCAATTTAGATCATGGTTGTAGATCAACCAATGCCAAACTCTAGTTTCGCTTATGAGCTTCACATGGTAATTTATTACACAAAGAAATAGTTAAATATCTTCTGGGAGTCGATACTTTATTCCTGCTTGCGTATGCATCAGCTACTGCAGCAGTGGCGGTTTACTATAGCAGACACAAAATTTAATGGCGGGTGGCAGGAGGCGCTGGTCTACCCGACATCCAATCAGAAGCTTGCCATGCCTTATTTGCGCAACAGGAAAGAGAATAATGTGATCACGAAGTGGGGTCATCTGTCAGCCGTCGTTAAATTTTGTGTTAGCCATAATAGTTCATTCTTGTATTCCAAACTATGATTGCGTTTGTGAAGACTCGTTCAAATAAATTTAAAGCATAATTTATTATAACGTGTATTTTAAGTTTTGCAATTACAGATCACAAAAGGGCAAGTTGTGTGGTTTCCACTTGCAGTACATTTATATAACCTTATCATTATGTTAAAGATAACGAGAAAAAAGAAAAATTGAAGTGCCGTACTTGTATCACTGAAATAAACAGGTTATTATGAGATTAATACTCTACATTCAAATTTCATGACATATGCCTCAGGTGATAAAAGAATTATCTAATGGGGGCATTATTGCATACTGTACCCTGAATACAGTGTTTAGAATCAGGGATTAAATTTTGTACAACATTAAAATTGTTCATAAAAATTATTATTAATTAAATAATAAAGCAGCAAAAATGTAAGTAAAGGTTACGTGAAAGCTTAGTTTTGAAATTTCACACTCCGTTCGATTGAAGACCACACGGCGCAACACGGCATTTCCACTACCTGCATTGTACTTGCCGGTGCCACTGTCTTATTCTCTGTCACTTAATGCACTGTGAGAGTTGTTAGAACGGCGGTGCCGCGGCTGAGCAGCCGGGGTTCAATCCCAGGGACTCGCATTGGCATTGACGGTGGACGAAGCGACGTCTGGATGGGTTTTATCCGGTTTACCCCGCCACTCATTCCACCAACAGCACCATCACCTTTTCATTCATCCATTTCGTCTGCATTTCACACCATCCTCTTCCTCACTCTCATATCTGGTGCTTGGCTGACCACCCGCTTCCAGATCTTCACTCTATCCAGTCCATTGGTTTGTCTGCTTGCTCTCCGAGAGGATTCTGACCCTAGGCATAGACTTGTAAGTCCTAGGAGGTGTTAGTCCTCCATACTGGGAGGGTAATCGGATAAAAAAGATACTTCAGAACTTTAGTTGCGCCAGCTCTACTATTTAGGATTAGCTTTTGTGTGTTACATCTAATAACTTCTGAATTGGAGTCCCTCCCACATATTTGGAAGGTTAGGAAAAACTTGGGGAGAGGGAGGAGCAGCAAGTTTTATTTTTCTGAGATCCCCTAGCTCTTCACAGACGTATTCTGTACTACATTTCCCGTAATGTTATGTATTCTAAAAATATGTTTAAAACCTAAACCTAACCTATGGCACACACAACATTTAATGGCGGCTGATAGCTGACGACTACTGTTATTTCCTGTTATGCAAATACATTTTGTGAGCGCAAATGATATATTAGCGGTTTTACAGCATGTTTAACTATACAACACCGCAAGCTCTGATTGAATTTTGTGTTCCTCCTGCCAACGGCCATTAAATTTTGTGTTGGCCATAGTTTGGAGACACAGAGTAAAGAAAGGACTG
Organism: Tenodera sinensis; assembly: GCA_030765045.1. NCBI lineage: Eukaryota > Metazoa > Arthropoda > Insecta > Mantodea > Mantidae > Tenodera > Tenodera sinensis. The sequence goes on from CM060970.1 coordinate 37,763,788, forward strand.
CCAGAGAGAATTTATATGTGATAAGTTAGCGGAGTCGTTTCTAAGATTTTAAAACACGTGCAGAAGGCAGCGGTTTCACAAATACGATATTGGTAGGGTTATAACGTTGATAAACCTAGATTTTCTGGGTCGTTTAAAGTTGCACTTCATTATGTGCCAAGAAAAACATTATTGTCATGCAAAAACATTTTGTCAGTTGTAATAGAAATTTGTTGACATACCGCTCGCTTGTTGGATGCAACAAATCTAAAACAGATAAAATCTTAGAAACAACGAAACAAAGTTTTCCAACAAAAAAAACCTTCCACCAGAGGTTTATGTGGTCAAAGAATAGAATAGTCTAGTTTGTTTTATTGAAGGTGATTAAACTCGTAAGTTTTCTATATTCCGTTATATATTTTGACTTTTAGTATTCGATAACCAGCTATGGAGTCAATAAATGTTATCTCTGAAGCAAACTAAAAGATCCACCTAAAAGCGGCGTACTGCAGAAATATCCGAAAAGTTTGCTGACAACGCTCTGTTAGGAGGAAAACTTTGAGTTGGTTACCGGGATTCAGGATACAGATATCTCTTATCTTATGTTTTCAGCTTATCAAACAGTCTGTTATCATAGTGTTCGTTGGACTTGTATACCACACTATATAGTTCCTGGACTTTCCAACAGATCCAGAATACCCAAAAATATACTTACTGTTTGTGTTATTATTGTATGTATTTGCGTCCCATGACCATTTGCCTATCGCCAAGGCGGCCCCGGGTTCGATTCCAGCGACCCGCATATGGTATTCGTGGTGGACGCAGCGGTGTCTGGGCGGGTTTCCTCTGAGTTCTCCGGTTTCCCCCGCCACTCATTCCACCAATTACTCCCTCATCACCTTACCAGGCATCCATTTCATCTGCATTTCAAATCATCCTCTTCTTCAATCTCATATCTGGTGCTTTGCTGACCACCTGCTTCCAGGTCTTCACTCTATCCAGTCCATAGGTTTGTCTGCTCTCCAACATGCACCTGACCCTACGCACTGGCGTGTAACTCCTTAAGGGGAGGGTAATCACATCAAGAAGAAGCAAAAGATATATTTGGGTCATGTATTAGTAAGTTATTTTTATGGATTAGAAATATTTAAACCAACATTGAAATTCATAGTTCTTTTGAGAAGGTTGAGAAGTGCAGTAGACCCCTTGTTATCCCTTAGGGTTTACCTTGGGGTCGAAATTATGCTGCATAGTAGAGAATGTTCCGGGGTGCACTCAGCCTCGTTAGGTCCCTGAGGGGCCAATTGAGGAGCTGCTTGATTAAGAAGTAGCCGTTCCTGGGCGCGTGAAACGCATAACTGGCCGGAAGGGCCCGGGACGCTGACTACGTCCCACCCTCTGGTACTGCACCCCACTCATGGCTCTTTAGTGGGCAGAGTTGGGGGACAAGCGGCCTGACTGTAGGCCTTGATCCGGAAAGGGCTGTTGCTCTGGGGTTTAGTTCAGTTTTTTATAGTCGAGAAATTTGTGTAATTACGTACGGACCTTGGAAACAAATAAGGTTTGCTGTCTCATAATTCACGTCACTGGTATTTCACAGTTGAGTAGTAGAAAAGCTACAGATTGTGTTTCTCAAACAAATTAAATAAAAAAAAGTTTTGACTAATCGCAGTAGTATACTTGTGCCATGTGAGCTGGAATTTCGAGCTGAAAATATATTTTAAATGTTCAAGCCTCAGTGTAGCAGATGTTTTGCCCCTGTTAGCTAAAAAGGCTTTGATAGCTTCCAAACCCAGAAGTCCCGGGCTCGATTCCCGGCTGGAAGATGGAAACTTTTAGCCAGGATTATTCCCCTATCCTCCCTAAAAGTCTGGATGTGTGTGTGAAAGAGAGAGAGAGAGAACTTTATATTTATAAAAGAATACTCAATCTAAGCAAACCCAAAAATAAACGGGTGAAGATTATTACAAGTGAGCAATCATTCAAAAGAAAAGCCGCCAATGTTAAATGCGGCATCTAAATGTAGGCCCCCCCCCCCCCTCAAGAAAAAGCCTTCGGAGCGGTGAATTCATTAGTGTACAACGAGCGCCAAAGAAAATTTTCGGCGGTTTCTGTGTCGTTTTCTGTGGCCTTTTGAGGCGTGAGCTTCACCGCCAAACTGGGAGCTCATGACGTTTTCCCCTTATCTTTTAATTCCTTCAAAGCCGTGTCCTGTACTAGGCCATAAGGTATGGTTACCAATCATGATAAGAGCTCTGTATGATCAACTGAATGCTCTCATCTACATTTTTCTCTTTTAGCCAAGACGATCCAGAGCGTAAATATATATTTCGTTTCTACGCCATTTTGTGATATTTGTTATGTTTATTCGCCTATTACCAGAAGGTGTGGGACACCCGTGCACCGTGGCCTAAAGGAATCATTGGAATGGCTATGGCTTTGTACAACGATAAATAATGTGACAGACGCGAGGTTCAGTGAGATTTTCTTTGGCGCTCTTTGTACTTAAAACAACCTAGAATTCGGTATGATAGCGAGGAAGTTGTCCTGAAAACTTCTAAATATTTTGGCTTGATTGAACAGGCTTACGTGACCCCTGTTTTCAGTGGTACAAGGCTCCATAATTGTTTTGCTTACCTGCGTGCAATCCTACGCCGTGATCTTGATTCATTGAAATTTGAAGTTCACTGCCAGACATTGTTTGCGATCAGATAGGATGCGTTGAACCTTTGGAAACGTGCCCAGCAACAGGTGCCAAGTTGTACTTTCTTCGTCCTTCGTGCGGCATGCGGATTAGAGACGTATCGAGAACCTTACAAGTTCAGCTTCCTTATAGGGCACACAGCTCCTATTGTCAATGCAGACGTAGGAAGCATTCAGAACAGCTTAAAATATAAAATTGCACGGGCTGAGGAAGAAATAAACTGAAGTTTGTATGGGTTCAGCTTTTGTTTTTTCGTGGAGTATAAAAAGCGAAGTTTCCACAAAACAAAAGCGGTTGCTCACTTTGTCAAACCCGACGACTTTCTCATTATCACCGTGTTTGTTATGAAACACAGGATTTCTTTGGTGGCTGAAGTTTGGACTGATGTGCTATGAAAAGAATCCAACTCTTTCGACTGCTGCTGTTTATGAACAACCGAACATTCTTCTTTTATAAAAGGGAGATTATTGAGAACGAACTTAGTCAACCAAGAATGACACCATCTTTTGATTTTAAGTAAAGACATCTGTGGGCGCCAATATATAGGAGGATTAAATGGCTAGTGGGGGAAGCCCCATGTTGTTGGCTATGATTGGGCATGGGCTGCAGGTTGGGTTTGCCTCGTAGACTCGTAATAGTATCTTAGCGATTTCTGTTGCTCGTACTTCTCCCTTTGCATTTCAGCTGTTAGTGGCACAGTGTTGCCTTTATTTCAACGCAATTGATTATCCTTTAGGGAACTTATGAGCTGTTGAAATAGTTTTTATTATCTTAGAATACCTATACTTTATTTCTTTTATTTTCCTTTCTTTTTATTACCGTGGAGGGGGAAACCCGGTTCAGGCGGAGGCCCATGTGCAATGGTTAACATTGTGGGGGTAGTCACTAAAAACCCTTCCAAGTACGTGCATTTTGTGCATTACGTGTAAGTTTCATGCATTGTCGGGTCCCACATAGCACCCCGGTTGGCATTTTAATGCTACTAAGCCGGCATGCATTACATGCGAGCGCGTCAAGTGGTGCTTCCTGGTACAGTCCATGAAACCTGGACAGAACAAGCGAGATTCATGCATTATCTCTAGTGTTGCACAAGTATATATCTACCAGTTATTGTCTTATGTGCTGGTGTTGAATACCAATGTTTAGTGCGATTATTTGCTCAAATGCTGTATATGTGTGCTAGGTATTCTAGTGTTGTCAGATAAAGTTCTACTTGGTATGATGAGCCGGTTGGTCTACTGCTCAGGCATAGCCGATCTTCGAGTTCGTCTTCTTTGGAGCTGGCTCGGTTTTAGGAGTGTCCAACTCCATTATGCAGTGACCTATCACCGCGCACATAGGACACTTGAGGGAGGCCCCTGACCTCCCGGTCCACCTTAGCTATCGTCAGGGACTTGAGGATCTCTGTAGCAGACTGAGATTTGAAAAGTCAGAACACAGATGAGTACGGAATTTGAGTAGTCAGTCATGTACAAGATTTGGAAAATAATATTTCAGAATGTTATGTCAGAGGGCATCTCTCACATTTTAATTATTTTGGGTTGGCAGGTTTAGACCGGGTTATTACAAGGTTGTTCTTTTAAAAACTGTTCATTGTAGCCTTGTGTTTTCTTGAAAAGCTTCTCCGCCAGCCCAATGTAGACGTGGTCAGGTGAACTGATGACAAATTTGGTTCTGTTTGGCAGCTAACCAATACGTTTCGGGAAGTATGCCTGTTAACAGAGTCGTCTTGTGTTCGCTCAGACTTCATCCTGTTCACACGAGGAATACAGTGGCACTGTGCCATGTTTATAGAATCCTCTGTCTTCCCTTCTGTGGTTACTTCACGAAGTGATTCGGTGTTCCCTTGAGCTGTCACGTGTGGCTGCCATGCCTACTGCTCTGTGATTGGGAATACGCAGAAGAAAGCAAGTTATCATTTTTGTATAAAATTATTAATATTGTGACAAATGCCAAAAATCAGTCCGATCACTTTTTTAGGACTTTTATCTTCTAAACTTTTACCACAAATACACAATTTTCTTCTCGTTACCACAGTCTACAGTCTTTCGGCTATCACAACTCACAATGTTTACTTCTCTTAACCTTGCTCAATCCTTTTAGCGTCTTCACTTCCTCTATCCCTCATGCATTAATTACGACGATGTAATCACTCGCGACGCTCGTTGAACCTTCTTATGGCGTACGAACACAACACACACCCACAGCTTTCTTGCACTCACTGACGCGCTGACCGACTCATGTTGGTAACTAAAACTCTTAAAATTCACTGCTCTTCTCCGGTCTCCATATATACTGGGATGAGGTCACGGACCGTTCTATAGTTACACAAACGCACCGAAAATGATGCAGCTGGAAGTCTCGCGAACGTTTTCGAAACCCCTTTTGTTTCTGCAGCTTCGATTTTTGACAGTCACGTACACACAGCAGTCGCGCGAGGCAGCCTAACGAACGTCAATCCTCGCTCACCGGCACGGCAAATGCAAGTAGCTTGGCCGCGTCCGTCCTTTGTTGTGCGCCAAGCCCGACGTCACAACATCTAGAGATGATTCTAGGTAAGGGGTGCGGAAGGAAGAGAGGCTATCTGCGTCCTACAATCACAAAGCATATATATTGCATTCCAAGTCCATCCTAAACAGAACTTCCTTTCCGCTAGCCTCACATGCCCGACATCCCCACTTGAGTTCATCTCTCAGAGCCGCGACAAAGAAGACAACTCCTGACGTCACAGCACTCGTATGTTGACATTGATCTGAGTGTCTGCTATTTTAATAGAAGCATCACAGTTTTACACCACATGAAACTATACTATTTCAAACCTGGTTTAGATGTTACATGTTTTATATTTCGTGATAAAAATATTGGGTAATTTATATTTTGTATTTTCTTAACCACATAGGGAAAGTAGGAAAAGTATTGTATTCGATATTGAAATTTCACCGGAACTATGTTTCGAGACCCTCCAAAGCTATGATCTTTGTGTGTGTATCTTTCAAGGATGTGACACGAAAGTTTGAAGACAATTCTCCCATTTCAAACTATCCTTTACTTGGAAAAATGTTCGAACATTTTTATTTTTCCAAAAACGAGTCTTAACGATTTTGATTAAAATGCCTACCCTATGTTTAAGATATTTTCATGATAAATTAAACGTATATCTTGAATTTTCTGAGTAATCTCTAAAGTTCTCTTCATTCTAAATGACTTTTGCACAACTCTTAAACCATAAGAGAACGAGGAAAAATGCAAAAGGCGAATAATAATAAAAAAAATAGGACATATAATGTAGCTCTTGTGAAATGTATGTCTTTTTCCGAAATATGAAGTCGTTATGGTCTTTATTTTCATTTAAATAAGAATGGAATTTCAAAGCCATCAGTAACTAATAACTTACGAATTTAGAGGTCCTGAGTTCGATTCCCCATTGGAGAAGGGTAATTTTTCTTTAACGATAATTATTCCCCACTTCTTAGAGTTTGAAAATGTGAGTAAGGGAATAAATGTGTGTGAATTGAATAGAACTATGACATCCTGATGGCAAAATTGCCTTGACGACCAAGCCTTCCTCCCAAAAAAGCTGTCACATAGCGACCAGCTGTTCAGAGATTTGATTATTCTTATGCTTACTGTGCTCTCCTATTTCTATTGTACCTACATGGAAATACGTAATAATAGAACAGAAATAAAAGAAGAATAAGACGAAAGTATACTTATTTCACAAATTAGGAAATATAATGCTTTGGTGGTTACAGTTTCTCGTGCTAAGATTCAGAAATAGTTTAATAATATGTACTATATCCTCATAGTCGGTAACTAGCTCCAAATAGCTGTTATTAGCAGCTATTGAATTTATCAGCCAACTTACACCCATCCCCGTATACTCTGAAAAAATATCTCACAGTTCACCATTGGAGCAGCTGGCAGCAGACTCAATAAAGAGGAAGCTGCTGTAGAAGGCATCAAAAGTGTCGAATATAAGCTCGAAAATTATGAATTAGTAGCGACAGTTACTAATTTGTTGATGCCCAATATTCTTTCCATTTCACAAGTAGGCAGGAAAAGTTGCATATAAATTCATTAAGGCTTGAATGAATTGTGAGTAAATTTGTAAATAATGGCAATTAAACGGACTAACCACAAAGCTTGCTTGAAAACGCCGTTAAAACGCGTAGAAAGCATACCAAGTCTGCAACAGTAGGATTGAGTCTTGTTCAAAGAGTTCACGGAACGTTGATTACTTTCTCTATGGCTGTTGTTACGCAATGATGCTTTGCGTTCCGGATTAAAAGACAAATGACTGGTAAGTTATGGACGGTTCGTCTGTGTGCTTGTCGGTATCTGCTGCAGGCAACTGGTTCCTCTGACACATCAAGCGCAATAGCATCTTCGTAAAGCTTTTTAATTTGTCAGGGAATTAATGTCGCCGCACAATCATCAAGGGAACAGATATGAAGGAAAGAAATATTACTGGGGGAGCGAAACAAGCTGCGGCATTTGTTTGGCGGGATGTAAAACAAACTAGGTGGACAGCTGAAAAGCTGTATTGGCTCTGCAGAAGTGCACTACAGTGCCGGACGGACGTATACGCGATTAAGGAAAGTTGGATGACAGTAAAAGGCTAAAGTTCTTCAAAAGGATTAAGTGATAAGCTACAGAAATCGGGCCAAAATCAACAAGTTTCACAGCGTGACTCCTACTGCTTAGTGCCTCTAATGTACGTCCCTTTGGGGAGCATTAATTTCTTATTAGGCTACTTTAGCTCCAAACTTTCCTCCCATCCTGTCGTGTTCTACTGATTCCTCGATCCCATGTCACCTTCAACTGCTATGGTCATATAGCGGTCTTTGTGGGTGTATTTACTCTTTGAAATTTTTTGTTAGATTACTGTTAAGTTTTCGTCATTTTTAAGTTATTTTTACGCGCTTATTCGCTCACATCCACACTTACAGACCTTGTGGAGGATAGGGAATAATCATAAATTCCCATCACCCCGACCGGGCATCGAACCCAGGGTCTTCGGTCCAGAATTCAGCTCGCTGACTACTCGACTAACGAGGCAGCATTTTCTCGTTTTATTTGGCACTAGATGACCCTGTGAACTTCGTACCACCTAAAATTAATTTGGTTGGAACTATTCATAAGTGATTATTAATCCTAATCAGCATTCCAACTCAAATCATTGAAATCTATATTAGACGCATCGTGTACAATTTGGGTGTCGTGTGGTTATTAAATGATACTCGTTTGTAATTCAAATTAATATAATGTCTTTTATTTACATGGAAGATAAATGCAGTTACTATTCAATGCAAAACTTTTTGGTAGACTACGTTCTTTGTTTTTTAATTAAACAATACTTTCTATGGGGTCATATTATGAATCGATACCATTTTCGAATCAACTTAATGACACACAATATTTCATAACAATCAGTTCTGCCGTTTAGGAGTTCAGTTACATACACACGGACAGAAGAAAGATTAGTTGTGCATTTTAACGAGATCTACATTGTTATGCTGTAAGATTTTTTTCTGTCTCTAAAGGTTTAGCAGTTTTATTTAGAATGAACTTTACGTAGGTATTCCCAAAAAATCCAAGTTATACATTGTATTTATAGTGTAAAATAGATCTTAAACCTACGGTATTTTAATGTGGTTAGATCCATATTTGACAAAATCAAAAACTTCGAAAAATTGTCCGTGTGGAGAGTAGTTTCAGATTGGGAAACTTTTCTTAGAAGTTGAACTTGAGTAGCCTCTTCGGGGCAAAGCACCATACGTAGGCCACCCAGTCCTTAACGCTTCTCCCATGACCCCTGAAGGGAAATACTTGAAGGCAACAAGATCCGGATGACGACTGGGGCAAGCTTGGGAGGGATCCCTAACGTTTGCAATCCAAGCGCATACAACGCTGGCCTAACCCATCCGCAAGCCTTATATCCACAGCGGTCCCCCTGATGAGCCTAAACGAGGGGTTCTGACTGGGCGATCCCAACAGAAGACGCCAGGGAAGAAACCTTTACAGAGCAGACATCCACCGCCTCACCGCAACCCGTCGAACACCATCACCTGGTCCTTTGGCCCTGAAACGGATGAGAACGAAGGAAATTACGGGTACAGGAAATGAGCGTCAGCAAAGTCGTGCTAGAAGAGGAACCAGCCCAGCATTCGACTATCGACCCGGTGAAACCATGAAAAACCGATGTGTCAGTGGGCAGGCGCCGGGATTCGAATCTCCCATTGCGAGTTTCACATGTTACCTGGCGCCACCTCACTCGATAAATAGTAGAGGAAATAATATACAGAAGTATTCTTTTACATCTGGCAAATGACCCTGCTAGGATCTGCGCGAGTGCCGTCGTGCAAAGTGATGGTGTGGGTAACGTCTGTTTCCTTCCTTGAAATAAACAAGACCCTGCTGATGCGAGAGGGCACTTTGCATAACCACATACTATTCGCGATGCTTACTGCATGGAAGTCGGAGAGATAGTAACCTGGCAGTAATCTTGTAAATACAGAAGTGAACTTGACCATAAACCACTGCGCAGCTATCGGTCATTCGCCACGTCTAAAAATAACTGTGCACCTCATTAATTTGCCATAACACAATACTGTTAATTGGGCGTTCACCATAAGGGGAACGTCACAGTGTCTATGTCTATTTTGTGTGGACTTTAACCGTTTGATAACATAATGTTGGTAGTATACGTCTAGCGACAGCTAAAGTTGGGATGGGCAAGGTTGTTTTTTCCCCGTAGTGGTTTCCTGCGGTAGTGGTCAACAAAGGCGCCAGTTCTGCACTTGGTAGATAACAAGCCGTATAGACTGGGCATGAATTAGTATTCGAATCAGAAATGTGAGTTTCCTAAATGAAGTTGAATGCATAAAGGTGCTTCTGCTTTCCTGCACTCCCATTGTAATGCACATAAACTTCAGCGCTGAATGTTGCGGGTTGAAGCTGCTTTTGTAACAAAGGTACAATTTGCAACGTAGTTTTACAAAGCACTCTAGTTGATTACCTCAGCGGTATCTCTCTTCCTGATGCAGTGTAATCTGTGCAACACAAAGGCCAGAGGTTATGAACTCCAACGTTTGATAAGTTGTGTAGCACCCAGGAACTGGCTACTCTATTAGATTCTGCTATGAGGTCATATTTGTAAATGCTAAGCAAAGGTGTACGATATAACTCCAGGGACACTGGTTCAGAGAAAAAAAAAGAAAAAGAAAAACGAAAAGTCAGTTTAAAACAAAAGTTGGTATTTAAGTTTAATATATTTCAAGGATGCGACACGAAGATTTTGAAGAAAATAGCCCCACCCTAAACTACCCTTTGCATGGAACATTTTTCGAAAATTTTTATTTTCTTGAAAATGGGTCTAATGATTTTAAATAAAATGTCATATGTTTGAGATATTTTTGACAAATGAAATGTATATCTTTAATTTTCTGGCTATAGCCTATTTACTCTGGATGACTTTTGCATAGGTGGTAAACCGTAAGAGATAGACCAAATCTTACTATACAAAAATGTAGATCTTGCTAAAACAGAATTTTTGTCTAAATATCTTCAATTTTTGTAGAGTGAACCATTTCGGAGATATTCCTTGTTATATGTGTAAGTTTTGGATAACACACTTCTGTCAAATGGAACATCGCTATTAATTTTTTGTATGTTAACCGCGCAAAGAGAATGAAATTTGAACTTTAAATCTTTGAAATATTTGACTATCGCTCAAAGCCTACTGTATTTCCGTTGTACGTGCAAGAAAACAAGTAATTAGATAATTTCTGCAAATGTTTATCTCAACTAACACGAAGAAGATAGAAGAATAAGAGTTTGTATATAAGAATGGCTAGTACAAGAGTAGAGAAAGTCATGTGAGTGCAACACATATTTTTAGAAAAAGGTCCTATGTTGTGTTTGTGAATAGCAGAACTCAAAAAGGAAAAGTCGATTAAAAACTAAAATTGGTATTTAAGTTTAATACCTTTCAAGAATTCGATACGAAGATTTTGAAAAACATTTTTCCACCCTAAACTACTCTTTACATGGAACTTTTCGAAAGTTTTGATTTTCTCGAAAATGGCTCAACGATTTTGATTAAAATGCCACATGTTTAAGATATTTTGATGACAAATTAAATGTGTATTTTGAATTTTCTGGCCATAGCCCATGTAGTCCTTTTTACTCTTTGATGACTTTTTCATAACTCGTAAACCGTAAGAGATAAGCCATATCTTACTGCACCAAAAAAAAAAAAAAAAAAAAAAAAAAAAAAAAAAAGTAGATATTAAAACATACAATGTATGTCCGAATGAATTTTTTTGTGGAGTGAACCATTTCAGAAATATTTCTTGTTATTTGTGCGAGTTCTGTAATACCAACTTTCGCCAAAAGGAACATCGTTATTCAATTTTTGTTAGCCGTGCAAAGAGAATTAAAATATTTGACTATCGCTCAAAGCCTACTGTATTCCCACATTGTCCTTGCACCTACAAGGAAATAAGCAATAAGATAATTCCTGGAAATGTTTATCTCGACTAACATGAAAATAGAGGAATACGAGTTTGTAAGAATAGTTAGTACAAGAGTAGAGAAAGTCATATGAGTGCAACTCATCAGATTTTTTGCTTTACAGTCGGTTGCACAATATCCAAACCTGACGCGTTTGTTGCATTCTTTTGCACCTCCTACAGTGTGTGAGGAAAGAGAAAGACAGGTGTATTCGCAGAACGTTAAGAAGTGAATTCGGCGCGCCAGTGTAAAACTTGGCATTCCTCTCTGTCTACGGTTGTAGAAGATTCAGTTACGCCAGCGAATCTATCCCCAGGTCAAAAACAAACGAAGACATTCACCGCAGACGCTTTGAATAAAATTGAGGAGGACGTTGCTTTCCTTGATAAAATGTGCTTGTTTGATGAAGTAACTTTCTATGCGAAGGCCGCACAAATCCTTTCCACATTTAGTTTGCTGTGCTTTCTACGCGTAGACAAAAGACTATCAGTTTCTCGTAACTGTTCCATTTCACAGGAAGGGACATCGTTGTGACGGCCAAGATTAATTTCACGGCAAAATTTGCATTCACATTCCATTCCTTTGTACGGTTTATTGGATTTTGGGATGTTTTGTACATTCGATCTCACCTTCTGTTGCGTATTCTAATCACAATAATGCGATGATTGTTATTGTCGCAATCATATACATCAAGAGGCCTAATACTATGTCAAATGTTCTTTTATCTGGATCTGGTATAGCTTTTTTTCAAAACATGACAACTATACCCACTCCTCTGCCAAAGATGGCGTTACGTTGAAGTATGGGTTTACAAGCTTTGCGGTTCAAAAGTATAAATGAACCGAAAGACCACCTGCAGTGCCTCTCACCGTTTATGAAGGTTGTCTTTTATTTGCTAATGGTTACAACTCAGTAGCAGGGAGAGCGGTTCTTTTTTTAGAGTTTTCATTTTGCAAAAATCTATGCAATTAACGCTCCGTTAGGCTTGCGGGGCCTAATAGGCCCTCGCTATATTTTGCGCTTATATGCTTGCATTTATTTGCTTAATTGTATTTTTCGTGCATTCCTATGATTAGTTTCATTTAGCTTAAATATACATGGTTTTTATTAGCATGATCTTACTAGATAGATTAAAGATAAATAAAACGTAAGTATGAATACACTATACATTGTAATTTGTACTGTAATACATGGAAAGATAATAAATTACGATGTTCAGGTATTCAACTTGTAATTTGAAGTGTAATGTCAACAACAATAATAATTATAATAATAATGCCTGTTATTAGGACATGTTTTCATCCTCTTCTTTATGATCAGTTTATGAATCTAAAGATCTAATTTTTAGTTTATCTTAAGAATTGAAATCATCTGATTCATACAAATTGTCATACACGCATAGCACCATTGTCACAAGGTAGATGATGCACTTTTTTAAGAGGTTGAATCAGGACTGAAAAATTCAATGCCATAGCCGGGATTTGAACCACGCATCTCCCGCTTTATCCGTGGTTCAAATCCCGGCTATGGCATTGCATTTTTCAGTCCTGATTCAACCTCTTAAAACATTGCCCACACACGAATTGTGTGTTTAAAAACACCAGCAGTAAGCTTGTTGGCATAAATAAATAATAATTAGATGATGCACTTCTTTCATATTCTTGGAATTTTGTAAACCGTACCTTTTATTCCTGTTTTTTGAGAAGTAGTAACATCTACTTGCAATCACAAACATACTCGTATATTGCACAATTAACGAGGAAAGCATACGTCAGTAATATGTATTGAGACTTGCAGAGTTGGTTAGACCTCTGCGACACGTAACTGCCGATTAGTCATTCTTGGATCTAAAGAAATAAACAGATCAGATTGTCACTCTGCCGAACAGTCAGTAAGGTGTATCATCGGATATCCTATACTGCTCCCAAAAGTTAAAGGTATGTGAACGCTGGCCAATGATCAAGCGGAGCGCTGTTGCCAAGCGTAATGCATGTACTTGCAGATGTTTTGTACATAAGATGCGTGGCCACATTTGGCAGCGCTGGTAGGAGGGGCAAGCTTAGGATTCGCTGGAGTCTGCAGTACGCCTCGCCTCCATATGCCTTTTAACTTTTGCGAAGATTATAGTCGGCAGTTGCATAGGCGTGTTGGTTCGAAAACTAGAACGTTTAAATAAATGTAGGGGTCTCCCAGGCCCTTAGTGACCACTGAAGGGTTAAATTTAAACGTATGGGCTGGACACTCTGTGATGTAGACTGCTCAATTTAGACCTCATATGAGCTTGGGAGGGGTTACTCACAGATTTCAAAGAGACCCTACAGCATTTTTCATTAAATGAAACACTTTGTAGTTCCTTTGAAGTGTTGGGACACGAGAGATAGACAATGTCACATTTTAATTCCAACTAATAGGACATATTTCCGGCTCTGTTACAGAAGCGTGACTGAGATAAAATCAATGACGCGGTATATTGTTGACCTGACGTTTCACTTCCGGGATACGCTGCATTAATGTCACAACTATTTTATTTATAGCGCGTGTCTTGCCCTGTAATGTGACGTTTTTCGATTGTAACTGATCTGCTGTCAAACTGCACGTTTTCTCTTCATTTTACAGAACCTCACATCTTTCTTGACAAAAAAGCAAGGCATCAATATGCTGATGATTGTCCTACCAGGGTTGCCAGATGTATGGGACAGTCCCGGATTTGTGCAGTTCCTATCCGAGACGGTAATTGTCCCGTATTTTGCAGTGTTTTGAAACTTTAAAAAAAGAAAATCCTTAATGTTTTTTACTCTGGTATTGGTAAAATTGACTACATAGTACATATATCTCTTTATACTGCAAAAACCGAGCAAGATAGCTCCGCGGTAACGTGTGTGGCTCGTATTTGGGAGGTCGTGGGTTCGATGTCCGCGGCCAACCTTCCAAAGCCATGGGTTATTTTCTGGGGTTTTCCCGGGTTACAGGGCAAATGTTGGGAAGGATGATTAAATCCCCCACATTTCCCGTCCATCCATTTCATTTCACCTTCCTTTCAATCCGCTCTTTCAGGTTCGGTAGTGTTGGCGATGGGCGAATTTGGCGCTGCTATGTGGGGACTTTGCGAACTGTAACTGCTGTTTTAAACGTATGGGTAACGTAATCGCCTGAACTGCTGGTTGGATCGCTGTCGACATCAATGAGGTTGGTGGTTGCTTGACGAACTCTGGTGTCGAGGTGAATCTCCAGCACATGTTAGAAGCCCTCGCGGTACTCGCCCAGGTTCCAACAAGCCCGTAGAGCGCTCTCACTTCATCCCTTGCTCCCGAGGTCCGTCACAAAACAGCCTAAACCAGGCATGGGAAAGAGGGATGACAGTAATGCAATCGAGTATTTACCCTCCACTTCCTGACACAATTTGAAGGACTGACCGGTTCCCCATCTATGGCCTGAACACTGTGTATCGTATATCATCCTAGCGTGTATAAAAATGGGAATGATAGAAAATGTTTACGTAGTACATTCCTGTATCTCGCCCTCATCCGGTGATCAAATAGTATCAAGTATGCATATAGACCATTTTATAGAATAAATTTGCATTAGCAGTTCAATTTGAGATGTTGGTTTGGAAACTGCAAAGAATAAACAATTCATCAAACAGGTTTATAAACACGCTCGACTACGAACCTTGCACTATTCATCGGATGTGCACCACTAGTCCCTTTTGTCTGCTTTTTGAATTAAACATTTATTTGATAGTATAACACAGCTAAGAGAAGTGCAAAAGTACGTTTGGCAACAGTGCCCAGCGTGAGCGTTGACCAGAATTCATATGTCAAAGTTTTGCACTTCCTCTAGTGTAGAATTCATGCTAGCTGGCATGACGAAACGGGCTGGAAGAACTGTTTTCCCAACAATGCCAGTGTGACATGTCGCATGCATAAATAAAAAACGAAAAATTCTGCCACGCCGCGTCATACCTTGTCGCGCGACACGAAATCGCTTGCATAAATGAAGCTTTAGGTTAGAGGTTAAGGTTACAGTTGGGTTGCCTCTGGAGGTAACACGAGGTTTAAATAGGAAATTCCGTTTCACCAATGTGCGTCATTCTTTTGACAGCCGAAGTTCTAGTTTGAGGGGATGTACCGCCCTATAGCTCTTAAAAAACGTCCATTGCATTTACTTCTATTCTAGTAAATGAACTTCTGTATTGAAATGTCCGGGTTCGATCCCAGACAACGGCATGTGGGATTTGTGGTGAATGAAGCTGCGCTGGGATGAATTTCCTCCGGATTTTCTGGTATCCCCCGCCATCACATTCCACCGGTGCTCCATCTTCATTCCATATATCATCGGTGTCACCGCCTGCGGTGCCGTATGTATTAAAAGTGGGCGTTAAACACTAAAAAAAAAAATTACTGAAATGTGCAGCGAATTTATTGAAAAGTACTACTTGGCAAAACGAGGCGTACTGACCTTGGTTGTCGAGCGCTGTGATCGCTTCTTATCTTGTTTACTACAACAGCGAAATATCAGCAACTTGGCGTAGTCAGTAACGAAATGCAAAGTAATATCTCGCGCCTGCCGATATCTGAGGTGTTGTCTTGAAGATATGATTGCTTCTGAGCAGAGTGTACATACACTGTCTCACCGTGTATGTGCGATAAGCTCTCGTAAACAACTCGGCAGTTTCACATTGTTTCCGATACGCCTGATAGTACATTTTAGATAGCTGACAAAAAAGTGAGTCATAAGTTACTGAAGGTTATAACTTCAAATGGAATACAATTTAAGCTCATTGTTACCAATCATGTTTCTTGCAGTGGAAATTGTTTATTAAGCGGAGGCGTTGTATCGATTAATATAATGACGGGTTATTGCTGGAATCTCTTGGAAATTGAGTTGGTAGAACCAAAAGAAATTTTGCAAGAAATCGAAGAATATGACTTTACATTGAACAGATTTCTTCAATTGTGCAAGGTAAATAAAAAATCTGATGTGTTGCACTCACATGACTTTCTCTACTCTTGTACTAACCATTCTTACCAACTCTTATTCCTATATCTTCTTCGTGTTTAGATTTGCAGAAATTATCTTATTGCTTATTTCCTTTTAGGTGCAAGGAGAATATGGGAATACAGTAGACTTTGGGTGATAGTCAAATGTTTTAAAGCTTTGAGATTCCATTCTCTTTGCAGGTTAAGATATAGAAAAATGAGTAACGATCTTCCATTTGACAAAAGTATTCCAAAACCCGCACAAATAACAAGGAATATCTCCGGAATGGTTCACTCCACAAAAAATGCATTTGGACATAACTCGTGCATTTTAACGAGATCTACATTCTTATAGTAAGACTTGGTGTATCTCTTGCGGTTTACCAGTTATTCAAAAGTCATCCAGAGTAAACAGGACTACATGGCCTATAGTCAAAAAATTGAACATATAAATTTCATCTGTGATAAAAATATGTTAATGGCAATTTAGTCAAAATCGTTAGCCATTTCCGGAAAATCAAATTTTTTGAAAAATGTTCCAGGTAAAGGGTAGTTAAGGGTGGGGGAATTTTCTTCAAAATCTTCGTATCGCATCCTTGAAAAGTTTAAACTTAAATATCAACTCTGGTTTTTAACCAATTTTTCGCTTTTGAGTTATGCTGTCTACACACACACACACACACTCACACACACACACACACACACACACACACACACACACACACACACACACACACACACACACACCTTTTTCTAAAAATGCCCTTTCTTATTCAGGGGGCCTCAAAACATATTTCCTGTGAAATCTCGACGTCGAATTTTTTTTATGGAATACAATACTTCCTTTACGTAGAAAGTAAAAAGTGTGCATTCATGAATAAATTTGAAGCTCCGTGTTCGGTGTTAGACAAGAAACATTCTAGATGTTATAAAATAAACTCGATGAAAGTGGTGTCAATTTAGAGGGAGCGCCTTGAAAATCGCTAAACAAATTAGCCTGAACGTTTACAGTAGTCGATATTGGACTTAAGAAAAACCTGTATCATTGCATGATCAGCATGATAAGCTGAAAATTGGAGTGTGGCGTGCGATAAGTGCTAGAAGAATAATTGGACCCATTTTCTTTAATGAAACACTGCAGAGCAATATTGGAGACTAATTCTAGGGTGATTTTTCGATTGCTTGACAAAAGAATAAAAACCTTACGCTTGGTTCCAAGAAACTTCTGCAATAGTACGTACGGCTACTGCATCATTTAATGACAAATATAGGCGTTTCATGGCAGTTATAAGTGTTGATTTGTAGCCCCCTTGTGCCCCCGACCAGAACAGTTTGTCGTTCTAAATATCATGCACTGCATCAATTTATCTTTAACATCATGCACGAAATCACAAGGATTCTGTTGCTGAACTTTAACTGCCTGAGAATATTTTTATGGAATATGCTGCTTGTGCGAAAGTAGAATATAAACATTTCCAGTATCTGCGATATGGTAAGGATTTTAATGCGGTTCTGCCGGCACTATTTCCCAGGCATCTCTCGGTTCTCTCGCGTAATGGAAAGAGCCAGCGAATTGATAACCATATAATATAATGGCCGTGCATCAGATAATGCCGTCCCTGTGTGTAACGATGATAGCAACAGATTAAATGTTAATGTTTCGGTTTGAGCCGAGACAACTGCTTTAAGATTAATGTTGGTAGCAGTGTTTGCCTTGCAGGCTGTTTGGGTTGGTGGATAAGATAAAACAGAAATCGCAGATTAACTTGCCAAGGGCGGGGCTTTGCGTCAAACGATTTGTGCAAATAAAGAGGATAAGGAATTCTTTGTGACCTTATCTGACAAAGATATAGCCTGTCTGTGTTTTCATGTGTCATCAGAATGAGATTGCTCATTGGAGTACGAAACTTTAAACCTGTCAACAAATGGCCTGCATATCAAAGGCTTTTTATTAATGGAGTATGTCAGGCAACCTTGCTGCTCCAATTTAATAAATAATTGTTAATGTCCCAGCAGCCAGCAATTGCAAGCATTATTTTTAATTTCTCTATCTACAGTATATAGCAAGGAAAAGTGTTCAGTCCAGCCAAACGTTCTATGTCAAGATTCCTCAGGAAATATATGTAAATATTGAGGTCTCTGAACCACCTCCCCGCAACATATTCAGAAAATGGTCCATGGATGTGTGCCTGCGTATGTTTATGTATATTGTGACGCCGGCCGACGGCAGCGGCAACAGCAAAGGCTCTGAGCTGGGCCGCCTTACACCATAGGGGGTGCGTGCAACGAAGGCGCTCAAGGTCAGGCTGCCTCGCGTGGCTTTTGTGTACATGTGACAACGGGGCATTACAAAGGGTTTTCGAGAAGTGTCCGACAGCAGGCGTATTTGTAAAGGTTCTAGGAAAGTCCGTGTTATGTTTTCCTCACTGTATTAGGAGGCGAGGCGACGCAGGGAGTCAATCAGTTTGTAGTGTGCGTGTGTGTTGCATGTGTACGGTCGCGACGAAAGGAAGATAGCGAAGCAGTTGATGAGAATCGAGTGATTGTATTGTCAAAGTCAACTGTTTGAGAGACAGAAAATGAAGAAAGACAGAAAGGAATGAGTCAAGGTTGCGAGGGGAAAACAATTGAGTTGTAATACCATGAAGGACTGAATATTGTGTTATCGCCAGTAAAATAGAAGAAAAAATAACGACTGGATTGTCATTTTGTCACAATAATGAATAGCATAACTCAAATAGAAAAGTTATTTAAAACCAAACGTGGTATTTAAGTTTAGCATCCCCCAAGGATGCGACCAGATTTTCAAGAAAATTTTCCCACTAAGCTACCCCTACGTAAAACATTTTTCGAAATTGTTTACCCTCTCAAAGATGGCTCTTAGCGATTTTGATTAAAATAGTGCATGTTTAAGAACTTAAACTTTCTTTACACATGAGGATTGAAAGTTGTACATTGAATTTCTTGGGGATTAGCCTCTTGAAGTTCTCTTTTTTCTGAATGAACTTTACATAGTTGTTAAACCGTACCCTCTCCTCTTGACCGTGCAAAGGGAAGGGAATTTCAAAGCCATCACAAGCGACCCAATTTTAAAAGACTTGATAGTCACTTGAGTTTGTATTCTTCTTGCAAGTTGTGTGTAATGAAGATTTCACTCTCTTAAGACGTGGAAGAATCGTTTCAATGATTTGAGTAAGTAGAGAATGTCGTGTGAATGCAACACATCGTGTATTTTAGTACTACTTCAGGGATTAGGAGGTTTGGAAACTGTATTTTTCATAACCAGCCCTGTCATATTTTGTTTTGTTAATTCTAATCATAACCGACTATGTATTTAGAATATATGCAGAACTGTTGCTTATCCCAATACTGCTACTAGAAATTGGGAAAATTGATTTACTTCTAGTATTTTCCAGTTCTGTTTCCTACTTTTTTGCAGTTATAAGTTCTGCAAACATGTCGGAGTGTTTATATTGTTCAAAACATCCTTACGTCTGTGTAGTTGAATACGAAAACTTTATAATGCTGTTTCTGAAAGTTGTGCATCGATGTTTTCAGTAATGGATTGGTTATTGGTTTTAGATGTGAACCTTTATGAGCTCACCTCATCCTACTATTTTCAAAGCAGAGTTAGATTAATGGAGACATTGCTTCTCTAAAAGCATTTTATTGGTAATAATAGGTTTTTAGATGGGTAGCCGAGATTTCATGGGCATCAAATGATTAATGCTGTTGGTTTATTTTCCATCCGAATACTGAATGGGATTGTTCTACTAGGAAGTGCAGTTTTAATTAGTTGACCAACGTAAACTTCCGGAGTTCAAAGTAAACCAACGAAGAAAAAGCGTTTGATGAAGTTGCTCACATTTGTAGCGGAAATCGATCAGGAAACTGCAGTTGAAACCACCGTCCTCTCACTGCAAGGTCTTCTGTGCAACCCAGCATCACGCGAAACCACTGCATTGGCGATGTGACCGCGGTGTTTTCTAGTCCGGTACCATTTGGTGTCATGTGCTTCAATTTCTCTTCTCTGCATTTGTTTTCGTCACCCTGCAGAGCCGAACTATCATCAGACGTTTGGTGCATCCATCCAATGTATGAGATCAACAAGGCTTATTGATTCGTAAGTTTCACACAGACAACACATTTTAGAAACCCAACATTCATTCGGTTACAGAATTGTTTCCTGGAACTGGATTACGCATGTTTCCTGCGTTTAGATCAGGTTGCAGTTTCACTCCTGTTGGCAATCCGTTGGAACTAATCCTTGGGAAACACTCTCATACATCCCTCTGCTCATTGCCGTGTGGTGATACATGTTGAATCGATAGCTCTGAGAAACAAGCTGGACATTTCAGAGAGTCTACTCAGTTTGGGAGGTTGCACACGTAAAACGTTAACTATCTCAGGAAAAGTTCTGGTGTAACCATAAACGTAGGTAGCCCAACAAAGAATGACACTATCCAAAATATTTTCATACCATTTATTAACTATAACACAGTGAATGCGAAGAACATGTAGTTACTCAAAAATTGCCATCTTTGGAGGCCACAGGGGCTTTCAAACGGACGGTCAATCATCCCTAGCAGCACGTATGACATTTATGCCCAAATTGTGCACTGTTCGCTTCAAATCTCGGTTTAGGACCTCCAGACTTCTGTGTCGTGTTGAGCAAGTTTTACTCTCATAAGTTTATAAACCAGCGGATTCAGATTTTGACGTCCTGATGGCCAATCTTGGTGTACTATAAATTTGGGAATGTTGTCCTTGAGCCACTGTTGCACGCGTTTAGTCTGAGTTGGTGCACATGTTTAGTGTAGAACACAGAAGGCTTAAACGATAGTTAAATCTTTTAAGAGCCTGTCGCTATGTGATGACTTTGACATTCCATTCTCTTTGGATCTCCAAAAATTATTTTTGTTATATAACGACGCTGTCAATTGCCAGGATCACATCAGCGTCGTCGGTGTGCTGGAATTTTGTTCCGCAGGAGTTCTTTTACGTGCCACTAAATATACTGACATGGAGCTGTCGTTTTAAGCACACTTACAAACCATCGTTCTGGGTATCTGAACCCGCGACCTTGGAATCAGTTGGCCAGGGTCTAACCAACTGAGCCACCCAGACGGAGAATATTAGAGAGAGAGAATGAGTGAGAAGAAAAGTATTGGAAAATTCTAACAAATAACAAGGAATATCTCGGAAATGGTTCACTCCACAAAACAAGTATTTGACAAATTGTGCATTTTAAGCTAATCTTTCCTTTGTGCAGTAAGATTTAGTCTATCTCTTGCGGTTTACCAGTTATGCAAAAGTCACCTAAAATGATGTCAGTTCCAGAATATTCAAGATCACCATTTCACTTGGGATGTAAATATCTGAAACACGTTATTTTAATCGGAATCGGTAGTGCCATTTTTGTGGAAATCAAAAAAATTTCGAAAAATGTTCCATTTAAAGTGGAGCCTGTGGTAGGTGGATTTGCTTCAAAAACTCACTTTGGAAGGTGCTCAACTCAAAAGCCAAGTTCGGTGGTCAACCGACTTCGTTTTTGAGTTATGCTGTTCACACCCACGCGCGCGCTGACCTGTTTCTGGAAATGCTTTTTTATTCAGGCCTTCTCTACCCACTGTGTACATGGTAGGGAAAGTAAAAAGCATGTTTTACTTTTCTAATCCTGATTAAATGAGTTGAATAATGTGTGGATAAATTGCTACTGCATTTTTCCTTATTGGGTATTTTGGTATTTGCGGTAAGTTTAAGTAAGGAGAAATACTTATCGACAAAGCCAAAGCTTGCGTGCGTCGCCATTGAAGTAACTTATCTTGCAAACATCTTGGCATACAAGCTGGCGTTTTTAATACTTTGAACAAGCGATATGAAGCGATTTTCGATGTCTACGTAGCGTTAACCTTGAGGATTTTTCTGGATGGGTATGCCATGTGGGTCACGCAATTCTCTACTTACCAAGGCCTATAGAACAACAATATCGATCTGCTGTCAGTGTAAATATTGCCTTATTGCCACAGCTGGTGCTTCACTGGTTTGCTGGAATTTTTTATGAGCTCATGGAAGATTGATGATCCCTTAAGGCTGGGTGGAAGGACTAAACACTTGCCAACTGAATGTCTTTGTCATTTGATAGCTATTAGGTCGACTCCTGCTAACTTTCAGGGACACTGGCAGCTCAGTCACGACTGCACAAAATAAACTGTATGTCAGTGATATGGATTATGAAATGCTCTAAATGAAACTAGTTTTTTTTGGTAATAGTGGCAGGTAGTAAATGTGTTTCCAGGCTGTATTAATTGAGCATAATTATATGTGAGATTAAAGAGTTTCAAAATGAGCAAAACAACAAGGGTTCCTAATTGATTGGCATTTTTGTAAATAAAGCTTGCACAATTTTGGCATGTTTAGAAATCTGACGTTTGTTGCACTCGTATGACTTATACAAACTATTCTTACAAACGTTTATGGTTCTGTGTATTTTATGTTAATCCCGACAGGCATTTCTAGAGATGCTCTAATTCCTACTTCCTTGTAGGGGATTATTTAGGTCATGATCAAATCTTTTTATGGGCTGATCGCTATGTAATGGGCATAAAATCCTACCGTTTGCATTGATAACATGCATTCCTGGTTATTAGAAGGGGAGGTGATATAAAAAAACGACTTCTCATTTGAGAAAAGTGTACGTGTGGAAAATGCAAACGAACAACAAGAAATATCTCGGAAGTGGTTTATTCCACAAAATTATTTGGGGCTTTAATGAGACCACATTTTCTATGTAGTAAGATTTTGTCTGTCTCTTATGGTTTACCAGTTATGCAAAAATCATTCAGGATAAAGAGGACTTTAATTCCCAAAAAATCAAGTTACGCAATTCATTTGCCGTGAAAATATCTTAAATGTATGGTAATGTAATCTAAATCGTTAAGGGGCATTTTTGAGAAAATCAAACTTTTAAGGAAATTTTGCGTGTAAAAAATTGTTCAGGATTTCTTTTTTTTTTTTTCCTTCTTCTTTTTTTTTTTCTTTTTTTATTTTATTTATTTTTTTTTTTTAATTTTTTTTTTTACATCCAAGGAAAATGCTGATCTTGTATACAAGTTTGGTATTTAACCGCCTTCTCTATTTTAGTTGTGATATTCACAGGTATAAGCGCGCGCATGCACACAGGCGACCCTTTTTTAACAAACGTTTTGGGAGAGATTCAGTGAGTCAAAATACGTATTTCCAGAGAAATGATGGAGTGAATACGAGACTTCCTCTACTTTCTAGTGATCGAACATTTTAAAAGTAGATCTGGATTTTACTTACCCTCCTTGTACTAAAGTAACTTCGACCTTATAGGGTATTTGGGTTGACTTGTCTCATGCAGAGAGACAGAGATGTTGAAAAGAGACGCAGATACTCGGCCCTGTCTCTATTGTTATGGGGAAGGTGGGAGAAGACTCGACTCCTTCTACCCAATTAGTACTGGACTGAAGAGGCCAGTATCAATGGACTTCGGCGTTTCTGGTAGCAAAACATGTTTTCTATTAACTTGGATAGTGGAAGCGACCTTCTGTTTTTATGATCCTCTAGAACAAGCTAAACCACCGCAATTGTGGGTTGATTTGAAAAGAAATTGCCCAGTAATTATCTCCAACAGCTAGATTCTCCATATAAAGTTGATTTGCATGGAACTTTTATCATGCCATTAGTCTGATACGCTTAAATATCAAACTGATATAAGACTATATTTAAAGAAACTGAATTTATTTTTTTCTTTTTCTGAAGAATATTTCACAAAATAGTTGTTGAACTGAATTTATTAGTTCGTACGACCAGGCAATGACCTAAGCCACACGGTTCGCTTGTGAAGGGGTAGATGGCAGTAGTAAGTTACAACAATTAACATAACACCACGTAAATAGTACAGCTTTTCTTAAGCCGGTATAACAATCTGTTTTAAGGCAGGCATTAACAACCTGAGCCACTGAGGTTAAGGTCAATTTGTTTGCGTGCCACATGATTCGATTATTTCACCGTATTAAATAGCATCAAAATTATAAGATAAACCAATTAATTTTAAAAATAGTTAATATAATTAAATGTTATTTTAATTATATATTAGTTAAATTATTTTAAGTGACAATTATGGCACGTAAGTGTAGCGGCAACAGAATAAAAGTTTCAGACGAAGGTAGATCATTTCAAATAAAGTGTATTTCCAGTAAATGTTGAATTTTTGGATGGATTATTTAAATTATGTTTGTTTTTTGACGACGCTGTTAATTGCCAGAAACACATCACACTTAAAAACCATCGGTCTGGGCCGGATTTGAACCCGTGACGTTGATCAGTAGGCCAGCGTCTAACCAACTGAGCCACCCAGATCTACGTTTTGGGTGGAGTACATACTTTTCAACCGCTTATAAAAAAATTGCAGCATTAATTACATATACGAATGTGTATGTTGTGTTACGCAAGGATAGAGGGATTTAATAACGTTATTGATGCAGAAAAATGGATTCTGCGACTGAAAAAGAAAATCAGTATGCAAATTGTATAGGGGTGGAACAACTTGAATGAGTGTTCCAACAAAAACAGGAGCAAACTGTATTATGGATTTGGAACCACCGGAAGAGCAAAAAACCTCCGAACGGACTGCGCGGTGTTTCGCCTGTCGGTATCCTTGGTGCTCCTTGCCATCTGTCGCTGTCATAAGCGTGGATGAAACTATACCAAATTTTTTAAAACTACTTTTAAAGGCTTTATTGACCAACTTTATGAAAGAAGACTCTGAAACTGGTCACCGTCGTCCATACATACATTTTGGAACCCCTTTAGGAAACTATCCAACACTCGCCGTAGTTCACGTTGAGAAATGCTGGTAATTTCATAGCGGATATTTTTTTTAATTCTTCCATGGTGTGTGGGTTTGTCTTGTACACTTTGTTTTAAGGTACTCCAGATATAGAAACCTGTTATTGGAGCTCTGAGGCCTTTCTTCTCAAATGGCGCACCATACACCAAATTTTTGGTCATGAAGGGTTGCTTCATTAACAAAGGTTCTGAGTTACAGGGGCAATTTTTTCGAGTCAACAGTTGACGCCCGTACATACAAATTTGTCCCCTCCCCCCATTTTTAGGGAATTAACCGCTAGGGAGGGCGTTTTTCCGTTTTTCAACAGAACTTTGCAACACCTCATACGGCCTATCTTTCTATGAGAACAATTGAAAGTGTGTTTCAGGACATAAGAGATTTGTGGCCCCCTCGGTTCCCCGACCTAACACCCCGCAATTTCTATCACTGGGGTAACTTAGAACATAAAGTGTACAAGACACACCCACACACTCTGGAAGAATTAAAATAAAATGTCAGGAAATTGTCAGCATTTTTCAACGTGAACTACGGCGAGTAATGGATAGTTTCCTAAAGAGGTGCTAAAAATGTATGGACAACGATGGTGGCCAGTTTCAGCATCTCAGTTTATAAAATTTGTAAGCAAAGCCTTTAAAAGTAGTTTTTAAAATGTTGTATGGTTTCATCCTTGCCTTTCTTTGACAGCGGCAGAGGTAGCGAGTGCCGAGGATGCGGACAGGCCAAACACCGCGGAGCCGGTTCGTAAGTTTTTTGTTCTCCCGTTATAAGTGAGGCAGTAAATGAGTATGTGCTTTTAATAGAAATATGTCATCCTAATGGCTAAATAGTCCTTGAGCAAAGACCAAAAATAAAATTAATTTTAAAAAAGCGAGAACAGGCTTTGTGCGGTGCCAGTCCGAAGCTTTTTACTCTATTCATACCTGACCTCGATAACTGCCCTATCATGACTAGGGACACGAAATCACGCTCAGCGCTTGCCTCGATAGCACATTGTTGCTTGAAAATGTAGCAAAGGGAAGGAGGATCTATTCGCTCTTGTTGATGACTTCTGTTCCTTTATTTTTGCGTACTGTGAACTAGTGTAAAAACTTAATTATGTAGGAAACGGCTGTTTGTAATGAGTTATTATATGCTTTCCGTGTTAACGCTGTTAATTTAATTTTCTCCTCACCCAGCTGGCAGGGCGCGCCTTTTAAGATGCTATTCGCAAATATATTACGCAATCACGCAACCTCCACATGTAAGTTTACATTTCCCAGAAGCACTCCTCAACTTTTATATACGTTTTCTCCAAGTAAGCAGAAAGAGGAGTACCTATTTGTTGCTCCACACGGTTCATTTAGACGCTGTCGGTCGATCCATCAGCCCAACTCAAGGTCCTTTTTGTGTATTGTTCTCGTGTTTGCCAGGACATATCTAAAAATCTTAATTAAGGAACCCGGTTTCCGTGTCAGCTTTGTTTGAACGTGACAAATGATGTATTCGTTTATCTGAAAAGCGCAAATGAAATGTGATCTCAAAGAATTTGCATCAATGTTAGTGGTGGCTATACGCACAAACGTCGTTGAATTCAACACCACGCTTTCTACCTGTAACATTTCACATCGACTCTACAGGACTTCCATTCTGAAGGTTGTCTGCTATTGTTTTCTCTGGCCCTGAAATGTGAAACCGAAATTATGTCAATATATATAATTGATAATAGAAAGAAACAAAATGAGATTCTAATCGACAGTTAAGGGGAAGACGTAATAAAGCTGAATAGATTAAAAGTCTCAATGGAAGCCTAGGCAGATTTAAATGAGTGATACGGTTACAATTGTTGTATGTACAAAGCTCTAACGATTCCGCGGGCTGATTCCGATCTTACCATGGCGTGCTCTAAAGTTGGCCAATGGAAATCGCTTCCTTCGTGTCGCCCACGCATAAACTAATGCAACGCAACGTACACTCGTTTTGAATCGAGTCGAGATAACGCACGTGCAATTTGGGATTTGTACGTAAGCTAGCGCGTATACATAAATCGGCGGTTGCTAAAGGGTGACAAAGTTAAAGTGTTACAACGTTATAGTTGAAGTTACAAAGTTACATTCTATTTAAATATCGTCGACAGTTCTCTAGAAATCTGGAAATTTGCAAATAAAGTTAAATGTTGGTTAATTCTTCGTTTGGTTCCATTCCTACCACAACTCACGCATACCCTGCAGATTAGGACCTCTTGCTAGAGCTAGTCCGGACACCAAATACGAGATCTTATAGGTCTTAAAGGCGACTTCTTCGACAGAGAGGAACGTTTGCGTCAAATGGCGCACTTGTCTGATTTTCAAATGTCATTATTTTTATTCGAAGATACATGCAAAAGTGTTATTCATCTCTCGACTAAACTTGGCACGGATAATCTTTGGCACAAAGCGAAAAATACTATCCAGCTTTAGAATTCGAAATTCTTCTCCACTTCACGCAATTATTTAATTTTATGTAGTGCTTACCAAAGCTCGCAAGAACGTCTGTAATTCAGTAATATTCAACCTTATTTTTTCCGCGTACCCTCAGACAATTTTCCATTCTAGTCTGTATCTCAGGGGTGCTCAACAGGCGAGCACACGCTCGCTTCCTCGACACACATTATTTTTCCCACAGCACTGACCAAGGCAACATTCTATTCACAATTTGAAGACCCAAAAACATTTGAAACCAAAGTTATTTTTCACTTTTGAAGTTTCCATGTAGTGAGGTTTCACACGAGCTACAGAATATGCAACTACTTGCATTGCAGAATTGCACGACCACGTTCTGAGAGAGGAGAGTGGGAAGTATTTAAGAAATTTTATTTTTTATTGGGGTTTATATCTGGCTTTTGCCATGAAATGATTTTTAAGGGCGCTGATAACCATGAAGTTGAGCGCCCTTAAACCTATATCTCCTCTACCATTTGACTAATGACTACGTAAATAATCATTAGTGGTAGTTGGTCACCTCTGTGTGAATCAGGAACATTCGAATGCCAGTCTTACACGCTACCACCTTCCGGCTCGGTAAACTATTAGATACAGGTTGTCTTTGTTCCCTCGTAGTTTTGTCTTGAGTTACATAAACCACCCCTCATCAAATGACCCAACTTTTGTCATAAAAGAGGGCTAACTGCTTGAATTAACGTGCTTTTGAAATGAGCCTGTTCTGTCACCGTGCACTTGAGCCCATGTTCTTCTGCAGTGTAAGGAAAGGTTTCTCCAACCATACGCCGTCATTTCCTTTTGGGAAATGCCCTTAAGCGTGAAGCGACATTGACGGCCATGCGCATAACTTTCATCTCCTTCGACTGTCTTTGAATTGTTCGTATAAGAAGGTAAGCGTTCTAAGCCTTGTTGATGTGTTGAAACTCCAGCCGTAATCTTTCTCTGAAAGCGCTAGAGTTGATGTCAAACACATTCCTAACAGCTACATTTTCGTGAGGGGAACACTACGTTTTTTCTATTACTCCACAACATCACAGATTCATTCAGAGCTGAACTGCTGCTTCTACAATTGCCACTGAGGAAGAGGAGTTGATTGACTCTCGGACTTCAGGTTTTTGGGACAATATGAAAGTAAATTATTGTTCATTAGTGAAAAAGGCATTCGGAACATCGTTCTAGTTCGAATCAGGATTTTATACTGTCGCCTTGGTTAGGATCAAGCACTTCCAGAACTGTATACGGAAAAGATGCGAGTGGATATTTCCAAAATGTGTGTCAATCAAGACGGTCGCACTTCCTAATAACATCATGCGAGTAAATGAGACTAAGAGGTCAGTTGCAGTCATTTTAATTGCAACGTTATACTCGCATACTTTCTAGCCAATCAGGGTAGTATATTTCAGAATATGCTTGTGTGAACTGCTGTTTAACAGTGGAATTCGGATTCTGAAGAATAATTAGCAACGAAGAATAAGGTTTAAGAAACCAAATGTGTCACCCTCTGAGCGCCAAACCACCACTTCCTTTCACTTTACCTTTCCCTGTTTGCGCGACTATTGTCATTTACCGCCTTCGTTCGCGACGGAAGCTATAGCAGAGAAAGTGTAAAGAAGAAAATAAAGACTACCTGCATATATGCAAGAAACATAGCTTCGCCAGAGTAAGAAATTGACTTATTAGCCCATAGTTTGTAGTCCACGAGGTTTGAAAGAGTGCTCGCAGAAACGTTTGGTTAGATTTTCCATCTCACGGGTGACCCAGATTCGAGTCCGCTTGAGGTATGTAGGGTTTTGTGCCTATTTAAATATGTGTGTAAAGGTTTCAAAAATATCTTACAGAACAAGGGGAGAACACGGTGGTTCTTTGTTATTATCGAGGCCCCAGTGGTTCGGAGTGAAAGAAACTTTGTTACTTTCTTAAACACTGACGTCATCGATACAAAATAACTAGCGGAAATTTCCGAATACATTTGGTCACCCAGTATTGTTCTTTATATATTGTGTATAAGTTGTATATTCTATTGCACCGTAGTATTTATTTCTATGGTCGTTTATTTTATTGATATTGTGATGTGGAGCTCGGCGCACAAGAAAAGACGGACGGGGCCAACGTATTTCACGCCACATGCCGGACTGGCGAGTGAGCCAAGATGTTCAAGGCTGGGCTGAGGCGACTGTTGTGTGCACGTGACTGTCGACAATCGAAGCGGCAGAAATAAAAGGGGTTTCGAGAACGTTCGCGAGACTTCTAGCTGCGTCGTTTCCGGTGTCTATGTGGAACTCGAGAAAGGTCCGTTTGACTCATCCCCAGTATATGATGCCAGAGAAGAACAGAGCAGTGAGTTTTAGAGTTGAGTTACGGACACGAATCGGTCAGTGTGTCAGTGAATGTGAGACAGATGTTCGTGTGTGTCGTGCTGGTACGGCGTAAGAAGATTCAACGAGCATCGCCAGTGCCTATAACGTCGTAATTAGGGTGTAAGGGACAGGAGGAAAACACCGAAAGGACTGAACAAGGTTATGAGAAGAACGTTTGAGAGTTGTGATAGCCTGAAAGACTGTAGACTGTGTCAACGAGAAGAAAATTGTGTATTTGTGGTAAAATTTTGGAAGATAATAAAGCGATAGAAAAGTAACCGGACTGGATTTGGTCGTTTTGTCACAGTATGCCTATTAAGATTGTACTTCTTACACACTACTATATTAATATAAGCGTACTATGTAGTATGTGCTTTGATATACAACAGAAAGAGTCGCCAGGGGGTTCCTATGGCTAAAGAGAGGCATAAGATTAAAAAGTTAGATATAATAATGGCAAAGGGTTTTGCTTGCAACAAGGTGCCACCACGCTAGAGGCAAGCAGAGGCATATCGCAATTTGGTCAACTGATAAATTACGGTGCGACTAAGGCATATTAGTATTCAAGTGTTTAAAGCTTGCAATTTCATATTAAACTGTCTCAATGTATATTCATTGTAAGTTAGCGTTTATTTGTTGCCATTTCAATTTGTGTAATGCGAATTGCCTCGTTGAAGATTCCTTTAGGCTACTGACTATATTACAGTTCTTGAACCTGCCTGGGCAACATTTTTATACATATGTTTAATAACACTGCACATAAATGTTGTCTAGACATTAATGTAGGACAACAACCCTTTGGCAATGCAAACAAGTTACTACTGCAGAGAAACCTGTGCAAAAGATGTAACCTTCTACATAGCAAGCTACTTACGTTGGACTGTTTGCAATGACGTTAATGGATCTTACCAATGTCCTCAGTAAATTTTCGGTTGATTATCGCCCAAGTGCGAACATTTGAAGGCTAATATTGTTGCATGACAACATGCTTAAGTATGTGGCCGCTCCCTTTTTGGACGGACGTGTTCAAATATGTTTTAATTCTACGGGAGAAGACTTCCAGAACTGAAAATTGAGGTGCAACAGTGGGACTACTTTGTGGGCCAAACACGAAATGCTAAGGCAGTAACGTATTGTGACACCGGGCGCGACGCACAATAAAGGACGGCCGGGCTAAGCTACTTCCCACAACATACCAGGCCGACGAGCAAAGGCGCTTAAGGTCAGGCTGCCTCTCGCGACTATTTGTTTATACACCAACACCACCATCACCAACACCACTACCACTAGGCTCTTATTTAACGTCACTTTGAGATCAAATCCTGGCGATTTTTCTGTAAGTTAAGTCGTGTGAATCGTGTTGGACAGTTGGTCGTAGCTGCGTAGTCCCCTTCCTGTACCATATAGTTTATTCTTGTCTCGTTCTGTAGGTGGAACTTTGGATCTCCGTATTTAAATATCCATTTCATCAAATACTGAGACTATACGAAACACCTGTAGTCTATTTGTAGGGTATACAGGGTTTGAACCCAGGCCCCAGAATACTACAAGCTAAACCCTCTTTTTCGGTACTAACATTCAGTCCGTTCTGTATTAGTCAATATACAATCATAGACGTGTCTACTATCTTGGTAACCGTCAATTCTAAGCTCACACTGGAGTAAATAATTGTATTTGAACTGAAACCCTTAAGAGAAAGCTACTCTTGAGTTCTAGGCAACATTTCTAAGTCTCTAAGTATTACAGGGTCGTGTGAAGCAAGCTGTAGTAACGTAATATTTCATTAATGGTTACTTTAAAAAGCATGGGAAACCCACCGCAGCCAAGCTTAACAATGGCCTAGAAAAGTTCGTTTGGAAGGTCATTAACTTCTCTCCTTTCCATTAATGAACGTTATACCTAAGTGCAGGCAGACCAAAAATACGTAATAGCTGAAATACCCGGCGTTGCCCGTAGTATGATGATTTTATCCCTACAACTATTAGATTTAGGTTGAATACTATAAAGAACAAAAACAAAATAAATAAAAACGCCGAGAAAACACTATGCAAAAGCACTGTTGAACAACCCCAAATACCACAGGAAGAAAAGTGAATAAAGAAAGCTGTATGAATGTAATACGTTGCATTTATGTGTTAAACATATAGAAAATTGTATGAAATCTTTGTAGAAGAGGGAGTAGAGAAAGAAGGGTGATTGTGTTTCATAAAAGAAAAATGAGTAGAGAAAACCGTGTGGTTGTAATACGATGCATTTCTATTTCAGTCCTAGAGAATTGTATGTTGAAGGAGGAGTAGAAAACGACATGTGAATATGTGACGTAAAGGAAAAAGAGTAGAGAAAACTGTGAATGTAATACGCTTCATTTCTACTTCAATCATAGAAAATTGTATGAAATGTATGTTGAAGGGCGAGTAAGAAAGGACATTTGTATGTCTTACGTAAAAGAAAAGCTAGTAGAGAAAACCATGTGAATATTACGTTGCATAGTAAAATAGCTCAAAAGCTAAAGTTTCGAAAATTTTTATTTTCTTGAAAATGGCTAACGATTTTTATTAAAATGGCATGTT
The DNA here is from genome assembly GCA_030765045.1 of Tenodera sinensis. Taxonomy (NCBI): domain Eukaryota; kingdom Metazoa; phylum Arthropoda; class Insecta; order Mantodea; family Mantidae; genus Tenodera; species Tenodera sinensis. The sequence continues at coordinate 37,796,222 of CM060970.1, forward strand.
TAAGATATTTGTATGACAAATGAAATGTATGTTTTGAATTTTCTGGCTATAGCTTATGTAGTCATGTTAATTCTGGATGACTTTCGAATAAGTCGTAAGAGATAGACAACATTTTGCTGTACAAAAAATGTAAGTCTGGCTAAAACACACAATTTATGTCCAAATAATTTTTTTTGTAGAGTGAACCATTTTGGAGATATTCCTTGTTATTTGTATGACATTTGGAAAGCTTTCATCAAGTGGAACATAGTTATTCTTTTTTTTTTTTTTTTTTTTGTTTTTTGTTTTTTGTTTTTTTTGTTTTTTTTGTTTTTGTGTTAGCCGTGCAAAGAGAGCGGAATTTGAAAACTTTAAAAGATTTGACTCGCTCAAAGCCTTTAAAGTTTCCATTAATAAGCTTTCTAAGTTCATGTATAACATCCTTATATTATTTATTTATTTTTTGTATATGTTGAAACAATTCAGAATTGTGAAGTTGTGGGGCATTATACAAGCAGATTGTACCAGAATACTTAACCCATTGTTATTACAGCTAATGATCATTACACCCAAGTGCAAATAAACCGAGGATACATAAAGCACTTTCTCAATTTTTAAAGCCCTCGTTAAAAATATGTTGCTTGTGTAACAGATAACCAAAACACCTGTTTTAACTTGTTTGTTGTCTGGAAGGTCTCGCATTACTAAAGCTTCAAGGAAACCCCAGCGAGTTTAAAGTAAAACGGAAGTGTTGGATTCACTGTTTTCCAGGAAGGCGATGAAGCTGTCAGCCCGCTACTGGAACCAACAAGATCCTCTAGGGTGAATATCGATATCCGTTTTAATTAGTAAGCAGTAAATTTCGTATCTGCGCTGTCTTTTGTATGCAATCTTCCTATCCAAGACCCAATTAAGGTAGTTTGCCAGCGACATTTCAGTTGTCCATGCAGCTTTACTTACCTAAGGCAGAAGGCACATTGCTCACGGCTCAAAAGTTGGGAATGGAAATTTGGTTGAAAATGTGTTTTGAAGCTTCCAGGGCACTTCATTATCGGACGTACGCGGTTATCTTACGACATTTCTCGAACATGTTTATGGTTGAAAAATATGCATAAAATCAGAGGATTCGACAATTCACCGTAGTAGGGCAATCTGTTTTAACAAATACAATAGGACATTGTAACAAGAATGTAAATTAAAGTGTATTAAAATTGTCACATTCACATGACTTTGTCTACGAATTCAACAAATATACTTCTACCTACTTCAAGATAAATATTTGTAGAAATGGTGTTTATTGGTATTTGCTTGTAGGTGTGTTGGTGATCTTGAAACAGTTAAGACCGTTTCATAGGATGGAATTAATGTCCGAAATGTATTGAGAAAAGAGTATGAGTGAGTATTGTTTAAGGGCCCGTCGACAGCTAGATCATTAGGGCCTTGAGAAAAGAAAAGTGAAGGAGAATGCAGGGCACTGTATCATTAAGGTTGGAAATTTGGAAGACGAAAAGCATACAGGAAGTCTTAAAAAATGTATTTCCGGTGAAATCTTGGTACCTGTCGAATTTTTGGGTAAAATACAAAATTCCTCTTTTTAAGTAGTAAGTCTGTAGTAGAGAAAGTAAAGAAGTATGATTAGCTCTAAATGTTACAAGGATGCAAGACAAAGATTCAAGTATCTTTTTGTCAAAAATTGCCTATTAGTACAAAATCTTAGGTAGGAAACTAAAAAATGTCAAAATCTATAGGACAAAAATACCAACAATATTCGAAAGAAAATTTCCCAAGAACAGAAGCAGTTGCTCACATCATTAGCCACTGGATATGAGTGGTGGAACATCTGCATAGGTTTGGTTTTATGAATGACATAAGATCTGCAATGCTGACAAGATTTTAAATGGAGAACACATGGAGTGCCCAGAATTGAGGAAATCTGATTCAGATGGGAAGGTACATACCTAATTAATATTGGCTGGCTAGAGAAAAATTGATGGATCAAAATCCCACACAGTAGATCAACAACACAAAATCTTAGTTACTTCCATAATTAATTAATAAAAGGTGCATATATGTATGTGTAATTTTATGTAAAACGCTTGTAAAATCCTCTTTCGCTTTTGATATTAATACAAGTCTGAATGTTGCTGCATCAAAAAAGTAGCTGTTAAAATTAGCTGTATATATTGAAGAAAATTTACTACTATTTCCCAGGATTTGACCAGTAGACTTTGAAATATTAAATAGTAGTTTTTATTATTTTGGGTCGCTTTAATTACGTGGTCATCTTACGACAGATATTTAGGAACTACATCATGGATTGGAGTGTAGCAGATAGTCACGTAAGTCATTTACCATTTTGCTTTGTCACGTGTCCACAAAGGCCTTAGTGCTAGGGAACTGTAGCTGTACGCGACGGGCTGATACCTACTGTGATAGTCTGTTTACCCAACGTGTGTGTAGTTCGGCCGCCTGCTTTGAGGAACCCTCATAATAGTTTTGCAACATGGTCCCTTCCTCTCGAGTCCTTTCAGAGTTGCAACATCTTAACATGAACCTTTGTAGCTATGAAAAATAAAAGAATTGGAATTCAGAATTTTGGCAACTGAGACTCCACCCCGAGTCAACACATAACTGCCACTCCCTTTAAATCAGGGTTCTATTGGTCTTCAAGGACAAGGATAGAGGTTTGCCTTTTCTGAAGAGTGGAAATGGATTTATGACAGTATTTAGTTGTAGATAGCGCACTTTTCCTTTGTAACCCAACTGCACATGCGTTGAGTAAATAGACTATACGTGCTTACGGAGGCCTTAGTGCCTGGCAACTACAATAGAGTTCCACTAATCCAAACTAATTAGTACCGAACCCTGTTCAGATTAGCAAAACTAAGGAGTAGGTGGATATTTCGTCAAATATTTGGAGCCATCTAGCTTCTTGACGAATCGATATAAATGGTTTATTATTTCTGTAACTTATGCGCAGACACTGTGTGAACAATGGTGTAATGTCTTTTTGTTTCAATTCGAATGAATTTAGTCTCACTTTTGTGTTAATGTGACGTTGCCAAATCTCTGTTGGATGGAAATTAAATTTTCCATGGCATTTTAACATAAAATTGTGGCTAAATTAATTCGAATTAAAACAGAAATGCATTTCAGCATTGTTCACACAGTGTTTGCACGACAGTAAGTGAAACAATAAACCATTTACACTCATTCATCAAGAAGCTAAATGGCCCCAAATATTTGACGCAAATTATTACTTTTCGGCTACACGGCTTTTTATTGATAATTATTTTGGATATATTTGTTATATGTACTCATCATATAGAATTTAGTTTTTGACGAATGGAATGTTTATATGAGAGGTTAGATGCGAGCCACTGCTCACCTTAGGCGGGAACATTGGCATCGAGAGGCAGGTACAGTCTGCAGTAAAGTGTTGTGTACCTTGACGCACGTGTTTCTGAGCTGAAGTAGTAGGCAACTACAAAGCAAGTTGTCACATTTCATACTACCAAACTGCATAGCTCTTTACACTTAATTTTCTTGCATTTCTTCTTTACTGCAATATCTTCTTCCTCGTCTGAATTGGTACATACATCCGTGCCGCACGAAACTTCTGCAGTTAACTTATACACAAACACAGCAGAGCTGTGGATTATTATAACATGAATTTTTTTTTTAAGTGTTGCCTTGGGTAGGCTAGCCTAGCCCACTGTATCTTCGCTGAAGGTCATTCGTCAAGAACAAATGCGGTAGATAGAATATTAAACTTTGTTAAAGAAATCTGAATGTAGCACACCATGTGAATGCACACAAAGAATTTTTTAAAAGCAAAATTGAATGGAAACAGCTGGCGTTTGCATTTGGAAGTAACGGTATTTTCCGAAGAGGCTAGTATATGCAGGTACGAAACAAAGGTATTGTTACGGTCCTAGTGCAGGTGCTCGAAAGGAATTTGCATCCCGCCAGTACTTGAAGTGCTCTCTCCAGGCTGGAAGTTGAAGGCAAACAGAAGGGAACCTGACGAACAAAACATCACCTGCATCTGCATGTGACGGTCTCAGGATGTCTGGCAGAAACGATCAATATCCCAACAATATACATATTTAGAACTCCAAGATGGTAAATACACCCAGGTGCCCTCTCTGTGTCACAAACACGAGGCTGAAGAATGCCCAAAATTGAACTGAAATTATTTCTACTTGCAGTTGCACATTTTAACGTCCTAGCGTGGTAGGTCATATTGGCGATGAGTGAATCAATTGGGTGGAAGTATGCTCAAATGAGACCGGGGTCCATAGAGTGCTTGCGAGATACTACTAGACAGTACCATAAGTTATGTTTTGTGTGTGGTGATGCACGGTACATCTATGCTTCTCGAACAAGACATCCTCTTAAAATTAAGCTTTTATTTATGGACTCTTATCTTGCTATGATTCTCAACGTCCCATTGTACACAAAACGAACTTAGTAATATGCACTGTATAGTTCTGTTTTGTAGCGTTTAACGCCCGCTTTTACTACATACGGCACCGCAGGTGGTGACACTGATGATACATGGAATGAAGATGGAGCACCGGTGGAATGAGATGGCTGGGGAAACCGGAGAACCCGGAGGAAACCCGCCCCACCGCTGCTTCGTCCACCACAAAGCCCACATGCGGTTGCCTGGGATCGAACCCGGTCCGCTTTGGTGAGAAGCGAATGGTCTAACCACTCGGCTATGGCGCGGCCGCACAGCATGGGATAATCTCTCAGTTTCTTATCGTATTACGATGTCTCGCGAGGGATAAGGCATAAAAGTCACCAATGACAGTTGCTATACGAGGCTAGAGGCGCGGCGTTGTAATGAGAAAAAGGGAGGGGGAGGGGTGGGTACACCTGACATCCTAGAAAACCACGGTTTAGTTTTTTTTTTTTTTTTTTTTTTTTTTTCCTCCATATTCTTAATGCCTGTTATGGAAAAGGTTGCCAATATTGCATGAAATAACCACCACAATTTATGACCGGATTGATCATTCAAAGAGAACAAAATTTCAAAGTCATCATATAGCGACCGCTTCTAAAACATTTTACTATGCTATTGAAAAATTGAAATGTTGAACTATTGAAAAATTAGCTTTTTAATGAATAATTTGCTGAAAATGGGTAGAGAGTGCCATGTGAGAGTAGGGAATGAATCTATGGCTGACAGAACGTTTAATGGCGGGTGGCTCAACATCATCCAATCAGAGGCTGGCCACGCCTTGTGGTGTCGTATAGTTAAACATGCTGTGAAATCACGCTATAAAGCCGGTGATATAAACATCATTTGCACCCACAAAATGTGTTTACACAAAAGGAAAGAGAATTGTAGTAGTCAGGTATCAGCCGCCAGTAAATTTTGTGTCTGCCGCAGCCGGGAAACCAACCCAGGATTTCTGGATTGGGAAGTCAGTACGCTGACCATTTGACTATGGTAGTTTAGGAAAATGTTGTGTCTTAGGATAGTCACCTTCAAAGATGGCATGTTTCTTACCTATGTGAGATCCAAATTCAGTGAATTTGTATTGATTAGTGTAAAATGGCAAAAACAAAGAGTTGGAAATGTTAAAGTGATGTGCATTAACGGTGGAATTTTGTTTCTAGTTCCATTAGCATTCAATATTGCTCGATTTGCCTGGCTTCATCTGTTTGTTACTTTAACGACCCCCAATGTTGGAGAAAGGAAAATCACGCATTTACTTGACCTCACCCGTGCACATGACCCAGCCTCAATATGCAGAGCAGCGCAGTGGCGCACTGGCTCTCTGGCTTACTGGCTCGCGGTGAATCTTAGGTATTGCCCTCACATGACTCTCTCTACTCACTGCTGTATGTACAATTCTTTCAAACGCCTGTTCTGCTTAGTTCATGCTAACAGAGTTAAACCTCTGCAGCAATTCTTACTGAATATTTCCTTGCAGGAACATTGGGAGTAGCAGAATACAGTTAGGAACTGTTTGCTATGTGATGGCTTTGAAATTCTGTTCTCTTTGTACTGCCAAGAGCTAACCAAAACAAAATAATTTGTTCTTACTTTAGAAATTACTTCCTATTTTGAGAAAAGTACAAGTATTTGAAAATGCAAACCAATAACAAGCTACATTTTTTGTGCAGCAAAATTTTGTGTCTCCTACGGTTTACCAGTTATACGAAAGCAATTCGTTATAAAGAAAACTTCAGAGAGTCTATTCCCAGAAAATTCAAGATATACATCTCACTCGTTCATGAAAATATACTAAGCTTATGGCATTTTAATCAAAAGTGTCGTTTTTGAGAAAATCAAACTTTTCGAACACATTTCCATGAACGTTAGTCTGAGATGGGAGATTTTTTTGAAGATCTTCGTGTTGCATCGTTGGAACGTTTGGTATTTAACCAACTTTTGGTTTTTGAATTATGATGTTCACAAACTCACACTTAGGCCTTTTTCCAAAAATACTTTATTATGTATTTTTAATTAAGGGAGTCTGATGTATATTTCCTTGAAATCTCGATTGCGAACCTTTGAATGGAATGTAATACTTCCTCTACTTTAAGTACGTGGTAGAGAAAGTAAAAACCACGATTTTTCATACTAAAATGAAACCTTGGTTTTATCTATAATTTAGATTGTGCTTTCCTCTCTGCAAGAGAACTTATATAAACTATAAAATAACGCTCTGCTTTAGTTTTACGATGGGAATAATTTGGTATACTGATAACGTTTATGTCGTAGATACAGAGGGCGCCATAATATTGTATACGCACTATGCCAGGAGATGTGTGTTTAATGTATAAGGTTATTCTTAAGTAAGTTCCCAGTTTAAAATAGTAACAAATTTGTCAACTTTTTGGATTATGTCGAAATAAAAACATCAGTTTGTTCGCAAAGAAATTGAATTATATTAAAACAAGGTAAAATTAAGTATGACCATCGTGTTGTTCTTTTATGCCACAAATGGCGTTAGCAGGTGCATTACTAGGGATGTTGTCAATAGCATCCGATATTGACTGCTTCAGTTCGTCACGTGTAGTGGTTCTGCTCTTTTAAATAGTAGCCCCATAACCAGTAGTCAGCTGAATAATAACTGTTCAGAAAATGTAACAATAATTAAACTTTCACCACATGTGTTGCGTAATAGTGTTTTTACAGTGTCTGGAGAGAAGCGCCATCTTGAGGCCCCCTGAATTCGGAAAACAGTATTTTTAGAAAAAGGTGCGCGTGCGTGTCTGAACATAACTCAAAAACGAAAAGTTGGTTAAAAATCAAAGTTGACATTTAAATTCAATATCTTTCAAGGACGTAACACGAAGATTTTGAAAAAAGTTCCTCCACCCTAAACTACCCTTTGCATGGACAATGTTTAGAAAATTTTGATCTTTTTCAAAAATGTAACGATTTTGGTTAAAAGGTCATATGTTTAAGATATTTTTATGGCTAATGAAATGTGTTTTGAATTTTCTGGCTATAGCCCATGTAGTCCTGTTTACTCCTGACGACTTTTGTATAACTGGTAAACAGTAAGAGATAGAAAAATATTACTATAAAAAAAATGTGGATCTTGTTAAAATACACAATTTATGTCTAAAAGTATTATTTTTTTGTGGGGTGGACCATTTCGGAGATATTCCTTGACCTTTGTGTGAGTTTTGCAACACATACTTTTTTCAAGTAGAAGATCGTTATTCACTTTTTTGTCTCTTGGTCGTGTAAAGAGAACGCAATTTCAAAGCCTTCATATAGCGACCAGATGTAAAATATATGAACATCGCTCAAAGCCTACTATATTCCCTTTGCACCTACAAGGAAATAGGCAATAAGATAATTTCTGCCAATGTTTATCTCGACTAACATGAAGATACAGGAATAAAAGTTTGTAAGAATGCTAGTGCAAGAGTAGAGAAAGTCATGTGAGTGCAACATATCAGATGCTTTTATTCACTTCTTGCAATGATGGTGCAAAATACTTAAAAAGTAAAACATGCAGACGCGTACATATATGCTTGTCAGACGCATCAAGATAGCAAAATGGCGCAATAATGTTCATGGTGGAAATCTAGGACTTCAATTAAATGGGTCACAGTTCTAGGGAAAAGTGAACAAGCTTTGTTTTAAATGGCCATAATAACCTTAGCGGCGCTTCTGTTACTGTATTGAACTGAGGAAACCATTTTTAGAAAAATGGCGTGCGTGTGCGTGCGAGTGTGTGTATTCTTTCCTAACATTCGACATGCCATATTAGTGCCTGCTTCAATGTAGTCGCAACAAAGCGTGCATTTAAACCATTGTGGAAAACATTTATCATGTAATATGAAACATAATAACGAGCGAGCTCTTTGAAAACAGGTTAAGCATGACAAATTATATGGGTTGTTTGATTGTAACAAAATGTTGACAATATTCGCTTTGTTGATGTGTACATTTGTGCCGCGCGCGTGTGTTTATTTGCAATAATTTCCGTTAGTTCCTTTTATTGTTCCTGGTGGTGACCGTATGAACACATACAGTCATCAAATTATATCATTTGCAAGATAATTTCTCTCATTTTATGTGTAGAATACATTTTGTCTCTGAAAATGTGAATATCTCAAACTTTTTACTTTGCATTAGATTAGATTGCCTTTAGCAAGTTCACAAGTACCCAAGATGATCCGTGAACATTGAACATGTCAATTGAGACGCACAATATAACAAAAACACAGGTACAAAGAAAAAATAAAATAAAATTTAAAAAATAAATAAACAGGGAAAATTCTGAAACACAAGTCTTTCCAGTTAGTTATATAATTAGCAATGAAAGGCATCATTTGTAAAGTAGCTTTCGAGAAGGCATCAAATGTAATTAACAATGATTTGTCACTAACGAAGCCAAAGACTACTTACAAAGCTACATAAGCATTAACAGGTTGACTTGTCATGTTGGCCATCTTCTTTTTCTGTTTACAAGAAACCAGACCTTTAAAAATCCAGGTGAGAAGCATAACCTTCAAAGGTTAACCAAGGCAATGAAGAAATGGTATCTTATAGTGGTTTAAAACATTTGCATCGTTAGATGAATTAAATAAAACGCAAGTTATAACTAAGGTTTCACGGCCTTTGAGATAACACACATTTCGTGTTCATTTATTCAGTAAATGGGGTCCATTTTATACTGCTATGTTTGCACTGTACAAGAAATGTAATCAAAGTTATGGTGCAAATATATTTTCAGCATTTTGTCTGGAGAAGTGCATAAAGTCGTGAACAAACTGAGTGGTAGGAAAAAGTCAGAATTCTAAAGGTCAATCAATCACTGTGTGTGTGTGTGTGTGTGTGTGTGTGTGTGTGTGTGTGCGTGTGTGCGTGTGCGCGCGCGCGCGTGTGTGCGTGTGAATAGCGTAACTTAAAAACGAAAAGTTTGTTAAAAACCAAAGTTGGTATTTAAGTTTAATATTTTTCAGGGATGCAACGCGAAGATTTTGAAGAAAATTCCTCTACTAAACTACGTTTTACATGGAATTTTTTCGAAAATTTGTATTTTTTCATAAGTGACTAACGATTTTAATCAAAATCCCATATTTTCAAGATATTTTATGACAAATGAAATGTATATTTTGAATGTTCTGGCTATAGCCCAGGTAGTCCTGTTTACTCTTGATGACTTTTGCATAACTGATAAACCGTAAGAGATAGACCAAATCTTACTATACAAAAAATGTAGATCTTCTTAAAACACACAGTTTGTCAAATTATCTTTTTTGTTAGGGGAACCATTTTGGAGATACTTCGTTATTTGTGTGAGTTTTGCAATAGTTACACTTTTCTCAAATGGAAGGTGGTTATTGACTTTTTTTATTTCTTGGTCGTACAAAGTGAGCGGAATTTCAAAGCGTACATTTAGCGACCAGATTTGACTCGCTCAAAGCCTACTGTATTCCCATATTCCCGTTGCACCGATAAGGAAATCAGCAATAAGACAATTTCTGCAAATGTTTATCTCAACTAACACGAAGAAGATAGAGGAATAAGTTTTTGTAGGAATAGTTAATACAAGAGTAGAGAAAGTTCCGAGTGCATCACATACTATTTTTCATGTATACATCAGTGTGTTTAATCTGTGCCCATAGATATGATTAAGAAATCGAACGCTTCGTGCCTGTCTAATTTAACATTTTCAGAAATAGTCTTTGTGCGCTAAGAGTGTCGCAAGCTTGCACGGTGTTGTTTTGATAATAAATTGATAAAATCACGCAGATGTTTCAACCAATTAGTAGGTGCTTTTTGCTGCATACATGTCAGATTCAATGGGGCAATCGGGGGACAATTATAGTTCGGGAGGCTTTTATTCGCATATTGCCCCACGATTATCATTTATTATTCACAATAACCAATCCATAGTCCCGTGTCGCTTGGTACATTAATGGTGAATGAATAATAAATACTTGGCTAGCAGTTGCACACCGTAAGGTTAATGCAATGAAAAAGTTTATGGTCTGTAGCGGTACACAACCTTTCTAGCGGTTTACCATTTCATAGCGATGCTACAAACTGCTCATGTAAGATGTACATAGTGGAACCGTTGGCTAACTGATTAGAAGGGCTAAATCATGCATTGTCTTTGTTAACGATCGGCAGTCATTTATTCTGCAGTAAAAATAAAACAATAGGCTGAAAGAACATACATTATTTTCTTCACCAGAACCATAAACAATGGTTGAAGTCGTCTGGCCCCATAGCGCAGTTGGTAGAGCACCTGCCTGCTGTGCAAAGGGTCCCGGGTTCGATTTCCGTCAGGGGGGTAGGAATGTTACTCCAACCAAGATTATTCCTCACCCTTCCCTGATACTGGAAGCATGAATGAAAGTGTGAGTGTGTGAATTCAACGTATAAAAACCCCAAAGACCGAAAACCCCACTGTTAAACGAGTAACACCATTGCCAATAAGTAAGGTCGCCAATCGCCGATATGGGCTCTGCAATTAAAGGCATGTTAAATAGAACAATTTGTATAAAAAAGAAAGAAAAACACGGAGTGAATAATAAAATCTGGTGTGCACTCGCATGATTTTCTGTACTCACTCTTGTACAAACTATTCTTACAAATTATCTACTTCATTCCATTATGCGTTCTTTCCGGGCCTGTAGGCCGTGGTGCAGTAGTTTTATTTTCCAACGTTTCGCCGAAAACTTCGTCTGGCATCCTCAGGACCGTGAAATACAGGCTCCGGCGTCCAAAACAAGACTGGAGCCTGAACCAAAAGCCTTAGCATTTATGTATCTACTTCATTTTAATCCAGATAAATATTTTCAGAAATTATTGCAAATTTTCTTGTAGGGGCAAGGGGAATACAGTGGGCCTTAAGTGATAGTCAAATGTTTTAGGGGTCGCTATATGTAAGCTTGAAATTCCCTTCTCCTTACACGGCCAAGAAATAAAAATGTGAATAGCGACCTCCCATTTGAGGACGTCTATAAGTAAAATTCTGATAAATAACAAGGAATATCTCCGAAATTATTCACTTCACAAAAAAGATCTGTATTTTTGTATAGTAAGATTTGGTCTATCTCTTACGGTTTACCAGTTATGCAAAAGTCATCAAGAGTAAACAATACTGCATGGGCTGTAGCCGAAAAATTCAAAATATACATTTAATTTGTCATAAAATATCTTAAACAGGGCATTTTAATAAAAAAAGAGCCATTTTTGAGAAAATAAAAATCTCCTTGAAAGACATTAACTTCAATACCAACTTTGGTTTTTAACCGACGTCTCGTTTTTGAGTTACGTTGTTCACACGCGCGCGCGCGCGTGCACACACACACACACACACACACACACACACACACACACACACACACACACACACACACACACACACACAGAACTTGCTATACTTACACGGGAGTTAGCGCAAGTTGCGAATGCAGTTTCCAGTATGGTTTGGTTTGTATGAATATGTTTGAGGTGCTGATTACACTGTAAGCTACGAAGATTCGATATTTCGCTCACATTGGACCATACCTAACTGCTAGAGGTCCAAACATATGACTATAGTAACTTTAGTCATCGTAAACAAAGTCCGTAGCTAATGTAGTTATTTGCAGTGTATGCTGTGGTCTAAATGACAGAGCATGCCCTTGCGAATTATGTCCCCAAAAATAATTAGTTCCAAATTAGTGCCTGGAGAAACGTATGTGAACCTAAGCACTAGATGTTTTAAAATTAATTTTCGCAGAGAAGCAATTACTTTCACTCGCGCATTTATACAAGAGAAGACATTAACGAGGGTAGCGATAGGTTCTAATTAATAAGTAACCGCAACTAGGAATCGAGCCTTGGGTTGAGAAACAGCACAGAGGCAATGAAATGACACTTGTACGTCAAGCCATGATTCATCGTTGCAATATTTCAGTGTCAAGACAAGAATTGCTTTGCTAGTGCTAACGAGGATAATGCGTTTAAGCACTGTCCTGAACACATGTTGAAGTCACTTCATACAGACATAAGAGTGGTCGACTGGAAATTCGAGTTGTTTGCAAACGTTTAATATACTACTTCTTACTACATTTATTGCAAACTAGATGAAATACCCGGCGTTGCCCGTTGTATGACGATTTGTCGGACTATAGCCTTTTTATTTGGACATACTTAAAAAAGATTACTTAACTCACGCATTTAAAACTCCACAGATACTATAAGTAAAGAATAAGTAATAAACTAAAAAATAAATAAAAACACCGGAAAGACACTGCTAAAGTACTGTTGAACAACCACAAATACCACAGGTAGAAAAGCAGTAGAGAAAACCGAGTGAATGTTATACTTTACATTTATATTTCAATAATGTAGACAAGTGCGTAAATTATTTGTAGAAGACCTAGAAGAGAAATACGTGTGAATGTGTTACGTAAAAAGTGAGTAGAGACAACCGTGTGAATCTAATACGTTGCATTTCTATTTCAGTCATAGAAAATTGTATGCATTGTTTTTGATAGCATAAAAACATCTATGAAAAATCATCTAAATTTGCCAACTTTCACCGCATTCGGGAAAAAAAAAATTTTTGTTGTTTAACGACGCTGTCAATTACCAGGATCACATCAGCGTCGCCGGTGTGCCGGAAATTTGTCCCACAGGAGTTCTTTTACATGCCAATAAATCTACTGACATGGAGCTGTCGTTTTTAAGCGCACTTAAAACCATCGGTCTGGGCCGGGTTTGAACCCGCGACCTTGGGATCAGTAGGCCAGCGTCTAACCAACTGAGCCACCCAGACCGACACCGCATTCGGAGGAAGGGTTTAGCAGCTCCTATATAAAAAATCCTCTATTTTATCGTTAACACAACTTAATCCGTCGTGACCTTACAACTCAGAGCTATTGTCCTCTCGTAACCTTGACACACTTCACTAGGAAAGGGTTAATTGAGGTAGGATAAATTTTTTGAGATCATTCTGTGTTCTCGGAGATTGAGTTTAAAATGTGGTATTTAGGTACATATGAGCTTTCGTTTTCGGGCTATACTGGGAAATTCATAGGCATTTGTATTTCCTGCGTGTAAACTCAAAAACAGGCATTTCTGATAGAATTTTTGGAACAATGCGGTACTTTCTATCCTGGGTAAGAGTAGATGCCTGCTTGATTTAGAATTCAGAGAAATTGAAAGTCTTATATGAAGAAACACTAAAGTTATAGCGAGTTATTTACACTTTCTTTGTAAGAATAAATTGCTTTGCTGCTTGTTGCCAAATTTTACATCTAAGTTTATTGAAACATTTCATTTGTTTGCGCCTTATTTGACTTTGCCGAGGTAGGATCCAATAAAATATTTCAGTATGAGAAAAGTTTTCTCCAGTTTTAATAACGTATTTCGAAATACACCTGCGGCGTGGTAACTTTTGGAGACTGCAAACAGATCCCGTTATTATCTACGTAATGCACTCCCACAGGGTCCACGAGAATTTGATGCATTGGGATCAGGAAGCCCAAGATGGGTATCATGGCATGGAATGTCTAGTAGGTGTTGAGAAGTACAGCTAATTGCTTTAGACCTAACGGTTCCGATTTCGACTGCACTGCTAATGTAAAACAGTTGGTTTTATTTTATTTATCCGTTACTTGCAATTATTGCTTTCAGCTGAAATACTCCATATGGGATTATCTGTAGAAATATCCATGTTAAGGCCTCCCAGTGAGAGAAGGGGGGGGGGGAGGGGAGGAATGGGCATGCGCGCACCCCCCCCCCCCCCCCCCACAAATACCGTTGTAAACGTTGCAGCTGAAAACAGCCTCCATTCTTTTTATTCTTTCTCCTGATAAGCAGAACGAAGTATTGTATTCCACCCAAAAATTCGTTATCGAGATTTCACCGGAAATATGTTTGAGGCCCCCTGAATTAAAAAAAAAAAAAAAAAAAAATTAGAAAAAGGTGCGCGTGTATGTGTCAGTCTGTAGACAGCATAACTCGAAGCCGAAAAGTCGATTAAATACCAAAGTTGGTGTTTAAGTTTAATGTCTTTCAAGAATGCGACACGAAGATTTTGAAGAAAATAGCCCCACCCTAAACTACCCTTTACATGGAAAATTTTTCGAAAATTTTGACTTTCTTGAAAATGGCTCTAAAGATTTTTATTAAAATGTGATATGTTTGAGATATTTTGATCACAAATGAAATGTATATCTTGAATTTTCTGGCTATAGCTCCTGTAGTCGTATTTACTCTGGACGACTTTTGCATAATTGATAAGCCGTTAGGATAGACCAAATCATACTATACAAAAATTGTAGATCTTGCTAAAATACACAATTTGTGTCTAAATAAATTTTCTTGTAGGGTGAACCATGTGAGTTTTGGAAAACTTAAAAACTTTCGTGAAATGGAACATCGTTGTTCATTTTTTTATATGTTAAGTGTGCAAAGAGAACGGAATCTCAAAGTTTTAAAAGATTTGACTGTCGCTCAAAGCCTACTGTATTCTAATATTCCCCTTGTACCTACAAGGATATAAGCAATAAGATAATTTCTGCAAATGTTTATCTCAACTAACACGAAGATATAAGAATAGCAGTTCGTAAGAATAGTTAGTAAAAGAGTAGAGAAAGTCATGTGAGTGCAACACATTTTTTTTATTATGCTGGACAAGGTGTAACTTAGCACTTGCTAATTAGAAAAAGAGACTCATCTCTTTCTAAGCCGTCCCTCTTTTTTGGGGTGCCAACTTATCCTAATACCACTGTAGTAATCAAGGAATGTAACAGGGCTTTAAAAGGGATCGACCATTTCAAGGAAAGAAACCCAAGGATCTTCCTCAGCCCATGCTAGACAAGGACAGTAGAAGAAGTGCCAAGTTAAAATTTGTCCATTATACTTATCTATCGTAATTAGAGGAGGGATTGGCTTTCGCCCAAAAATTCGATCCAAATTTCACTGGAAATACACGTTTTGAGACCCCTGAATAAAGAAGATTGTTTTTTTATGGAAGATCAATGTGTTTGTGCATGCAAAACTCAAACAATAAATTGATATCAAACTTACTTGGACGTGTCACCAAAGTTTTCAAAAAAATCCCTTCACACTATGGAAACATGGAAACTTTTTTTTTCACTCAAAAATGGCTCAATAGTTCTGATTAAAATATGCTGAATATTTGTATGACAAATGTGTATCTTGAATTATTGTCTGGAATAGTGTGAATGCCCGTATATTCTGGATTATCCCTGTGTTTGTCTTTTCTTGATGTCCTCTCCTACATCTCGGTCCTCCAAACGTCCGCTGCCACTGCTCTGTTGATAAATCAGGAAATGTTTTTCCCAGGGTATGCTATTATTCTGATTATTTCTTTTAATTATATTTTAAATTATTTTCTGAATATATAATTTCGGTATCAGATCATTCAATAGAAATGTTTATTTGTGATGAAAATAAGCTGGATGATATTCTCATAAAACGAAAATACTCTTATCATGAAAATTAAGCTTGATGGCCTGGAAATCGCGTTTTTCGGGACAAATATCGCCCGAATGGCGATTGTCTCATTGTTTTAAAAACCGTATTAAAACTTCATTTTGAAGTGTCACAAAAGGCCACCGTGACTGGAAGCGTTTGTGCGTGTTTATTGGGATGGTGTCGATAAAGTTCTTTACAATATTTACTGTTAGATCCACGCGCATGCGCTGGAAGTGTCACCAAGGAGTTTGTCACGTAACGCAGGCCTTCCGTCACGGTATACACAAGGCCGACGCACTATCGTGACTTTTGAACCTTCATAAAAGTCTCAGCAAAGTGAAAGTCACCAGTAAACAGTGACTCATACGAACCACGCCGATATGCTATAAGTGTGTTTATTCCTTAGTTGGGTATCCTGTGCAATAAAACACGTCTGTTTATAGTTGACAATTAAAATTTGCTTTTTAAGCATTGGTTTCTTTACCAACAATGCATTAAAAGCAGCATTTTTCGCAATCTTAAGTACCTGAGCTGTTACGCTTTTAAGTCACTGGCTAATGACTACTTATATTACATTATTCGGCCCAAAAATTCAACGTCGAGATTTCTTCGGAAATGTTAAGCCTCCTGAATATAAAAAAAAAAGGAAAAAAAAATCAATTTTTACTTTGTCTGCTACGTATACTCTTTTAATGGGCCAATTTCAATAAACAAGCCAGGATTATTAAAGATTTCGTCACGGAAACAGCTCCAACAGTTAGGGTGAAAATTTATATCTAGTTAACATTTTGCTTTTCAAGTTTAACTAAATATGTATCTTCTCAGGAAAAAAAAAGTAAAGAAAAGAAAATCTGAGCGAAGCTCGGTCGTCCGGGTACTGAACAATAATGAGCGAGAAAATCATGTGAATAGTACAACACATTAGACGCTTTTAAATTTGAATCGAAAGTTTACGAAAGCATCTGTGGCAATGAAGCTGTTTCGGGAAGTAATGCATTGTTATCCAAGGTTCGTATAGCGCTATAACAACTGAATATTTCCTGCGCTATCTTCCTGTAACATTAGCACCTCTATAGCAAAAATGTTAATGAAGGAAATGGCTCCGCTGTAAAATAGTATAGCCATTACATGTCCCGGTGTTCTGCCCAGGCATAAATACCTTTTTCTTCGTCTATTGTGGTGAAAATACTGCACAAAATGAAACATTACGACAGTGTGGCTATTTTTCACACCCCGTGTGTACGCTGGCATACAGCAGATTACCACAGCATGATGGTTTGCGTTAATATGGAAAGAATACGTAGTTACAAAACAGCACTTTTTACATAAATTTGGGTATTTTATTCTTTTAAATTCACTGGGCATACTACGAGGTCGACACTGAAAAGGTTCACAAAATTAAACAAGGATTTGTTTCAAAAATTGAAATAACTTTTTTTCCTTCAAAATATTGCCCTATACCGAGAGTAAAAAAATTACGAACCGCTAGTCTCCGCCAATGGCGCACCATACACCATTATTTTTTTTCTCCGTGTGAAGGAGTACTTCGTGAAGAATATTAGGTTTTGAAGCCCGTACATACGTTAATACAATGTTGCCACCTCTTTTTAGAGATTTAACAGTGATTTTTGTCCCTTTTCAACAAGGCTCTGCAACATCTCATACGAGCAATCCTTCGATGAGAACAATTGAAAGTGTTTCAGGACAGAATTATTAGCGGAGATTTGTGCCCCCCTCGGTACTCCCACCTAACCCCCTGCAATTTCTATCTCTGGGGTAACTTAAAACATGAAGTATACAAGAAAAACCCACACATACTGGAGGAATTAAAACAAAATATTCGCCAGGAAATTGCCAGCATTTCTCAATGTGAACTACGGCAAGTGATGGATAGTTTCCTAAAGAGGTGCCAGAAAATGAATGGATAACGACATCTTTCATAAAGTTGGTAAATAAAGCCTTTAAAAGTAATTTTAAAAATGTATGGCTTCATCCGCGCCTTTCTATGATAGCGGCAGACGTCATCACACCGCACAGCTCGTTTGGAAGTTTTTTGCTTTTCCGGTATATCTCTCTGAACAGCTCAGTAACACAGACTACAAGTTAACTCAGGTCTAGGTGAAGGTTGTGAACAGGCCACGCTCTCTGAGCACCAGTTGCCCAGTCCTGAATTAACTAAAACAACTGTGATTTTGTCCAAAAGGGGGAATCTTTCAAGAACAGCTGAAAGCGCTGCAGGAAGCATGACCAATAACACAATATGTATTTATTTTAAAATTAATTTTATAGTTGACAAATCGCTATAAGACTCCACACACCTTAGGCCTGTAGGAAGCGGGAAATACGTGTTCAGCAAAACGAATGGAGATTTGATTGTTGTCCAGGTAGATTGGGAGAATTGCTGATTTAAATGTACGGTATAAAAGAAACTGCGAGACCGGCAGTGGTGTAGGTGCAGACTCATCTCCTGACCCAGAATGAGTGTGGTTCAACAGCTCAAAGCGATTACGTGGGCCCGGAAGTGTAGGAAATCCGGCATGTGTCACGCATCCTTGACTGACATGCGGGTGTTGGGCGAAGTTTGGGACGCCCCTCGAAACAGGTCAACATTTGACGCCAGTTGCGTCTTCAGCACTCTCCACCTAATTTCTGTTATGTTTAATGCAATCCTTTAATTTTCGTTACTTTCCGCGGTGCACATTTTTAGATCTCCCAAAACACATCTGTACTGATATTACAAAAGGAAAAAGTCTTGCGTGTTGCACTCACATGACTTTCTCTACTCTTGTAGACACGTATTCCTCTATCTTCATGTTAGTCGAGATAAGCATTTGCAGAAATTACCTTATTACTAATTTCCTTCTAGGTTCAAGGGCTTTGAGCGATAGTCAAATGTTTTAAAGCTGGTCGCTAAAGGAAGGATTTGAAACTCCGTTCTCTTTGCACGGTCAAGAGATAAAAAAGTGACCTTCCCTTTTTGAGAAACGTATAATTATTGCAAAACTCACACAAATAACACGGAATATCTCGGAATATAGAGCATCACTCCACACAAAAATGCATAGACATAACTTGTGTGTTTTAACGAGATCTACATTTTGTGTGTAGTAAGATTTGGTCTATGTCTTACGGTTTACGAGTTATAGAAATGTCTTCAAGAGTAAACATGACTACGTGGACTATAGCCAGAACATTCAAAATATACCTTTCATTTGTTATAAAAAAATCTTAAACAATGCATTTTAATCAAAATCGTTAGCCATTTTGAGAGAATAAAAATTTTCGAAAAATGACCCATGTAAAGGGTAGTTTAGGATGGAGGAAATTTCTTGAAAATCTTCGTGTCGCATTCTTGAAAGATATTCAACCTAAATAGCAGTATACCTTTTGTTTTTGAATTATGATGTTCAGACACACATACGCGAATCTTTTTCTAAAAATGTTTTTTTTTTTTTTTATTCAGGGGGCCTCAAAACATATTTCCAGTGAAATCTCGACATCGAATTTTTGCGTTGAACACAATACTTCCCCTACTTACTACACGTAGCAAAGTAAAAAATTGTGCGTGCGTGCGTGCGTGTGTGTGTGAGAGAGATATCTCAAAAACCACTCAACTGATTTTGATAATATTTTCACCACTGAACAGCCCAGTTCGTTCTGACAGGCAAGGTGCTATAGTAGACCTAATTTCTGTTCAATAGCTACTAAAATATTAAAAAGGATTCACAAAGTCCTTGTACTAGTACGAATATATTGTAGTTATATAAGAACTTGCTTGCACGAAGGTCTTGACTTTCAATTAAGAATGTCAGGAGTAGAAAAATAGTCGTTACTTTACAGAATGTAAGTAAACAGTTGCTGCTTTGCGCCGAGTATAAAAACAAACATCGGTTGTATTTAATTGCGAAGAATATACACACAGTCAAGGAAATAAGTATTCATACAGTGCTACAATAATTAATTATTTGTGTGTGTCAAAGAAATAGAGGAAGAGAAGAGACTTACTGAACCAGATATGTTAATCTCTTTAAAACAATATATTTTAAAAAAGTTTTGTGCCGTCTGCCGTTTCAGAGATATGTTGGAATTTTAGAATACTTGAACTTTACAATACATTATCCATGCTGTCACATTAGTAGTCTTGTTTTTTCGCCGTGTCATGGAAAGAGAATCGAATTTATAGGTCTGCTTATAGCGTAAAGATTTTATCATATCTTCGGTTTCCTGTATTTTACTCTAAAAACTAAACCCCCTAGCTCTACAACCCAGGAAGGGCCTTGGCTTGCCGCCCAGCCGCTGCGTCCCCCACCTCTGCCCACCACAGGCGTTATTGGTGGGGTGCAGTACTAGAGGCTGGGACGTAGTCAGCGCCCCGAGCCCTCCTGGCCAGTTATGCGGCCTTCGCGACCTGGGGCCTCAAGTAGCTCCTCAGTTGTTCCCCCGGAACCTAACGACGCTGAGTGTACCCCGTGCCAGACCTCCCAGTGGGTACCGGGGATCGAACCCGGGTCCTCTACGCCAGAGGCAAGCGCGCTACGGAGTATTTTACTCTTCTACTACTACTTATAGTAAGAAGTATTGTATTTGATACAAAATATAAAAAAGCAATTTTAGAAAAATGTGTGCGCGCGCGCGTGTGTGAACAGCGTAACCTAAAAACGGAAAGTCGCTTAAAACCGAAGTTCATATTTAAGTTTAATATCTTTCAAGGATGCGACTCGAAGATTTGAAGAAAAATAATGATAAATAAATTCTCCGCCTTAAACTTCCCCTTCCATAGGACATTTTTCGAAAATTTTTATTTTCTCAAAAATGGCTCTAACGATTTTGATTTAAATGCTATATGTTTATATTTTTATGCCAAATGAAATGTATATTTTGAATTTTTTGGCTATAGCCCATGTAGTCCTGTTTACTGTTGGTGTCTTTTGCATAACTGGTAAACTGTAAGAGGTAGACCAAATCTTGCTTGACTAAAATTTAATGTGTTGCACTCACATGACGTTTTCTACTCTTATACTAGCCGTTCTTTCAAACTCTTATTCCTATATCTTCTTCGTGTTAGTTGAGATAAACATTTAGCATATTTAGATATGTTATTGTTTATTTCCTTGTAGGTGCAAGGGGAATATGGGAATACAGTAGGTTTTGAGCGATAGTCAAATGTTTTAAAGCTTTAAAATTCCGTTCTTTGTACGGCACTTTATTTTTTCAGAAGTTGCTTGGAATATTTATTTTTAATGACCACGTTAAAAATAAACACGATATAGAACGTATTCCAAGAATGGAAATTACACAAGTTTGGAATTGCTGAAATCAATGAACTAGTGTGTGCACTGAAGGCAGGACCCAGTGATTCACCACGGTTAATCCAGATTTAGATACTTCGCGGAAATCACCAATAAAGTCTTCCCTGAAAATGCTGAGTGTAAACAAACTATAATCCCAAAGTGTTCTTCACATCCGGGAAAAGTGAACAGAACTGCTGTTTTCAAAGTTATATAAGTTGTATCCTCCGCAGGCTTAGGTAATCGAAAAGTGAATGGCATACCAGAGCTCGTGCCAGATCATTTCAACGGCTATTTTTGTCGCCAGTTATAATATCCCATCCAATAGTTGCTATAAATGTCCCGCTGCAGGTTTCCTTTTCCTTTCTAAGCATTAAGTCGTTGTTTAATGTTAAAAATCTTCTTAAACACACTCTTTACTAAGTTAACTACCACATTATTTAGGGTAGTTGCTCCTAATACCGGAGGTCCTCATTCGAATACTGCCAAAGTCTGGCTGTATTCATTAAATCCTTTTAATGAATATCAGGTGAGCTATTTTGCACGTTTGTGTTGCATAAAAACTGATTATCTTGAGGTTTTAACTGTTCCATAACAACAGATAAATTGTATAACTTAAAGGACTAGTAAATGAATAGGTTATATTTGCACCAAACCTGCATAAAAGAATATGCTATCAGCCATAAGTTAGTCGTTGCTTATATTGCTACTAAAGCGTATTCAACCTCGGAGGAATACTATAAGAAAATAACCATAGATATACAGGGTGGAGGGTACTGTTTCGGCTATGCATTAACCAGGGATTCTACATGATGAGTGTACAAATATGTCCATTGTCATGTAAAGTCTAATTTCTAAGATTACATTTGGCAACCTCGCGTTAACATTAAATTGTGGTTAAATTCATTCGAATTAAGGTAGCGTGGTTCACATAGTGTTTGCAGACAGTTATTGAAGTAATACACCATTTATATCCATTCTCAAGAACCTAGATGACCTAAAATATTTGACATAAATTATCTTTTTCAGCGAAACGGCTCTTTATTGACAATTATCTTGGACATATTTGTTGGTTTATTATGATGTATTATTATTATTATTATTATTATTATTATTATTATTATTATTATTATTATTATTATTATTAGTATTATTATAACAATTCTTGGAAAAGGTCGTAAATGCATGTTTTCTGGGATTCTGTTCCATGATTTTTGATGCCACTTCCAGCAGTCGAAACTATGCAAGATAGACTCAAATTTTGAGGCGGGAAAAGATTCGATATAATGCGGCTTTGCCCAATTTTCACTGTGACTTCTTTCACTTTCATCGTGAAGTAGTCTCCTTTTCTTCTGGGGAATCGAACACAATATCTCTAATCTCTCTCAGTGGTAGCACTTACTGCACATAAGTCCTCGCAAACTCCGTCGGAGAGAAGTAGTTTTTGTCGCACCAGAAACTCGCTCACTGTAATCACAGGCTGAAATTTTCCACTAAACATTCTAGAATGTTCTGGATTCGGGGCGGGGGAGAAATTTCAGAACAATCTCGTTATCTCTCGTTAACGCTTGTGGTTACGCTAGCTGAGACTGGGTTCTCTCTTTGTGGTCGGTCGGCGTCTTATATCGGTAACGAAGGCCCATAATTTTCATAATATATTGAGGAAAAATGACCTTTGACCAAAATGTGCCACATGACACAGTATTTACGTCTTTTCAGAACGGGGATGTCGGAAGAAATCAATACATTTTCGAAAAATCTCTTTAAATGCCCTTCTACCTAAAAACTTCTTCTATTTACTAAAAGTAAATATTAGAAAAAGTGGACCTATATGCAGGTTCGTATAGATCGTAGCATTAGTGATTTTTGAACTGATATATTATTTATAAGATATCGAATCTCCTTTGGGAATATGAATGCTCCAGGAAGATGCGGCTCTCCCTAGTAGTGTGCTTGAGAGCGAATGATATTTGTAAATGCACGTTTATCCTCCCTTAGGACACAATATGACAGACGATACTTTATTTTTGTTGTTTGCGTCGAATGGTTAATACACAGTTTAGTATTCTATAGCTGTCGATTGCTATATAGCTGTAATTGATGCATGGGCCAGAGCGTATGGCGTGCATAACAAGTAATGATCTCCCCCTGTGCCCCTGCTGTAGCTTTTGACCTCAGTGCGGTTTGATTCCATTCCATATTTCACTAATAAAAACGGCACATTCAACGTATGCGGCGGGTTCATTGCTTGTAGGTCCGTTGTGAGAGCAGAGCACTGTGTGCAGTTTTCTCATTTCTGCTGGACAGATTTTATTTTTGCATAATTTGTATCTCTTCCCATGGTAACTCGGGTTAATTTTCTGTCCACTCTCTTTTAAGATATTCGCCGCCAGTAATTTTAACCCATGATGTGACATCACGCCTAACATGTCAGCATGTCACTGTTTCTGGGATAAAGTTGTATTGTGATCAGATTTGCACTGTACAATATACAGGGGGAATGGAGGTCATTGCATTCCTTCTTAATATGTGCTTCATAGAAGCATTACAAACAAAAAAGTCGAATGACATTTTGTTCTTTGGTCAGCCGATTTCGAAGGAATAAAGGTTTCTGATCCAAATTGAATGCGTGATTCCACAAAAATATGCGAAGTTAACATTTCGTTACTTGTAAAATGTTTAGAGTAACTTCTTTCTGAAGTGCCTTCGGTAGTAATTATGAGACATCACACAGGGTTTCGAAATAATTAATCACTTAAAAGACGTGAAGGAATACTACGTTCAGCTCCTGCAGACGACAACGTTGCGTTGAGGTTGGTCATTGAATTGACCTAGTTTGTGGATGTAAACACTTCCACTTTCGCACTGTGTTTTGGAAGCTAACGCTTGTGATTGGCTTACACATGCACAGTAGACACAGAAGGACAAGGTAAGGTATTTATGTTCTCAAGAAGCACCTTATTGTGTTCGTTTATGGACTGAGCTAGGGAAAGTGACCACCCACACAATCTGCAGTGTTACCAGCTTGTTTTTGACAAAAGTAAAATATCTCTGTAGGAAATGGTCAGAGACAAACGTAAGATACATAATGTGGTTCAAATACCAAGATCTATCACTGGTTTAAATTAATGTAATACCTTCCCTTCCACCCGGCATACTGGCATTAACTCAAGAGAATGTCTTTGTCCTTGAACGCGCAATCGCGCTGTGGAGTGGGGAGCATCTTGGTCCAATGCAAACAGTAACACCATAGGTCTATAAGGCAGTTGGACTGTAAACAGTGTCAGTTTGCTACAGTATTATATCATATGGTTTCTTGAATCCCCAACAAACATAATTTTCATTAGTGATATTACTGAAAGTGTGATCATAATTGCTTAGTTTTATGGGTTAATGTAATGTAGTAGTGATACTCTTTCGCGCAATATTTATTGTCCCGGGAAGGAAAGGTTGTCACTTTCGAAGCAGGGTGTAAAACGTCAGCGTGATATCTCAGGTTCGCTTGTGTCAATCACAAGGTTATATCTAAAATCCTGATTTAAATACTGTAAATGACGTATTAAATGGTAGGTTTACCGATAGTATAGGTAGCATTGGTAGGTAAGCAAGCATGATGCAAGATACAACGAATTATGAAATTTAATACAAAATTCAATCATGAGTTTGGTCACTATAATCAAAATAAAAACTATACTTTTCGCTTTAAAATAACATTACTCGTGATCGCTAACAGTGTCTTAAATCTGAACTGTAGTACACATAGAGGAGCTTCCAAACTTTTTTGATGAGACTAATGTTCTGTAGGTTAAGCGGCACTTTATATAACCTGTTTCGAGAAGGTTCAAAGTGCAACGCTTTCGGTTTCTAGAGGAATCTGGTAAAACATGATTCAAAAAATCGCAAACAACGCAAGTGATATGAGGAAACGCCCGATAGGTATGCAACTCGTTTAACATACAGGTAATGTGGGTTGGTTCTAAACTAACCAATTCTACCAG
Source organism: Tenodera sinensis (assembly GCA_030765045.1). Taxonomy (NCBI): domain Eukaryota; kingdom Metazoa; phylum Arthropoda; class Insecta; order Mantodea; family Mantidae; genus Tenodera; species Tenodera sinensis. Next base: position 37,821,418 of record CM060970.1, read on the forward strand.
GAAAATTATGGTAGTGAGCCGCATGTTGGAAGTTTGCAATCAAATAATATTGAGCCATTATTCTGTTGCCAAAAACTGCAAAAGATAAGTTATTTATTGCGGATAATCTTATTTGTGCTAAATAAAAATTGTCCTTTACATCAAAATTAAAACAATAGTCTAATAGCACATTAAATGTGTTAATTTTCTAGGAGGGGCCGCGGCTCCCCTCCTTGCCCCCACATTGCCACCCCTTTCCCCCCTTGCACCCCCCCCCCTTCGCGACGCCCATGTAGTCTACACTTGCGTGTGATAGTCTATGGTAGCCTGTGGTAGTTTTACAGCGCATGTGATGTTTTGTAACCATGGTCAACAATGTGTCGCATCAGGGCCCGGATAAATGACCTAAAACCAGATTTATTTAATGTATTTAAAATTAATCCACAGAAAGTTATACACAGGCATAAAAATGTCCAAGGATTAAACACAGAACGAAAGGAAATTACAGTAGATGCAAAAGTAAAGCCATATGAAGGTGGGCAGTACTGAAGACTCAGATGAATTATAAGATTGCCCCTCCTAACAGCGCTGCAAGCATCTTTTGCAGGAACTGAGAATGTGATCTTCGTTATTTACGCTGGCATATATTTTTCTATGTCGAGGATCATAATAGAATCAAAAACATCTGAAGGTGGTGGTGCATCCAATTCCAAAGATCTGTGCCAAGATTGTTGCCTTTCCCCAACATTATATTCAATTTGTATACATGAAGCATTAAATATTTAGAAAAGTGTTCTCAAATTGGAATTTCAATTGCAAATAATTTTACCATTTACAACCCGAACTTTACCGATGTGGCCAGAGATCAAGAAGCTATGGATACATGATTTGAAAATTATTAGAATTCAATAAAGGGGTACTGAATATAAATGCAAATAAGTAGAAATACGTAGTAATTGGAAATATTAAAGATTTCAAAATGGAAGGAGGAAAAACAATAAAATGCTGCGATGAACTAATGTATTTAGGGGTTAAAATAAACAACAATGGAAGGTATAATATGCAATTTCAGCACTAAATAGTATATTATGGGATAAAAATATTAGTAACAAAACAAAGATACATTTTCAATGGTATTGTCAAACGTTTAACAACTTATGTTGCTGATATGTGGCCATTCAAGCGTACAAATAAAGTGAAATTACTCGCAACAGTATGGACTTTAGGCGGAGAACAGCAAAATATTCTAATGAGAATTGTGGGAGAAAAATAAATTGGATGAAATTATTTCAGTTTGGTATGTCCGAGTACAGAATAAAAAAATGTATTGGAATGGTATGTCATCAAGAAGTGGCAAGACTCCTTATAACTGGAAGGATATAATCAAACAGGCAATGAGGAACTTGATTGTAGAATATTATCTTCAGATGGTTATCGTCATTCTACATTCATCCACCATTAAAAGACTAACCATTCCTTCTTCACAACACATATCTCAAATGTAAACATACAGTATGGAGTATATTATGAAAGTATAAATCATTCCTTTTACAACGTTTATCTGAAATATAAGCATACAGTAGATATGCATATTGTACTGTGAAAATATACACCAAGCAGTTTAAAATCAATTCGTTTTTAGAGTAGTGGCATGTTATTTTAAGGCCAGGGCATGTATTATATCGTGTTCCAAACTCCAGCTGAACTTGGTAAGCGTTTATTAGCATAGTTTGTACAGGAGTAGATGAAATCATGCGAGTGCAACTCTTTAACTTTATTGCCTTGCCTCCGGGAATTTCATGGTGCCTGGTTGGCAATTCTATTCTACGTGGCTTACGTCGATGTATTTAGTGTCAATAAACCTGACGAACGTGTCACATCTACGTGTTCCTAGCAAACTGCTGCGCATGTGCAAACGCAGGTGTCTTGTCTCGCCATAATCATAACGTGAGTACATGTTCAAAATTAAACAATTACGTCAACTAGAACTCCCATGCTTGTCAGAGGATTCGCATCGTCCTCCACACATATGCACACTCTACTGTTGCAAGGTGTGGCTAGATTGCTGCTCCCAGCGTTCCGCGAACAGGCAGTTCGCTATCATCTTCCAGGATGGTGTTGTGTTTGTTTTCAGAATTGTAACACGGTCTGAAGAGAAACGTCGGTTCAGCAAATTTACACGTACTATTCACATTACTTTTATGGTTCTGCATTTTTACTCTCCCTCTAGTACGTATAGTAAGTGGGGAAGTATTGTGTTCGATCCAACATTTCCATGTCCAGATTTCACCAGAAATATGTTTTCAGGCCCCCTGAATCTTTTTAGAATAATCTGTGTTGCACTCACATGACTTTCTCTACTCTTGTGCTAAACATTCTTACAAACTCTTACTCCTATATCTTTTTCGTCTTAGTTTAGATAAACATTTGTACAAATTATCTTATTGTTTATTTCCCTGTAGATGCAAGGTGAATATTAGAATACAGTAGGCTTTGTACGATAGTCAAATGTTTTAAAGCTTGGAGACACCGTTCTCTTTGCACGCTTAACATATAAATAATGAACAACGATCTTCCATTTCACGAAAGTTTGAAGTTTTCCGAAACTGACATAAGTAACAAGGGATATCTCCGAAATGGTTCACTCTACAAACAAATTTATTTAGACATAAATTGTGTATTTTAACGAGATCTACATTTTTTGTAGAGTAAGAATTTGTCTTATCTCTAACGGTTTACGAGTTACTCAAAAGTCATCCATAGTAAACAAGACTACATGGCTAAAGCCAGAAAATTAAAAATATACATTTCATTTGTCATACAAATATCATAAACGTATGACATTTTAATCAAAATCGTTTGTCATTTTCAAGAAAATCAAAATTTTTGAAATTTTTTTCCATGTAAAGGGTAGTTTACGATGGGGCTATTTTCTTCAAAATCTTCGTGCCGCATTCTTGAAAGACATTAAACTTAAATACCAACTTAGGTTTTTAACGGACTTTTCGTTTTTGAGTTATGCTGACTGACACACACACACACACACACACACACACACACACACACACACACACACACACACCTTTATCTAAAATGCCTTTTTTTTTTTTTTTTTTTTTTTTTTTTTGGAATCAGGGGGTCTCAAAACATATTTCCAGAGAAATCTCGACATGGAATTTTTGGGTGGAATACAATACTTCTCTACTTACCAGTAGAGAAAGTTAAAAGCCATGTGGGCTTCACAATAGTTATGCATACCCTAAGTACAGAGAAACATGTGGAGTAATAGCATGGGTCTGTGTGAAAGGAAAGTGTATTTGGGGTTATTCAACAGTGCCTTTGTTTTCCCGGTGTTTTTTTATTTTTATTTTTATTTTGTGTATTTTGGGTTCCTTATAGTAAATCTAAAGGTAGATTAACTTATACCACGGGCAACGCCGGGTATTTTAACTAGTGATTAATATTTTAATAAAAATAACACATTATTATACTTTTTTAAAAATTAATTGGTTTATCTTAGAATTTAAATCTTATTTAATACGGTAAAATGTCGAATCATCTTAACGAGAGTGGCCCTTTTCCAAAAAAGTTTGGACAATCCTGACCTAATCTATTTCCATATTCCCCTTGCACCTACAAGCATAAAATAATTCCTGCAAATGTTTATCTCAGCTAACACGGAGGGGATCGAGGAATAAAACTTGGCAAGAGTAGAGAAAGTCATGTGAGTGCAACATATCAGATCTTATTATCCTCTTCTGATTAAGAGTCTTATTTCCTTGTTTGTCTGTGTATAACGGGTAATCAGGGTATAAGTAAAAAAGGAGAAACATGCTGCACAGATGCGAAACTGGAATACCGACAGTATATAAAAACTTGTTTACTGGTGAGACAGCATTAAGAGCATTCATTATTCCATTAGCCAATGGCAGGTAGAGTATGTTAGACAGGTGACCAATCAAAGCCGTACTACACTTACAGTAACGCAACAATGATTATTATACTACACTATTTTATACATAGAGGCGTTAAATTAGTATATACGAATTATCACCTGGTCATTCTTCTGTTTTGTACGTACAAATGATCACCTCATATTTAGTCAGTGTCGCCAACCTGTATCCCATAAATAACTGAAAAACAGTTAATAACACATCATAATCGAAATAGCACTCCATTTCAATTTTGATAACCATGTTTTTAACTGTTGTTCTTCTAGTAATTAATGTACTCGTATTTTCCCAAAACGAAGTTTATTTTTTAATCTTAGAAATAAAGTGAGATTTATTTGAGATTATAAACCGGATTTCTGTTCACAAGAGAAGATCGAAATAAGTGAAATTCTCGGGTTTCGTTTTCCTCAGTTGGCAGTGCTAAGTCGAACTACACTAATGGAAATTAATATATTTTGGTCTTTTTAATAGAATTTAACATCTTCTGGTCAAATCTTTGCGATATAGTATTTAAATTCATATTTTATTTATGAAACAGTTCAGATAAATATCATTAGACGGTTTGACTTTCCCAGATAAATTGTCTCGCTCCGCTCGAGAATTTATCAGTTTGGTCAGACATCTATGATATTAGTTGCGATAGTATTTCATTATATTGCACTTGTTACTTTCTCTACTACGTACAGTAAGTAGGGGAAGTATTGTTTTCCACCCAAAATTCGATATCGAGATTTTACTGGAAATACATGTTTTGAAACTTCCTGAATAAAAAAACAAGGTTTTTTTTTTTTTTTTTTTTTTTTTTTTTTAAATTTAGAAAAAGGTCTCATTCTGTCACCCCCTCCCCCCTCCAAAACGAAAAGTCGGTTGTATTAAGTTCAGCATCTTCAAGAAAATCTTCCCATCCCCAGAAAACTCGTTAAGTGGAACATTGTTCAAAATTTTCATTTTCTCAAAAAATGGCTCTAAAGATTTGGATTAAATTATCAGTGTTTAAGACATTCTCATTCCATGTATATCTAGAATTTTCTGGAAATGGCCTCTGAAGTCCTCTTCATTCTGAATGACTTTTGCACAACTGGTAAACCGCAAGAGATAAACAAAACCTTACTGCTCAGAAAATGTAAATCTTGGTAAAACCACAATTTATGGCTAACAAGTTTTTATGTAGTGAACCATTTCCGAGACATTCCTTTTTGAAATGGGAAGTCGGTATTTCTTTTCTTGTCTTGGACATGTAAGCCATCACATAGCGACCAGCACACTCAAGTTCAGTATCGTCCAAAAATGTGACATGAATATTTTCAAGGAAATACCGCCACCCTAAAACATCCTTTACATAGAAAAATTTTCAAAAATATCAATTTTCTTAAAAATTGCTCTAACGATTTTTATTAAAATACTGTATGGATATTTTAGATATTTTTATGAGAAATGAACTGTATATATTGAATTTGCTGGGAATATCCTCTGAAGTTCGGTTCATTCTGGATGATAGCCAAATTTTACTGCACAGGATATGTAAATCTGGCAAACCACACAATTTTCTTTTAAGATAAGAATTTCCAAAATATTATTGGTTATTGGCTTGAATTTCCAAGTACTTATATATATATATATATATATATATATATATATATATATATATATATATATATATATATATATATATATATAATAGAAAGCCATTATTTTTTACGTTTTGACTATGTAAAGGGAATGAAATGTCAAGCTATCACGAAAAGACCAGCTCTTAAAAGATTTCACTATTGCTTCAGCCTGTATTCTCCTAATACCATTATACCTATTTGGGAATATGTAACAAAACCATGTCTACAAATGTTTATCTTGATAAGCATGAAGTAGATAGACGACAACCCTTGTAAAAATATTTTATACAACAATGAGTAGAGAAGGACCTGTGTGTTACACATAAGGTGTTTTAGTTGACAAATCGTGTCCGTGTTATCTACCTTCTTTTTTTTTCCCTTCGTTCCTTTTTTTCTTGCTTATTGTATACGTCTACCTCTTATGGTTTATCAGTTATGCGAAACTGATTCAGTATGAAGAGGACTTGACAAGCTATTCCCAGAAATTACGAAATTATAATGCAAATATCTTAAAACTCACAGTACTTTGATTACAGTCGTTAAGTCATTCTTGAAAAAATAAGAAATTGCGAAAGTGCTTCCATGTAGAGTAGTTTGGAGTGGGGGGAATTATCTAGGAAGTCTTACTGTCGTATTCTTGGAAAACGCTGAATTAGGGCATCCAAAGTTTAGTATTAAAGAGTTTTCGCTTCTGAGTTATGATATTTTATCTTTTTTATGAATCTTTATAAATTTTTTTCTTAATTTAGGGCATCTCAAAACGTGTACTTCCGCTGAAATCTCCATATTGAATGTTTGGGTTGTATGGAAGACTTCCTGTGCTTAATATACGTTGTAAGAGAGAAAATTTAAAAAGAGGTACTGATCAATACAAATAGTAGGTTAAAATAAAAGCAAACAAGTGGAATTCAAGTGTTTGAAAATCCTAATTAACTAGCAGTAAAAGGAGAACCAAATCTGAAGCTCTCAATTTCAAGTACATAAATGTTAAAGAGACGTCTCTTGAAAGAATGAATGCAAGAGATTTCGTGCGTTTCTTCTATTGATAAACAGCTCTTAAACTCAAGGTAGGCTTAGCCTGTTGAAACCACGTGAATTCTGCGGTCATATTTTATTAAACACCAGAATCAATCTTCGAAGAACACAATTCTTCCTGCATCAGATATAAAATAAGTCGATATTTACAGGGGTTAACTTATCTATAGCCGCTGTTATATAAACATTTTGGCTACCAAAGCGCGTCGTAATTATTATAGTCATAGCTTACGGGGTATCACACAATACGTTTCTAAAAATTAAAAGAATAATAAAAAAGTATAAATAAAAAGGGTTTGATGTGTTGCACTCCCACGATTATCTCTACTCTCTCTTGTACTAACTTAAGAAAGCTTATTCCTCTATCCATTTCAGGACAATGGAGATATATTTTGTGGAAATGCTTTTACTATGTATTTCCCTGTAGGTACAATTGGAGTAGCAGAATACAGCAGGTTAATCTCATATTTTAAGAGCTGAGTTACGCTGTTCACACACAGACCCCTTTTTTAAATTCTTTTCGGATTCAGGGGATGTACAAACGTATACCGGATGGAAGAGAACTTATTACGTTCCTTCTAATAATTATTATATGCTTCATAGAAGCATTACAAACAAAAAAGTCTAATGACATTTTGTTCTTTGATCAGCCGATTTCGAAAAAAGAAATGGTTTTTGTTCCAAATTGGATGCGTAATTCCACAAGGATGTACAAAGATAACAGTTTGTTACTTGTAAGATGCGTAGAGTAACTTATTTCTGGCATAGCTTCGGTAGTAATTATGGGACATCACACAGGGTTTCGAAATACTTAATGACTTAAAAGAATTAAAGGGATATTCCGCGCAGCCTCTCCAGACGTGAAGTAACTCGACAACGTTGCGTTGAGGTTGGTCAGGGAATTGAACCTGCTTCTGGAAGTAAACAGTTCAGTCGCTGACAGAGTGTTGTAATGTTTTGGGAGCTAAGGATTCTAATTGGAGTACACTCGCTCAGTAAACATGGAAGGGCACGGGCATGGTATTTGTGTACGTTCACGAGACACCACGCTGCGGTGTTTATGTGCTGATCTAGTGAAAGTCATACCAACACAATCTGCAGTGTTGCCAGTTTGTTTTCGACAAAGCAAATATCTTCTTAGGAAATGGTCAGAGACAAAAACGTAAGATACAAAATGTGTTCCAGATAACGGGATCCACCACTGGTAATGACTTCCACTCCATCCTGTATTTCTAGGGCAATGTGTATCGAATTTTGGGTGGAATGCAATACCTTCCCTACCTACAAGATAAAGGAAGTAAAGTATTCAAAGCACATTCATATATGAATCTCCCAGTGTGCCTTGCGAGCCAGAGCTAAAAAGAGAAGTGGTGCATTAATATATTGTTATACAGATGCGGTAATTGCATGTTTGGAGAACGACGAAGTTTGAAAAATATACGAGACTAGGTGGGGTATTTTCACTTCTGAATTTTTGCAAAGTATTTAATGCATGTATATGTATGTACAATTAAATACTACTTTTTTCGATAGTAATGAATAGTAGAAATAAAATCCAATATAATTCTATTGGATGCCTGCAATAATAAACAGCTATAGTGGAGTATTAAGTACATTTTATTAATGTTTGCAGTAAACATGCGAAACGTGTGGAGTGCAGGAATTTCAATTCCCATGCATGATAGCACGAGCGGGAAGTGGATAGAAAAACACCATCTCAAAAAACTAACATGGGACCTGTGCTGCGTGTAAGCCAGAGATTGACCCAAAGCAAAAATCTTGTTAGACGTCGCATAAATCTGCAATGCTAATGCAGATAGTTCGCCGGATTCACTTTGATGCCGAGAGTGGGAGGTTAATGCGTGGGCTAAGAACAGACATCTCATGTTTCTGCATGACACAACTTGAATGGAGGCCACGGTCAATGTGACGTCATACCATAACATAACCGCTTTTAGGAAGTGCAGGTTTGCGATGTAGCCAATGTTTATAATTGTGTCAGCTAATTTCCTGCCAACAAGGGTGCGCTCTGTGTTTGCCGGTAGTTACTCATTATGGAGTAGCATAGTCGCAACAAGGTTACAAGTGAGACAGACATCTGCTGGTGTCCGTAGCGGACTGCTCGTTCACTTGTTTTGTGTACATTCTCGTAGTAAGAGCAAGTGTACTGTCTGACCACCAGAAGAGTAATGTGCTATGTAAACTTCTACTGTCCCCATCGTTGTTTATGCACTCCGATCTTCTACAACAAACAGTATTGTCAGTATGGCAGACACAAAATTTATTGGCGGCTGATTGCTGATATTAAACAAAAACTTAGTTTTGTTATTGGGTGCGCTATCACTGGTATGTTCTCAGCGTCCCATTCTACATTGGGCGTGAAACACCGTTTAATTTTGCTCAGAGGACTATGTTATTCAGGCTTGGGTTTTTTTACGTCTACGACACGGGACCACCGGATTTATTTTCCTTCCGAAGAACTGTGGCAAGGGATTTTACGTCCAAAAAGATCCATTGGCTTTCGCCAAGTTTGAACTCACGACCTCGGAAACCAGTGGCTAGCAGGTTATCCCTAGACCACAAAGGATGACTTCATGCTGAAGTTACCTTCAATGTGTAGCAGTGTGTTTTACATAATGAATGGCTGACACGAATGTTAATGGCGGCTGGCAGGAGGAGATGGTCAACACAAAATCCAATCAGAGGCTTGCCAGCTCATGCGGTTTTGTGTAGTTAAACACGCTGTGATATCACGTTGTAAAACAGTTGATATAAATATCATTTGCGCCCACAAAATTTATTTGCACGCCAGGAAAGAGTATAGTAGTTTTCAGCTATCAGCTGCCATTAAATGTTGTATCTGCCATTACCCCAACGTCAATTACACTCACGATCTTATGAAGACTCATCCCGTCATATTAGTGGTTAAGCCCTGATAAGGGGAGGTACACATATGACACACCTCGGGCTGTCCTCAGCCTGCCAAAATTGCTCGTCGTGTCTGCTATAGATTCTATTCCAGGCTTAGCCATACATTATAACAAATAGCAACACTGAGCTTCATTTTTATAACTTTGAATAGTTAGTGCAATATATCAGTACATAGCAGCTGACTTAAATTTGCTAGATATGAAATATAGTGCGAGATAGAATCAGAACTAAAATATAAACTTTGATCACACACGGTTTGTGTTTTAGAACAACAAATTATTGATTGACCGTATAAATAGTTACCAATTTTGGTCGCCCTTGGGGTATGTAATTTCAAATTTGAGATTCCTTTGTGGTCAACCGGGAAAATACGAATCAGTTTGGGAATTTAATGCCATACCGATATGTAGCTATGGAATCTCAGTGGTTAGAGTAGCTACACGTAGAGTGGAAGATCCCTGGTTCAAATCCCGTTTTAGACATTGAAGATGGTGCTTGTTAATTGTGTAAGAAGCAAATGCACCCTGCTAATGAATTATTTAGCATTCTAAATAATTAAGGACACCTTACATCTGATATGTATATAGTTCCATGTCCTGTGGTACTCCATTACTGTTAATTTGTTTACATTCTGAATTGTAACTGTCATTACATGCATTTCATTTCATAGCAGTAAATTAAATGAAAGCATACATCTCTAACTTAGTGATTTTTCTTCTGTTGCAGGTAAGCGTGTTCATTATTCGTCATTTGGGAAGCAATGCTTGTAGCTGTAAGTATACGTGTTTTATAAGTCCATGTTCGTCAAAACGAATTGAGGTTTGCAAAGGTGAAAGGATTACCCAAATCGACTTAGTGGTCTTTTCAAAATTTACTCTATCGATACATAACTTTTGTAATGTTAGAGTAAATTGATTGAAGAGACTTTATTAAGCATATATTAATAATTGATGTGTAGTTAAAGGAGAAAATTATAATGCAATATAGCACTAAAGAGTAACATCGATATAACGCAACTAAAGATTGCCAACGAGATCTGTGCGTACTTCGGTACTATTCGAATAAGGCTGGATTGAAGGCCACATGCCACTTCCACCCCGTCATTGTATCTGCCGCTTCCACTATCTTCTATCCCTCTAGATTTGAGTCCAATCCCATGCGGAATACGATCCACACTTCCATGTGAAATTGAGTGCGTATTGAGATCGATTTGGATACGCTAGGTTCCAAAATAAATAATTCAAGCTTTTGTGTTGGTCGACTTGATTTAGTTGGCGAACCTGTGTATGTTGGTTGGTTTGTTTTTTCTGTGGGTTTGAAACAGGTTTTGAGGTTAGGAAATATGTTTGAGAAGAATACTTTGCGAGTTTATGGAAACAATAAAAGTGGCACTGTTGTGTTTTATTACACCAGTTCCGCTAAGAAAACAAAAGACAGCGTACATATGTTACGAGTTTAGCACAAACTAGCAACATAGGCTTATTCGTATACTCGTTGATTCGAATTTGGTAGGTGTTTCCATGCAGCAAAATTTCGATCTGATTCTATTTCAAGAGGACCGGATCTAGATTCAACACGATCTGAACCGCGTTTCCTTGCAGTTTTTAATTCTAAATTAGGATTTATACACCCCCTAACCGTTTTCCGTTTAGCCGTAAGTATGGTGGACCTATGTACTTGTAATTCGATTTTTCAGGAATGCAAGTTTGCATTTTTTTTTTATTTTGTTGTTTAACGACGCTGTCAATTGCCTGGATCACATCAGCGTCGCAGGTGTACCGGAATTTCGTCCCACAAGAGTTCTTTTACATGCCAGTAAATCTATTGACATGGAGCTGTCGTTTTTAAACACACTTAAAACCATCGCTCTGGGCCGGGTTTGAACCCGCGACCTTGGGATCAGCAGGCCAGCCAGACCACATGTGCATTTGTTTATGACTAGCTGTACCCGGCATTGCTGCAATGCTACGTGAAATACAAGTGTTTGGTTGTATAATTTGTTTATTCAAGTGCATTTTCAATTCGATTTTTACGTTCTAAACGTCATTGTTATTTGTATAGATTGTGTGAATTGTTCAAAGAAGAGGCAATGGAGAAGGACATATGAACGTGTTATGTAAATGAAAAGCGGGTAGAGAATATCATGTAAATGTAATGAGTTGCATAATAAAATGGATAGCAAAGAAATCACTATGATAAAAATCTGATGTGTTGCACTCACATGACTTTCTCTACTCTTATACTAACCATTCTTACAAACTCTTATTCCTATATCTTCTTCGTGTTAGTTGAGGGTATTTGTACAAATTATCTTATTGCTTATTTCCTTGTAGGTGCAAGGGGAATATTAGAATAGAGTAGAGTTTGTGCGATAGTCAAATGTTTGAGATTCTGTTGTCTTTGCACACTTCACATATAAAAAAGTGAACAACGATGATCCATTTCACGAAAGTTTTAAGTTTTCCGAAACTCACACACATAACAAGGAATATCTCCGAAATGGTTCACCCTACAAGAAAATTTATTGAGACATAAATTGAGTATTTTAGCAAGATCTACATTTTCTGTATAGTATGATTGGTCTGTCTCTTAACGGTTTACCAGTTATGTAAAAGTCGTCCAGAGTAAATACGACTACAGCTGCTATAGCCAGAAAATTCAAGATATACATTTCATTTGTCATAAAAATATCTTAACCATATGACATTTTAATCAAAATCGTTAGAGCCATTTTCAAGAAAATCAAAATTTTCGAAAAATTTCCCATGGTAAGGGTAGTTTAGCGTGGGGCTATTTTCTTCAAAATCTTCGTGTCGCATCCTTGAAAGACATTAAACTTAAATACCAACTTTGGTTTTTGACCTACTTTTCGTTTTTGATCATCGTTCTTTTTTTGTATAAAGCTTGCAAAGACAACAGAATCTCAAAGCTTTAAAAGATTTGACTATCGCTTAAGTCTACTGTATTCTAATATTCCCGTTGCACCTACAAGGAAATAAGCAATAAGATAATTTGTACAAATGTTTATCTCAACTAACACGAAGAAGATATAGGAATAAGAGTTTGTAAGAATGGTTAGTATAAGAGCAGAGAAAGTGGTGTGTGTGCAACACATCAGATATTTATGTATTAGATTCATTTAAGTTTAATAAAGTAGAGGATCGTGCAAAACTACTATGCGATACTTTGATACCATGAGTGTATAGGGGAAACTTGGAAATTCGAGTGAAAAAGTTCTGTATGTAGCTCCTGTTTTGAAGCGCTTCCGCTGTTCTGTTATGCGCTTCTCGCGGATGTATCGGCTGCACGCTGTTTCTCATAGAAGTGGGTGAGCTCTCATGGAAACCCACACGTTCACAAACGGAGAGAATGTTAAAATTATTCGCCGTTAAATTTAGTGGAAAAAAGAATCGAGATCTGGGACACGAAGTAACGGTTGGGACCCAAGTATGGGAACCATGGTGTAGGCAGAAAGGATTTTGATAGCGCTTGAATGCAAAATTACGTAGCATGAGAGGAACTACTGCGGTATTGATGGTAATAAGCAATTGTATTAATGTTTAACACCAATTCTCTAAAGTACTCTTCATTCAGAAGGACTGTTGCATAACTCGTAAACCGTTAGAGATAAAATCTTTATACATAAAAATTCTGCACACAATTTATATCAAATTTTTGTAGAGATAGTCCTTGTTATTGGTTTGAATTTTCAAATACTTAAAACACTTTTCTCAAATAGAGAGTCATCATGAATGAATATATTTTATTCGACCCAAAATTTCGATGTCGAGATTTCACCGGAAATATTTTTGAAATCCTCTGAACCCCCCCCCCCCAAAAAAAAGCATTTTTAGAAAAAGGTCTGTTTCCATGTGTCCATCTGTCTATGAACAGCATTCAAAAACGAAAAGTCAGTTAGAAACCAAAGTTGGGATTTAAGTTTGATATCTTTCAAGGATGCGACACAAAGATTTTGAAGAAAATTCCTCCGCCCTAAACGATTCTTTACATGGAAAATGTTTCGAAAATTTTGATTTTCTCAAAAATGTCTACCGGTTTTGATTAAAATGGCACATTTTTAAGTGTTTTGATGACATGAAATGTATATTTTGAATTTTCTCGCTATAGTCCCTGCAGTCCTCTTTACTCTTGATAACTGGTACACTGTAAGAGATAGACCAAATCTTACTATACAAAAATGATCTCATTAAAAGAATTTATGTCCAAATGCTCTGTTGGTGCAGTGAACCATTTCGGAGATATTTCTTGTTATTTGTATTAATTTTTCAATATATATACCTTTCTCAAATGGAAGATCGTCATTCACTTTTTATCACTTGGCCGTACAAAGAGAGCGGAATTTCAAAGCCTTCATATAGCGACCAGCTTAAAAAGATTTGACTGTCGCTCAAAGCCTACTGTATTCCATATTTCCCTTGCACATAATAAGCAAATTAGCAATAATTTCTGCAAATATTTATCTTGACTAACACGAAGAAGGTAGAGGAATAAGTGTAAGAATAGTTCAAGAGTGGAGAAAGTCATGTGAGTGGAACACATGAGATTTTTTTATACTGAACCATTTACGAGATGCTCCTTATTTGTCTGAATTTCGCAGTACTCATACTCATTTTCAAATGGGAGGACCTTCTTTATTATCTCTTGGCCTCGAAAAGAGAACGCAATGTCAAAGCTATCACTTAGCGACCAGCTCTTTAAAACATATGACTATCGCTTAAAGCCTACGATATTCCCATGTGCCTCTTGCACCTGCAAGAAAATTAGCAATAAGATAATTTCTGCAAATGTTTATCTTGAGTAACATGTACAAGCTTGTAAGAATAGTTTCTACAAGAGCAGAGAAAATCATGTAAGTGCAGCACATCAGATTTTTCTGTCTTGTAGGTAGGTGACTTGCAACATATTCTTCCTTTCACTGCAATGCATAAAACCTTGAAGTATGTTCAAAAGCAACATCCGGCGAAACGCTCTAAAATAAGAAGCGACGCAAGAGGTTCAGGCTAGGCTGTTGACCTTAAACTCTGCCACGTTCATTTGTTTGGGGCGTAGGCTTATTATTAAAGAGGGCACTTGCTCTTTCTTCATCAATCTCTGTCTTCCAATGAAGGCGCTGGCTGAATGTAATCGGCAAGATATTTATAGCAAGGTCTGCACAAGGAAACCAATACAGCTCGTTTCTGCACATGAACAAGCAAACCACTGTTGCAGAATGTAGCAGGTGCAAAGAGTATTCAATAGAGCCAGCCAACATCCTGAGTTGGTCTACAGTGGTGGTCTCTAAGAGATGGGAGAGCGACGTTTGCTAGTGCTGCTCTAGGAACATTTTCTCATGTATTATATTCACATGATCTTCTACACCTTTTCTTCAACAAACTATTCTACCTCCTGCGTCCTTTGTTAACATACGATCCTCAGGTTTTGGATTTTTTTTCTCTCGCTCTGTGAATGCGTTAAACTCATCATGGTCGGTGGTATTGTCTGATACCTTCTGCATCCTATGCTCATTTTTTCCTCTGTCTACTTTGTGTCGATTGTAGAATCAAAAAACCCATAAAAACTTGTAGTCCCGAGGTATCATATATACTACCCCTAAAACACCCCTGAACCCCAAACCCCAAACCCCCCCAGAACAAAATTTTATATTTTGAATATTCTTGTTCTTTTGATACTTAACACATGTTGATAATGTAACAAAATTTGTAGCTCTCTAAATGCCATTTTAGACCCCCCAAAAGGCCGCCCCAAAGTTTTTTACTTTTTGTTTAATTTTGGCTCGTAGAAACTCAGTAAACACAAAATAATTTTAACCGTAGCATTGTGATCTCAGGACGCAGGAGGTTAAAAGAGAAAAAAGTATTATTCTATTTACATCATGTAAATCGAGATAAACATTTATAGAGACGGTTTTATAAACTATCCCTTTGTAGGGATAGTGGGAATTTTAAGGTAGTGTCGTGGTACGGAGGCACTACTACCAAAGCTAGTGTCTTTTCACTAGCTCATGGTCTTAGGAAATGAAGGGGAGAAACATACCACGTAGTGTAACAAGAATTTTGTAAACTTCCGCGCAAACGTCGCTCTGCTGGTTACGTTGCCAACTTCCAATATTATTGTCGCTGCTAATTTCTCTTAATTTCGGTTGTAAAATCGTACGAATCACTAGGTTTATGTGTGAAATAATGAAAAAGCAGTGTAGAAGTAGATAAACCCTTGCTTAGGAGTGTTGTGAAATCTGCTATGGTATGGTTGCAGAACAAAGGGATTCAAAGTGACAGTTCTATGTGTAAAACATCTTTATAGGATGATTGAAACAAACAAACCTAACCAGGTTCTTAAAGCGGATGCATTTTTGGTTTCATTGGACCTCACTGTAGATTGTTTGCCCCATACATGTGTGATCTCAATCGCATAGAACTAGCTTGGGCCAAGGTAAAAATGAATTCTTATCCGTACAGGAATTGCACGATATATCGCTCGAGGATATATAACTTGTAACCGAACCGAAACAGACAATGTGTTAACATTTTAACACATTGTTTTCTTGAGTATGCAACAGTATCTTAACGTGTAACTTTTAGTGCTAGAGACAAAGTTGATTAACTGGTGTTCTCATTCGTTGCAATATTAATTTGACATTTAATTTTTTGGGTTATGCTATCCATATGCTCGCGCATGGAAGTTTCCCTTAAATGGTGTTATGTTTATCTATTTATTCATTCATTCAATGTAGCCGAAAACATGTATTTCCTTTTAGATATCTAAACCAACTTTTTGCATGGAATGTAAATAATTCCTCTCTAAGCCAGAGAAAGTAATATTCAAATATATTTTAGCAGAAGTCCACAAAATGCTTACGAAATGGTAGTGGGCAGAGAAAAAGTGACACTGAGACATCAGAGTTTTTGATTTTGTATGTATCTCGTTATTTGTGCCTCATGATAGCAGCAAGTGGCCTGAAGCAAATAAGAAGAAAAGAGAAACAGCCAAACATGTAGGCAGCCGAGGCTTGTGTAATCGATTTGGGCGTCTGCAATATCACAGTGGCTAGAGGGAATCTACCAGTTCCTCTTTATGCTGGTCCAGATTGGTTTCGCATGAGGCAGGCTCTTGTGTTTTATTCTTCTTGCTTTGCTCTGCCTTTTGATTCTCTTCTGAGTTTTAATTTTCCGAGGAACACAATAAATCCCACTGTGGAAGATAAAAAAAGAGTTGATGAAAAGAGAAAGAAACAACAAGAATTGAGATAATGTGCAAGTTAAGTTGTTCTGTATGAGAGATCCCTCGTTAAAAGAACCAAGCCCTAAAATATAATCCCGGAAGCTTGTTAAGCCTTGTTTCCAGAGTTAAGTGCGGTGTGAATGTGCCGTAACTATGTTAACTAGAGGCGCACCATTAACATTGCAAATTCATATGAGGACAAACAGGCTTGTGCTTTGTGCTGAAATAGGACAATCTTTATAACTACTTCCCAGAAGTCCACGCGCATTTTCCATCATAACTGGGCTTTAGAAATTGCAATTCAAGTTCGTTACTTGGAAGCCTGAGCAGCATGGGGTGAATTATGGCCCAGTTCGTGTCTAGTTCTCGAACCTAAGTTCTCTTCTTGCCGGGCTCGCAGGATAAAAAACACAATTTATTTTATAATTTCGTTCCTTGAATTATGTGACGTCGGACTCGGCGCACAACAAAGGTCGGACGGGCAAAGACCTTCAGGGCCGGGCTGCTTCGTGCGACTGCTGTGTGTACGCGACTGTCAACAATCAAGGTGGCAGAAACAAAGTGGGTTCGAGAACGTTCGCGAGACTTCTGGCAGCGTCATTTCTGGTGTGTTTGTAGAATTCGAGAAAAGTCCGTGTGACCTCATTCCCCAGCATATAAGGAGGCCAGAGAAGAGCAGAGCAGAACAATGAGTTTTAGAGTTGAGTTACGGACATAGGTCGGTCAGTGTTAGTGTGAGACAGCTGTGCCTGTGTCGTGTTGGCACGTTTTAAGAAGATTCATCGCGTATGGCTAGGATTACATCGGCGTAATTAGTGCAAGAGAGACAGAAACTGAAGAAAGACACCAAAAGGACCGAGCAAGGTTATGAAAAGTAAAAATTGTGAGTTGTGAATAGATAGACGAGAAGACAACGGTGTATTTGTGATAAAATTTTAGAAGATAATAAAGTGTTAGTAAAGTAACCGGACTGATTTTTGTCATTTTGTCACAATTTTAATTTTAGGAACATGTGACTAAATTGGTGAGCATTTGCTTGTTGCTCCCAGGCTTCTAGGGGTTACTGGTTCGATTACCGCTGGGGTTGAGGGCATTTTTGATTTCTCTACTACTTATCGCTGCAGGTAGAGGAAGCACATATTGTATTTCACCCAAAAATTTGATACGGAAATTTCACCGGAATTACACATTTTGACAGAACTTGAATTAACAGAATTAGAAAAAGCCTCGTATGTGTGTGTGTGTGTGTGTGTGTGTGTGTGTGTGTGTGTGTGTGTGTGTGTGTGTGTGTGTGTGTGTGTGTGTGTGTGTGTGGAGTAACTCAAATACGAAAACTTGGTTAAATACCAAACTTGGTATTTAAGTGCAGCATCTTTCAAGGAAGTTACACGAAGATTTTCAATAAGATCCCCCCGTCGCAAACTATGCTTTACATGGAAACGTTTTCGAAAATTTTGATTTTCTCAAACATAACTAATGATTTTGATGGAATTGACAGAGGAAAGACATTTTTAGAAGGATAAAAATGTACATACTGAGTTTGGTATTTAATAAAAATTATTAGAGCCGGTTTTGAGTCCTGGTTACCGAGGTCGCGGGTTCAAACCCGGCGGTGGGCGATGGATTTTTTCGGGCGTAAAAATCCTTAGTATGGCTTTCTCCAGAAGGGAAGTAAAGACGGTGGTCCAGTGTTGTAGATTTACGGTAGGTAACAGAACCTCAAGCCTGTTAAAGAGGCCTCTGAGCGGTGTTTTACGCCCAACATAAAATGGGACGTTGAGAACCATGGCATTTAAAAGCTTAAAAATTGGCTATCGCAACGAATTGTTCAGTGAAACCATTTCCGCAGACGCTTATCTTAATTTGTAACCGAGAGAGATGGCTTAGGCGGTAACTCGGGAGGTCGCGGGTTCAACCCCCTGGCCGACCTTCCTGAAACATGGGTTATTTTCGGAGGTTTCCCCGGATTGCCAGGCGGATGCTGGGAAGGATTTCCATATCCTCCGAATTTCCAGCCCCTCCATTTTGTTACATAAATCATTTGATTTCACCCTTCATCCCCTTAGGTTTGTTTCAGAGTCGAAAGCGTCGACAGCAACACGGCAAGGGGAACAAATGCGGTCTGGAAATCTCGTCCCCCGAATTGGAAGGTGAGCCACTGGTTTCCGGGCCCCCCATGGAATGGTACAAGTGCAAGGGGGAAGGGGAGCCAAACTAGCCTCCGTCGGGGTGCTTCTAACTGGAAAAAATGAAGGGACCCTACCACCTGCTCTGTCGTGGCTACGTTCCGGCCGCCCTTCGGATCCATTCGCCTCATCCATTCTCCCGGGGACATGCCCCGTTAGGGGCATAGACATAAAAGATCGAGGTGCTAAGTCCCTTTCCGCAAGTTTTCATTGAGTCATCTCAATTTGCAACTAGGTAGAAAAATATTTTGTAAGAATAATTTGTAGAAGGTATTCAAAAATAAGTAAACGACAGTGGTTAGAGAAAGCATTTGAATGTAAGGGAGATGTTTTATATCATACATATTCAGATTTTTAAATCATGTTCTCCAAAATAGACATAAATACGTTACTTTGATCTTTATAATGACTACCTACAAATAAACGGATATATAGAATCACTGCAATGAAGTGTGTGTAATGAAAGAAAGATAATTCACTTCCGTCAACTGTTTAAGCAAACTTCCTTTGATGTGGTGATTTAATCCGACTACCAAAACACATTTAAGCGGCACGATCTAACAGCTGCTCGGCAAGTGTCGGCTTGCACAAAAAGTATTCGACCAAAGAAATGTGTACTATCGAACAAGACCTCCCTTATTGCGGTAGGTATAGAGTTAGACTGTGGGCCGAACAGACGGCGATCTTCCCACATGTAATTTATACGTTGAACTCTGCTCAGGTCAATTGCACCTTTGTTACTCTATGAGCTCTCGAGACTTGATCCTTGGCAAAGTGTCAAGGGTCAGATCAAGGCATCGATAACAGACCTGTTTTTCTACGAAACTGATGCTGCATCTACTCCAAAGAATCTTTGGGATCTTAAGAGATTTTTGGTGTTTGGCAACGATGAAACCGGAACATGCGCCCGAAAGAACATATTTTTCTCATTATTTTAGTTAAAATTCAAAATCGAAAACTGCAACAAAACATTTGGTTACCTATACTAGTATAGATTTTAAGGCCAATTACGAATATTGAAATTGAGTTTTTTACTTTCTCTACTACGTATAGAAGTGTACCTATTCCACCCAAAAATTAGATGTCCGGAAATATATGTTTTGAGTTCCCAGAATCCAAAAAGAAAAGGCATTCTTAGAAGATCGTCCGTGTGTATTTAATATGTGGTAATGTGGTATTTAATATCTTTCAAGGATGCGACGCGAAGATTTTGAGGAAAATTCCTCCATCCTAAACTACCTTTTACATGGAAAATTTTTCGAAAATAATGATTTTTTTCGAAAATGGCTCTAACGACTTTGATTAAAATGCCACATGCTCCTGTTCACTCTTTACGACTTTTGCATAACTGTTAAATCGCAAGAAATAGACCAAATCTAACTATATTACAAATGCAGATCTCGTTAAAACACAATTTATGTCCAAAAGTATATTTTTTTTTTTAATTTCTGTGGAGTGAACCATTCCGGAGATATTTCTTATTATTTGTGAGCTTTGGAAAAGTTAAAAACTTTCATCAAATGGAAGATCGTTATTCATTTTTATATCTTTTATCTCAAAGCTTTAAAAGATTTGACTCGCACAAAGTCTACTGTATTCTAATATTCCCCTTGAAGCTACAAGGTAATCAGCAATAAGATAATTTGTACAAACGTTTATCTCAACTAACACGAAGAAGATATAGGAATAAGAGTTTGTAAGAATGGTTAGTACAAGAGTAGAGAAAGTCATGTGAGTGCAACACGTGAGATTTTTATTTATGGACTTTAACTGCTATGATTGTCAACGTCCCATTCTTTATTGAGCGTGAAAGACTGCTTAATTTTGCTCAAAGGACACTTAATCGGGTTTGAGGTTCTTTTACGTGCAATAAATATTAAGATACGGGACCACCGGCTTTACTTCCCTTCCGAAGGAAGTCACTAAAGATTTTTGCACCCAAAAAAATCCATGGTCCTCCGCCGGGTTTGAACCCGCGACCTTATAGGTCAGTGGTTACGTTGTTACCCAATTACTAATCAATTGTTCTTTCACACAAGCCGTGTGTAGGATAAGGGTTGAAAGGTAGAATCAGACTGAAAACTTCAGTGCCGTAGCCAGGGTTTGAACCAGGATATTCCGTTTCCCTTGCAGTTGCTATGGCAACATGCCGGTACAACATTAAATTCCTTAAGAGAATTTGCCCTGACCGCTGTTGACCATGTTAAAAATGCCGATATACACGTCCCTTTTTCTCAAAGTTCTCCCATATATTTGTTTACATTCTTCTTGAACTTCCCTTTTCTGCGACTATTGTGGCGTATATTTATTTACCATTTTAAAAATATTGTGCTGCATAAAAAATAAAGCTCTTTGATCAATGTTTTATATTTTTGAGAAAAATAACATTACTAAAAAACTTGTGTTAAAATACCCAAATATATGTGGGGAATATGTGATAAAAATTGCATTCATCTACTTATTATGCGAGCTGAGAAAAAGGTAAACTGTGAAAAATTGTAGTTTTCGTGAAATTGCCCTTCAATTAGGAAAAACATTTCAAATCATACCTTAATGCATTCCTGCACCATAAAAATGAAATATTAAATAACGCGAAATGAAAGAAATGTTATATAATTTTAACCCTCAGATTTTAAAGGAAAAAGGATTAAAATGATATTTTTTGCTGGGTAAACCCACTTAACTGACTCGCATTTTTATCGGTGAACCAAGTTGAGATAAAATAGCCCAAGCTATTCGAAATATAAGTAATTTAAGTCGCGGACTTGCTAGCTAACCTCTTTTGAATCAATCAGTGTTTGTTCGTTTTTTCACACAAGGCCATTATTAATAGGTTCTGTTCGCCAAAGTATTTGCAACGCACTGCCTTTATCACAGAATTCAATTTAACTTTCTATAATGTGTTGTAAAGGAAGACTAATTTTCAGACATTAGTTTTGTTTTCGAGAACCGGTTTGAGAGCGTTTTTTGCTTGGGTGAAAAATTATGTGCTACCTCAGAGCAATTTCCATACGGTTGTAACAAGGTCACTAAAGTTTTATATCAACCTTATTTGTTTGGGAATACATAGTAAATCTTTCTCTGCAATCTTGCAATTTATAGCCGTTTCAAGTTTGTTACTCTAGTGTCTAATTAAATGTATCGATAAACATAGTGTTGCAAATAGAATTACCACCTTTGTACTTAATTTCCAAGAGGAGAACAAAAGGCTTGTATCTTTTTTAAAGAACAGTAAACCTTTTCTCTGCAATTTCAAGCACATAACATCTGGTATGACGGTAGATACTCATTTCAGCATTTATGCTGTTGTTTTCTTTAGGTTAGTTAACTTGAAAACAAGTATGGCTGAAATCGCATTTCATGATTTTCTAAAGAAACATGTACATGACCAACTTAGTGTAAATGCTGAATTTGTGTAAGTTGAACAAAATAAAATAAATGATTGAGAAAAGTGAATACTGTTACAATACATATATGAGCAACCTTTCTCTGCGACTAAGCAAATAAAATGTCAAAGTGGAACTACAATATTACATTCCCATCTGTCAGCAGAGCTAAAAATATTGTAGCCAAATGGCTAAATCCAAAATCCGATTACTTTTATATTACTTTATTGTCCTCTAAATTTTACTACAAATGCACAATTTTCTTCTCGCTAACACTGTTTATAGTCCTTTCTGCTATCACAATTGTTCTTCTGATAGTCTTTCAATGTCTTTCTCCAGTTTCTCTGTCCTTTATATCTTTACTATTACGATACAATCACTCGACCACACATATGTACTCACAGACAGGCTGGCCGACTCACTCTCGTAACTAAAAACTACTGTCTAATTGCTCAAGCTGTCTGTGGCCTTATTTATATTAGAGCCGATGTCACGTGACCTTTCGAGATCTTTCCATGTGCACGTGTGCAGTGACTCAGCGAGAATCAACAAGAAGTTTCTCGGCTCCCCTCTCGTCTCTGTATTGTTGTACGGCCAATGTCACAATATCTATAATTTGGAAGCTATTATGGCTTCCAATGATGTACACATTCAGGAAGTTAAGAGAAGTACAAATGTATGGTATTGCTAAGTTTGTCAGTTGTATTTTGGAATGTTCTAAAATCTGTCTGATGCTTAATTTTCTGTTTATTGAACATTATCGTACAACATGTCTTAATGAATGCATACAGTCCTTTCTTACTCACAATATTTAGTCCTAAATTGAGATGCCACTTGACACAAAAGTTTGTTTACTTCTCTCCCTCCTTCCAAATACATGTCATATGGGAAGTATCCAAGACTGGTTCGCCAAGTACCAATTTACCTTTGGTTAGTTTAGATTTGTATCCATAGAAGGCAGACGCATTGTAGCCTTCTTGAAGGTCCGTGATTCCGGTCGCGCTCTGAGGATATCCGGGCTAACCCAGCAGAATCTGCTGAGTCGCATTTTAGCTTCTGCAGGATAAGGAAGAATTGGTGTGCGGAACGATCAAGATGAAAAGAGAAAGTGCCGAATATCTGCAGTCACATAATGCAGAATAATTCATTCCATTTTCTAGCTAACTTCTTCAGAGTTAATTAAAAACATGGTCTTTTAAGGGAGAGTCAAGTATCAAGCTTGCCGCTCTTAACCGTGGCAGCGTTGGGAATAAATGAAATGTCACAGTATGCAAATGTGTAACTATCGTCACGAAGCTTTCCTGCGCTACAGGGTGTAGGCAGGTGATGGGAGGTGGTTTCAGCTAGTGATGGGTCGATACCACTATTTTTTACTACTCGCTACTCGTTTTATAAAATGTTGTAAACTCGATAGATCGTTCACTGAGCTATGTTATTATGGCTGATAAAAAACTTAATGGCGACCGGCTCAACGCAACACCCAATCAGATTCTTGCCTTGTGGTGTTGTATAGTTAAACACGCTGTAAAATAAATATAATTTGAGTTCATAACATATATTCGCACAACAGGAAAAAAATGATAGTGATCAGCAATAGCTGCCATTAAATGTTGTGTCTGCAATAATAGTTTTCTGTACATACAGGCATGTAACCAGTTTTGTATTGTATGCTAATTCGAAATTATTCCTGCTTCACATTCAGTTAGCAACACTTTTTATCTGTAGTAACACCACGAGAGGGTTTCATAGGACGGTAGTTTTGCAAGCGCGAAGTGCGAGAAAAATTATTTCAAACGTGAAAACCTCGAGTGGTAGAGTATTCCGCGAAATATTTATTTAATACTAATGGGTGACGTCACGTTGCTGGGAGGCTGAGTAACTTTTAGCAGTTTTGAATCCTGATTGTTAAAGTATGTGTAGCAAAAAGAGTTTTGAGTGAGTAAACGTGATAATTTGTGTATGTGAGACCCATCACGGATGTTAATTAGAGAAATTACATGAATAAAGAAATAGTTAGGACAATTGAAGAGTAATTTTACTATATTATTTCCAGCCAAAAAATTCACTTGTACAGCAGGAAAGAGAATAGAAGTGGTCAGGCATCAGGCGCCATTAAATGTTGTGTCCGCCATTATAAGAACATAATTCCGTGAACAAGCTATCGCCTTTATAGTTTTGTAAAAAATTAATATCGAGTAATAGTTTTAAGCAATGCTTTTGTTCATACACTTCATTTAAAACAGTAGTTTTTGTACATTTTGTTACGGAATGGAAGCTACTAGTATTTCTTACAGATAAGACACTTGGTTTCTTCAGACATGAATATCATCTGGATGTTTATCATTCCCAATCAAATGAATGCCCAAAAAACGCATGGAACGTTCACTGATTTGGCAACAAATGACTTTCGCCTGTTTCGTGGTTTGGAGAAGCTTATAGCATTTTGACGAAAATATTACAGATGGTGCTATTTAAACAGATGGCATCGTTCTACAAACACTTGTGCCGCCTTGTGAAAAGTGCCTTAGTGGTGGAAATTTGTGTTTAGTGCATTAGTATTATTGAATCTAACGACAATAAAACAATGATAAATGAATGTGTTAAGTTAACCATGGTAATATTTTAAGAATGCGTCTAGTGGAACAAATGTTTCCCCTCAAATGTACGATTTACTGCACATTATCCAGTTTTCAAGTTATATGTCGAACGTCAGCCCGGAAATAGAAACCCGATTTTATCAGTGCTTTATAGTTTATTTTGCTTTCGCTTTCTGTCGGGATCCTCCACCCAACAGTCCAATAGTTTTGATTCTTTCGTGATCGACGTGTCTGTTCCAACAAAAATGAGGCAATTCCGGAACACGTGTATTCTGTGTATGTAGGTATATAGAGAGTTCTTAATTTTCATAAAATACCAGCTGAAATACTCGGCGTTGCCACTGGTTTGACGACTTAATCCCTACAGCTTTTATAATTACCTTGGATATAAATAATCCTAAATAAATAAATAAAAACACTACGCAAAAGCACTTTGAACAGCTCCAAGTACCACAGGAAGAAAAGCAAGTAGAGAAAGCTGTCTGAATGTAATACATTGCATTTTTATGTCCATCATATAGATAAATTGTTTGAATTCTTTGTAAAAAAGGGAGTAGAGAAGGAAATGTAACTGTGTTTCGTAAAAGAAACGTGAATAAAGGCTGACCGCGTGAATGTAGGTAATTCGTTGCATTTCAATTTCAAACATATGGAAAATTGTATGAATTGTTTAGGAGCACATAGACGACTGGACTAGTGCTTTGGAGATATTGCATCCAGCCTAAAATTCGACACATCTTAAACCCTTTAATGAGCTGCGTGATATATGAGCAACATATAAAATTTGTTAAGTTTTGAGATTCTTTATTCATGAGCGTCGGCAGACTTTTTTCCAGTGGGGGGGGGGGGGGCCACACGTTGGAAATTTGCAATCATATATTATTAATTCATTATTTTATTGTCAAAATTTATATTTGTTGCATATAACCGTATTGATTTATGCTAAATAACAATTGTTCTTAATTAAAATAATAGTTTAATAGTCAGTAATTGATTGCACATAAAGTTCACCAACTTCCAAGGGGGAGGGGGGGGGGCGCGGCCCCCCCTTGCCCCCCGTTCGCGACGCCCATGTCTTTATTGACTGCATGTTTCTAATTTCTTCTTATGACAACGTAAATAGAATTAAAGTATTTGCAGCTGTCGTACATTTTTAAAAGTTTTTTTTTTCAATAAAACTTTCTTTTTTTATGTAAAATTCTAAGAATCGTTTGTAGAAGAAGGAGTAGAAAAAGGAGTGTGACTGTGTTTCACAAAAAATAAGTGTGTAGACAAAATCGTGTGAATGCAATGTGTTGCATTTCTATTTCAATCATAGAAAACTGTATGAATTGTATTTTGAAGGGCAAATAGAAAAAGAAATTTGTGTGTCGTAAAAGAAAAGCGAGTAGAGAAAACAGTGTGAGTTTAATATTTGGCATTTCTATTTCTGTCATAGAAAATTGTATGAACTGTATGTTGAAGGCCGAGTAGGGAAGGTTATGTGAATGCATTACATAAAAGAAAAGCGAGTAGAGAAACCATGTGACGGTTGGTTAGGCCTAGTTATTCTATGAAAACTGTTTGGAGGAGCCACCTTTAATAAGCTTGCGCAGGGAGACCAACATTATAGACTGATGTCTAGATATAATAGATCGCTGAATGCCCTGTCGTCGTGGTGGTCATGAATGTTGACACGCGTGAGAATGCACCAAGAAGCCACGAATGAAGTGTTGTAGATTATAGAAATGGCCTTGATGCTTCATACGTGCTAATATCACTCACTCACTCACATGGAAGTCAAGGTCTATCACTCACAATGCACAGTAAATACACATGAACACTCATTAGCACTTAGCGACACGCAAGCTAATGTGATTTTTACACACGATGCCTTTTTGTTTTTTTCTGTCACCTATGTACCTAGAGTAGATATAGTATTGTATGCTCCACCAAAAATTAGACATCGAGATAAAGGCTTGTTTTGAGGCACCTGAATCCAGAAAATAGCAGTTCTGCTTTCTCTACTACGTACTTAAAGTAGAGGAAGTACAAATTGTAGTCTACCCAAAAATTCGACGTCGAAATTTCACCAAAAATGCACGTTTTGAATATTTAAGTTCAGACTGTCCCAAGGATAGGACACGAAGATTCCCAACCACGACCATCCCAAACTATCGAACCCTTTACATGGAAAATTTGTCATAATTATTGATTTTATTTAAAAAATGACTAACGATTTTTATTAACTTACCATATATTTAAGATGGTTTCTTGACTAATGTAATTATATATATATATATATATATATATATATATATATATGGAAATAGACTCTGGAGTACTCTTCATTCGGAAGGAAGTTGATATAATTTCGTATAATTACCAAATCATAAAATATAGACCAAAACGTATTGTACAAAAATATGTGGAGTTCTTTAAATGTACCGTTTATTTCAAATATGTATTTGTCTTTTTTTAACCTTTTCTACTATAAATATATTCCACTAAAAAATTCGATGTTGAGATTTTACCGGAAATACATGTTTTGAGGCCCCCTTAATACAAAAGAAAAGTGTGTCTATGAACAGTATAACTGAAAACGAAAAATCGGTTAAAGAACAAAGTTGGTAATTTTTTTATGATCTTTAACACCCGCTTTTACTACATGGAATGAAGATGGAGCACCGGTAGAATGAGATGGCGGGGGAAACCGGAGAACCTGGAGGAAATCCGCCCCAGCACCGCTTCGTCCACCACGAATCTCACATGCGGTTGCCTGGGATCGAACCCTGCTCGGAGAGACGCGAATGATCTAACCACTCGACTACGGCGCGGCCGTAAGTTAGTATTTAAGTTTAATATCTTTTAAGGATGCGACATAAAGAGCTTGAAGAAAATTTCTCAACCGTAAACTACCCTTTACATGTTTACGTCCTCCAACGTAATGTCATATCGGACTGTGAATGAACGAAACGGGTGAAATTATGCTCAAATGAGCTCGAGGTCCATAGAGCTTTAAGTTACCCGACATTCGTCTTCTCAGGATAAGGGAAAACTTCGGTGAAAACCGTATCCCTAAGCGAGACTCGAACTCGCGACCTCTTGGACGTGAGGCAGATACGCTACCACCACGCTACAGAGGCGTGCAGTTTGCACTGAGTAAATAAAATAAACGATATATGGCAGAGAAAGGCATATGAATGTAATACACAAGATTTTGTTCCTCTTGCAGCATCCATAGCACTTATAAGTACCACATCGTTCTCGAGTGGGTAAAACCCATCTCTTTTGAGTTGCTAAGCCATTTTATCTCCTTTCATTCTTTTATACGAAGAGGACTGAAGGGATATAATGGTCTTCATCTATAAAACCTTTCATCTGTCTCTTTCTGGTACCCACAAACGGAAACACTGTAATAGGGCATTAGAGAGGATGCTTCACTTTGGTGGAACGTCTTGAAATATTTTTCCATATTATCTTTGGTGAAGGTTGCTAGTAAAGCCCCGTCTTTGCGGGAGGGGGGCGGCAATGAAATAGAAACTTTGTTTACTGCATACCGAGCTGCACCTAGAGAAAGTATTATATTCCACACAAAAATTCGGTATCGAGACTTCGCCGGAAGTATATGTTATATTTTTGACGTGGCGAACGGCTGGAAGTTTCTCAGTGATTTATGGTAGAGCTCAATTTTGTATCTATAAGATCATATGTTAGCATCTCTCGGACTTCCACGTAAACATCGCGGGACAGTGCGTGATAAAGTACAGTGCCTGCTCGGATTATCAGCAGTAGGAAACAACGTAACTATCAATTTGCATGTCACTCGCGCAAATCCTAGCAAGGTCATTCGCCACGTCGAAGAAATACTCAGTACATACTGAGCCCCCCCCCCCCCTCCTCCGAATGAAATAAAGTGACCTTTAGAAAAAGCATATGTTTAATATATTGTTTAAGATATTTCTATATAAAAATGTATTTGTTGAATTGTCTGCGAATATCCCGTGAAGTCCTTGTCATTCTGAATGGATGTTCTTTCGGGCAACTAAACCGTAAGGGATAGACAAAAACTTACTATAAAAATACAAACTTCGTTAAAGTAGGTGATCGGGTGAAATTCCTATTTTGCACAATTTTAAAGCGACATACTTCATTTTGTGTGTGTGTATGTGTGTGTGTGTGTGTGTGTGTGTGTGTCTGTGTGTCTGTCTGTCTGTTTGGGATATTAGGTAAAACTATTTGGCGGATTTTTATTTTTGCACGTAAGTTTATGAATTATTTAATATTTTCTTTCAACAAGTTTCAGATTTCAAAACGAAATACGCTCCGCAGTTTTTTAAATAAAGAATTTAATTTGTTCCCCACAAAACCAGAAAGTAATTAAAAACGTGTGTTTTGTAATATCGTAACTGTAAGAGGAATTTAAAGAAACGAAAAATATGAACTGCATAGCAAAAACTTTCAACTTGCTTTTATTTTCTGAAAATAAACTCCTCATAAGTTAATTTTGTCGTTAAAAATACTTTTGGAAATAAAGTATTTTCTGTTAAATAACCAATGAAATCTTTATTCGTGTTGAATTTTAAATAATGCGAAACTATGAAACATGCAAAATTCTCCAAAAAATGCCACTCTTTCTATTGCCCAAAATGGATTTATGTGAGCTAGTTGTTAATTTTTTGTGGCATTAACTAATGTCGATGTATTTAGTGTTATATTTTAAATCCCTACAGATTAAAGTGATGTTTATTAGCATAAAATAATTATAGCAAATATATAAGGTGGTGTAAGTTTGAAGATTAACAATTGTTTAGTTTGATTTCTGGCGAAGTCTTGGCTAATATCGGGTGTTTGATCCAAACGAAACAATTTCTGAACAAATATTCTGTATGATTGAATGTTTTAGTGTAATATTCGTGAAATAGCAATAGTAGAGTTATGTTTCAAATTAAGAACCAACCGAGACATAAAAAATATATCTTCGTGGGATCTTCCAGCAGATAATGTTATATAACTGTCAGGTATTTGTGGAGTAGTAAGTTCTAAATTTGAACATGTGTTTGAACTTCGGTCTGCACGTGACGCTGCAGTGTGCACGTGAATCTTGGCCTGACCTTAATCTCCACTGCAGCAAATTCTGTATTCAAACGTTCTTCCTGAAAAACAAAGATTGACCGCTTCTTAACCAATTTAAAACTTTGATTTCTATTCATCCTTTCCACGAACTGCTGCTTACCTAAGCCGTTCTCATGGGAAGAACAACATATTGCATTGGTAAAACGATTCAATCGTCATTAAAACCAAGGTCTTTGTTTCAGTGGAACGCTATATGAATTATTAAAACCGACGAACGACTACATTGTGTGGTAGTGATCGTATCCATGATGGGGATTTATAATCCCACAATTTCAACTGCTTTTTATGGTACTTCAACTGTACAGCGCACAATTAGTCAACAATTTACAGACGTGCAGAATGCTGAACAACTGAATATTGCAATGAAAGATATTGGCACACATGACTCTTCAAAACACTGAAACTAAGTTAATAGTACTTCATCGTAAGCAATGTAATTATTAGGGAGCGGATTTTTATGTAAATAAGTATTTTTATAGATAAAAAAACTAGCCAAGACAGAAATCCCCCAATATGGCACACTTCAATCGTATGCGCAAGTTCATTTCACACATACACGTTTTTGTAATATTTTATGTGAATAAATATTTTAAATAATTGTGCCAAAAGCACATAAGTTGTCACTTTCTTTGTTAAAAATGTTTAAAGTTAACGAAAAATCTTGTGCATTTTCGTAGTATGAGAACGTAATTTGAATGAACATTCGTAAATGCATTGGATAATGAGTGACCTCCACTACACGTGCTGCCTCGGTATCTGTAAGGGGAATCCCTTATGATGTGGGGGTTGGCGCAGTGAAAACAACAGTTTTCAGTCATTTTCCTTGTCGGGTTTAAAGCAGAGTGTTTATACAGCACGGCATCTTAACCGAACCAAATGGTGATACGCCGAAAGTAGTCAAGTGTTCGCTCTCGATTGCAACAAAATGTTGCTGAATTTAGTGGCATCTTTACAATTGTTGGAAGAATTCTTTTGTCAAACATGTGGGAAATTAGTAAACGCGGACCATCGAGCTCAAGTCTTGGAGCATTTAGCAGATATAAGATTGTCTCGTAAGTTCGTTTTGCTTGCAAGTTCCATTTATAGTGCCTGAAAACCCTGAATTCTCTGTACACAAGTTGTTATAGTTGCCTGGTTACCCTACGACTTAGAGGTCAACAACCAGACTCGCTATTGGATACGTCAACGTGTGTTTGTGACTGACGTTGGATGGAACAGCATGAACTTGTGTTTACAACTATGGAAAGCAAAAAGAACATTTCCGACACCTTATGCTGTTTTACTACCGTAAGTGCAAAACCGCCTCACTATACCGGCAGAAAATGTGTGCTGTCTATGGGGAAGATGCAGTAATGTCAAGTGGTTTAGTCGATTTCGAGCTGGAAATTTCTCCCTAAAACATAGTTTGGCAACTACTCTTTCGTAGCTGTACTGCGGGTGAGGTGTCTTACCAGGCGTTCTTAGTGATTGAGACGTAACGAAAAACGAACGAACTTCTGAAACAACCTTGTAGTAAACACAGAATGACCGCCTAATGTACAACTTCTAAACAAGTTTTCTTGTGTGAAGCAGCTTCCTATTTACATACCCAAGTTTGAAAAAGTTGCAGATTTATGCAAAACTTATGTTTCGTTTGATATTCCTTTATATAAAGTCTAGAGCTCAAGACATTTTCTTACAAAATACACAAATACCTATATCCAAAGTTACTCGTTGAGGCACATGGTTGGAAGCAATAGTGTATTATATGCAAACAATTTTGAAAACTTCAAAATCGGTGATTGATGAACTAAATGAGGATGACGCTTCTTCAATTGAAATTCTTGAGAACTTACTAAAGGAGAGTGCACTCAAAAATTATATATTCCGGGTTGAAGGGAACTTATTACATTCCTTGTAATGTGTGGTTCATGAAAACATTACATACAAAAGGTCTGGTGGCATTTTGTTCTTTGATCAGCCGATGGTTGAATGGTTTTTGTAACAAATTGGGTGTGTAATTCGACAAGGATGTACGAAGATAGTTTGTTACTTGTAAGATGCGTAGAATAACTTATTTCTGACATAACTTCTGTAGCAATTATGAGTCATCACACAGGGTTTCAAAATAATTAATTACTTAAAAGAATTGAAGGAATACTCCGAACAGCTCTTTCAGACGTTAAGTAACTCGATCACGTTGCGTTGAGGTTGGTCAAGGACTTGAACCGGTTTCTGGATATAAACAAGTCGGTCACTTGCAGGTTGGTGTAATGTTTTTGGAGATAACCATTTTGATTGGCCTACACTCGCACAGTAAACATGGAAGGAACGAGAGACCACGCTGTGGTGGTTTTATGGTCCTAGTGAAAGTAACACCCACACAATCTGCAGTGTTACCAGCTTGTTTTCGTCAAAACTTGATTATCTCCATAGCAAATGGTCAGAGATAAAAACGTAAGTTACAAAATGTGTTCCAAAAAGCGAGATCTATCAGTGGTTTAAATTAATATGACTTCCCATTCACACTGTGTATATATAATATGCAAATTTGATTTCTACATAATTCTATCAAGAAATTAGAAACATCAGCTTCTTAACTGAGACAACGAAGTGCAGGACATCGAGACAAAAATTAATGCGCTCATTGTTCCAAAAGTGGAAGCATTTCTAGACGATAATGTGTCGTGTATAGCATTAAGTAGATAGAAGTGTCGCATTCTAATGAGTACTGTAATAAATAAGGCAAGTCTCCGAATTTGTAATGAGCAGAGAAAGTTGTATGATTATCACGTCTGGATCAGCATTCTAGACAAATGAAAGATGATTTTAAAGCAGAATAAACCAATACTTGCCTCAGTAATAACAGAATTCGTGTTTGATGTTTTTAATGTTGTGCTTTTTTGATTTTTGGCGTTTTCCCAACAGTTTCAGCATTATTTTATCTTCCCCAAGGTTACTGATAAAAAAGAGATAAAATACAATCTATAATGTAATTCCGCATTTAATGCCGAAGGTTTCCATTGCAAAGGTTCTCAAAATTTATCGTCTTCTTTGACATCATCGATTATAAGTATGGATTTGTAACTGTCGATGACGTAGGCTTAAATTTGAACAGTACACGAGAGAGTGGGGTAGGGAGGGAGAGGAGGGGGTAGAGTTGGTAAAAGTGGCCAGACTTGCGTTACTTCATGATCAGTATTAACTGTATCACCAGTCCCTCTCCTTTGTCAACACGAAAGATTATGTGTATATTTTGGATAATAATATAATCCCGAGGGGCAACATCCTTACCGAGCCAATGTCTACCGCCTGACCGCTGCGTTCCCCACCTCTGCACATTACAGGTGTTATAATTTAGGTGCAGTACTGGACAATGGGACGTGGTCAGCCCCGCAGTCCCTCCGGCCAGTTACGCGGTCTTCGCATCCAGGGATCGCGAATTTTCAGGCAGCTCCTCAGTTGGCCCCTCAGGAACCTAACGAGGCTGAGTGCACCCCGGACCCCGGAGAAAATCCCTATACCAGTACCGGGAATAGAACCCAGGTCTCCCGCTTGGTAAGCAGCAGCGCTACCACCGCGCTTTATTTTATTATTATTATTATTATTATTATTATTATTATTATTATTATTATTATTATTATTATTATTATTATTATTATTATTATTATTATTATTATTATTATTAACCATGCAGTTAGCCAAATAACAATTGTAGGAAAACTTTTAGGAACTGTGCTAGAAAAAGTGAGAAGTAAGTTGACCTTGTAAACGCTCTTTTGAGGGTGAAGTAACTACATGAAGTCTGGGTGCGTGGTACTCTCTGTGTGCAGCCCACTCCCGACCTGGCACAGATAACTATTTTTAGCAGGTGAAAAGTAGCCCAAGCTACCCCGCGAGCTACTCAATCTTGAATTACATGAAAGTCTTTCCTGGCATACTTAAAACATACTACTTATTTCAAAGTTCGATATTACCTATCCTGGTTCCATTTTAGGGGACCTCACAGATGTCTACATTTGGTAAAATAGCTATTGAATTTTGGGGTCTAACGCAATGCTTCCTCTGTCATAGGTAAACGGCAGAGAAGATAGAAAGGGGTTATTTTATGTAATAACCATGGGATCCTTATGAAAGGTTTGCTTACCAATACATGAATGAAGGGTACCGAATCTTCTGTTGAAGCGGAACAGTTATAAGCGCGTGCTGTGTTGAAGGTTGAAGGACGTTGTACTGCAGCTGTCCAAGTGTGGCCTGTTAATTATCATATTCATTGTTTATGTAGCGAGAGTGTACACAAATCTCCGTTAAGCTGTATGCGACTTGAGCGGCATACCAAGCACAATTTCTCTTTATTAGCGAGCCTGTAGAAAACAATAGGGTTAAGTGCTGTGTGTCACTGCAGACGAGGAGAATGGAAATAAATTTGATTATCATACTGTTTTCCAATACCACGAAAGAGGAGGAGAAGGTTAGCAGCAGGCCAAAACTGCCAGGACTCGTCAACTAATTGCACGATGGTTCACTCTATAGAACGTTGAAGTTATAATATATTCCAACATTTCCAGGTTGTTACTCTTTACAATGTATTAAGAAATGATGTATTGTGCGTCTTTGATATTAAAATAGGTAATACATCGAATTAGCCCACCTCTGCAGTGTGGGGGTAGCGTGTCTGCCTCACATTCTAGAAGTCACGAGTACGAATCTCGGTTAGGGTTGTGCAATAAGGTTTTAACTATTAAAACAATAATTACAACGAGTTTTACTTCAAGCAATAAAGCATGTTTGCTACAAGAAACCTGATTTCTGTTTATTTAACCGCAGTAATACAAATTGCAAATAGTCATTAACTGCTTAATACTACTACTACCCCTCTGTGGTACTACTATTATAATACTAGTACTATAGTATTGTGACATTGCTCATACAACAATATACGGCCGGGAGGGGATCAGGCGGCCGGGAGCGGTTGTGTGTGTACGTGACCGTATTAATGCGCGATAACAACAAAAGGCGCCGAGAAGCTTCTCGTTGATTCTCGCTGTCATTGCACACGTGCGCATGGAAAGATCTCGAAAGATGACGTGACATCGAGCATAGATAGTGCGAGCAGAGAATGTTTTTAATTTTGAGTCAGTTTGAGCTGTTTAATTGTGTAAGTCCTCTTGTACAGTTAGTTTTTGGTCGCGAGAGTGAGTCGGCCAGCCTGTCAATGAGTACGTATGTGTCGTCGAGTGATTGCATTGTAGTAGTCAAGATATAAAGGATAGAGAAACTGGAGAAAGACGTCGAAAGACAGAAAGATCAGAAGAACAATTGTGATAGCAAAAAAGACTATCAACTGTGTTAGCAACAAGAAGGAAATTATGCATTTGTAGTAAACTTTAGAGGACAATAAAGTGATAGGAAAGTAACCTAGAGACATTTTTTTTACAATACGTATCAAGCAGACCGTGCATAGCATTGAACGAACAGTTCTTTTTCAGCTTCATAAACACTGGAATGAAATTAATTGAACTGGCAACTTTCCTTTTCATGCCGTTAAGACTTATAACCATGTTGTAGTTTTGTGGTCACCATGTTTGACCGCAGATTCGCGGACGTTGGAGCGGAATCCCTCATGCGTTGTCAATTTTTTCTTCCTCCTCTCTCCGGAACTCTCCTTTCCCTGCTAAAGACAAATACTTCCAACTAACTTTTAATTTTTGTGGTCTAAGAAGGTGTTTACTTTCTACGACATAGACACAGTAAGAATGAGTATTCTAGCCAAAAGTTCGATTTCACCGGAAATACATGTTTGGAGGTTCCGTGAGTATGTTTTCAAGCATCGTAACTTAAAAACGAAGAGTTCAGTATCTTCCAAAGATGCTACAAGATTTTCTTCAATCCCAAACTACCCTTTACATAGCAACTTTTCTCAAAAATGGCTCTTTAGCAATTTCCATTAAAGTACCACATGTTTAAGGCACTGTTCACTAATGGCACACAAAATCTGTATATCTTGAATTTTCTGGGAATAGCATGTGAAGTCCTTCATTCTGAATGACTTTTGCATAATTGGTAAACCGTAAAAGATACTACTACTCAGAAAACTAGATCTCGTTAAAACATACAGGGATCAAACGAGATACATTTTCATTTTTTAAATTACTTTATTTTTTGCATGTTTTAAACATTTAAAAGGTTTAACAGTTGAAATCGTTTAATTTTGGAGAGAGGTGTATGTTAATACATTATTAAAATCATTTATTTAAAGGTTTCTTTTTTTGTGGTGGGGAAGTATTCTGAAAATCCATACCCAGTATTAGGGTTTAAGCTGATAAAACAATGTCACACAAAACAAATCAGAATTAATGTGTGTAAAATGTGATACGTTTGTGCAAAATTTCGGTAGAAGAATATTTTATTAATTATACTATTAATGAGAGTTTCAAAGCTAAAATATTCTGAGACATTTAGTCGTTCTACAATATACGGACGAGAGGGGGAAAGGCGACCTTGGATACGGCGAGCTGCTGTGTGTGTACGTGAACTTAATAATGGCGGTGAAACCAAAGGAAAGGTTCGAGACTACAGGGCAACTAGTGGCTGTGTATATATGATCGAACAGCGCGATAACACCGCATTGTCTAGAAACGTCTAGTTAATTCCGCTGAGTTATTGTTGCACGTGTGTTTGGAGCGTTCTCGAAGTTCACGTGACGCCGGCTCCAGTATAAATAGAACCAGTCTGTAGCAATTTGAGTTGAGTGATATAGTAGTAGTAGTAGTTTTAGCTACTCGTCGTGTACAGTTATAGTTAGGAGAGTGAGTCGGCCAGCCTGTCAACGAGTACGTATGTGTCGTCGAGTGATTGTATCGTAATGATCAAGGAGTAGGAGACAGTAAAAGTGAAGAAAGACATTGAAAGACCAGGAAAGATTATCAGAAGAACAATTGTAAATTGTAATAGCAGAGAAGTCTATAAACTGTGTTAGCAACGAGAAGGAAATTGTGCGTTTGTAGTTAGATTTAGAGGGAAATAAAGTGATAGAAACGTAACAGGATTTCGAATTTTGCCGTTTTGTTACAATATGTACACGCGTGGACAGAAAAAAAGTCATATCTGGAACGCCAGGCTACCTTAACGATAGAGAACAACTCCACGCACAGCTGTCTCACACTTACTGACACTGACTCATGTGCGTAACTCAGCTCTAAAACTCGCTCAATTGTTCTCAGGCGTCCTTATATAATGGGGATGACGTCACACGGACCGTTCTGGACGTCTAAACACACGCACCGGAAATGACTCGGGTAGAAGTCTCGAGAAAGCTCTCGACACCCCCTTTGCTTCTGCCGCTTGATTGTTAACAGTAACGTACAGACAGCAGTCCGGTGAGACAGTCCGGCTCCGTCGTAGCCCGGTCCGTCCTTTGTTGACCGCCGAGCGCGACGTCACAATACGTTTGATTAATAATATATTACTTAGTTTTTTGATGTGGGTGAGACATATCACAAGCACTTCTTATGTTCGTTTTTATTTCTGTAAAAAGTAGACTTTTATTTGGATTGAGGCATCTGAAACAGATGTTGCCGGTGAAATCCAAGTATCATATACATCCTCAACCTGAAAATGGTGGAAAGCAGCAGAACTAAGGAAGAGATGAAACAAAAGGAAAGGGTAAAAGAAGAGCTATTGCAATATAGAGCGATTTGCCAGTTGAGCGGTTTTAGCTGAACAGCATTCCTGCCATCCAGTGCGTACCAATATCTCTCATGCTTGAAACAGCAACGATCGTTTTCTCTTGTGGTATGTAGGCACTAGTATAAATAACGTGGCACTGACCACTGACAATCTCAACAGCTGCAGACCAGCATCCCTATTTGGCATCACAAAGCTAACTCGTGCCTTGCATCCTTTACTGTTGCAGTGGCGGCTTAATGATTGCCTATAGATCCACGTTTTATTATCAATATGCCTTTGTTGCGCATACTGTAAATGCGTCCATGTCAATAAACTTTCCAATTTAATGCTTACACGCGGCTAGTGTGAAAGAACAATCATCAAAACACATTGCAACCTTAACTGCAGTATCGTAACTGCCGATGCCATGAACATGCATGTTCTGCATTTAACAGATGAGAAGAATGTTACTTCGGGGTGAGGTGCCAGGAGAGTTAACTTGTTTACATTGATAGCAGAGGTCAATTATGGCAATAGCGTTTGAATGGCTTGTAGATCTGGTCAATGCCTTTATGGTCCTTTGTGCCTTCCTTTCTCTTTGTCAACTGAACCACAAGTCCTTTGATTGTTGGTTCAAATTGCCCTTTTTTACGTGTCATGTAATTTAATTACGTGAGTAGCTTGTACACACGTAGTGTAAGATAAGATGAATCTAAATGTGGACGCATGTGCCAAAATATTCCGTGTAATATGTTTTGTAAAATTAAGCAATACTTCCAGAAGCCAGAAATCCACCTGTTAGATAATTTGTTTCTACGTCATCTTTTTACGCAAGAATGAGATTTGGTGTGTGATATATCGTGAGATTACAGTTTCAGATTAGAATACTCGTAATTTGAAACAAAAAGAAGTGTTTATAACGCGTCCCTTGTTTTACAGTTATGTAATACATAACGAACGTTTGTAGGTATATTTATTTTCATAAGCACTTAATCTTGAAATTTGTATGAACACGTAAGTTAAATCCTTTTTTCGTTGCTATTATTCATCTGCGTAAACTATTTGTGGTAGACACAAAATTTAATGGCGGCTGATATCTGACAACTACTATTCTCTTTCCTGCTTACAACGTGATTTCACAGGGTGTTTAGCTGTACAACTTAACAAGCCCTGACAAGCCTCTGATTGAAGTTTGTCTTGATGAGCACCTCCTGCCACTCGCCATTAAATTTTGTGTCAGCCATAGTAATTTCTGCATAATGATTTTGCGACCTGTTGTGATTTTCTGGTTACTGTGGAAAGTATGCTCTTACATAACTTTATCTTATATAAACTATTCTTAAAAACTCTTATTTGTCTATCTGTTTCATGTTAATCAAGATAAACGTTTATAGACGTGGTTTTATTACATTTTCCTTATAGGTACAATGGGAATGGCTTAAGGGATGGTATTCAAATATTTTAAGAGCTGGTATGACGTGAAGGCTTTGACATTCCATCCTCTTGACATGGCCAGGACATTAAAAAAAGGACTTCCTATTTTAGACAAGTTTAAGTATTTGAAAATTCAAAACAATAAGGAATATTTCGAGGATGTATCTCCGTAAGAAATAATATTTTACAAATTGTGTATTTTAATGAGATGTACTTTTTTGTATGTGTGTAGTAAGATTTTGTCTATCTCTTATCTTTTACCAGTCATGCAAAAATCATCGAGAATGAAGAGAACTTCTGAGGACATTTCCAATCTTATTGCGGGAAATACGAATGCAAATTTTAATCACCTAAAGTAGTTAATGCAACGGTTCGAAAAATATTGAATTTGGTTCCTATTTCTGATAGAGCTATCGGGTTCTGGCCTGACGATTTGTGTTCTGTGCTACAAATAACGTAATTTGCAAAAAACAATGAGCTGTCTTCCCTACTCCATGACGGCTGAAAGTACAGATGTGCAAGTGCCTCTTCTGATTTCTGATTGGATTGCAGATCAAGTTCAAGGATAGTTTTTATCGCGACAGGCAATACTGTCTATGCGCTTGTGTGCTCAGAAAAAAGTGCTGAAGATTCCATGACTCAGGTCGGAATGAGTGACGGTGCAGCGCTGTCTTGTTTCAAACACCTGGCTGTTCATTGAACTCTCAGCGTATGGGTTTTGGCAGAAGTTTAAGTCTATGAACCGTTATAAGCTGTGGGTGATAAATTAACAGAAGATAGCTTTCATTGGAAGCTAAAAGGCCAATAAAAAATTCCAAATTCCAAAAATTCGAATTAGAGAAAGTTACGTATAAAATTGACAGTTTAGCGTCCTGTTTCAGTCTTTTTTTACTTTTTTATAGTAAGATTTTTGTTTATTTCTTACGGTTTACCAGTTATGCAAAAGTCATCCAGAGTAAGCAGGACTACTGAGCTATAGTCGGAAAATTCAAAATTTATATTTCATTACTCATAAAAATATCTTAAACGTGTAGCATTTTAATCAAAAGTTAGCCATTTAGTTTAGCCGATTGCCTTTTATTTTCAGGATCATAACATTAAATTCCACCAGTAACGGTATTCTAAACTAAATTTTAAGAGCCACGTTGGAATTTTTCAAGGTTTTTTATGCACCAATTACTGCGTTCTTTTTGATGGGGAGTGAGTTTATGTGAAATCCATCGACAACAGTTTTCTCGCGTGTATCTGTTGATGTAATATCTTCTGAATTTGGTCCATACCATTGCCCAAAGTCGTCCTAATAAATGCATAGGACCTTCTTCAAGCGTTGCTCTAACAGCGGTAACGTTTCCACCAGTAACAGCAGTTCTTGGGCATCTTTTACGAAATTCAGCACTATGAATAAACCAATCCCTTTTAAATTCGCCGTAGACTTATAAATTGTTGCCTGCTTCGCCAAATGCATTTCTAAGCCTATCTTCATATCGTTTAGGCCATTTAAAATAGTAAAAAAAAAAAAAAAAAAAAAAAAAAAAATCCAGGAAATGTTCTAGTCCATTTTGCATGAATACAAAATCATTATTAACTATTTGAGCAAATCGAACAAACTACACGGCAGTCGACTCGCAGAACATTACAAAGTAGCTGTTAACTTTCATTTGTTTTAGAAACAAGGCATTCTAAAGCTTTCCAGTGTCGCCCTTGTATCACAGCAACAGAAAAATCACAAAGCAATTTAGTTCCATTTGTAACGCTCATATGACGCATTTCTGGCAGCTAGTCCCCGAAGCCGGTATCGGATAGCATTCTAATACTCGTCTTCAATTCCTACACGTGATATTAAGGTGTTGAAGTTGCAGACGACAGTTTAACTGTAACCGCGGAAGTACGATACAAGTTTATTGCCTATTGATATTCAATATATGCTATTGGTATTCAATTCTTTGCGCTTCTCTACCTTCCTACATGGAAATTGGAATATAGGATATCTGCGGTGAATATAGGACTTCTTCCTTCCACCTGAGATAAGGCGAAATGGTTTTCAATATGCATCTCAGACTACACATGCTTTCTTGGTACTGCAGGAGCTTAGCAAAGTTGAGAATCAGCTGACGTAGCGAGTCAAAAAATTCGGAATCGGCTGTCCGCGTCCTCGGTGCTCGCTACCCGCTGTCGCTATCATAGGAGGACGTGGATGAAATCACACAGCATTTTTAAAGCTACTTTTAAGGGCTTAAATTACCAGCTTTATGAAAGGAGATCGTTATTGGAGATTTTGAGAAATCTAATATTGTTCATATCCCTTCACGGCGAAAAAATTGGTGTTTGCTGCGTCATTAGCGGGGACAGAGTTATAGGACCAATGTTTTTCGAGCTAACAGTTGACGTCCATACATATGTGAATGCAATTTTGCCCCCAGTTTTGAATTTTCTGGTAATAGCGTCTATACCCCATATAGTCCTGTTTACTCTGGATGTCTTTTGCATACTGGTAAACAGTAAGAGACAGACCAAAGCTTGCTAAATATAACATGTGGATTTCGTTAAAACATGCAATTTATGTCAAATACTT
Organism: Tenodera sinensis; assembly: GCA_030765045.1. Lineage (NCBI taxonomy): Eukaryota > Metazoa > Arthropoda > Insecta > Mantodea > Mantidae > Tenodera > Tenodera sinensis. Next base: position 37,863,102 of record CM060970.1, read on the forward strand.
CTTTTTTCTTTGGAGTGAACCATTTCCGAAATATTCTTTATTTGCAAAGTTTGGTGCATGTACATGTTGTCATTTGTGGACTGTACACTAAAAGAAAATACACGTGTGTGTTTGTGTGTGTGTTACTGTCGAAGTGAAGAAGTCTTAATGAGTGTTGAGTGACTATCTTCATAGTGTACGAGAGAAAGTGAAGAAAGACAGTGAAAGGACTGAGTCAAGGTCACAATAAGAAGCAGTTGCGAGTTGTAATATCACGAAATACTGTAAACTGTTTCAAAGTCAGTAGAAGAGAACTGCGTATTTGTGCAAACGTTTGAGAAGAAAATAAAGTGAGCACAAGTAACTGGAATGGATTTTGTCGTTTTGTCAGCACCCGTCATGCATGCGACGTACACACGGAAACTCAAAGCGGGTAAGGTACCAAGCTTCACAGAAGTGTTTGATGGCGGCAATTTGCCAACTGCAGGTGTTTTAGTTCAACTGTTCATACGCTCTTTTGCCTCAAGTAGGCCACGTGTTTAAAAGGACACCATGTTCAGTCTCCTCCCCCTCCCAGAAAGAAAACATAAGGAGTAGCGAACCTTTGAAGGTCTGCAAGATGCCACACCTGCCCGCTAACATCACGATTGGAGCTTACGTAATAAAGCCTCGCCTGGACCCTGCAATTCCTGATCTTAACGTGTTTTGGTTGACTTTCGTTTCACAGCCGGTGACATAATTATCAATGACACGTCGAGATGCAGTCAGTTACATCTGGGTTTCTTTGACAAGAAAACAGTTTTCTCGACGATGTTTTGTTACGAACTTTTCCTGTCCATGATCTAGAGGTAGAAGGTTAAATTTCCTGCATTCAGTGTGGAAACCTAATCCGTCCGCATATTGTACTACATGTAACTACATATGAACCCGCTAATGTTGCCATATGGCAACAAATATATTTAGTCAAAGTTTTAGAATATTTCAACAGTGCTTTTTATTTTTTCACATTATATTGACATTTAACAACAAAATAAAATTACTTCTAGCTATTTTATATTATAAATGTATTACTTTATTTCAGCATTGTTGTAGTGTTTTTAACAAAACCCAAGTCCAATGCAACTGCAGTTAATTGAAGCGTGATATCACTCCCCTGACACCGGTTGTTTTACATGGGCCCTCTCCATCCTTTACCACAGGCACATTACATTGTGCTCTTCGAACTCATGCCTTTTCGCTTTGAATGGATGACAAGTCCCTTTTGTCCCGCATTAAGCATCATGAGTAATTGAATTGCTTCCATTAAGATGCTTTTGATTAGGGGTACCTAAACCGGTTTAGGAATTAGAAGAAGAATAGCACATGTAGCAAAATAATGCAATAGAGGCTTAAATACTCAAACTTTTGATGTATTCTGTATTATTGCAGACGCAGAAAATATTTGATAGTTAAATTTTACCATTTAAATCTTAACTGGATCTTTACTTCTCTTTTGTTTATGCATGTTTACTTAGGAATTAATTACCTTTCAAGCAGTGCTAAGTATAAGCTGGAAGTTCCTGATTTTTTTAAGGTCAACAACCAGGCGTAGATAATCGTTTCCTACGAAGGTTAACGTTTGTGACCTTACTATTGGAAACACCGTGTGCAGCAGCTCTAAGTAAAAATTTTGTTATTCACTATCGTTGAATAATATTCATTCTCTGTTGCTTATCCGTGCCAAATATTCTCAACGTGTTCCACCCATGAATTGGATATAGAGACTTCATTAAAAATACGTGTTGGATGTGTTGCATTCACATGACTTTCTCTACTACGTCTTCTACGAATTATTATAACAACTTTTGGTGATAAAGGTAAACCTATATATATATTACTCATTCATTTCATTCTTGGTGTACGAATATATATGCACACACAATAAGCTAAAGCGATACTCAACTCCTTTGAAAGTTGGTTGCTATGTTCTATTTCATGAACACGAGAAAAGAAAGAAAAAAGAAAAAGAAATACAGATTGGCAGTTGAGAAAAGTATTGTGCGTCAAAAAATTCAAAACAATAACGTAATATCTCGAAAACTATCGGCTCAAAAAAATTGGCGTGTTTTCCTCAGATCTACTTTTTTGTGTGGTAAGATTTCCTCTACTCTTACGGTTTACGTGTTACGCAAGTTATCCACAATGAAGAGGACTTGTGATGCAATTCCCAGAAAATTCAAGATATACATTTTATTTGTGTGTACGCGTGCGTGTGTATAAGCAGCAAAACTCAAAAATGAAAAGTCGGTTAAATACCAAAATTGCTACTTTTAATTTCATCTTCCAAGGATGCGAGACGAAGATTTTCAAGGAAATCCCAAACTGTCCTTTACAGGAACATTTTCCGAAAATTATTTTCTCAACAATAGCTCTTTTTTATTATTAAGATACCTTCTGTTTAAGATATTTTAACGCCAAATGAAATTATATCTTGTTTTTTTTTTTTTTTTTAAATGTCTTCTGAAGTCCTGTTCTTTCTGGATGATTTTTGCATTACTGGTAGGGCATAAGAGGTGGACAAAATCTTCCTGCTAAAAAAAAATGTAGATCTCATTAAAACACAATTTTTGCCTTTTTTGTGGAGTGAACCATTTCCGAGATATTCCTTGTTATTTGTTTGGAAATTAAATGCTTATGAGATATTCCTTGTTATTTGTTTGGAAATTAAATGCTTATACTTTCGTGAAATGAAAATTTGTTTGATCTTGGACATGCAAAAAGAATGCAATGTCAAAACGATCACATAACGACCAGCTTTTGAAAGATTTGACTATTGCTTAAGCCTGCTCTACTTCTATCCCCATTGCACCTATTACAAAATGTGTAATAAGACCATTTCTAGAAACGTCTATCTCGATTAAGTATAGAAAAGAATAAGCATTTTAGGGAATAGTTTGTGCAAGAGTGACTCAAAGTAAGGTGTGTGCACACATTTTTTGTTTTGTACTTTTATGGTGGTACATAAAGATTAAACTGTTTCGCATGGCACAGAAACAGGCCAATTATTGATTACAATATATACGGTTTAGAACCTGCATACTCAAAATCAGTTGCAAATTTTGTAGTTGAAAAGTGTGTCGCAATATGTGCCCACAGGAATGCCGAAGTTGCACTGCAAATGTCGCGGGGAGAGAAGTGTAATACCTGGAAATGTTCATACCGCTTGCTCCGAGTATTTTGACTATCGGTCGGCCTTGAAGCTGCTTGAAGGTTAGGTTGTTCATTCGGCCGGAACCGGTTTGTCTAACAAGTAAAAAGAAACAAACAGTAGGTGAGTTGGCAGTGATGATGCCTTTACTATAGCGTACGAATTCCTTTCAGGTCCGCTGTAAAAGCCATTTATTTTACTGTTATAGCTTTACTTCCTTGCCGTGCATAAGAAGTTGTCTTCCTCGTTCTGTAACTGGACCCTGAACCGGGTCCTCTCCCTCAGCTGTTTGAGAAACATATGCATAACGCTGTTCTCTGTCAAACACCTTCGTACTGGTCCATTGATATCTTAACCCTCGCATTACCAAGCGGGGTGGGGAGGGGGGAAGGTTCTTTATTCCCACCTTCTGTCATTTTTTAAATGTTCTCTTTTAATTTTTTATTAGAGGCGTGCTGTTAATAGTTATTCTCTATCACTGTTTCTACTGCTGAATTGCGTATTTGTTTCACATTTTTCATTTTTGGTCTTTTTGAGAATGTCAAGGTGGTATAATGTGATTCATGTAAAGAAAAGGAATAGTTAAGCAGTGTTAAATGTTGCCTTTATATACATATACCTCTCCGTTGGTAGTATAAGCTCGGTAAAAAGGATTGGCGTAATATCTAATGTAATTCATGTAAAAAAGAAAAAAAAAGTAATAGTTAAACAGTGTTAAATGTTCTCTTTATTAACATGGGAGGATATAAATCCAATTTTAAATTAAAGTTGTTTTAAAATTTGCTCAGATCTTTTGTTACTAGTGGTGGTCACAAAGTACCCCCTCCCCTTGGTAATCTAAGTTACGAAATAAGGCTGGGTAATGCTAGGGCTAAGGAAGCCTATCATTCAAATTTCAAAACTCCATTATTGCAGTCCTGAAATTTTAAGACAGTAATCAGACTTAAGTGTATAATAAGTAAACAAATTTTAGGCATGTTTTAAAGTTTGTTCCGGAGAAATTTTTCCACTCAATACCTACGTTACTTTTTATATTATTAGCTTGTATAAATTAAGCTTCAATGTATCTGACTAGTTTGGGAAAAATACATTTGAAATAGAGATTTCAATTTTTACTTTCGCCACTGCGTATTTATAAAAATTCATTCCGAATGAAGTGGACTTGACGGGGTATCTGCAGAAAATACAAGATTACATTTTATTAGCCATGAAAATATCCTGAACACAGGTATTAAATGATTATAAGAAAATAAAAAATAATAAAACTTTTTCTATGTAGAGGGTAGTTTGGTGTAGGGATTTTCTTAGATAATGTCGCATTCTTGGAAAATGTTGAGCTTAAATTCTTCGTTTTTTGAGTTACGTTATATCATACATGTGTACCTTTTTCTAAAATGACTTTATACAGGTGCCCTCAAAATATGTATTTCTGATGAAACCTCGTTATGGAATTTTTTTGGAGGAATGGAATACTTCCTCTACTTACTATGTTTGTGGTAAGAGAAATTAGATAACATGTAAGGGAAATGACCGCCTCCCTAGCGGAGTGGTAGCGCGGGGCGCTGACCACGTCTCGCCTTCCAGTTCTACACCCCACTCATGATGCCTATAGTGGGCAGAGGTGGAGACGCAACGGCCGGGCGGTCAGCCTTGGCCTTCGAAGGACTGTTGTGCTAGGGTTATTTCTTATTTTATTGAGTAAGGCAAATAAAAACCCATTATAAATGAGTGGTAGCGGTTGCACCATTTTTAACATACTAAACAATAGTCTAAGTTCTCTGAAACAATAGGTTTTTGTTATGTTAACTGTTTAAGTAAAATCTGATTTGTTGCACTCATGACTTATCCAGTCTTGTACCAAATATTCTTGCAAACTCTTATTTGTTTATCTCCGTGTTAGTTGACAAATATTTGCAGAAGTTATCTTATTCCTCATTTTCTTGTAGGTACAAGGGAATATGAAAATACAGTAGGCTTTGAGAGATAGTCAAATCTTTTAAGGCTTTGAGATTCCGCTCTCTTTGCACGGCTAAGATATTAAAAAAATGAATAACGATGTTCCATTTGAGGAAACTTTTAAGTATTTCAAAACTCACAAATGGTTCACTCTACAAAAAATTAATTCTGACATAAATTGTGTGTTTTAATGAGATCTACATGTTTGTATAATACGATTTGGTCTATCTCGTACTGTTTACCAGTTATGCAGAAGTCATCCAGAGTAAACAGGAGTACATAGACTATATAGCCAGAAAATTCAAAATATGCATTTCATTTGCTATAAAAATATCTCAAATATATGACACTTTAATCACAATCGCTTGAGCCATTTTCGAGAAAATCAAAATTTTCGAAAAATTGTTCATGTAAAGGGTAGCTTAGGTTGGAGGAATTTACTTAAATCTTCGTGTCGCATCCTTGAAAGAAATTTAACTTAAATATCAACCTTGGTTTTCAACCGACTTTTCATTTTTACTTTCTCTACTGGTAAGTAGGGGAAGTATTGTATTCCACCCAAAAATTCGATGTCGAGATTTCACCGGAAATATATGTTTTGAGACAGCCTGAATTAAAAAAAAAAAAAAAAAAAAAAAAAAAAAAAAAAAAAAAAAAAAAAAAAAAGCATTTTTAGAAAAAAGGTCCATGTGTGTGTACTTCCCCATCTTACTATACGTAGTAGAGAAAGTAAAAAGAGGCATAGGTAGTATTTTAACCAGATGCTTTACGAATGACTGGCTAGAGTCTAACCATTCGTTTATTAAGAGACGTAAGTATAGCATTATCGCACAAATCTCCATACCTCGCCACGTCGTTCGAGTAGAAATACTGATAAGGGCATTAATATTAACGTGTGCAGAATGCTCTCAAAAGCAGTTGCGGCAGTGCGTGATGCTTCAAACACCGGTAATATAACTGGTTTCTACGTGTTAATAGAGAATAACATTAGTAATGCTTCAAAGGGAGACTGTTAAATAATATATGAATAAGAAACGTAAAAGTGAATTTTCTTATGGAACGAACTACTATTTTTAGATTATTATTCACACTAATTGTGTATTATTTAATATACGAAAATAATAAATGAAACATTCATAATAAATATAGTACACTATATTCAGCACTTACATCGAAATCAATGCCTACGTCATTCATATTTCAAACCAAAAGAAATCTGGTGTGTTATACTCACATGGCTTTCTGCACTCATTCTTCTACAAATTATTCTTACACACGCTTATTCTCATATCTACTTCCTGTAAATCGAGGTAAACATTTACAAAATTGTTTTATGGCATATTTCCGTGTAGGTACAATGGGAATAGGGGAATATAGTAGGCTTTAAGCGATAGTAAAATATTTTAGTAATAGCTGGTGGGTATGTGATGGCTTAGAAATCCCCAGCATGGCAGAGAGAGAAAGAGAGAATAGCGGCTTCCCATTTGAGAAAAGTTTAAGTGTTTTAAAATACAAATGAATAACAGCGAATAGCTCGGCAATGGTTAACTGTAAAAGAGGTATTTTACATAACTAAAGTGTTTTAACGAGATCTATATTTCTTCTACTGACGTTAATACAGTCTGCAGTCGTTCATATTACAACTCACAACTATTTTCTTCTCGTAGTCTTACTCAGTCCTTCCACTGTCTCTTCACTTTCTTTGTCTCTCATACGCTAACTCCTACGATACAATCACTCAACACTCATCACAGCTTATTTACTTCGGCGCGACGTATCTTTCTCGACGACAGTACCATACACACACAGCTGTCTCGTACTCACTGACACACTGACCGACTCAAAAAAACTACCTGCCCTCGCGCGCTCCGGAAGCCTTTATACCGGCGATGACGTAGCGAAATCTTTCTCGAAAGTCTATAAACAAGCCGACTGCCGGAAATTTCTCAAATGGTGTGGAAAACCCCTTTTCACACTCACTTTTTTCACGTGTTTGCTTGCCGGTGTGGTGCGAGGAAGCTTTACCTTAAGCGCCCTTGACATGCACCGCGCCTGATATGTGGTGTGGAGCAGTTTGGCCCCGACTGTCCTTTGTTGTGCGCCGGGGCCGACGTTGCAGTATTTAACCAACTTTTCGTTTTTGACTGATGCCGTGACGGAAAGGCAGACGCGCGCGCATGTACACAGACTTTCATTTAGATTTTTTTTTTATTAGGATAGTCAAAACTTTCTGGGGAAATCTCGATATCAATTTTTTTTTTCTTTTTTCTTTTTGGAGGAGTATCAAACTACCTGCTTACCGAAAATAAAAGGACTTCTTGAAATGTAAGAGCTAATCAAACCAAGCCGATTTTTTGAACATGTGCAAATGCAAGGGGTAATTGCAATGTGTTTGGACTTGAAACCAAAGTTAGTAGCAATGGACTTCCTTAAAATTTTTATTGCGCTCCTGCAATCCAGTATCAGGTCGTGTTATCTTATGTTAAACGTTCTACTTTTATGTTATGCAGTATTATAAGATCACGTCAGGGAGTGTCTATGTAGTAAAGTGCAAGTGTTCTAGCGTTTTTCAAATAGGGAGAATATAGTTGTATCGATCTTGCTTTGGCTTGCTGTAGGTGTATACCCACGGGCTACGTACTAAGCCACACTTATCTATAATTCACGCGCTTGCTTCACTTTCTGTACGTATGCAAATTGCACATCTTTAAGGTACACACTCTGTGAAAGAATGTGCAGCCCTTGCGTAAATGGAACGGCTTCTTTAATATATTATGGGTTGTTTAGATGCATAAAGCGTCTGAAATATGTGGAGCCGTAGTGAGTGTGCATTCTAGCCCAACGGAGTCTTGATGTGTAACGCCTGCGGGACTCTTGCGGCAACCCGGTAAACAGTAGTGTGATGCAGGACACCGAGCCTTCTCGGCGAGCTTAGAAGCAACGGTGAAGGATGCAGTTGGTGAATTAAAAACATTCTATAGCTCAGGTAAAGTATTTGTTTTTACTTATTACATTGAAACGTGTCCGATATTTCATTTTATTACTTTCTCCACCTAGTAGATAGAGGAAGTTTTGCATTTCACCCAAAAACTCTTTATCTCGAGATTTCGCCGGAAATATTTTTGGAGGTGCCCTAAATAAATAATCTGACGTCCTGCGCTCGTATGACTTTCTCTACTCACTCTTTACTAAGTATTTTAACAAAACTTTATTCTTGTATATACTTGTTAATCCAGATAAACTTTCTAATTATATGTGTACATTTTGTTGTATGATATACTAGCTAAAACGATAGTCAGATTTTTTAAAAACAATGTCTGTGTTGCTTTGAAAACCTACACTCTTTTTATCATCATGAGAAAAAAAGGAATGACTACATTTGAGAAAAGTATTAAGTATAACAAACCGATGACAAAGAATATCTTGCATATAGTTAACGCCAGAAAAAAGTTGTGTGCGTGCGCTTTGAAGATATCATTTTTGTGTAGTAAAATTTTGACTATCTCTTGAACCTTGTCCGGTCTTCTAAATACATTCGAAAAGGACTTCTGAACCTATTCCTAGGAAATTCAAGGTGTACATTTCATCTGTCATGAAAATATTTTAAACACCTGGTACTTTAAAAAATATTTAAGAACCGTTTTTGAAAAAAAAAATTAAAACAAAAATCCATGTAAAGGATAGTTTCGGCTGGGAGGCTTACGTTGAAGATATTTGTGTTCGTATCTTTGGAAAATGTTGAACTTAAATGCCATATTTTGTCTTTAAATTACAATTGTTTACACACATATAAACAGACGTTTTATAAAAATGCTTTTTTTGGGGGGGGTCCAGAAAAAATTAAAATATTTTGTTTAACGACGCTGTCAATTGCCTGGATCACATCAGAGTCGCCGGTGTGCCGGAATTTTGTTCCATAGGAAAACCATAGGTCTGGGCCGGATTTGAACCTGCGACCTTGCGAGCAGTAGGCCAGCGTGTAACTAACTGATACACCCAAACCGACTTTGGGGTTCAGAGGCCTCTAAATGGTCTTTCCAGTGAAATCTCACTCTGGAACTTTTGAGTGAATATTACAATACTGTGTCTACTTAAGGCACGTTACAGAAAAAGTAACACAAGCATGTTTAGCAAAACGACCGCATGTGTGTATATATGCGTGCGTGCATGTGTGTGGAGCAGCTCAAAAGCCAACTGTATTATCCTTAACAGATTAATTAATTGAATTAAATAATTGTTTTAAATGTAATGGAATTTCGAATTCTGTGTAAGCTTGGCAGTAATTTTTGCGTTATGTTAAAGGTTTTCTGTGCCAGATTTGGTGGAAATCGATGCAGCGGTGTAGAAGCATATAAAGCCTATAGTTCTTTTCAAGCACTGCAAGGCCTGATGTAGCTTTCTTAAACTTTGGAGAGATAACTCAATATGATGCCAAGGGCTTCATGTTCAGAATTTCCTTTTCCTTAATGCATTTCCTGCAAACTGGTGTCAAGGTTATGTAGGCGCTTACAGCATCCGGTTAAAAATGCCATTACCAGCTTTTTCTCCCTTTTCCACGCATTTATCGCATTTCGTTCGCCGTATCTCTTCTTAGCAACTGAGTGAAAATATTCTATCCTCAGACGTTTTACTGAACGCTTGAAGTATGTTGTCTTTGTGGTATTAGAAATGATACAGTTTGATTGAAAAGAAAATCTGGTGTGTTATTAGTCATATGACTTTCTCTACTAGTTCAACAATTCTTATAAAAAGCCTATTCTTGTATCTACTACTTGGCAAAGCGACGAGGTATATTGACCTTGGATGTCGAGCGCTACGATCGCTTCTTATCTTGTTTATTGGAACAGCGAAATAATTGTAACTTGGCGTATAGTCATTGATAAAACACATATGATCTCTCGCGTCTACCGATATGAGACGTTGCTGTCCTGAAGATATAATTGCATCTGAAGAGTGTACATACGCTGTCTCGCCGTGTTCGTGCGATAAGCTCGCGCAAACAGCTGGCCAGTTTCACATTCTTTCCGATACGCCTCGTAGCTTTGCCAAGTAATACTTCACGATAATGGAGACAACCGGTTGTAGAATTGATTTTAGTTCCTATTCCTTGCAGGTACAATGGCAATGGGTATAGCACACAATTTGTCAACCTTTTGGTAGTGAATCATTACAGATGTATTCCTTACTATTCATTTTAATTTTCAAATATATTTTGTCAAATATGGTCACATGTTTTTTCGTGTCCTGGCCATGCAAAGAGAATGAAATTGAAAGCCATCACATAGCAACTATGTTGAAAGATTTGATTGTCACTTTCTGTTTTCCCGTCTCCATTGTACAGGAAGCGAATTTAGTAAATGCAAAGGTAGATTATTTATCGAGGCCTTCGTTGCTTCTCCTTTCCCTCTCTCTGCCCCTCCCCAATGACAGCAGTATTCAAACTATTGGTTATAACTTATAACCATTGACACGTCAGTATGAAAGCGAAGCATTGATTATTTCTGACGATACATTAAATCGTTACTCAATTATTGCTTGATTCACATGTTCAGAAACTATACATGGCCAGATTATTGGTCTATGGCAAGCTGGTAACACCGACAAATTTAAAAAATTGCAAATTCACAGAAGTGTAATCAAATTTTAATTCCACCCAAGAAAGGCAGTTTATTGCATAGGAATTAGAAGAAAACAGAAACTGTGTCATATAACAATAAACATGTGTAGAGCTGTTTTGTTAGGAATTTTAATTTCAGTATAAGTATTCGGAGAATTTGTAGAAGGATTAAACGTTTTTATATTGTTAAATATAATATTGCATAATGTTCACTGTAAAGCTTTCTATAATAGACATTAAGAATTTGGAGATAAATTTAAAGAAAATTAAAACGTGGCTTTTTTTACGCGTCTAGGTGTGTCTACCCACCCCCAAACTTTCCTTGTCCTCATTACAGTGCCACGCCTCTAGCCGCGTATTGCAATTGTTAAGCAGTTCATTAGTTAGTAATCAACCCTCACCCCTTGCGAAACGATAAGATACTGAGATGGTCCCAAACAGTGCGTTTTACTAAATTCGTTTTGTTTACCTATAAGGAAGTATGCAATAAGACCATTTTATAAACGTCTAACTTGATCAACATGAAGGAAAGAGAAAAAGACTGATGTGTTGCACTCACATGACTTTCTCTACTCTTGTACTAACCATTCATACAAACTATTATTCCTATATCTTCTTCGTGTTAGTTGAGATAAACATTTGCAGAATTTACCTTGTTGCTTATTTCCTTGTAGGTACAAGAGGAATATGGGAATACAGTAGACTTTGAGCGATAGTCAAATCTTTTAAAGCTTTAAGATTCCATTCTCATTGCACGGCTTAGATATAAAAAAATGAATAACGATGTTCCATTTGACGAACATTTGAGGATTCCAAACTCAACTAGGAATATCTCCGAAATGGTTCGCTCTACAAAAAAATTCATTTGGGCATAATTTTGTGTTTTAACAAGTTCTACATTTTTGTATAGTAAGATTTGGTCTATCTCTTACGGTTTACGCGTTATTCAAAAGTCATCAAGAGTCAACAGGACTACGTAATATACATATACAAAACATACCTATAGTATTTTAATCAAAAGTTCTTGAGCCATTTTCGAGAAAATAAAAATTTTAAAGTAGGGTGGAGGAATGTTCTTCAAAATCTTCGTGTAGCATCCTTAAAAGATATTAAACTTAAATACCGACTTTCGTTTTTGAGTTATGCTGTCCACTGACTGACACACACACACACACACACACACACACACACACACACACACACACACACACACACACCTCTTTTTTCTAACAAATGTCTTGTTTTTTTTTATTTTATTCAGGGATCCTCAAAACATATATTTCCAGTGAAATCTCGACACTTCCTCTACTTACTGTACATGGTAGAGAAAGTAAAAATGTAATTTTATTGTAGAGAAAGTTATTTGACAAAATCATACTGTTCTTTATTTCTTTTTTGTAATGCGGCTTTAACAATTTGCGAGATATTTTTTGTAATTGGTTTGAATTTTCAAATACGTATACTGCTTAATTTTTTCAAGTAGTAAGTCAACTACCTATCACTTCAGTGTACTGTATCCTTACGCCTACAAGGAAATGCGTATTGAATGTTTATCTCGATTAACAATAAATATATAGAAGAATGAGCTTTTCTATGATGCAACTTGTCGATTTTACTGTGAAGGTCAATGCACCGTCTTAACAGGCGATAGCTTTACATAGGTCAGTACCCAGGGCAGTTGTAGGATGTCCTTCTTAAAACGTTAATCATTAAGCGAAAGTCCAACAAGCTTATGCTAACTCACACTACATGTGTAAGTAGTAACTCCTAAGGGTTCTCGCACCTCTGGGAGCAGTACGATTGATCCATCAAATTTAACAGTGGTTATGTTGCTGCCTAGTAGGCTAAGCATGGTGTCTAAAACCATAACGGAAAAGGAAACCGTCTAAACCAGGGGCATCTGGTGTCAAAAGTTGTGTACAATTACAAAATGGCTGATACTTGATCAGATTCTGGATCCACGGATCATATAACATCTAGGTTGCTCCCGTGTGCTGAGAAAGCAGCTGTCCTATTGGAAGAATATGCTTCAAAATAACAGCGTTTGTGGTATTACAGTTGAACTGCGTTATACGTAACCCAGTTCTACGTAATTATGAGGTCCCGGACCAAGCGGGATGGCTCAGGCGGTAACGTCTGTGACCCGTTTTAGAGAGGTCGTGGTTTCAATCCCCATGGCCGCGCACTCTGATATGGGTTTTTCCGTGGTTTCCCCATGTCCCTTATGGAATGCTGTGGTGCATTATTTTATACCATGGTTTCGTTTCCATCATGTTGCTTCATACCATTTCCTTATCTTTCCGGTGTAGTGTTGACAGTGCCGGGCAGATGGCGCGGATGATTACGCATTGTAACTGCTGTTCTCGGCGCTAGGTGGCGTCTGGCCGGCCTTGTCCTCTGTGGACGGGGGTGGGGGGACGCTCAGGGCGACACCGGACCCGCCGTGTGCTGGCTGCTTGGCGGGGCCTGGCGTCAGTACTTGTTAGGGACTTCCGCGCGTCTCTTTGGTCTGTCTAGCTGCGATTCTGTGTGGCACCTTCGCTTCCCTCATTTCATCCCTGCCTCTTGGAGCGTTGTAGCCACAACAGATCTGTGTAGGTCGAAGTGAGCACTCACTTGTGAACCGTAGAAACACCGCAGGGGATGGACATACCGTTTCCACCCGGCGTTCCCTTTATCACCATCTACCTTGCAGTCTGTGAGATTTAGCTCAGGTCCAAAAAAGAAAGAGACAGAAGCACTTCCATCTTAATGTCTCTCTCTTTACGGTGGTGGATATTTCAAAGTGCATGTAGTCATTTAACAGACAATAGAGCGCTGGGACAGGGTCGCGTGCTTTCCAAGGATTTAGACAGGGCGGAACCAAACCGGACAAGTTAAATCTCATAGACTATAGTTATTGCTTATTGCATTGCATGCGTTATTCCTCTCAGGCAGATTTACATGTATCCTTTCTTTTGGTAATTTCATAAATTTTATTGGACTAATATTTTAACCTTTAGATTAAAACATGCATGGAAATTGCGTAGTTAATACAAACTGTTTGTCAGTTGTGTTACATTTGTTGAGTCATTCTTATTGACTACAAAGCAGGGAAAACGTACCAAATTACAGATCAGGAAGTACAATTTAATTTCAAGATGTCAATAGACGGTAGTGTGCTAAAATCGGTTCCTGAGTGAGGTGGGTAAGCAGTTATCGCAAATAATTTACCGCGAGCAAATGAACGATATATTTACCTTGAAAAGGAAGGCGCCGCAGTGAGGACAGTGAACTCGGCTATCGCTGCAGTACATCTTGTTCCTGGAATAGTCGGAGCGCAAAAAGAAACGGCTAATCGACACAAACTCGCGGTAATTGGAACGTGAAAAAAAGATACCTACTGTGCATTGTGTCGTCTTATAAAAGTTTCGATGCGCTTGGACTTCCTGCTCGCAGTGTTAGTTTCCCTTTTTAAATACCGCGTGAGCCTGCGGCATCCCCGAAAGTACCAAGTAGAGTATGGACAAGGGGCAAGAGGGACTTCGGCCAACCTCCCGTAATTATAGAAAAAATATGTTAGGGGTTATTATGAGGGCCAGGATTTACATGAGCTTAAAATATTTGAACAATGACCCACCAATGACTTTTAATTTCTTTATCTACCACGTAATACATAGTTGGTCGAGATCTTGTGTTCCACCCAAAAATTATATTCCGAGCTTTTATTGGAAATACACGTTTTGAAGTATCCTGTATCAAAAAAGCATTTAGAAAAAGGTGTGTATATGAGAGAAAGAGGTGTGAGAGAGAGGAAGAGAGGGAAGAAAGACGAAGAGAGAGGGAAAGAGACAAAGAAAGGAGAGAGAAAGGAAGAGTGGGGGAGAGAAACGAAGAGGGAGGGAGAGAAAGAAAGAGGAGGGAATGAGACAAAGAGAAGCGAGAGAGATAGAAAGAGAGGGAGGGTGAAAGACCAAGAAAGAGAGGGAGGGTGAAAGACCAAGAAAGAGAGGGAGGGCGAGAGAGACCAAGAAAGAGAGGGAGGGTGAAACATTAAGGAGATAGAGAGAAACAGTATAACTTCAAAACGAGAAGCCAGTTAAATACCAATTGAAGTTCTCTTCCAAGGATTCGACTGGAAGATTTTCAAGAAAATCCCCTACCCCAAACTACCCTTTGCATTGAAAACGTTTCGAAAATTTTGATTTTCTCAAAAACGACTCTAACGATTTGTATTAAAACACCACGTGTTTAAGATATTTTCATGATAAATGAAATGTACACGTTGAATTATGTGGGAATAGCCTCTGAAATTCTCTTCATTCTGGATGACTTTTACATAACTGACCAACCTTAAGAGACACACAAAATCTTACTGGGAAAAAATGTAGACCTTGTTAAAGCACACAATTTATGTCAAACACATCTTTATGGAGTTAGCCATTTTCGAAATATTCGTTCGTAATTACACCTTTCTCAAATAGGAAGTCATCCCATAGTGGCCGACTCCTGAAAGATTTGACTATGGCTTAAAGTCTGTTCTATTCCCATATTTCCCTTGCACCTATAAGAAAATTAGCTTTAAGATACTTTCTGCAAATTTTTACCAATTAACATGAATTAAATTGAAGAATAAGTTGTTGTGACAGTAGTTTGTACAAGAGTAGAGAAACTCATAGGAGAGCACCAATTTAAGCTTTTTTTAGATGATTGGCGAAGAATAAATAAACGAGTATCGCGCGCGATTGACTTTTTTCTAAAAATGTTTTTTCTGGATTTAGGGAGTCTGAGAACATATTTCCGGTGAAATCTCGATATCAAATTGTTGAATGGAATGCAATACTTCCTCCACTTATTGTTCAGTACGTGGCAGAGAAAGTATTAACAGTGGTGAATTCAAGGGTGGCAACGGAAAATTAAAATTTTCGCGCCAGAAAGTTCATATCTATTTGGAAATGTATATAATATTGAAAGACGAAATATGAATTTAAATTATCATTTGAGCTTATGTAGTGGAATAAACTTTCAATTGTGCCGACAGCCGCTGTTTACAAAGTTTGGTATTAACAATGAGCAAATGATAACGCCAGCACACGGCTTCCATCTTTGTGACAGATTTCAACTTCTAATATGCAGCCATTTTAGCTGTTGGTCAGTCGACAACTTACTATAGAGCTAAAGAACAGGCGTTTTCGTAATTTGGGATCCATGATTAGAATTTGTTTACACGATAGCAAAACCTATGATGCAACAATTAGTAGACTCCGTACTCTTGGTTGTTATAGGCACTCCAAGTTGCAATTGTTTTACTAAAAATCAAATAAACTTTTAATTGTATTTTATTTAGTTAAGCCAAATAACCACCTATTCGTTCAGCTATAGTGAATTCATCATAATGATGTACTATATATTACAAAAGATGGACTAACTCGAATAATAATAAGGAGAAAAAATTATGAAATGCCAAATCAAGTATGCTTTACATTTATTATGTTATAACTTCTGAATGAAAATTAGCTCTCAAACAATAGATATCAATAACTTAAGAGAAAACACTGAGTAATCAAACTAGTTGAATATTTCGTTTTAAAGGTGTCTTTATTTAAATAATGTTTTCGTATGTTATATAAAATACTAAATAAATCTTTGTATCGAGAGGACAATAATCAGTTGATAACTTATAAGTTGTATGGATATTGAGAAACGAAAATGCTGTATTGACTTATATTTTATTCATCTCCCCAAAGGAATTCTGGATACACCTCTGGCAGCGCAACAGCCCATATAGGGCCAAGGTCTACCGCCTGGCCGCTGCGTCCCTCCACTACAGGCGTCATGAGGGGTGCAGCACTGGAAGGTGGAGCATGGTCAGTGTCCCGGGGCCTCCCGGCCGGTTACGCGGCCTTCGCGACCAGGAGCCGCTACTGCTTAATCAAGTAGCTCTTCATTTGGCCCCTCAGGAACCTAACGAAGCTGAGTGCATCCCGAACCAGACCTCCCAGTGGGGAAAAATCCTATGCTGGTACCGAGGATCGAGCCCGGGTCCCCCTCGCTAGAGATATGCGCGCTCCAGAAGAAGATACAGGCATTATTGTTTTACAGTTATGGATTAGGCTACTGCCTGTTTCGGTCTTACATCTAAGTTATTACTCTGACTGAGCTCCTAAACAGCTGGACCGATGTTTATGATCTTCACACAATTGTATAATTTTTGGATATACAACGTTTGAACAGGATGTCTGTCGGGTCCGTTAGTCTCTATTTAAATTCCTATTTCGAATTGAATCACTGCAATATGCTTTAATATCTCTGGTCTTCGAACACGGTACGAGGATTGTCCTTCGGTATTTAGAGAAGCTTAGAAAATTTTCCATAGATCTTATTTATTTGACTGATATTTGCTTTTTCTTCTCCGACTTCAAATGATTCAGTAGAGTGCAAATAGAAACCTGGTAAGAGCACAAAGTACTTGTAAAAGGGAGAGAAAAACCGATATAAGCAAACTCAAGTGAAATACTAGCTTTTAAAGGCTTTTCTTTTCTTGCTTTTTTTTACATATTTGAAATGCTTAAATTGAAATTCCTAGAAACACGAACATAAAAGCTTATGTTTACACGAAGATTGATTGCGATTTCGCCATACCTCAAGATAAAAGAATGCACCGTCATCTGTCTGGCGGCATTGCAGCTGTGTGGCATGTCTCCGTGTTATCCATCTTAGGACGAGTCTGACTTCTGCATTTTTCTTTTATTTCCCAAGTCTTTGTAGGCGATTACCTTTTTCTTCATTCCGCAGTGCGATGTCGCAGACCGCGGCATTGCAGCTTCTCTGTTGAGGTGGACCTCTGGACCTCCTCCTTGGATCAATCTGCCTAAAAGTCTCTTTCTTAAGCTTTATATTGCCTTAGTAATGAACGCCAACAAATTTAAATGGTTGGAGATGAATTTGCACATTAATTTCATAAACTCCCTCTTCCATTTCTGTAGTCAAGTTTCGCGGGACGAAATTGCGGCACACCGGCGACGCTGATGTGATCCTGGCAATTGACAGCATCGTTAAACAAAATAATTTACGTGTATGTACTTATAGAACAATACTATTGCGAAACTAAGACAGAGGCGCCCACACAATTCAAAGTTCAACTCTCAACTGAAGCACAGCTGAAATATTAGATCAAACTAACATGCACATGTGCCCACTATGCATTGAGAATTTTGATATCCGTCTAGAAGACGGATGATAAATTGAGAGATGCTGTTGAACAGTGCATTTTACGGTTTCCATTTTTCGATGTGGTTTGTACTTTCACGTGTTGCGGGAGTGATCTGATTTTCCTCTTTCAAGTATGTATGCGGAACATTTTATAGCAGAAATTCGTAGTGGTACGTTGCTTCGGGAAATTATAAGGATCGTGACAAAGTAAGCAATGCGCCATACATGTTCTAAAGGCACTCTCCACGAACCTTGCAATGTTTATCGTATATGCATCTCCAGCCGTTTTCACGTGCCTTTTGAGTTACAAGTTCATAGCAGTAGTACAACCCACAGGGGTCCATACTAGTAGAGCGACATGTCGCATGCATAAATAAATAACCAGGAAAAAGTGTGCCACATAGTGTCATTCCTTGTCGCGCGACGAAATCGCATGTATAAATGAAGCCTTGGATTATATCGACACCTTTCATGCGCTTATTCGAGATTCTAATGTTTGTTGCTACTCTGGGTTTTACTCAAAACCTGGGAAATTCAGAAAGTCGCTCACTCTTCTCGACTAAGGGGACGAGAAGAGAATTTTAATTCAGTGATGTCCAACCCTGTCTCTTTGGAGACGCTTTCACGCTGGTTTCTAGTTCCGGCGGTCGCGATTCAAATCCGACGGAGGACGATGGGTTGTTTTTGGGTATAGAATTCCTAGCATGATTTCCTTAGAGGCTTCTGGACAACATTAAGCGGTCTTTCACCCCCATATATGTTGAATGGGACACAGAACCATAGCAGTTGGACGCGCGCTCTCACACACACACTGCTGTCACCATTCCTAATGTAAATATCCCCTTGTTTTGCCAGTCGCTTTTGTCACTGGATATTCGTATTACAAATCGGAACAAAGGCGCCGGCTGTCGGTATTTTCTTTTACTCTGGATGGCTTAACAATGACAGCGGCATATCATTTTACAGAGTCCATGATTGCGACCACGGAATGAAAGAAACAGTGAAGGGGATCAGATTGACAATATATTTTTAGTGTCAGCCTTACCTGAAATTATCACTACAGAATGTTTAAATGCACAACACAATGCAATAATGCTAAAAACATAAGTAGCATAAAATAGAGGTTGACCGCCCAGAAATCACGTTTGTCTGGATAAATGCCTCAAATGGCGATTGTCGCATTTGTTTTAAAAAGCATAGCAAAATTCCATTTTAAGCAGCACAATTTGGCCACTGTCACAGTCCATTGATAATATCCTGTTCTGCGCCTACTGTGCTTATCAAATGTTCACCTCTCGACTTGTTTGAGATAAATCAAGCATATGAGACAGATTCCTGTAACATCAAGGGAGGAGCTTGTCTCACGAATAGGGCCCGGAAGTTCATGCCATAAAAAATCTATGCAAAATGCGTGTAAATATGCTCTAAAAACTTGGAAATATGTCAATAAACAAATATTCACTTAAAATGTGTATAATATTCATCACTATAATCCAAGGGAGATAAAATTGGACTTAGTTATATTGTTGGAAAGGAGACATTTCTTAAAAAAAAAAAATCTGATTCACTGGTCAAAACGAGTGACGAAGCAATCCAACAGCCACGTGACAAAGGTTTTCAAACTCAAAAGGACGCCTGTTATCTCTGAAGATGGATTTATATCTTGAGAAACTACTCTACATCATAGGACAATATTGGCGCATATTTCAACGATGCTAATCAATTTACAGTTAAAGGCCTTTTATACCTAAACAAAACCATACAGTTAGTTGATGTGTGCCAGTTTCTGCGCCACGGAGATATGCTCTCTTGGAGATTGACAACCGACGCCTATTCTAATTTAAAGGTGTGTTCTGTTGTTGAGCGGGTGAAGATTTCTTGGTAATATGTGGAACAGATGTCCATCTCTGAAGCGTTGAAGTCCTCTCAGTCAGGAAACGAAGTTTTTCCGATAATGAGCAACTTCTTGAGAAGTGATAAGCAGGTTCCGGATGTTTGATATGTCATTGTTTTTGTTTGTGGTTTTTCCCATGGAAAATACAAGCGAAGCACGGTTTTATCAAAGATGATTAAAATTAAGTAATTCTCATGAGTCTTGTAAAGTCGTATTTTGGCTATTTTAACCTTTTTGTCATTGTTGATGTTATAGTCATATTTTCTCTTAAATTTT
The DNA here is from genome assembly GCA_030765045.1 of Tenodera sinensis. Classification (NCBI taxonomy): domain Eukaryota; kingdom Metazoa; phylum Arthropoda; class Insecta; order Mantodea; family Mantidae; genus Tenodera; species Tenodera sinensis. The sequence continues at coordinate 37,883,202 of CM060970.1, forward strand.
CGTATTTTTGTAATTTTTATATTTCTATTCCAGTTTCACGTATGTGCTTGCAGCCGTCCCAAAGACGATTTTTCACCTTTTACCGTTATAATGTTGCGTGCAAATAGAATATCATTCCTTTCTTAAACTTTAAAATGTTTGTAATTTGCTACTTTAATTCTTCTTTCTGATCGCCCTTCAAAATGTGACATCAATTTCATTATATGCACAGCTGAGGGTTAACTCTGGACTGAGCAATTAAATACGTTGAAAATGCAAGGATAAAATTAATATTATTTATTATTTACTGTATCCGATTTTTAAAGTAGATTTTTAATATAATCTTAATTTAAGCAGGATTAAATTTTAAAGATTTCAAAAATGCACCCAACAAGTTTGTCATATTTATCGTCATATTTTGTAATTTTTTCGGTGATAAGTGCTTGCATATGTCTTAACAATTTTAGGTCATAAACATCCGGGTCCTGGTGATAAGTTTGTCATTCAACACATCTGAGCGATGTCAACATTTTAAATCGTAGAGGGTCTTGGATATGTTCATTTGATATATGGAACCCAGAGTCAAAGTTTCGTATTCTGTACTAGGCGTAGGCGTCGGCACTTCTTTTTTTTTTTTCAGGGGAGTGGGAGCATGTTGAAACTTTGCAAACTTAAGAATTTCATTGTTCTGTTGTCAAAAACCGCAAAATGTAATGTGTTATACTATTGCGCGTGCGCACACCTGTGTGCGTTACTCATGCCTTTAATGTGACAATTATTGTTTACATGTGATACAAACGACCGCATGTGGGACTTGTGGTGGACATAGAGGTGCAGGGGCGGGTTTCCTCTGGATTCACCGGTTTCCACCGCCATCTCATTTATCCGGTGCTCCATCTTTATTCCACGTATCATCAGTATAGTATGTTGTAAAAGCGGGCGTTAAACTCTACCAAAAAATTCTCTGTCGGTAAAAATTCGCATGGACTAAACTGTAAAAATTAGTACAAAAATAAAAATCTTGTAACGTTGCGGCGCGGAACCACATTGATAACTGGTGGTACGAATTCATTAATTTCCAGGTGGGGGGGGGGGGTCATGGACCCCCTTTGCCCCCTCACGACGCCCATGATACTATTATTGGGTTTAAAGCTTGAAAATGATATACCGGGAGAGAGAAAAAAAAAAAAAAAAAACGAAAAACCTCCGAACGGGCTTAGCGGTGCTTGTTCTCTCGGTATCCTCAGCGTTCGTCGCAGTCTGCCGCGGTCATAGAGTGGCGCGAATGAAACCATTTTTTAAACCACAGCCCGTTCAGATCGTCGTGAAGCATAGCTGTGCAATAACAGAGACCTGCCTGCTTGCTTAATAGGAGAGGTGGGGATTAGGATATCACTTACTCTGACTCTGATAACTACATAATAATTATTTACAATATGTAAACATGCACCGTTTGTGTATGTGACTGCCTGAGTTCTGACATCACTTGCTTGTTCCCCACCACTCCATTTATCCTAATTTCCCTCTCTTGCACATATGGAGTGTCAAGACGATCTGGACAAACTGTACTTTTAAAGGCCTTATTTACCAATTGTGTGAAACGAGATGCTGAAACTGGCCACCATCGTTGTCCATATATTTTTGGCATCTCTTTATGAAACTATCCATCACTCGCTGTAGTTTAATTTGAAAAATGCTGGCAATTTTCTGGCGGATATTTTGTTTTAATTTCTTCCAGGATGTGGGTGTGCGTGTGCGCATGCTTGCGTGTGTGTTGTACACTTTATACTTTAAGTTACTGCAGTGATAGAAATTGTAGGGGGTTAGGTCGGTGGACTGAGGGGGCCACAAATCTCTACTAATAATTCTGTCTTGAAACACTTTCAATTGTTCTCATCGTAAGATTGGCTGTATGAGCTGCTGCAGAGTCTTATTGAAAAATGGCAAAATCATGCTCCCTGTCTGAATTCTTTAAAAATAAGGGGATGAGCAAAATTGTATTCACATATGTACGGGCGTCAACTGTCGACTTGAAAAAATTGGTCCTATAACTCGGAACCTTACATTGTCCATGAAGTAACCCTTCATGACGAGAAAAATGGTTTATGGTGCACCATAAACAGGGAAAGATTTCTCAGAGCTTGAATAAGCAATTTCTATCTCTGGGGTAACTTAAAGCATAAAGTGTACAATCAAACCCACACACCCTGGAAGAATTAGAAGAAAATATCTGCACCATTTCTCAACATGAACTTCAGCGAGTGATGGATAGTTAACTAAAGAGGAGCCAAAAATGTAAGTATGGACGACGTGACTAGTTTCAGCATCTCTTTTCATAAAGTTTGACCAACTTTAAAACTGGTTTTAAAAATGTTATATGGTTTCATCCACTTCAAGTAGGTAAGTGCACATGAATCTTAACTGCGCAGCTGTTAAGGTATTCCGGCTTTGATTTTGGGAACTTCAAGTGGAAACTAACATGTGTTTTTGGCTATGGTGATAAATTTAGGCTGGATTTCAGGTTGGTCCTTCCCCTGCCTCAGTTTTGTCCTCATTGCATAAATGCTCCTGATCACATTACAGTGTTAAGTTTCAAGTTTTTGTTGCAGAGCTCTATAGCTGTGTTCTATACTTTGTTTCAGTGAGGATGGACGCTATAAGAAGGTTCTGTGGAAGGACGTCAGAGTTGGGGATCTCATCCACTTGTCAAACAATGAAATGATTCCTGCTGATGTTCTCCTGCTGCGATCCAGTGATCCACTTGGTCTTTGCTACCTTGACACCTGTAACTTGGATGGGGAGACAAACCTGAAACAGCGGCAAGTTGTTAGGGGGTTTACAGAAAAGGTAAGTGGTGTGGAGCAGGCAACCCTTTTTTTGACAAGGTCCGTTGTACTGTATTATATTAAGTAATTTATTAAGATCACCACACAGAGGTGCTAGTGTAATTAGTTAAGATGGCAAAGCAGAGATGGCATCAGTGTGCTCATTTGATGTGTGGGATTTTGTGCAAACTTACGTGTTCAATCACCAGTAGATGGTCTTCCTGATACATATTACTGTATCCATGCAGCTATGAGAATGTAACACCAGAAATGCTGTTAAACATGTGTGGACGTGCTTATCAGGAAACTGACATTAAACAACACATGTAGAGGGGAAGGGGGGGATTTTATTCCTGTCCATGTGCAAAAAATCTGCAAGTAAATATTCCCATTATTTTTTATGTAATTAATTTTTATTTTATTCTAACTCTAAGTCAGACAGACAGTACAAAGAGGCTGCCATAATGAAAGTAGTTAAATTAAAAAGATTGCCTTGGACGGGTCATCTGCTAAGGATGAACGAAGAAGATATACCCTTAAAATCTATAAAGGGGGAAAAATGTGGTAATAGACCATTGGGTAGGATTATATGAAGTAGGAAAACATAGGAGAAGCATGTTGGAGAAAAGGTATTGAGAAAGAATAGAAATTGGGAAAGGTATGGAAGCAGTGACTGATAGAGTCTAAGACCTGTATAAAGTGGTAGTGCTAAAGAACAAGAAATATAATTCCTTATCTATGAATTTATTACTCAGCACTTGCTGCTGATATAGATTGAACAGTTATAAAAATAGCCTTAATAACTAACAATAACTGATGTTGGTAATTCATATTTGTTTTGAAGAAGTGAGTCAGTAATTTAGGGACAGTTCTCCTTGCAGAGCAATAGTTGATATTGTTAATATATTATTGTTGATATTCTGTATTTCTCTTCAAACAGTCAATAGATAATTTGTAAATTGCCCTTTTTTTCTTGAATGGCATTGATCTTAAACCTGAATTATCCTATATGATTATTTTGTACTATATAAAGACATTGTCTCATTGTTAGTGTGTAAAATTCAGTGAATTCATACTTATGTAGGATTAAATTCTATTGATATTTTGTAACTCTTTTCAGCGAGACAATTTTGAACCCAGCAAGTTCAGTTCGGTTGTGGAAGTGGATAGGCCAACTACTAAAATCTATAGGTTTCATGGTGCCATTGTTCATCCCTCTGGTGAGCGAGTGCCTATTGGTACAGAGAACTTGATACTACGTGAATGTGTGCTTAAGAATACAGACTTCGTGGAAGGCATTGTGGTATATGCAGGTGAGTCCTGTCACTGTATTTAATAAGTCTATTATCATCATCATTGTTGTTATTTTTATCATCATTATTATCTCTTGGTTTCTAGTATGGCCTGTGTGTTGTTGGCTTTTTTAAGAAAATTAAAAACTTAAGAATTATGCTGATGTTTCACTGCAAACTATGTTCTGCTTCTTCAATGGGCGACTGTAAAACTTATCCAATTAGTCACTGCCTACTTCGACTGGCCTCTTCTTGTCCCACTTGCAATTCTATTGCTTCCTTCTCTCTCCTCCAATAGCAAGTCGCCCTGCTAATAGGGTCTTCTATATCGTGTTGAGTGGTTTGCCTGAGTCACAGTTCAGACTGCTCTTTTCTTTAAATATTTCTATGCTTAGCCTCACTATTCTTTGAGAGAAATTGTCATAGATTGCTACAAATTTTAAACGGTCAAAGTCATTGTGGGGCAGGTGTTTTCTGCATGTTCCACAATGGCAGATTTTTTTGGTTGAGAGAGTTTCATGTATCTTGTCTCTGTTGCTTTTTATGGACAAAGGTCATGGAAGTCTACGTAAACATTATTATTATTGTGGCATTGAATTTTTAAGTTCCGGTTCTACCTCTTATTATTATTATTGTTGTCGGGGAGCTGAAGTTTAGGCATTATAAATCATTAACATAGGCAGGCAAAAAGGCATTATAAATACTAAAACAGGCAATAAAAGTAAATTAGAAAAACCCATTTATTTAATAGATTACACTGTTCAATAATGTGATCGTCATATTTTAAAGAACTTCAAAGTTTTAAACAGAATGCTAGTGTTGTAATTGACACAAAAATGAAATAGTTCTTAAAAAGGCCTGTGTGTTGCAATGCCTTATTTGTTGCATATGACAACCAACAGCTTTTTTAAGCTTCCTGTGGTCATGTTGAGTTTTCTGTCCGATAACACATTTCTCATATGACAAATGACCTCTCAACATATATAGAGCTTATTGAAGCAAGTCTAATACATATCATTGTAGGATCCATTTCAACAGCAACGGAGTTCTCACTTTGTAGAATTTTTAAAATGTTTCTAAGTTTATCCAGATAAATAAGGGCAATAAAAAAGCATTTATTGCGTAAAATAGGCAATATTTAATTATAATATTTAATTATATTTAAAAAGGAAGAAAAAGGCAACATAAAACTGTGGCATTTCAATGACAAAAGTATAATTCATACAATTATGAAGTTAGATTTGACACATTTAAAAGGGCATTCTGCCTAAATTCTGGTCTGATGATGATGATGATTATTATTATTATTATTATTATTATTATTATTATTATTATTATTATTATTATTATTATTATTATTATTATTATTATTATTATTATTGTTGTTGTTGTTGTTGTTGTTGTTGTTATCATCACTATTATTATCATTATTATGTACCAAAAATGTTTATCAATAAATTTTGTTTATTCCATTTTAATATCACTTTATATATAAAACTTCTAATTACAAATGCCGCTTTGTGTGAAGTTCAATCACTGTCTAAATGTTTGCCACAGTTGCACTTATCTACACTGTAGATGCAGTTACAAGAGCTAAGGCAAGGTAAGGTGTAATGTGTGTATTGTTTTGTTTTCAGGTCACGAGACAAAAGCTATGTTAAACAATGGTGGTCCTCGTTACAAGAGGTCAAACCTAGAGCGTCAGATGAACCTGGATGTGATATGGTGTGTTTTGATTCTCTTTGTTCTTTGTGTGATTGGCGCCGTTGGCTGCAAACTTTGGCTGTCTTCCTATGATAATGAGAACCGTCAGGTGCCTTTTATCCCAAAATTTGGGGATCCAGCTAAAGAAGGATTTCTTAGTTTCTGGACCTTCATTATTATATTACAGGTATGTAACAAGTTAAGGTATCTAATATCAACACTTTTCTATCTTCTCACATTGTGTTTAATTTTCTGGGCCTTGCATATAGGTAATTTTTCATGTTGTTTTTTTACTACTTTTTATTTACTGTCTCTTGACTATTCATTTAGAGGAAGTTTAGTTTAGTAAATTGAATGTTTCTGTCTCATGAATTAACTATTGACCCATTCCTTTTGTGCATCTCCACTTCTGTTTTTCTCACTCCCTCCCTTCGCTATGGTCAGCATGCATGTGTAAGAAAAACCCCAGCAGTAGGGGGTGACTGCTGAATTTCTGAATAGCGTGACCAATGTTATGTTACCTCCCAGTTCTGCTTTTTCTTCTCTCAATACTGAATGAAGTGCTTGAAGACAGCTTGGTCCCTATTTGCATGTGAGAATCCTACAAGCGCAACTTTAAATAATTAATATGACTAAAACATTTACCTACATACAGATTATATCATATCCTAATATACTATACACATAATATGTACCGTTTCAACTTTTACATAATACCTAAAACTAATTGAACTTAAGATATCTGAGATTTAATTAAAATACATAATAAATATTTAAAACAAGCACTAATAACTGTGGGTTATTTTAATTTTATTTTAAAATACACAAATTTCAAATGTTTTCCTACTCCTCTTTCCGTGTTTTGGACCTTATGTTATACCATTTGCACAAATACTTTAAAATGTTATTTATCTTTACAGGTAATGATTCCTTTGTCGCTTTATGTGACAATTGAAATGGCTAAACTGCTCCAGGTATACCATATGCATAATGATGTGAACATGTATGACCCAGAATCTAATAAATGTGTTGAGTGTAGGGCCCTCAACATATCAGAAGAACTGGGACAGGTGAGTAATTGTTTTTCCCCAACTATCAGTTATATCAATTTAAAAAATGAGCCGCATTAATGGTAAGCAGGCAGTAAACATGTACACAGGAAACAAAACACTGTAAGATAATATAATTTTTCAGAAATGGAAAGTGAGTTTGGTTATAGCACTACTAACACAGCATAAAATAGAACCTCCTACCAGACTAGGTAGGACTCTTGGTAATACAGAACAACAAAAGTTTTTATTATTTGAAAACAAACTATTAAATAATTATAAAGTCTAATCTACATGTATTTTGACACTAAAAAGAATGAGAAGAAAAAGCCCTTTTTGGCAATTAAACTCATCATTGTTTTCACTTTTGTTTTCTGAGATAGTATGTAAATTTGTTTTGTCTGAAACTTGTGCTGCATTTGGAAGTAAAAAATATGAACTAAGCAGATAATCAATCTGGATCAATGAAGACTGGAGAAAGAAGGTACTATAATCGCTCCGCCCTTAGATTTGTTCTTGATGTAAACACAAGCCTTCAGCAACTTGCCCGCAACACGCCAATACTGCACACCATCAAATGTAGTACCTTAAATATCTGCGATTATCTGTGAGTTTTCAAGATGTATGATAACCCTGGAAAAGGCTATTTGAATGTAACGCAATAGCAATGCTATTTCTAAAACTCCCAATTTCTTTTGAGTCAACAGTTGATTTTTTTTTTTTTTTTTAAAGAGAACTGGCAGGGAGCTTGTTTTTGCCTTTTTTCAACAAGACTGCAGCAGCTCATCTGGCAAATCTGTTGATGAGAACAATTGAAAGTGTGTTTAAGGACAGAATTGTTAGTAGAGACCTGTGGGCCCCCAACCTAACAACCTGCAATTTCTACCTCTGTTGTATAACACTTTCATATAGTTAAGATTCAGTTTATTAGGTAGTATAATTACATACAATATGTTAGGTTACAAATATTTCAATGTTCTAACACCATGAAAGGAAACCTTACCTAAATTGGAAGGGAAAAGGGTGGAAACCATTGAGACTGGCAAAAACAGAAGTGAAGAATAGCATTTATGTACGATAGAAGGGGGACAGACAGACTTGGAAAAATGGAAGATCTGTTAACCTGCTACTGATTGATTTTACTGTTACCTTTTTCAGGTGCAGTACATCTTTTCTGATAAGACTGGTACACTTACCGAAAACAAAATGGTGTTTAGGAGGTGTACAATTGCTGGGGTGGACTATAACCATCCACCACCAGAAAATGCTCAAGTAAGTTTTTTTAATATACATATCAGAATTAAATATTTTGCAGTTATTATATATGTACATAAGACTAAGAGTGACTTGTTATTGTGTCAGAATCTGAAGCTGCGACCTGGTGCCCCTATGCCTCTCCTTGTGAACCCCCAGCTTCAGGAAGAATTGAAACACCTGGCGCAGTCCGAGACTGCTACCTTGTGTGATGCGCGACATGTGCCACATCCTCAGCGGATTCAAGAGTTCCTTCTGCTTTTAGCTGTATGTAACACAGTGGTTGTATCTCGACATCCCCATCATGATATGGTAAGATTCTTTTTGGCTTTGATGTAATTATTACTATTCTTTTATACAGTGTGTTTGTGGCTGGTTTTATTAAGGGTTGAGTTATAGCTATGAAATCTTGTTACAGGGTCTTATGTAACAGAACACATAAGGAACAAAAATGGGAGGATTTTCACCAATTAAAGTCCTGATTTCACCAAAAGTAACTTTATTCTATGTTTAAATAGAAATCATTCCCAAATTAATTAACCATCTTTGTGAAACTACCGTTCAAAACCATTCAAGTTACCACTTTTGCAAAGTTTTTGCTTTTAATCATCTCCAACATGGAGCATAAATGGCATCACTTACACGAAAATTAATTTCTTTTTCTCTAATGCGTATTTATATCTGTTTATATATTTAGCATTATTTCTTTGTACAATTGCTGGTGGATTGTTTGTTCTTTCTTATCATTACCTTATTCTTAGCTATAGTATAGTTATATAATTATTCTTATTATATTTCAAAATTTATAGTCCAAGGGTACAATTTTTTGGATTTAAAACTTTTAAACAAGTTCAACGAAATCCACACTAATCTAAATATATTTCATTTATAGAACAAGGGAAATATTTGTTTTTTGTATATACATTTTACAATTCTTTGGATTTGAAATGTTTTTACAAATTATGTTAGGTTAAAGCAAAGTGTATTTTATTTTTAGACCATAGTACTTTTAAATTTATCATTTGTGATATTTGTAAAAAGAAATCATGGAACAAAAACTCCATAGGGTTATGTGTTATATATAGGGCTAGGAAGTTCATGCATTTGCATGTTTTTTCATAGGGGTTAAAAATGTATGCTTTTACATTGTGTGCACGAATTATGGAATTTTAAGTTATTTGAACGTGATTTTATGGTGCATATAACTGCATATTTTCTTGATTTTGATAAATGCATATTATTTCAATACTATAGCCTCTATATAGCATATTTTAATGATCTTTATGGTTTTTTTTTTTTCCACCTGGATAATATTTTTCATATTGGTAGTGTTGCATATGATGATGTAACGCGCCAGGTGGCGAGAATCAATGCTGAGGCATGTTGTTATGTAGTGAATCCCCTGTTTCCATCCTTTCATTATATGTTTGAGGGTAGAGAATAATCAGTGCATTATCTGAGAGGTTTATATTAACAAAGATAAAGTGCAGGTCAACGTTTTGAGCAGCACGATTATAGCAACGCTTGCCTCTGCGTGGTCTTCAAACGTAACAGTGTTGTGAACTGGTTCCCTTCAAATTAAATTAGATGTATAAAATGTTAAAAAGCTCTTCAAATGTCGAAAATAAAACCAACTTAGAGTGCTAGATTAATTAATTCACAGAAAGAGTTTTCGGGTGATTTAATATCTACAGATAATAGGGCACTGTTTTGTGGAGCGTGTGACAAAAATATAGGGAGTGAGAAAAGATTTCAAATAGTTCAGCACATAAACACAGCAAAACATAAGGAGAATTTAATCAGAAAACTCGCAAGCAAATAACCTGTTCTAAAACAATTAGTAGAGTGTTTAGGAAGTAGGGTTACTGAATTTTCCTAGGACTTGTGCCAAGCATTTTTAGCTGCTGATATTCCCTTGTTCAAAATTAATAATCCGATATTTAAAAACTTTCTTACCAACTGTACTCAAAAAGATGTGCCTGAAGAAAGTACACTGCATAAGACTTATGTAGGGCATTGTTACAATAACGTATTGTCAAATATACAAAATTTAGCGGATCAGTTTGTGTGGTTATCTGTTGATGAAACCCCTGATTCTGAGCGCCATTCTATTGCTAATATAAGCATGGGTGCCTTAAATAATGAACAAAAGACTACAGCTTTTTCTCCTTAATATGTGCAAATTGTCGGCCACTGACAATTTAACTGTGATACAGTTTGTGATGGACTCTTTGAAATTACAATGCCCATCTGGAATCAAATACAACTGGTTGCTTTTATTTGTTACCTTATATGGTAAAATCAGGAAAAGCTGAAAGGTTGTTTTCTAGTGCCTTGCATCTGGCAATGAAGCCATTAGCATGGAAAAGCTGAAAGGTATTTTTCCTAACTTAATTCATATAACTTGTTAGGCACACGCTCTTCATCAAATTTCTGAGACAATACGCGATTCTTTCCCACTGGTAGATAGATTTGTGTCCAGTACAAAGATAATTTTTGTTAAATCTCCTAAAAGAGTTAAGTTGTTTAGATCAACAGCACCTAATATCCGACTTCCTCCTGCACCGGTGTTAACTCGATGGGGAACATGGGTCGATGTGGTTTTATATTATGCTGAGCACATAGAAATAATCGAAGAGGTTGTTAATTCGTTGGACTCGAACGATGCTTCATCAATACAAACTGTGCAAAATATTCTGTCAAGCACTGGGTTAAAGAAGGATCTTAGTTTCATATCTGCTCATTTTTCTTTCTTACCAACAGCCATAACGGCATTGGAAGCTGTAGGATTTCCTTTGCATGAATCACTTACTGTGCTTGAAAAAACAATAGGTATGTTATCTAAGTTCGGTTCCTGGTAGCATAGGACAAAAAGTGAAAGAGAAAGTGAATTATGTAATTTCAAAAAATTCTGGTTATAAACAGATGTGCGATATTCAAGACATCCTCGAAAGAAAACCATGTCACACCAAGAGACTTGACTCTCTCTGTGAAACAGTTAACATCATTTAAATATGCCCCTATAACATCTTGTGACGTGTAAAGAAGTTTTTCACGTTACAAAAGTGTTTTGCCAGACAATAGATGACATTTTACGGTTGAAAATTTGTGTAGTGTTGGTTGTGAACTGCAATTTAGCAATTAATAGTAGCAGCGGAACCACTTCTGCTTCAACCTCTAAGGAATACGGTAACTTTACTATTTATACTAACTCGTCTACTGCAAAGGGACATGAACTGTTCTAATTAAATAGTGCATATTTCTTGGCATATTTTGAAGTTTTTAAGAGCATATTTGCATGCATATTTCAGTGTTTTTTAGGGCATGAACTTCCGAGCCCTTTGTTATATAAAATATACCAAAGCAAGATTGAAAAATGTGTTATTTTTGTTGACTTTAGTGACAATATTAATGAGAAATTATTACTATAAAATAGGAACTATAAATTTCTTAATAAAAGTTTATATTTTACATTACATAAATATAGATCTATTTAAGGTGCTTTTGATATTTGAAGTCACTAGGGACAAATTTAGTGCCCCATCCATTTTATACTATACAACTTCCTTTTATGATAAGGAAATGTGAAATTGGAACAGTAGTATCAGACTGAAAAATTCAGTGCCATAGCCAACCAACAGTTAGTGACAGAAGTGTCCTGGAAAGCCAAAAGTTACATACTTCAAGTCCCACATGTAGCATTAAATTTTTCAGTCTGATTCCACCTTTTCAACTTTCAGCCTACACATTGCATGTGTGGAACAATTCACTAAATTCAAAATTTCTTATACATATCTTTTATTTCTCTACAGATGAATGCAAGTGGGGTTATCGAGTCTGTACCAAGTGTTTTTGACAATCACACTATGAAGACTGTTGGCAAACCTCCAACACCCACTCTTACCAGCAATGCAGAACCAGGCAACACTCTGCCAAAATCAGTGCCTGCACCAGGGACACAGACCGACAAGTATTCACGCCTCTCGGAGTCTCGTTCAGTGACCCCGTCTCCACCTCCAGCATCTGGTGCCTCCCCTTCAGATTCTACGCCATTCACAAGAAGAGCCCTCAACCATCCTCATCAACCAGTTTTGTCACCAATAAACTCCTCTGCAGAGTCGACACCCACAAGTGAATCACCACCAATTCCCAAGAGACATGCAAATCGACCGAAGCTTCTCAATGTCCCGTCACTTCTGTTAGTTGGCACAAGTAAAAAGTTAAACAAATCTAGCAACTCTCAGAACTCTCAGCAGAAATCTGTGACACCTTCGCCTTGTGAGATAAAGCCTATTTTTGAAGCAGAAAGTCCAGATGAACTGGCGTTAGTAGATGCAGCCTACAGCTACAATTGTCGCCTTGTTAAAAGATCACCACAGTTTGTAACAGTAGCCCTACCAGGTAAGAAGTAACTAAGACACATATTCCTTTCTAAACTAGTATCTGAAGCCTGAAAGCTTTTCTGATTATACATAGTAATTCTATATTAGTTGAAGTAAGATCTAAATTAATATCTTAACCCATTTCCATCATTTGACAATCAGGGCTCGCATACATCTTTTTGGCATATGAATCATATGACGAGCTCAGCTCGCATGCTACATTGCTCCATATAATTCCATATAGTTTAGGTTTCTTCTCATAGATGTCATTTGTATACATGTGGAATGAAATGCTAACATGCGGTGTTTGTAATTCTGATCAGTATGACGTAACCATCTGTGTTTCAATCAAGGTAAAACAATGTTATCTTAGCATTATTTCACTCGCCTAAGTAGCCATCATGGCGGTGAAAAAAATTTGCGCCAATGATGAGAAGGGTTTGAGAAAACTGATACAAAGTGTATTAGAGAGTGAAAGTAGTGATTTTTGTGAATATGAAACAGAGTCTGAAGAAGATTCTGGTGACAGCCATAATAAATATAGCGCAGGAAACAACAAAGAAAATAATTATGAAGCCAATGAAGACGCATCAGGCCCTTCGAAACACGTTCTCATTACAACACAGAAAAACCAGTGTAACTGGCATTGGACTAAAACTGACAACAATCTCATTCTCTACCCATTTACTGCAAATAGTGGTATTTGTAAATACTTACTGAGTAAGCCATCTGTACTTTAAATTTTTTTCAAAATACATGGAACCTTTGTTTGACAAAATATGTGATGACACAAATGCTTACACAATGAGATAGTTGAACAATCCTAACAGAAAGTGTTGAAAGACGATGAAAAATGAAATCAGGGCCTATATTGCTTTAGTTATTTTGATGCCTCAAGTGCGAAAATCGCCATTCAGTTGTACTGGAGCAAAACCCGATGCCTTGGCACCCCAGTTTTTCGTGAAACAATGAGTAGGGAGAGAGATTTAAAACTGATTTCCCATTTCTGTCACACAAAACAGCAGTATTAGGACAACAATATTACTGAGTTTATGCTTTTAATATTGTGCACCCAAATTTTCAACAACTGATTTTAAATGAGTTTTTAAGCATTAAGCTGTTGCCGCCCTCACAGCTAGATGATTTAAATCTGATTTCTTGGTTAGTTGCTGAGGCATTTACATATGACACTATTGGAGAGGTAGAAATGGAACTTAAAAATTCAATGCCACAGCTGGGATTTGAACCACAGAATTTCCGCTTACCAGGCGACTGCTCTAACCATTGAGCTACTGTGACAATCTGCCAGAATGGCATTCAATTCTCAAACCAGTTCGTATTCCTCCTGGTAAACCACAAAGGCAGTCTCACATCAGAGACAATTATTCCAATGGTGACTTACTATTGTAAGTACTTTATGTCCCAGGATTAAATAACCTTCAGATGGTAATTATTATTTATTTATGCCAACAAACCCACTCTTGGTGTTTTTAAACACACAAACCGTGTGTGGGCAATGTTTGAGAGGTAGAACTGGAACTTAAAAATTCAATGCCACAGCTGGGATTTGAACCACAGACCTGCTTACCAGGCGGCTGCTCTAACCATTGAGCTACTGTGACAATCTGCATTGAATTTTTAAGTTCCAGGTCTACCTCTCAAACATTGCCCACACACGGTTTGTGTATTTAAAAACACCAACAGTGGGTTTGTTGGCATAAATAAATAATAATGACACTATTGGGTTAAGCTTCTGCGTTGCTTTAGGTACTCCCTGTCTACCAGGAGAAGGCAAGCAAGACGAATGTGCTATATTAACATTTTCTATCATCCTTATCATGTTTATGCATGCTAGTAGCACATATAATACAGAGTGTTGTTGGATAAATGCGTAATATCTATCACAGCAGTTACATATAAGTATTAGATGTGACAGCTTGGGTCATTCACATACACACATTTCGTAGTAAACAAACTATGTCAGCAGATTAACAGTTCAAGCCTCCTTTCCTAACTCAGTTCTCTCTGGCCTTTTTCTGGTGCTCAGACAGTACTCTTCCTTGAGTGGAACTAAGATTATTGATACAAATCAATGGAGTATACAATGTGAACACATAATCCAAAAGGTAAACAATGGAAGATGATCCAAAAAAACACTAAACTTTCAACAGAAAAAGAAAACTGCAGGTACACGAAGTTCACATACCATCCAAAAGCCCACACCCGATTCCGAGAATATTCAAAGATCACATTATTCTAGCACCTAATAACTCGCATTCCATCCTAAATCTACTACACTCCAAACTTAGAGGCACCATACCAGCAATAAAAAAATCGGGATTATACCAATTCAACTGCAAAGGCTGAACAAAATTTATATCAGAAAAATAGAATTGAAAACAAGGTCTAAAGAACATCTTAGGAATCTAAAGTATAAACAAGTGGGGAAAATCGGCAGTAGCGGCACATTTTTGGCTAGAAAAACCGCTAAATTGATCCTGAACTTAAATTGTTAAAATGCATCTCTAACACAAAATAACTACAGCCTGGGAGAATATATTCATTCTGAAAAATAAAGACAGAATTTTCAACTTTGTGTTGCCCCAAAGTGACAACCTCAGCAAGAAATTCCTGGGAAAGACACCAGAGGTTGACAGCATTGGTATCTCTAACACCATGACACCACGTTCCAGCAGTCAGCATCAGGCTGAGAATGAGAGCAAGTCAGCTCTTGAAACATGTCCCGTTTTTAATAACTAAGTGATTTAATATCAGTAAATCCAATTCACTTTACTATTTAGGTATTATTACATGTTACTGTAAGCAAAATCTTTTAAGTATTTTACATAACTGAGAAGTTTGCAATAATGTGTTGCCTTTAATACTTATCTCACTTTGGCAGAATTAATCTCTTCCTGTTTCTAATTTTAAATAAACACTTCTTTTTTCTTCTTGATGAATGCCTATCTATGTCCCATTCTTGATAAAGTATCTCTCTTCTCTCGGGATTGTTTATTTCCCTTGGTTTCACACTTGTTTTTTATACACATAGCATTTTCTGTCTGCTGTTTCTATCTGGAGCACTTTCCATTAATGCTATTGATTCTCTATCTGCACATCTGATACGTATTGTGACAAAACAGCAAAATTCAGTCCATTTATTTTTCTATCACTTTCTTGTCTTCTAAAATGTTCTCACAAATATACAGTTTTCTTCTTGACGTTAACACAGTCTACAGCCTTTGGTGCTATCACAATCACAATTTTTACTTCTGTAATCTTGTTCAGTCCTTTCAGTATCATTCTAACTTTCTGTGTCTCTCTTATACTCACCATGACCGACAACACGCACACACGCATGCACACATACACACACACACATGCACATGCACACTGTCTTGCATTCACTGATGCACTGACCGATTCATGTCTGTAACTGTAAAACTCACCCGCTGCTGTTTTCTGGCCTCCTTATATAGTGGGGATGATGTTATTTGGACCTTTCATGAACTTCAACACATCAACAGTGAATCTTTCCTGAAGGCTCCAGAGAAAACCCCCTTTTTGTTTGTATAGCTGCTTTGATTATTGTTAGTCGCATATGCACAAACAGATGTGCAAAGCAGCCTGACCTTGAATACCTTTGCCTGCTTGCCGGCCCGGCATGTGGTGTAAAGCAACTTGGCCCCACCTACCCTTTGTTGGGTGCGGAGCTCGGTATCACAATATATTTTCCTGGTAATATGCTCTATCACTATTCAACAAATCAACTAGAAACCATTAATGCTTTCCCTATATATATATTCTTAAATAAAACTAAAATATAATTAACAGTTGTGTGTTGAAAGACAGGAGTTCCATATACTGGTATTGTAAAAACTTAAGAACACTCCACTCTGAAAGTGTTGGCCCATAGTGATAACAGTCCAATTTTCTGCCATTCCCCAGAGCAGTCTGATGTCACTGGCTACTTCTGTTTATGTTTCTTTCACATACCAGGCACAAGGCTGATCATTCAGACTCTAAAACAAACCTAAATATCCCTTTGGGCCAAAATGTTGCAATACCTGAGTACCTACATCACCATAACCAACTAATCTTGCTACTCAAATTCCAAAGTTTAAAAAAAGTGGACTGTTCCTAGTTACATAAATGCTATATTTGGTTCCTATTTTAATTTTATGACGTACTCATGTTTATCAGGCGAAGGAGTATTGGAGTTTGAAATCCTGCAAGTGTTACCATTTGATTCCGCAAGGAAGTGCATGTCTGTGGTATTAAGGCATCCAGTTACTGGAGAGAAAATCCTCTACTGCAAAGGTGCAGATTCCACCATTCTGCCTCAGCTTGAACCCACAGGTAAGGATAAGCTCTACTGCAAATATTTTCAAGTTTGGAATTTCGATATACACAAAACCTTTATTATTTGTTTCCTGGTTAAGTGTTTGGCTCATTAACTATCATCTGTTTTCTTTATGTTTGTATGTGTTGTGTTCTGGAATGGAAATTCCCTGTATGCATAAAAAAGTACTGTATTTCGTTGCATAATCGCTGCCATCACTTACTGGTCTCACCTTAATTTATATACAAGCAAATAGGAACTCAAGCATTTGAACGTTTAATCATTGCATAAATATTGGAGTTTTCAGTATAGACAAATATTGAAAAATGTGTCGCCCCTGCAACCTTCAATACTCTTAGCCCTATGAGATTCACAGGAGAGGGCATGTATGCAGTGTATTCCAATGTTTGGCACTTAGACACTGTTCCTATTCCTAAAATCATTGATGTGTCATACAACATCAATGCCATCAGCTTGTCAATGAATTTGATTGGTTCAAGCATCTAAAACCCAATAATTAACAGAGAGGTAAGGGAATGGAGGGCCAAGAGGTGTAATATTTTACACGTGCTTAGTGTGCCTCAAGTCAGTAACCATTTTATTCTTCAGTTGTGTACAGTACAGTGTACAGTTGTGTTTCTTTAGTTATTCTAATGAATGCTTATTTGTGAAACACTAGTATGGGGAAATACAGAAATTATTTGGCAGGTTTTAACTTAGAGTAATTGTATTCCCAGAACATTCTGGCAATCAAGTTGCAGAAAGAGAGTTTTCAGTGAGTGAAAAACTTGTAAGAGATCAGTGCAAAATGAAAGTGCAACTGCTATCTACAAGCTATTCGAGATGCTCTTTTTGTTCCACTAAGCTGCTAGTATATATTGAAAAGTTGTAGAATAATGGATGTTATGTTCGTAATCAACAATCCAATAATATGGGCTCCAGTTAAAGAGTACACATGTTTGAACAGTATTGTAAATGGTTTTGCAAATAAAAGATTTTTAGTTTAATAAATACAAAGTCAGCATTATTTATTGCAGTAGGTGTTTGCATTGTGTTTGTGTCACATGGCATGTTTAATTCCCCTCCTACCTCGTTGCTTTCTTTCCAACTATGAATGTAATGTGGCTGTACTTGAATAGGCTCAGACTTGTTCTTACTTCCATAATTGTAACTAGTCGCTGAAAGTTAGTAAGGCCAATCTTAAATAACTTAATTCTTCGCATAATCGTTGCACTATGTGTTTTTACTTAGAAAGAAAAGTATAAAGAATGTGACGATGGTGCAATGAAATATCGTAGCTTGTTTTGGAAATGAATGCGGCCTATAGGTGTAACAAGTTCAGAAGAAACGTACAAGTCTTCTTTTAAAGTGAACCATCAATAATTTGTAATCATGTGGTGTGTATTTAGGAACACATGCATTTCAATGTTACATTTTGTGAACATTGAATTATTCTTGGAATGACACCTTTAACTTAAAAATTAATGGAACAAAAGTCTGTTACATCATTTTCTGTGCAAGTTCAGCAACAATTAATTGCTTTTAATTAACTTTTTTAGTTAAATAAACACAAAATTGCTTCACCATACTGTTATTGTAGGAACTTTCCTACATCATTGCCTACATCATTGACTATTGGATATAATTAACTGATATTCCAGTGCCGACTATTTTTCCTCTGGTGCAGAATGGACAGACTTCATGGGCAGATTTTCTTCAAATGGAACATAAAATTCATTAGGCTGTTTGGAACTTTTCGTGTACATTTTTCTCCATGTGTTGGGATAGTCGAGGACAATTTTTGGATGAAATGTCTAGACCCAGGTACTCCAGACTACGGCAAATGAGTTTCTTCTAGAATTAAAAGTCTGTTACTTTTTACTGAATAGCCCTGCCCCTTGGACAACAATCACCCTTATTGCCATTTTTCTAAAAATACAAGAACTTTAACCTATAATGCAGATTTATTGAGTTTTGTATAATTAATGATTAAACCTATTGTTTATTATAGTAAAATGATTTATCTGTCATTTTAAGTTGACTGTCAGGATTCTATTGTGCCAGTTTTAAAAAATGCGTAATTTGATCATTACATTTTTAACTTTCAGATGACTTCTTGATGCAGCAGATGATATTTCGAACACAACAGCATTTAAACTCTTACGCAAGGCAGGGGTTGAGAGTTTTAGTAATGGCACGGAGAACACTGTCTGATCAGGAGTATAATGACTGGCTAAGAAGACATGATGAAGCAATGTTGGCACAAGAAAATAGAGAAAGAAGAATAAGAGAAAGTTATTCAAGGCTAGAAACAAAGCTAACACTTTTAGGTAAGCAATATTCTAAGTTGGGTGCAAGTAGAATGAGATACCTACAACATCTGATAAGTAACTGTCCCACAACTACATGTACCTATTAACACTCCATAGTTATTCTACAAATGAAAGGATATCAAACTCAATTTTTAAGTTCAATATTCACCTTGCTCACTCCCCTCCTGCCTCTCCACCCTTTTCCCTCTCTCCAACCTTTTCCCCCTCTCTTTGGTCTATTTTGGACATACTTTCTTGGATTAAGGGAACTCATAATTTTTTGTCCCAGGGATATCAAATTTTTTGTGAGTGCAGAGAAAGTGTTAATTGATTAGAAGAAATCCTGTAACATGTCGTATGGCCTAAACCTAGGGTTACCAAACACCTGAAAATTCCCAGACATGCCCTACACTTTAACCGTTTCTCCAGTGTCTGGGAGGAATTTTTATAAAGTCTCTAATGTCCTAATTTTCAGAAACAAGCAGTGGTTGTTAGAAAATGAACTGTCAAAATAAAAATGAATAATTGGTTATTAGCCACAACTGCAACTTCTATGGCAGCATGGCTACACCAGCTACAGTGAAAGAGCATACTTGTGCATTAGTAACATTGAACAAGAGATTGGCAATGTAGCATTTGTACTCCAAGGCAAAAGACTGGTGTTCTGTGAAGACAAAGCAAAGCAATGCTTTATTATCACTCTTCCATTTGCAGTTTGGTTATCGAAGAAAAAGGAAGTGGAAAGTTAACAATTAATTCAAATGCTTATGCCAAAACGAAAATGCAAATTCGACAATGAACTGTTTGAGAGGTAGGACTGGAACTTGTAAGCAGAGGGTCTGTATTTCAAATCCCAGCTGTGGCATTGAATTTTTAAGTTCTAGTTCTACCTCTCAAACATTGCTCACATATGGCTTGTGTGTTTTAAAACACCAACATTAATAATAATGAATTGTTAAAATGTGTTTCAAGGAGGAAGAAGGGAACATGATCCTGCACATAACTCTTTGAAAGAGTAGTTTTGCTAATAAGACCAGGGTGAACAGATGAACCTATTGATTCGGTCAAAGGTATTGTTTTAATGAAATATAATTTTAAAAACTTAAGTTGTGTGGAATTTCTTGATCATATTTCAAACAAGTATAATGTTTTATGCAAGACTAGTTCTTCGGAGAAGTGTGACTGACCATTGATCACATTTAACATGTATGTTTCAGGATATTCAGAAAATATGACATGCCTGTGGGTATATATAAACATTTAAATTACAACTTTCATTACTCTTGAATTGACTGATAATGTACTAAATTTTGTCAGATGTTCTACATTTTTTACCATTGTACCCTAAATTTCTATAAAATAATCTGATCACCCTACTTAAACCACATGGTTTAGGAAGATGTGGAAAATAAGGTGTTTTAAAAGTTCCAGTTATAACTTTTTGAGAGTGCTAAAATCTGCCGTTGGTTCCATCTCAAATTATTATTTAGACATGATTACATTGTGTTAAAATATATATTGTCATTTTATTTAAGGTGCCACTGGTATAGAAGACAGATTACAAGATGGTGTTCCTGAAACAATAAATGCACTAATAAGTGCTGGAATTGTAATTTGGGTGCTCACTGGAGATAAACCAGAGACTGCTATCAATGTTGCTTATTCTGCTCGGCTGTTCTCACCTCAGATGGAACTGCTTAAGTTGGTAGCAAGGTCTAAGGATTCTGCAGAAGCAGCAATAATGTTTTATCTGGCTGAAATAGAAAGAGAATCCCCTCCTGAAATCAGGTAAGCCTCATATATTTATGCGGTCTACTGTGTAATGAAACGTATTGCTAGCTGATCTACACAGGGCTGCACAAATGCCTTTTTAGATCTATAATATTACTTATCAGTGGCGAAGCTGAAGGGGTGTCTAGAAGTCTCAGGTTACCCTAACTAAATACACATAAATTTATGGTGTATGTTTGATGTTCTCCTTCTTGAGTTGGTTATGTGATGTATGTTTGATGTAAAAAGCAAGAAAAGTGTGTGTGTGTAAAAGTGATAAGTAAGTTGCTTATATAAGGAAAATTGAAGCTATTAACAGTGAAGCAACAAGATTCTAAAGTAAGAACAAATTAGAAGTTGCTTATATGCTCCTACAGTGACTTATAACAGCATAAAAATATAGGAGTCTGGATAACATGCACATGCTGTCATGAGGGAGGGGCTTACGAGGTGTTGCTAAGTAACTGCACCTCTCCAAGCTACGTTATTCTAATGCTTGTAGGCATTCTCAGAGTCTAGACTCCGGCTTGCTGCAGCGTGGGGCTGAGGATTACAAGGCCTGTTAGTTTTGTATTCTATTGTACTGCAAGTTTGAAGTATTTGCAATTTTCCTACATTCTGTTCCTTTCTGTCATGCTTTACAATGAGTGAGATTAATGATTTGGTTATCCATTTTATTAAAACACCATTATCAACCCTTTCTTTTGAAGAAAAATTTGATCTATAGAATCGGAGACAGACACCACATCTGAATATTGTACGGAAGGATGGAAGCCAAATAAGAACTTTCCAGTCCTAATGGTACAGGGAGTACCATTCATTGCCCACATTGAAACTGCTGGCATATAAAATTATTAAATTATTGAGTAGTAGTAGTAGTAGTGACTCTGATAGAAATGCGATTTGGAGATTTTGAAAACTTTCATTTCACTGAATTATTAGATGAAATAACAATGTTATATATATATAACAAAGAATTCCTAACAATGAAAGTGAAGCAACCATTAGAAACAATTAATTAAGTTCACATCTTTCTTCTACACCCTACAAACAACTTGTCATGCTTGACTACGTAAAACACTGTATTTTTCTCTTCTATCACTAACAATAACTTGCTTTACTTAGCAATATGTTACAAACTTCTACAAATTCATAGAACTGCCCATTATCTCGCTGTTCTGTCCCCTGGTTAGAGTAATTAGGGGTGTATTAGGAGAAAGGGGGAAACAAAATGGTACATTTATTCACACAGGTTATTCACACCTCTGTTAACAGTCTGCTTCAGTTCTAACAAAATACACGTAAATATAATTGTGTATAATAAATACTAAACGGCTGAAGCTATGTAAAATTACGCTCTTTTTTTTTGTACATGTTTGCATGACCATTCTGTTTATATCTGACAAGTTTTAAGCTTGTAATAAACTATTAATGTGTGAGCGTTAATCGCAGACGTGATTTGCTACAGCAATGGAGTGTCTGAAGGTCATATGCAGCAGGTTTCACACGAACCTTAATTATTTGGTATTTTAACCAAAGATTGTTAGAGCCATTTTTAAGAAAATTAAAAATATCTATGTAAAGGGTAGTTTGGGATTGGGAGATATTGTTCAAAGTTTTTGTCACGTTTTTTAAAGATACGAAACTTAAATATCAAGTTTGATATTTATCCAAATTTTTATTATTGTGGTACGTTGTTCACAGACACACATAACAATATCTCTACAATAAAAATGAAAACAAATCTCTATTGGAAATTGTGATACTGGTTTGATGAAATGTGGTTTTCCTTATTATGTTAATGCAAAAAAGAGAAGTAATTGTTGGCAGCTTGAATGATGAAAAGTGTGTTAAAACCACATGGAGAAAAAATGTATCATACTCATTATCATCTTTTTAGTATTACCACTGGAGCCCCTGGTTTAAATCAAGTTGGAGTGTTTGCAAGGTCTGGTAATTCTCCTGGGCAGTCACCGTCAGCTAACCAAAGAGGAATACATAATTCAACCAAGAAAAGAGCTTTGGTCATTGATGGTAAAACACTTACGTAAGTATCCTCATTTAATGATTACATAGTAGATTAGTTCTAAATTTAGTTTTTAATATACCATTAGAAATAGTGCTTCTGGTTTTTATGCTGGGTGAGAACGTTCCTGCATTTATTTCTCTATTTATCTCTCCAACTGATTTCCTGATAACCTTGAGCCATGGTTGCTGTGGCACACAATATTGGGTGCTCATATACCTTGATTTTTTTATTATTTTACACAACAATATGGAGTTTTAGATGGTTTTTGGTTAAAACAGTATTTGGTTGTTAGCTGTAAGAAATGGGACTTCATTGAAACACTGCGGCTGATTTCTACCCTCTGCAATGTGGTGTAATGAGGAATGTGTGGCAGCAAAGAGGGCAGTTTTCAGACATTGTTGAAATAGAGGAAGGCAGAAGAGTCATATTTCTAATTTCTTACTCCCATTTACTTGGGGATATGCCGTATGTCATTGCATAGTGGTAGTACAGTAAAACCTGCCTAAAATGGAATGCGATCATTCCAGTAATATTTTTCCATTTTCATGGGTTTCTGTCTTACGAAGGGTTGTACATATTTTAGTAAAAGGATAAAAAAAAATAATTGTATAAAATTAAACTGAAGGAATAAAATAAAATTCTGTAAATAAAAAATAGGTTTAATTGTATGTTTTGCTGTATTTTCAACTTAACATGTCATATGTAATTGCAGTTTCACCATTAGTTTCTTTTCCCCCACATATCTGTCAAAGTGCACTGTTGCAACTTTTTCACAAGAGAATGCTCTATGATCTCCTTTGCATCCTGCATCAGCTCCAGGAGTTCTGGAACATTCTTGGAAGCTGCAAATTTCTGAGGGTCACTCACAACAGATAATGCTTCTCTAAAAGTGCGTATTTCTGGCTCCCTTTCATTGGCTTCATCATCGTCGTCATCCATTCCTTCCATGACTTTACAACTGCTGTTTCCAGTAGCAAGTTCGTTATCAAAGCGCATAACTATGTATTAAGCATAATGAAAATCCATCTTAGGTTATTTATGCAAACGGTTCCGGAAAAACTATTCTGTTTCTGCATTAGGCAGTTTTCCAGTTTAGAATGTTATTTAACATAGGAAATAGCTCCATTCCAAGATTTATTTTCTGGCTGTCCAGGTTTCCAATATATAGGGAGCCCAGTTTAGTCAGGTTTTACTATACCTTGATTGATTAGGACTTAAACATTTCATCGCATAACCTTGGCATTAATATTCCTAGTGTTTACTATCAAGAAATATTAAGAAATAAAATGCCACCAGTGCAGTCTGTTAGATTCATGGGAGAGAGTAAGAATATGCAGCATATTGTAATATATTCCTCATTGTCGATGCCATCATTTTGCCAACTGCAGAGATGGTGGCTAGTGATTAATTTGATTGGTTCAAGTATCTAAAGTGCAGGAATTGGCAGATGTGACTAAGCAATAAACGCACACACTCACTCTCTCACCTTAAGTTAGTTTTCAAAGAAGCCTTAGTAAACTAACAAATAGTGGTCAATTGCATTCTAATCAAATTTTGTCATCTGTTACAGATTCATCTTGGATAGACGGTCAAACCTTCAGAAGCCATTTCTACAGCTGACACGCTACTGCAGTTCTGTGCTTTGTTGTAGAGCAACACCTTTGCAGAAAGCTTACATCGTGAAAGTGGTGAAGGAGCAGTTGAAAATGAGGACCTTGGCAATAGGTAAGATCAGCAGTGGCTAGTCAGTAGCACATGATTTTAAGAACTAATTTTTCTCTGTGCTGACAGAACATCTAAATTGTTGACAGTATGAGAACAGACTATTTGTGTCAAACAAATTTGTTCATTTTCAAAATATTCCATGTTGGATGTTTACACATTCCCAGCTACATCTCCTGATAGGAGATGCTTCAAAGTCTGTGCTTCTCCTGTTTGTTTCTATCACAGAAGTCTGTCTTCTTACCAAACTAAACATTTGAGTCATTTTTCCATATGTTTTCTGTAGCTAAGTTCTTATTGCTCATTTGCAAGGATATGGATAACTGCTATCTAAACCCGGGACATAAAGTACTTACGATTGTAAGTCACCTTTGGGGTATTTATCTCGATATGAGATCCCCTAGTGGTCTACCAGGGAAATATGAATTGATTGGGGAATTTAATGTTGTACTGGCAGGTTGACCATAGTAGCTCAGTGGTTAGAGCAAGCACATGTGAGTGGAAGATCAGTGGTTCAAATTGCTGCTATGGCATTGAATTTTTCAGTTCCGATTCTACCTCTCTCTCTCTCATGGATAAAGGAATTACTTTTTTAATGAGTACTATAATGTGTAACATATATTGTGTATGAGGGCACTTGGAAATGATTTACAATAATAGTTTTTTGTGCCTTATTTATTAATAAATATGATTCATGTACATGGTATCTCTCAATATACTCCCCATTGTTGTCAACACACTGCAACACACTTCCTGGCAACTTCCTTATTGTGTCTTGAAGCCATTGTTTGGGGCTATTATTCACTCACTTGTGAACAACTGCCTGGAATTTCTTATTCTTGCCAAAATTTGACCGTGCTGCTTGATCCTTCAGGTTCATGCTCCTTTATATTATTGAACAATGATTTTCTTATAAATAATAATAGCTCCTCGGGTGAAAGTTTTAAGTCTTCCATAATGATATGTCACCAATTTCTCCAAAAAATGTGGATTTTCAAGTTCCATTCCCAACACACTTCAACTCTCCTCTCCTTCTTGGCCCATGTCAAATCCCATGGAACCAAATGTGCACACGCCTTTCTGATACCCAAATCATTATGAATAATTCGTGTGCAGGGTTACATGGCCTGTCTGCCATTCCAATTCTTCAAAGCTTGTGCACCTATCACCCAAAATCAATTGAGATACAAGCTCACTGTTCCTTGGAGTTCACTGTGTTGACGGATGATCAGTATACATGTTCTTGCGTGCCGATTCCCTTCCGTTGGCAAACCCTGCGATCAAGTTCTATATAGTCTCTTGAGCACTTTTAATGTGATGTGTATTTTAGTAAAACTTTTATTTTTTTCTGGAAGGTTCATTAACGATTTTGGTGACCATTAACATATATTACTTAGGTGGTTATTACATAGTTATATTTCATGTGTTCTGAAATGAGTTCAAATCTCCTGTCCCTCCATACTAAGATGACCATTACAATTATTCCTTATCTCTTTCGCGTTTGTCTCATATTTGTGTCCTGGTGTGTAATTTTGCCTTTGACATGATGTAAAAGGGTCTTTGTCAGTTTTTTGTTGAAAATTGCGATAGTTTTCCAGGTCCTCTAATCTCCATTTGTTTTATAGTAGATTCAATATGCCTCAGCCCGTGTCCTGTTCTCATGGCCATGTCCACTGTCTTACTTCTAAAACATCTTTTCTTCCTAATGAGACTCGTGGAAATATATCACAAACCTAGAATTAATACAGCAATCGCTAAATTAATATTATATCTGGCATGTTTATTTCTCATGTTAACTATGTAAACTGTCATTTGTATGGACAAAAATTAATCATAGTGTGACAGACACTGTTTCTTTTGTGTGCACTTCCATTGGATACAAAAAGTTTGGACTGTGGGACACCGGCTTAAGATTGAATTTGCTTATACTTTGTTTGGATTAGATTTTCACAAAATTTAATTTTAAGTGTGTGAGAAGTAAAAAATCATTAAATAGGTTAAGATTAATTAAATAAGTCTCCTGAAATTATTATTTATTTATGCCAACAAACTTACTGTTGGTGCTTTTAAACACACAAGCCGTGTGTGGGCAAAGTTTAAGAGGTAGAACTGGAACTTAAAAATTCAATGCCACAACTGGGATTTGAACCACAAACCTTCCGCTTGCCGGGCAGACGCTCTAACCACTGAGCTATTGTGACAAACTGCCAGAATGGCATTAAATTCTCAAGCCAGTTCGTATTTCTCCTGGTAACCACAAAGGCAGTCTCACATCAGAAACAATTACCCCAATGGTGACTTACTATTGTAAGTACTTTATATCCCAGGATTAAATAACCTTCACATGGTAATTATTATTTATTTATGCAAACAAACTTACTGTTGGTGTTTTTAAACACACAAGCCGTGTGTGGGCAAAGTTTAAGAGGTAGAACTGGAACTTAAAAATTCAATGCCACAACTGGGATTTGAACCACAGACCTTCCGCTTGAGAATTTAATGCCATTCTGGCAGTTTGTCACAATAGCTCAGTGGTTTGAGCGTCTGCCCAGCAAGCGGAAGGTCTGTGGTTCAAATCCCAGTTGTGGCATTGAATTTTAAGTTCCAGTTCTACCTCTTATGTCTCCTGAACTTAAATTTTAGATAAATATTTTTTTCGATAACAAAGCTGTCGATTGCTAGGATCATATTTGTGTTGCTGATGTGTCAGAATTTTGTCGTACAAGAGTTCTGTAATGTGCCAGTAGATCTACTGACATGGGTCTGTCACTCTCCTGAGCTTGATGTCGTAATTTGAAAGGAGAAAAAATGAGACTTATATTGGCAAAACAGCACTCTTTCACTAAACTGATTTTAAACTATAATTTATTTACATTTTTATTCTTTTTGCAGGTGATGGAGCAAATGATGTTTCAATGATTCAGACAGCTGATGTAGGGATTGGAATTTCTGGTCAGGAAGGAATGCAGGCTGTGATGGCATCAGATTTTGCTGTGTCAAAGTTCAAATTTTTAGAGAGGCTACTGTTAGTACATGGGCATTGGTGTTATGATCGTCTTGCACGAATGGTGCTCTACTTCTTTTATAAGAATGCTGTAAGTTTGATAGATATCTAAAGTAAGCTTTATTGATGATATTTTTAAACTCGAAAGCAGATCACAGAAGTTTTATTTTCTTTTTTGTTTTCAGACTTTTGTATTTCTGATTTTTTGGTATCAGCTGTACTGTGGATTTACTGGATCTGTTATGATAGATCAAATGTACCTGATGTTGTACAATTTGCTTTTTACATCCCTTCCACCAATTGCGATAGGTAAGTGAAATAGTGAGTCAGGTTGCAGAAAGCACTTATCACAGTAACCAGTCGTGCTGTGCCACAGAGCATTGGAGATAAGTTACTAAATGAAGTTTTGGTTTCAGGTGTATATGACCAGGATGTGCCGGAAGAGATACTTAAAGCCAAACCTAGTCTCTATAGGCAAGGTCGGTTAGGTTTAGTGTATAAGCCACATTCCTTTTGGATAACAATGGCTGATTGTTTGTATCAGAGCATTGTTATTTTCTTCCTGACTGAAGGGGTAAGTGACAAAGTGACAAATTTATTTGTTAAGATTGAAAACTTAGGTTTGGATGAATTTCTCATTCATTTAGTTTCACTGAATCTTAAAAAGCAGGACGTATAGATTATATATATGGCCTATGAGTTTTTTATAAGGAATAACTATTTGCAATTTAGCAGAAGATAAAGTTTGTGTTTTTGGGCTTCAATTTGCTGGATAATCTTTGTTTTCTTGCTTTGGGTGATGCTGAATGTATGAGCTGTGTTTTTAAAGTAAGTACTGTTTACGAGCACTAGCTCAGCAATGTAAATGTTACGTGATGAATAAATGAATGTGTCTAAATATTTTGCTGTTACAGTGCTGCAATCGCGATTTTGAGCATGCACAATCATTTCTTCCATTCACTAGGAAGCCAGACACAGCTCTGAGCGATTGTCACTTTGTGTTTTCTTATTGTTTGAGCATTTCGAAATGTTCAAAATAATCAAATGACCTCTCAACTGTGAACTAAATCAGTGATTCATTTTTTTGAATGCGAGAAATTTATATCACTAAACATTCATTGCCAATTGTGAGGTTTATGGAGAAACAATGAGTACCAATTTCTGGCCATGTGCACCCAAAATAAACTGTTCAAGATCTTATTGCATCATTTGGTTGGGAAAAATCCTGCTAACCTCCCTACGGTCCGGATTTGGCACCAAATGATTTTCATTTGCTTCTTTATCTGAAAAAATTCCTTGGTGTAAAACATTTCACCAATGATGATAACAAAGCAGGGCTGGGCAACTGATGCTCAGAGAGCGCAGATTGCTCATGACCTTTACTGATAACTATGTTTAGCAGATAAAAAAATGAAGGTAGCTTGAAGTATCGCATGAGTTGCCAAGGCCTGATATAAAGCAAGAACTGCAGACCTGGCTTTTATCACAGGTGGCATATTCTTTGAGTAAGACATTTTAAAACTGGTTTACCATTATGATAAGCAGGTAAATAAGGGTGGTAACTAGGTCTAGGTGTAAGGTTATGAATGATAACAAAGTATTTGTAAAATAATGTTCTGTTGTTTTTTAAAAAATATTGGTACATACTTTAAAAGCATGCCTTATATACTGGCAGAATTTATGAGACTTCTTGCTTGTTGTCAGTTCTTGCACTAAAATTCCACTGTTTAGAATAATCACTACTTAAGAACACCTTTTTTTGGCAGGTCAAAATGTAAGTTTTTATAGTACCTATATTTTCCACTGGATATGCTTTAAGTTATTTACTGCATTGTTAATAAAAACAAAAAACATAGTAATATATATTCTCTGTTAACTTTTTTGAAGCTTTAAGTTCACTGTATTCTCTGAGTTCTATGATGGTTATTGATAAATATACTTTTGTAAAATAAGGTTATAAATAAATGTTACTAAGAAAAACAAAAATTATTTATTAAAAATAATTGTTTTCAGAGTATAAAAACCTAAGTCATAGACATACAGCACAACATAGGAAAAACAGAACATTGTTGGTGTCATGGCAAATAGAACATTTGATGGCGGCTGATAGCTGACCACTAATATTCTCTTTCCTGTTCTGCAAATTAATTTTATGGGTGCAAATGATATTTATATCACCAGCTTTACAGTGTGACTTCACAGCGTGGGTAACTATACAACACCGTAAGGCATGGCTAGCTTGTGATTGGATGTTTTGTTCAGGCATCTGCCATTAAATTTTGTGTCAGCCACAGTAACACTCTTCCTCAAAAAAAATCTAAAAAAGTCTAAACCCTAAAATGAAGGCTAAAAGAATATAAAAATGTAGGCCTTACTTATCACTTCCTAAAAGCTTTGTACCTAATGTTTAAAGGTTACTTCTTAGAAACTTTTACTGTTATAAGTATGATATCGCATTTGCAGGACATTGAACAGATAAATTGCTAATTAAAGCTTCTCGGTTTACTAGCCATATAAAATTATTTGAGCTTTTGACCATTTCAAACTCCATGGCCATCATCAGGAAACGAGTAATTAATAAATAGCCATCTCAAACTCCTGCTTCATTAGAACTGCATAAGAAATAAATGGCCATCTCAAAGTTGTGACTTTTTTAGTGTTTCCGTCCAAGCTGTGCTCTGACGCAGGCTGTTGTCCCCATTAAAATTATTTGGCTCTAATTTAATTTCAATTGCCTCTTGTATGAGTCTGTCATAGGGTCTGTTACTGTGATGTAAAACCACCACCTCGTCAAATAAAATTCTGAGGTCATTGTTAAGATTATGCTATTGCTAATTTTTCTGGTTGTAGTAGTCGTAGATTGAGTTCGAAGCCCGAGAGCATCTTGAATATGAATAGATTGAGTTCATGTTTCTCACGTCTCTCTTCAATCACACAACCTGTCTGTCCTATGTCTTTCCACATTGGCAAGGAATTTTGTAAACACCAGGTGTTTTAAAACAAAGGTTCTTCGTAATTAATTAAAGATTGCCTTATGCAATTCTGATGAAAGCTATGAATTTGATATCACCATTTATTTATTAATTATCCATTTCCTGATGATGGCCATGGAGTTGGAACTGGTCGAAAGCTTGAACAATTTTATAGGTCTTACATGGTTAGTAACCCGAGAAGCTTTAATTAATAATCATCACCATGAAAGCTTAAAATCTTAGGTAAATTATTGTAATTTTTTCAGGCATACCACGACACAACCGTTGGTATATGGGAGTTCGGGACCACAATAACTACCTCATGTTTATTTGTGATGCTCTTTCATGTTGCCATTGAAACAAGATCATGGGTAGGTAATTTTTATATAGCCATTGGAGCAATACTTAAGTAAATGTAATAACTTTGGAGATGTTTTTCATTTTGTTACTTGTTTTTTGTTTCAGACAATAATCCACGTATTATCTCTATTATGCTCTATAGGAGCATATTATGCCTTTTCATTTGTGTATGATAGAGCGTGTGTGCGGTGTTTAGGTCTCCCAAGTAATTATGGTATCATTACACATGCAGTGACGTCTCTCAAACACTGGATGGTTGTGATACTCTCCGTGGTGCTGGCTCTCATACCAAGGTGTGTACATAGGTGCTTGATAATATTTTGGAAAAGTTTGTTCCAAGAGAGTCAAAAAATTCCTAACCAGCTAGTGATGTTTTGCCTGTTTGTATCCTCTGCAATTGTTGCCATCTGCCGTTATCATAGAAAGGCACGGATGAAACCATACAACATTTTTAAAGCTACTTTTAAAGGCTTTACTTACAAACTTTGTGGAAGGAGATCATTATTGGAGCTCTGAGGAACCTAATATTGTTCATGAAGTTCCCCTTCATGAAGAAAAAATTGGTGTATGGTGCGCCATTAGCAGAGAAAGATTTTTTTTAAAGAGATTTAACAGACAGCAAGTGTGATTTTTGTCCCTTTTCAACAAGGCTCTGTCACAACTCATATGGCCACTCTTGATGAGAAGAATTGAAAGTGTGTATCAGGACAGAATAATTAGTATCGGTCCCCCAAACTAACCTGCGATTCTATCTCTGGAGTAACTTGAAACATAAAGTGTACAAGACAAACCCATATACCCTGAAAGAATTAAAACAAAATATCCGCCAGGAAATTGCCAGCATTTCAAACATGAGCTATGGCGAGTGATGGATAGATTCATAAAGATGTGCCAAAAATTTGTGGACAACAACGGTGACCAGTTTCAGCATCTCCTTTCATAAAGTTTGTTAAGTAAAACCTTCAAAAGTAGTTTTAAAAATGATTTATGGTTTCATCCACACTTTTCTATGCTAAATGTAGATAGTAATGAGTGGCAAGGATGTGGTCCGGCAGAACACTGCACAGCCAGTTTGGAACTTTTTGGCTCTCCCAGTATGTACATGTGAAGTCTTACTGGATTTATAACTTCTGATATTCTCAGTTTCCTTTTTTGGTTAATAATATAAAAATATACAGTCATGAAGCTAAAAGAAAATATTTCAGTGATTTTGGGGTTATGATTTAGTAGACTTATAATATTACAATCTTTAAAGACAAGTGTTTTTAATTTCCATTTAATTCAGCAGCATAAACATTCACAATTCTGAAAGATAATATAGTTTGTGTGCAAATGTTTTCACTTTAATGTAACATTTAAACTTCTTTTTTCCTTTCAACATAGCATGTTGTACAAGGTTAATCCAGAAACTAAGTTCCAATTGTGACCAGAGATGGCATGAGTATTGTACAGGAATGGGCATGCTTAGCTGTAGAGGAGGGATACATGGGAATAAAGTAGTGCAGTTTCAGTCGTGTGACAGCAGTGGTTACTGCACAGCCTAGGAGGAAGTGACTGATATTGTCTCCTGCCAGCTGTGAGCTTAGCACAGTTGTCAGATTTCTGCATGCTCAGAAGCATTCTCCAGCAGAGATCAACTCTTAATTGTGCCATGTGTATGATATGACATGAGCAACAGTATAATCAAATTATAGTCCAGGCAATTCATTGAAGGGTGAACAAATGTGTGCAATGAAGACCATTTTGACCTACTGACGGCAGAATTGATGGAAAGTATGCAGCAAGCAATTTCGCAGCTCCAGCACCTCATAGTTTCAGAATACTTTGGTCACTTCTCGTGTCTAGTGACTCATCTCTTCCGTCTTGTGCAGCTGTAGTTAAACGCTTCCAGGATGACACTGAGGTACAAGTGGCAGTGAGTTCATGGCTCCAGATGTTGGTAGCAGACTCCTATGAAATGGGCATACAAACTTGGTGCACTGGTATGATTATTGCCTCAACAATTGCAGCGACTATTTGAGAAGTAGAAGCAGGACTGAAAAATTCAGTGCCATAGCCAGGATTTGAACCACGTGTCTTCTGCTTCACACGCTGCTGCAAACGTTGCCCACAGGTGGCTTTAAGTTGGTTGGAATTAAAAAAAAAATACAATCACCATCTAAAGGTCAGATAAATAAGAATCGGTTGGGGAATTTAATGTCATACTGGCAAGTTTACACAGTAGTTCAATGATTAGAGAGCTACATGTAAGATCATGGTTCAAATCCTGGCTGTGGCATTGAATTTTTCAGTTCCGATTCTACCTCTTAAGTCGCCATTGAATTTCTGTAAATGTAATAAATAAATATTTCCTACTTAGTGAAGCTATTCATTGTCTTTCATGGCCATTGGAACTTAGTTTCTGGATGAACCTCATAAATATCTACTTTACCACAACATATGTATTCTTCATATAATGTTTTACTGTTGATGTTGGTGCATTCCCAGCAATGGGAAGGCTAAGCCAGTGAATTACTTTTAATAAACACAAAATTGCTTCACACAAACTGTGTTTTATGCAGGACTAGCTTCCTAGGGACTTTCCTATATCATCGGCTACTCTTGAATATTGTATATAATTAGTTGATCCTTCACTAGACTGTTTTCCTTATGGTGTAGGACAGACAAACTTCATGAGAGGGTTTTCTTCAAATGGAAGATCAAAATTCATTAGCTGCATTTAGAACTTTTTCGTATAAATTTTTTCCCAAGTGTAGAGATCTCTTGTCTGCTGTACATATTTTAAAAGATGGATGTTATGTTGGATATCATGGACTATTTTCCAAAAATGAGCTGAAACTGCAGATTTTTCAATCTGTTTATTTATTAAATGACTAAAATGTTCCTTAAGCCTCTGCCTATGCTTCTTTTTCTTCTGGCAATATAGACTCTTATCACATTGTTGCTATCTATTCTGTATATTCCTGGTTCTTTTAGTTACTGGAACTTTGTCTATTTTGCTGGATGGAATGAGGTTTTTACACTACTTGTTGTGAGGTACCAAAACTATCTTTGATAGAGCTTTGAAAATGTGATGAAGGCATCATGAACCATGTTAGCAGCATTTCAAGAACTTACAGCAATGACTAAGATAAGTGAAGCTTTTAGTGTCTAAATTTGTTTTTATTTTAGATTGTGTTGCTTCACTGTTAACAGCTTCAGTTTTTTCATTGGATTATTAAGAGCAGTTTCTGACTGTGTTTTTTTATACTGTACTTGTTCAGGAGTGCCGAGAACTATATAACTGTTTGTGTGAAGCAATTTTGTGTTTATTTAACTAAAAAAAAAGTATTAAAAGCAGTTTCTGTATATGTTTAAAGACTAACAAAATGCTGCATTTTAAAATGTAATCCCTGCTGTATAATTTGTGAATCAAGATAGTGCTTACACTGAGACTTATAGAAATAATTGCCTGTCCATCACTCAATAATTTAACACTTATATGATACAGGTTTGTTTGGAGATGTGTCGAGACGAGTTTATGCCCCCGTGATGTGACACGTGCAGTATTGGACAAGAGAAGAAGTGCTCGTCGAGGTGAGGACTTCCTAGTCTCATGGTCACGCTCAACCTCCACTTCTTCGATCTTCAGGTACAGTCTTCACTCACACAGACACACAAATACACACACTGCTTTGTAGTTCTTAGCCAGACCACTAGCAAATACTTGCCGAGCTGTCAGCCAGCACATTTTGTACATATAGTTATTGTCTTCACTTAATGGTGTACAAAGCTATATTTGTCTGAGTGTGAAAATGTTCTACTTTGTGTGATTGTGTAATGCCTTCTTAAAAGTGTCATAGTCTTGTAATAAAGCAAGTTATTTATGTATTTAGAAGACTGTTACAACTATAGGTAATGCGTTCACTTCACTCAAAAACAAATAATATTTGAAGTATTCTAAGTTCTAATTGCAGTAATTTAATTAAATAAAAAAAACAGTATTTACTAAAGAAAAGAAAAAGTTTGATTATAAATGAATACTGTAATTTATATTAAAATTGAAGCTAAAGGCATCACTTATATTTTTTTTATGTTTTTAAATTAAATGCAAGATAAGTTCCCTGAATTTTATTAATCACATCTTCAGTTCTTTGTGGATCAAGAGGGAATAAAGAGGCATCACATGGCTATTGTTGCCACAGGATCAGTTATTTAGGATATTTTAAGCACTAGAAACAAACAAAGGTTGCTAAATCAAAATTTATAACATCCTAATTCTTTGTTAATAAAATATTCTCCAAATCAATTTTATAATCTATAATTACATGGAGGATGGAGAGTAATCATAATTAAGGAAAAATTCTCACACCTAGCAGGAAATTGAACCCAGGACCTCCAGCTGAGAATTCAGCTCACTGATCACTGTACCTTGGAAGCTGCCATTTTGGTTAACCTTCTAACTTTATTTAACACACTCATAAATTTGATCCATTTATATTTTCCTGTGCTCTTCTGTTCTTACATAAATATCTTTGATCCAAATTATTGTTAAATTGACTCAGTGTTAAAGCACTTCACACTTACATGTATGTGTCTTGACTGGTTTCAAGAGCTACTTGCTCCCATCATCAGAAGTGTTGGTTGTTTGAGTTGATATCTGGTGGTGGAGTGATGAGCTTCCATAATGGGTTTGGTGCCAGCAATTCAAAATTCATTAAGCAGAGAACAAAATCTAGACAGCATCCACAAGAGCCAGTCTGACACTTCTGACAATGGGAGCTCTTGAAACCGGTGAAGACAAATACATGTAAGTGATGTTCACCTCTTGAGCGATAGCCATTTAAACGTCCGCGAGCCGAGAACTGCTAGCATTTAAATTGTTAAATGCGCTTCGTATATACACAGCTGTATTTTGTGTAAATATTAAGTTATTTTAATGAAACAAAAACTGGTATAAAACTCGTTATTTGCAGTATAAATGTACGTCATCAGCAAAGTTGAGTTGTATTTACAAAACGTTGAAATGGCACAACTTTGTTTCACTGTGGTGAAAAGTCAACTTTGCTCTGTCGAACGCATCTAATATAAGTTCTCGGAAAGAAACAGAAAAGAAACACCCATTGTATGTGTGGCTTATGCGTCAGCATACTGTGTAATAAAGCGTTACTGCATGCGTGGTCTCTTGAGTCATCAGAATAGATCAACATTACAACTTTTGCTTACACGAGTTTCGTTACTGAGTAGAGTCCGTGTCTTTCTTTGTTGAAATACATACGTATTCTTTCCTGCTTGTAGCTGAAGGGAGAAGTGGTATAAAAAGGTGTTTTTGCACCAACTGGATATAACCATATACAATTGTTTGGGGATTTGGACAGCTCTCTAAACCCACACAGGACAATGACCGACCTTCACTACCGACTATAAATAACTCGCAGCCTAATTGAACAATACCTCGTTGGGGGTTGAAAATCCAAAACCCCTGCACCCCTTAGACTTCAAGGATAACATTATCCTAAAAGGATACCACCAACAGCAAAGAAGTCCCGCCCATTTCGAAAGTGTTTCGTGTGCCGCAAGAAGGGAATTCGCGAATGTGGAGATGTACGTACCCTTGTGTGTTTATCCCTGTTTTGAGGTAAATCACTGCAGAACGAACATATTAAGGTAAGCCAATAAAGTATATAGACCTTACTAAAATGTTTCATAAAGGGAAAATTATAATAAGTTGAGTTGGATAAGGGATAAATAAGGGTTAAATGCTTAACCTCTTGAGGGATATCGACGTGAAATCACGTCCATTTAAAATGGCGGATGAGCGATATGGGCGTCCTGTGCGTTTAAGCATTTAACCCTTATTTATCCCTTATGCAACTCAACTTATTATAATTTTCCCTTTATGAAACATTTTAGTAAGGTCTATATACTTTATTGGCTTACCTTAATATGTTTGTTCTGCAGTGATTTACCTCAAAACAGGGATAAACACACAAGGGTAGGTACATCTCCACATTCGCGAATTCCCTTCTTGCGGCACACAAAACACTTTCGAAATGGGCGGGCCTTCTTTGCTGTTGGTGGTATCCTTTTAGGATAATGTTTTCCTTGAAGTCTGAGGGGTGCAGGGGTTTTGGATTTTCAACCCCCAACGTGGTATTGTTCAATTAGGCTGCGAGCTATTTATAGTCGGTAGTCAAGGTCGGTCATTGTCCTGTGTGGGTTTAGAGAGCTGTCCAAATCCCCAAACAATTGTATATGGTTATATCCAGTTGGTGCAAAAACACCTTTTTATACCACTTCTCCCTTCAGCTACAAGCAGGAAAGAATACGTATGTATTTCAACAAAGAAAGACACGGACTCTACTCAGTTACGAAACTCGCGTAAGCAAAAGTTGTAATGTTGATCTATTCTGGTGACTCAATAAGCCACGCATGCAGTAGCGATTTATTTCACAGGATGCTGACGCATTAGCCACACATACAATGGGTGTTTCTTTACTGAATCTTTCCGAGAACTAATATTAGATGCGTTCGACAGAGCAAAGTTGACTTTTCACCACAGTGAAGCAAAATTGTGCCATTTCAACGTTTTGTAAATACAACTCAACTTTGCTGATGACGTACATTTATACTGCAAATAACGAGTTTTATACCAGTTTTTGTTTCATTAAAATAACTTAATATTTACACAAAATACAGCTGTGTATATACGAAGCGCATTTAAGAATTTAAATGCTAGCAGTTCTCGGTTCGCGGACGTTTAAATGGCCATCGCTCAAGAGGTTAAACACACAGGATACCCATATCGCTCATCCGCCATTTTAAATGGACGTGATTTCACGTCGATATCCCTCAAGAGGTTAAGTGTTTCAACACTGACGCAATTTTACAATAATTTAGATTCACATACATACATTTCCAAATATAAACAAACACACCGAGGACTTCCACAAGGTGCTGTTCTGAGCACAACACTCTTTAACATATATATAAATGACCTTCCATCAATAATAAAAACTTTAGAAACCAAAATTGCTTTATTTGCTGACGATGTAGTCATTTGGACTCCAGGCTCTCCAAAAAAAACTGAATTAATTAAAGACAGAATAGAAACAGCCCTAAACAAAGTACATGAATGGAGCTCCAAAAACCTCATGACTATCAATGTGGAAAAAACAAATTGTGAATTATTTACACTAAAATACAAACCAGTTAATATTAACATAAATTATAATGGTAAACCACTCAAAGCAGTTGATGATGCCAAATACTTAGGCATCACTTTCGACAGAAAGCTAAGTTGGAAAAAACATATAACAAACATCTCAGAAAAGGTTGAAAAGAAACTGCAAATCCTGAAAAGGTTAGCTGGTGCTAAGTGGGGCTGCTCAAGGAGAGTCCTTAACACAACATACAAAATGTATGTTAAACCAAATCTCTTGTACTGTTCTGAAGCTTTAATAACAGCAGCAAATGCTAACATCAATAAACTTGTACAAATACAAAATCAGGCGGTAATTATTATTTATTTATGCCAACAAACTTACTGTTGGTGTTTTTAAACACACAAGCCGTGTGTGGGCAAAGTTTGAGAGGTAGAACTGGAACTTAAAAATTCAATGCCACAACTGGGATTTGAACCACAGACCTTCCGCTTACCAGGCGGCTGCTCTAACCACTGAGCTATTGTGACAAACTGCCAGATTGGCATTAAATTCTCACAATAGCTCAGTGGTTAGAGCAGCTGCCTGGTAAGCGGAAGGTCTGTGGTTCAAATACGAACTGGTTTGAGAATTTAATGCCATTCTGGCAGTTTGTCACAATAGCTCAGTGGTTAGGGCAGCCGCCTGGTAAGCGGAAGGTCTGTGGTTCAAATCCCAGTTGTGGCATTAAATTTTTAAGTTCCAGTTCTACCTCACAAAATCAGGCTCTTCGTCTAATCACTGGAGCAGTTAAATCCACACCTATTGATGCCATGCTTGCCTTAACACGGACCCCATCAATAACAACAAAAATAGAACAAGCATTGCTCCAACATGAGAAAATGTTACGACTGCCAAACTCTAAATGGGCAGAAGAGAACCTCCCCCCTTCAATCCTTAAAACTCATAGTAGTTTCCTAGAAAAGGTAACACAGATTAAATCCAAGTTGAACATTCCTAACACCAGAGAAAATCTACTTATAAGAGAAAATCCATTGGAATTATTGCAACCTACCTTCAGTTTGGAATTAATAGAGGAAATAAGTAAATCAGACACCAAAAGAAATACAAAAACTTCTAACTCTGGAAACAATCAATACTAGGTATGCCACAGAAGAATGGGTGCACATATATACTGATGGATCCTCCAAGGAAAACCTTACTGGAGCTGGAGTTATGTGTTCACATTTTTCCTTTTATCATTCTGTTGGCAGAGACACAACAAATTGTGATGGAGAAATAGAGGCTATACACATTACTCTCCAACAATTATTAAATCTTCCCTTAAATAAATTTAACAAGGCAGTAATT
Source organism: Tenodera sinensis (assembly GCA_030765045.1). Classification (NCBI taxonomy): domain Eukaryota; kingdom Metazoa; phylum Arthropoda; class Insecta; order Mantodea; family Mantidae; genus Tenodera; species Tenodera sinensis. The sequence continues at coordinate 37,922,690 of CM060970.1, forward strand.
CTTTCAGATTCTAAAGCTGCAATTCAGGGGATATGTTCAAATACTACAAAGAAGTTAACAAAAATTAGAGAATGCTACAAAATGTTAACACAACTCCAAAAAGTTAATAAGACTGTTCATCTCCAATGGATTCCAGCACACTGTGGAAAATTCAATTTCTCATATTCCTCAATAAAACGCTTGATCATTAAAAATTTTTCTTATTCATACCTACAAGAAATAGAAACAAATGCCAAAGATAAAAAATGGATTACACTATTTTCCAACCCAGATATAATCCCCCAAAGACCAAGGAAAACAGCGGTTGCAGCCTTCCGACTACTGACAAATCACGACTGCTTAGCAAGTCATCTCTACAGAATAGGTATCTCAGCTTCACCAATATGTGTCCTGTGTAATGATCCAGCAGAAATGAACGAAGACCACTTGAAGACCTGTGAAGCATTAAGATCAGAAGAAACTACAGTTCAAAAGTATTGGAAAGCACGAATGCTGATGGCTTCATTGCCAGATGCAAGGCACTAGAAAACAACAGATTCACATCACTGTTACTAGCTTATTCAAATATACACATATCTTTCATCCATTTGTTGCTTACCTTCTATTTCCCTGTAACATTCTGATTGATCCAGCTATTTAAATGTGAGTTTCTTCTATCGTCCCTAAAACTGAATTATAGTGTGACAATTAGACAAATCTCATTCCTGACTCCATTGTTATGAGATGACAATATCCAGTATGGTTATTTTTCTATCACTGTATTGTCTTCTAAAATTTTGCCACAAATACACAGTTTTCTTGTTGTGGTTTCTTCTTTCTTCGCTTTCTCTATCATTCACTCATCCCTTATCATACACTCACTATGACAATCCAATCACTGGATGCCTGTTAGAATCTTCTTTATGATAACTGACATATCTTTTGCGATTACACACGCACACATGCATGTGCGTGCACACACAGACACACTGACCAACACATCCATAACCTGGCCTCCTTATATAGTGGAGATGACATTGCATGGACCTTTCTTGATTTCCACGCACATGCAGGCAATTACGTGACCAGATCTTTCTCAAAAGTTCACCAGAAAGCCCCTTTTGTGTAGCCGCTTCTATTGTTAGTCACGTACACACAGTTGTACAAGGCAGCCTGACCTTGAACGCCTTTGCCCGCTTGCTGAACCGGCATATGGTGTGAAGCAGCTGGCCATGACAGTCCTTTGTTTTATGCTGCACCCAGCGTCACAGTATTTTTTTCAGTGGTTTTTAATAATTCGTCTATACAAAGTTTTGAGATATGAGAAAATGAAAGTTGTTGTTGTTAGCTAATGCTGGATTTCTGACAGTGAAGTCATTAATCCTCTTGCTCTCCAATATTTTTCACTGGATGGGGCACTAGAAGTGCCCGGGCATATTTGAAGGTGGTCTCGATCCATTTCCTCTTGCGGATCACATAGAGGACAGAGTGGTGAAGAATATATCCCAATTCTGTTTAAATGTTTTGCCAGACAATCATGTCCTGTAATCAACCTGAAGGTTGCAACTGCTGTTTTTCGAGGATACTCAGGAATTACTGTTTGAATGTTTGGTAGTTCCCATCTTTTATTCTTTGATTTTTCATAGTAATACTTTGCAATAATTTTTTTGAATTCAGAGTTGACTAATCTTTTAGCTGCATAAAATGGTAGATTAACTATAGATTTTTGTACACCGCTGGTACCCTTTTTTGCAAGAAATTCAGCTTTCTCATTACCACTCAGTCCACAGTGAGCTGATATCCATTGGAAGACTAGGTGGTTTTGAAGTGAAAATGAAAGTGAAAATGAAAGTTGATCCACTTGAATTGGATGCTGGATAGATAGTCCTGTCCTTTGTGAGTAAACTGCTATCAGTAGTGACTCTACCACTCCAGGAATTCCAGCAGTGCAAGGATAAACAACCCGTATGCGCAGGTTGCCAGGAGCTTGGAAGAGAGCATTTTTGCTCTTTTTAGGCAGGCAAGTTTTTATCATTGGGAACAGAAAAAAAGTCATATGTGGCCAGGTCAGGACCGTATGGTGGATGAATCATAAGTTTCTCTGTAGACTCCAGAAGCTGAATGGTAATGTTGTCCGTGTGTGCAGACTTGTCACAATGGAAAAGGATCCCTCATGTTTCATGCATAGCTACCATTCTTGAAGCTTGGCAAAAACTTTTGGCAAGCAAACTGTGGTATACCAATTAGTGGTAACTGCTTTGCTCCTCCAGAGGAATAGTTGCCATAAGACCACGCTTTAGGAACAGTGAGGCCACCATTTTCTTGTGAACATTTTGGCGACACTTCACTTTTGTCAATGGATTGTCATCAGAAAACATCCCCTTCTTTGGATCTTGTCAGCATTTTCTCACACTATTCAACATGGGCGTGTTTTTGTTCTGTGAGGAACTTATCTCCTTATGTTTCAAAGATATTCGGCCCCTTTTACATCCCTGAACCACTGAAAATCTGTAACATGCGAAGGAGCAATGTCCCCAAAAGTCTGTGAGGAACGTTCAAGACTGACACTGGTTTAACCCACTTTTAAGATAGTAGAAAATCGTTGGGAAAAAATGGTCTCTCCTAAGCTCCATTGCAAGGCCTGACTACATGTGTGCTGTGGGTTGTTCATCCTTGCACTGCTGGAATTCCTAGGAGAGTCACTACTTGATAGCAGTTCACTCACAAAGGATGGCGCTATCCCATCCTGCATCTAATTTGAGTGGATCAGCTTTCATTTCTCACATCTCAGAACTTTCATAGTGACCCTTGTATTCTCCCTGACCTTTAGTATAATTTTTTTCCACTCTCTGCATGTACATTATTTCATGATTATATGATTTTAAATGCCCTCCTACAGCTGGTTTTCAGTCTGTTTATCTTTGATACATTGAATTCAAAAAAATTATTGTAAAATATTACTATGAAAAATCAAAGAATAAAAGATGGGAACTACCAAACATTCAAACAGTAATTCCTGAGTATCCTTGAAAAATGGCAGTTACAACCTTCAGATTGACTGTGAGACATGATTGTCTGGCAAAACATTTATACAGAATTGGGATATATTCTTCACCACTCTGTCCTCTATGTGATCTGCAAGAGGAAATGGACCAAGACCACCTTCAAATATGCCTGGCCACTTCTAGCGCCCCATTCATCAGTGAAAATATATTGGAGAGCAAGAGGATTAATGACTTCATTGTCAGAAATCCAGCATTAACTAACAATATATTTGATACATCAAATTTTTTTAACAAGGTTTTCAAATTATGAGCTTTACCACTGTAACTTTGCTCACAATTGCTAAACTGAAGAGCTGAAGATATGAATAATAACTAATCATAAAAATATTCTTATTTTAATTATTTCTGAAAAGTAAGTGAAGCTTTGTGTTACAAATTTTATATTTATAGAGTTGACTTCACTGCCACCTATGTATTTGCTATTTGAAAAAGAGCATTTTACAATATATTCAGTTTCCCTGACATTGTTTCTGTGAAGAGGGAGGTAAAAATCTTGTACATCGGGTTTCTTTTTTTAATTACATTCTTTTGATGGAAAAGCTTTTCTCAAGTGTAAACTAACTTTTTAATTTACTATCCAGAGTAGCATGTTATAATGCTTTCATCTTAAGTATATCTATATCAGATTTGAGTTCAATTACTACTGCTACCTAAAAGAAAATCTTTGCTTGCATTCATTAAAAGATACTACTTTTTTTTAGATAAGATGTAGTTTGAGTCTAACACTTGTCCTGCCTTTTTCTAGCCTCTTTGCTTTGTACACAGCTGTGATTTGTAATGCTATACTAATATTGTAGAAAAGATACACTACTTCTGTGGCTGTACTTACTTGGTAATGAGCTCGGTGAACTATTTGTTCATAAGTGGTTTTGGAAAAATCTGCAAATGTTTATGGTATTTTCATTGAGTGCTGGGTGTAATTCAACTATATTGAAAACATTTTCACTCTCACAAATTTTTGATAGGTAATATAATAATGTCCTTTAAGGTGTTGTTATGATTTGCAAATGCAATTTTTACAACTGAGAGAATTGGAAAATGTTTAACTTATCTGAGTATGCACTAAACTTAGGAAACAGATATTTTTGAGAGTAATCTATGAATCAGCAGTTTTTTTCTATAACATCAACATGGGTTTTAATTTCTCTGCAGAGAAAATTTTTAAGAAAGAATGTTGGAAGAAAATGGCAAAATTTTTAAAGAGAAGGAGGGAGGGAGGGAGAGATTGATTATCTGCAAATTAGGTACTCAGGAGCCCAACTGCGGAGATGCAAAGACGAGTGAATTTGTATTGAGAACATATTATTTTATTTGTATTGAGAAAAAAATTACTTTTGTTCTGAAGGTAGGCTAATACACATTATATCTATATGTTTTTGCTGACATGAGATAAACCTGAACGCTTGTTCGTATGTTCCGAGTATTGAGCTGATAGCGTAACTTACTATCTGCTTGTTGACAGCACTGCAGCTCTTCACGTGGAGAAGCTGACAGCTGTCGTGCATCTTCTTTTAAAAGTCGGACTATAGCTTCTTTTCATATACTAACTCAGAAAAATTAACAAACAACAGTAATTTGACCAGCAGCCAAAGCGTACTGTTTAAAAGCCAATCAGATTATCATGGCAACAGTTAGTAGTGCCACTTGAAAATAACATGCCCAGCCTCTTACAGTCAGAAAATTGAATAAATGTTTTTTACAAGAACTTCATATACATTCATCCCAAATTATTCTTGTTATTCATCACCACTTTGGTTTCAGTTAAAACTACATGTAGTAACAATGTAATAATATGCTAGATAGTAAAGTGAATCAGATTTATTGACACCACATCACTTATTAAAAATGGGACATGTTTCAAGAGCTCACTTCTCTCATTCTCAACTTGTTGCTAACTGCTGGAATGTGGTGTCATCATGTTGGAGACTGCAATGCTGTCATCCTCTGGTGTCTTTTCCTGGAATTTCTTGCTGAGGCTGTCACTTTGTGACAACTCAAAGTTGAAGACTCTCTCCTTATTTTTCAGAATGAATATATTTTCCCAAGCTGTTAGTTATTTTGCGTTAGAGATCCTTTTTAACAGTGTAGGTTCAGGATTGATTTCATGGATTTCTAGACTAAAATGCACTGCTATTGGCGATTTTTCCTTGTATACTTAAGATTCCTAAGATGTTCTTCAGACATTTTCAATTTTCTTTTTGTTTTTCCAATATAAATTTTGTTGCAGTCTTTGCTGTTGAATTTATATATTCCCGATTTTTCTGTTGCTGGTATGGTGTCCTTCAGTTCAGGGTGTAGTAGATTTTGGGTGGAATGCGGGTTTTTAGGTGCTAAAATAATGTTGTGAACTTGGAATGTTTTCTGGTATTGGGTGTGGGCTTTTGGATATTATGTGAACTTCATGAACCTGCAGTTTTCTGTTTCCATTGACATTTTGGTGGTTTCTTGTATCGTCTTCGGTTCTTTTGCCTTTTGGATTTTTTTGTTTATTGTTCTATTGAACCCACCGTTCTCAGCTATTCTGTGGTTGTCTCTTTTTCTTTGTTGAATTCTGTTCTGTTGAGAGGTAGGAAAAGAAGCCTATGTGTCCGACTGTTGAAATCGGTAGACTGATGTGGTTTTGCATTATATCCATTGGAGTTTACATAGTTTTCTGTATGCATAGGTGTTCTAAAAACCTATCTCATTTTTAATAACATGCAGTGTCAGTAAATCTGATTCACTTTATTATCTAGATATTGTTACACATCATTGTACACAGAATCTTCCTACAAAGAAATTTATAAATATATCTTACTGTCAGATCAAAGCTGGTTAAAATTTTAATTTAATATTTTAATTAAAACTAACATAGGTACTTTTAACTTATTCATTGCAAAGTGATTCTCCACCCTGATTAAGTTTAAAGATGAAATGTAGATTATTAATGCTTTTGAAGGGATGATAAAGAAAACTGATTGATTGGTGTGTAACATTTATCGGAATCATTTGAGATATCTGTGTATGGAGTAGTCTTTAGAATTGCATAAAATGTTATACAGTTATAGTTCGGAAGTTTTTTTATGGTACAATAAGCAGACTTTTCAATGATTCTCCTCAGTTGCAGAGGCAAATGCCTAGACAAGTTCTTTTGAAGAAAGTTTCTAGGTTCTATAGTGAAAAAGCAAAATACAAAACAGAACAGACAAAAGCTTATATAAATACGCCCTTTGCTCAATGTTAATATCTTGAATGTTTGCTAGTTTATGTTTTACTTTTTTTCTCTTCTTCCTTTCCTTTACCACATTTCTCTACACCACATGAGGTAAGCCATAAAATGTGAGTACAACATACCACAATGTGTCATAAGTGCATTTTGCACTGTGCTAATTGCAAGTTGTACACTAACTTCATTTTCTTTAACATTAACTGGGTGTTGTAATGATGTAAAGCAGTATAAAGATAGCTTGCATTTCAGTACTCTTGTAAAGCCTCAGTATTTGATCTCTATGAAGCTTTATTCTGTTGTAAAGAGCATGCAGTTCTTATGTCATAATGGAATATATGTAAAACATAACACAATATTTGATGCAGCATTAAAATATCAAGTAAAGAAGACATTCTGCTTTGGGATGTAGTTATCATTTGGTATGCCAAGTATTTCCGACGTGGGTGAGATTACTCTAGTTTCTCATCACCCTTGGAAGTTAGTATTTTAGTAAATATGTAATTAATTACTGAAAAACTACTCTCATCCTATTCGAACTACGGAATATCCATTTTAGTTGGCATGAAAAAGGGGTAAGAAGTTGTATTTTAATTTTAAAACTTATGGCACATCATATAGTTTTTTTTTCTGTCTTTCTTCTATGGGGCTTTTAGTTTTTCTTCCTCAGAGTCAGTATGTTGAAATATGAACAAATACATTGGTAGTGCATTAAGAAATGTTTGTCTATACCTTGGGCAAATGAACTATTTTGTTTATTTGTCAAGTTTGAGAATTTGAAATGTAACAATACAGAGTAATAAGATGATTAAAATAGTAATGATGACTCAAATGATAATAGCAATAATAATGACAATATTAAAAATGATGATAATGTTGATAATTAGGAGAAATTTTGGTGTTAAGAGAAAATCAGGTCATGAAAGTAAGGCCAGAAACACAGAGTGAAATGGTTCAGGTGGTAATGTGTGTGATCCACTTTTGGGAGGTTGCGTGTTGATCCCCGTGGCCAACCTTCGTGACCCATGGTTTTTTTTTTTGAGGTTTCCCCAGGTTGCCAGGCCTATGCTGGGAAGAATTTCCATAACTAAATTTCCTGTCCTCCATTTCATTACATTAATCATTTCATTGCACCCTTCATCCTGCTAGGTTTCTTTCAGGTTGGAAGAATCAGCATGCATTGCGGCAGCAGCATAGCGGGGGAGCCAATGTGCTCTGGAGATCACCTTCCACTTTGGAAGGCAAGGCTACTGGTTTCTGGGCCCCCCATGGATGATTCAAGCCCAAAGGGTGGAGGGGAGCCGGTTTCTGAGTCCAGTGCCTTGGGAGTATGAACCCAAAGGGATGGGAGAGGAACTGGGCTGGTGCTTCTAACTAGAAAATGTAGGAGTCCTGCCCTCTGCTGTGGCAACATTCTGGTTACCCTTTGGATCCATTTGTCTCATCCATCCTCTTGGGGTTGCCCCTTTCGGGGTATAGGCACAAAAGATTGCCTTTTGGTTGAGGTGCCAAGTCCCCTCACAAGTGTCTTGAGTCATTGAGATCGTCAATGACTGACTGTGTCTATAATCTTGTGGTTAGCATGCTAGCCTGGATTCTGGGCCCTGGGTCAATTTCTCAATTGGAGGATGGAAAGTCTATAAACAAGTGGACTCCATTGTTGATGGACTATCATTACAATATCAAATCTGCTGTTATGACTGAGATGTGAAAGGCATTAAAATTTGTTCAGTCTAGGATGGAAAAATTAGTGTAGCATTAGTAGAATTTATTATGATTTTTCTGAGATGGAATGATAAAAATCATCTTTTTGGTTATTTTCAGTATAAACCACACAATAATAAAATCAACCAAATTTTATATAAATTGGCAAATAAATACTCAAAAACCCAAAATCCAACTATATACATACAGTGGTAAGTGCAACTTCATGCCTATAGTGATACCTAGTTTGTTCACACTACTTTGAAGTTGAACTACTTTGAAGTACAAGTTTGAACTACTTGTTCAAACTGTTCTGATTCGTAGATCAGCTCGACCAGACCAGTCCGTAGTGACACTGGGCTGGTCTGGGTGAGAACCAGTGCACCCTCCACAGAGTTACATGTAAATGACAGGCAAGTCATGGATATGGAACACTAACTACTGTACTAACTTACATTACGCTTACCTGCATCACAACAGATGTTGAAACTTATGACCTTCAATGCGAACACATTCTTATTTTCTTTGAAAATAATTCTGGTGTACTCGAACAAATTCACATTGACTGATTGCCTGTACTCCTCTCGTGATTTTGTTCTTCAGCCCTTCTAATGTGTGCAAATTTGAAGCTTACACTTTATTCTTTAACAGCCCCCATGAATACGAATTGCATGGAAATAGGTCAGGGAAACGAAGTAGCCATAATCCTTGACTAATTATTCTGTTGTCATACATACTTCCCAATTCATGCATAGTGTTTGCTATAGTTGAATCCTACTGAAACCAGCCACACAATCTTTCATTTCTTGTTTGTTACAGAAAAAAATTATTTAAAATAGAATTTACATAAACTACAGAAATGTCTGAATCAGGTGTTGTGTCTTAGAATTTGGGACCAATAATTCTATGTGCATTAACTGTGCACCAAACCCCAACTTTTGCAGCATGGTTAAGAACTAAATAAATAATATGGGGATTTTTGGTAAATCAGAATTGTTTTCGGAGATATAGGGAATGTGTTCATGTTGAAGGCCATCAATTTCACAATCTGTTGTGATGCAGGTAAGCCTAATGTAAATTAGTACAGTAGTTAGCATTCAGTATTCATGAGCTGCTGGTTGTTTACGTGTAACTCTGGCGGAGGGCATGTCTGTCCTCGCTCGGTTTGCTGCCTCCGCAGGGTGGTCCAACTGGTCTACGAATGCTCTGTATTATATGTAACTGTATTTTGCAGGCAGAGGGACAGACATATTTTGTAATGCTTATATGTTTTACAGTAGTCTAAAAGTGAGTGATTTAATAATAAATCTTAAAAACTTTTGGTATTTAAAGGTTTAAAATCAACAATAAAATGATGGAGTTTTCAAGTATGACTTTAATGATTAACTGCTTTAGTGAAATAATGAGTACAAACTTGAGAAATTCATATTGTATAAAGCTTTGGAAGATACTTTTGCCTTAAAAAATACATAAAATAGGTATTAAAATTATCACTCTAATGAAATTAAGTCACCCGCACAAAAAAAAAAAAAAAGAATATTGAAAATTTTTTACCAATGTATTTGTTCAGCTGCAAAGACATACCTGAAATCCTAAAAAAAAAATATTGAAAATTTTTTACCAATGTATTTGTTCAGCTGCAAAGACACCTGAAATCCTATGTTCTTTCTTGACGTACTGATACTTTTACCCTTCTCAGTGATGTTGCACAAAAGTGAACAAGTATAGTTATGCTGGAGATATAAATAAATACAGGTTACTGCTATATGTGCTGTTCTACTCATCAAGGAATTGTTAATAATCATGTCATGTGATACGTTTAACAAGCTAATAGTAGCAGTTTTAGGATATTCCTTGTTATTGATTTGAATTTTCAAGTAACAACACTTTTCTTAAATCTTATTACCTTACCTTGTAAAGAGAATGGTGTGTCAAAGCCGTCACATGGTGATCAACTCGTAAACTACTTGACTATCACTTAAGTGTGCTGTGTTCTCCTACTCCCATTGTACCTGTATGGAAATATGTAATAAAATCATTTCTACAAATAATTATATCAATTTACATGAAGTAGATAGAAGAATAAGCACTTTTAAAAATAGTTTGTACAAGAGTGAGTAGATAAAATCATGTGAGTGCACACATCAATTTTTTAATTCATTTTAAGCACTTAAGTATGCCAAAATGTACCATTATTTGTTTGCTTTCACTTTGTGTTTCATGGTGTACACTAAGTTTCTTTATTCAAAACCGATTCCAATACCAATCTGAAACATTTACTCTATCTGTGGCTAAAGTTTGAATGATAAACAATTTTCTTAAAGCACAAGAGCAACATCTATGCAACTGCAAAGATTTTTAATATACACTTTGGTGTAACATCACATTTTCTACATACATACCTTACTGTGCTGTAGCTTTTACTAGTGGCCATAACATTTACCTTCACTCAAATACAAATCAGTATTCTCTGGCACCTTTTGTTGGCAGCAGTTTTCAAGGTAAGTTTTACTTTAATAGTGTACTTAATTATATATGCTTATAGGCACATAATGCAAGCTAAAGTATTTGTATTGCAATTGCTAATTAGTGTAATGAAATGTGTTATCCATGCTTAAAGAGAAACATCCAGTATATAAATAAAGAGGTGTAGCAAAAATATATGCCAGAACTTTCAGGACATGCTTCTATTGATTTAGAGCATGATAAAATGTTGCACAAAGTTGGATCCAAACGCACTGTTTCCTGTTTTACAGATTTGGCTATTCTGGGGTTGGTTGTTGTTACACAATAGCTATAATATTTTTTACATACAGCTTGCGTATCATGCAATCATTGGTAGGAGCTGTCATGAGGAAATGAAACTTTTCTTGGCATAACATATTTTGTCCCCTGTATTTTAATGGTGTTTTCATATAGTTTTGGCATACATTTTTATGTAAAAATATAATGGTTGTGAATATTAAAGTCTAACAATAATTTCATAATTTCTACAATCCAAACACATTTTCATAATAGTTTAAAAGAACTTGGGATTGCTACACTATTGGTTATTAATAACATTTTTATCTAAATTTTGACAGGATGTTTCTCTTTTATAAAAATAGCTTAGTATACCTGCTTTTATGCAAGACAATTTTTAATGATTTGCTGTAACATAAGCATAATCATGTATCAGTGTATTCTTCCTTATAAATAGTTTGTGCATATTTAATTTTCAATTTCTATTTTTCAGTTTCTGTAGTGTGTAAATTTCTGTTTTGAGATCACTATAGGCAGTGTGAAAGCCTCAGTGTACATGTATGTATGTATATATTTCACTTAAAAATTTGTGCATTTTTTGGTGACAGCCTATTCATGTATAATAGGGTAACTGAAGGGAAGTGGGAGACTGGTGAAAGAATGGGCGAACAAGATTTGGAGCAACACCAGCAATTTGTTTGAACATTGTACTTTTGTGTGATGGAAGATTCCATTTCTGAAGAGGGGGTCTGTTGTGAATGGGCAGAAGTTATGCGACTGATCCCACAGCGATGAGGGGAAACTATCACCAAGAAAATATGCAAGCTAAACACGTGTGAAGAAAATTAAGGACACCTGTCTCCAATTTTTACCTCTGAAAAATGGCCATTCATCAAACATCTGCCATTGCAATGCATGATTGCCTGTCATCGGTGCCTGCATATAGTTGCTTGAAAATTAGCATGAGGTTTTGCTTATTGCACTGTGATGAAGAATACTAGGAACACTGCTAATTTGAAACTGGAATTTTGTTTAGATTGCAAGGTTAACTGATTGAGGTTATACTTATAAGTGTAAAAGATTTTGCTCAAAAATATTATTCAGGGACTTTTTAAGCATTAAAGTTTTGAGCATTGCTTGGCATGATGATGAGGAGTCATTCAGAGAACACTAACCGTTTGGTCTCTATGATGTCATCATCTTCTCCTGTTAAATATCACTTTTGGCCAAAAGCATTTGCAAGCCAGAAAAGTAGATCATTTGTGCCAGTTAGCCATAAAATCCAAACAAAATATGTCTGGAATGAGTGGAGTGTTCGTCAGTTAACCTTGGCATCATTACATCTTGGTCCACCTGCAACATCGTTTTATGAATTTTGTTATTTTCTTGAGAAAGCTTTGACTTATGGGGGATTGTAATATCTTTTCTTGCAGAAAATATCTGTTTACAATGTTTCAACTGTTTTATAATTTTTGGGGTTAATGTCTTTAATCAGACATCTGCACTTTAGCTTTCTTGCTCTCTACAGAAATTCCTCAGAATCAATGGTGACCAGTGCTAAATAGTAAATTCATTGATTACCACTGGTAAATTCATTGTTTTAGATTGGCTCACAGAATATCAGAATAAAGTTCTGTTTTCATTAGACCAGTATGTACACATAAAGGCTCTCCAACAGGATTCAGTTTCTTGCAGATCATGTATAATTGTTTTGCTAAATAAATAACCTCCAGAAATTCAAAGTGTTCGATTAGCAATTTGTGACTTCTGAACCTGTGAGTAAGCATTTTTGTGGTAGATTGTTTCTTTTTCTTTTTTCTTTTTTTTTTTTCATTCTTTTCTTTTTCTTTTTTTGAGTTTTTTTTTTATTAATTTTTTTTTTTTTTTTTTATTAACATTCTCTGATGTAATGTTGTATTCCACATTGATTGAAATGCGTGAAATGATGCTCAAATGAGCATGAGGTCCATAGAGCTTAAAGCTAAGCAACATTTGTCTTCTGAGGATAAGGGAAAACCTCGGGGAAAAAACCTTATCCGGATAACTCACCCTAAGCAAGATTCGAACTCGCAACCTTTTGGATGTGAGGCAGACTTGCTACTACCCCACTACAGAGGTGTGCTGCCAACTCTTTTTGTTCTCTTCCATGGTTTGCAGTTGAATACCCATATTTCATCTCCTGCTGCATTTGCATTCAGAAACACTTCAGTTTCATTCTCGTTCTCATTATACAAAAGAAGCTTCTGGCAAATTTCACTGACGGAAGTTTTCATTAGTGTCAGCATCAGGATACCCAGAACGCAAAGATCTTCTGATAAGCAAAGCAATAATGTGACTCATGCACTATTTGAAATGTAGATTTTTGTCCCTGTGTGATGTGATCATCCTGAATCAGCCTGTCAACCTGTTTCACAAACTCCCTGATTGTTACAGGATGTCCAACTTTCTGCTTGTTATACAGGTCAAATATCCGGCTTTGTCATCTTTACACCTGTTGGCCCAGTATAGTACAGTGCTTATACAATGTCCCATAATAACTTATGTTTTTCTGCTGTGGTGACACTTTCTGGAATCAAGAATTCAATGATAATATGTTGCTTAAATCGCCTAGACAGAGCACCTAAGCAAGGCTCTATTATATACACTATCACAATACAATTGTTCACTCCATGACTTTCTGCCAACTTTGTAGAGAGGAGAGGACAAACAAGCCGTTTTTGTCTTCCATGTGTTGATGAGTTATGAAGATCACTTTTTATTAAACCCTCATAAGTAGGTATTACTCAAATAAAAAATATTACTGTACATCCTTAAAGGTAACTAAAATGCAAAGTGATCACAAAGTTTTTTGACATGCTGTTTCGAGGGTCCCTACGAAAGTTTTGAGATACACCAGTAATAATTTTTTTATAATTATTCTGATTGTTGCACATTCTCAAAGTATTTAACACCACACTGTGCACACTTTTGCATTCGTTGAAACCACTAATAGAAGCAATCCTGTTACATGTTTTCTTTGATGGCTGCAAGCTCCTCTTACAGGTGGTAAAACTATGTTCAGGTGTTGAAAATCTCTTTCCACGCATGCAATTTTTTATCATTGGGAACAGAAAAAAATCACATGGAGCCAGGTCGGGACTGTATGGTGTGTGAATTATAAGTTTGACCTCTGCAGACTGTAGGAACTGAATGGTGATGTTGGCCGTGTGTGCAGATTCATTGTCATGATGGAGAAGGATCCTTCGCAATTCGGTACATGGCTGCTGTTGTTGAAGCTTGGCAAAAACTTTTGGCTAGCAAATTGTGGTGTACCAATTAGTGGTAACTGTGCTTTGGTCCTTCAGAGAAATGGTTCTCACAAAAATACACTTTAGGAAAAATGAAGCCACCATTTTCTTGTGGACCCTTTGGTGACACTTTACTTTTGTCAATGGACTGTCATCAGAAAAGATCCATACTGTTGATTGCCACTTGGTCTCTGGATCAAACTAATAAATCCAGATTTCATCATCTGTGACGATGTCGAAAATTGGTTTGGAGTCCCCTCCCTCAGATCTTATCACTAGTTTTGCACACCATTCAACACAGGCATGTTCTTGTTCTTCCATCAAATAGTGAGACACTCATCAGGATGTTACCTTCATCACGTTCATGAAGGATTTTCAAAAGTGCTGGCAAACCAATCTGCAGTGCTGCCTCAATTTCGTTAAATGTTAAGCCCGAGAGCATTTTGAATATGAAAATGTTATGCAGTTATTTTTGTGAAGCATTTTTCTCAGTGCTGCAAAGTTTTCCTCAGTCACTGCTGTTGTCAGACACACATCTTTGAAAGATGTTCAGCCCCTTTTAAATTCCCAAAACCACCGGAAAATTGGCATGGGAAGGAGTAATGTCCCTAAAAGTTGTTGCAAATGTTCAAGACTTTGGCACTGGTTTAACCCACTTTTAAGATCGTAGAAAATCGTTGAACAAAATTGTTCTCTTCCCAGCTACATTGCAGGGATTGACTACCTGCACACCACAGGTTGTTCATCTTTGCACTGCTGGAATTCTTGGAGTGGTAGAATGACTACTTGATACCAGTTTACTCACAAAGCATAGGGCCACCCCATCTTGCATTCAATTTGAGTGGATCAACTTTCATTTTCTCACATCTCAAAACTTTCATAGTGGCCCTTGTCTAGTACATGTGAAGCAGAAGCAGAATATATAAGAATATATATGTCTTTTGTCAAACTTTCCCATAGGCCCAAATAGAACAGAAACATTGATATTTTGATGAGATAGCAGATTGTCAGGGCCGTTATTGCAGACTGTAGCAAGAGGAGAGAAGATCCAAAACTACAAACAACTACAGGAACATAATCATGTGGAGCATTTTGGATGAGGAGAGTCTCAAACCCAAGATACATATGCAAGAGGCCAGGTAGGCAACTGTTGTGAAATGGACAACTCTATGGAGCAGCAATACAAGCAAAGTGGCACTCAATGAAAATAATGCATAAACACTAAAGCTTGCACAACACAATGCTATGGAACCAATTACAATAAGCTATTAGATGCAGTGATCATCAAGTCTCAAGCTTTCACATTTATGTCTGCATCAAGCATAAGAAACCAAAAATGCAGTTTCACTTAAGATGCTCCTAACACCATTTTATGTTTATAATCTACAATAATTCAATACAATACTTTATTTTCTTAATGCCTCACCAATTGGCAGCTTGTCAGTTACATCTCTGTACAAGAATGGCTGAATGTGTGTAATATCTGATGTGTTGCATCATGGGAAGAGGGACCTTATTTTCTCAGAGCAAAATTTTTAGGATGGCCAAAAATAAAGCTGAGGGCTGAGATTCCATAATTTGCTGTAAGGTTACTTAACTAGTCTCTTTTACAGTAGATGAATAATGTATTA
This sequence comes from Tenodera sinensis, assembly GCA_030765045.1. Taxonomy (NCBI): domain Eukaryota; kingdom Metazoa; phylum Arthropoda; class Insecta; order Mantodea; family Mantidae; genus Tenodera; species Tenodera sinensis. Next base: position 37,938,303 of record CM060970.1, read on the forward strand.
ATGTAATTAATGTAAAATTTTTAATTCAGATGTGACTGTGTTGATTTTCAGCAATTTAACATCACTTAAAATATTTTTTCTCCTCTTCTAAATAAGTTCAATCCCCAGTGAAGATAAGAGCCCATTTTCCATGGTGTACCATGTACTTGGATTTGAATTTTCAAAGATGAATTTTTATGAAATCTAATTAATTTATATATGAATTGCATTTTGTCTAACTACAGGCGAGCATTTAACCTTAACTTTTTCACTTACTCTCACAATTGGTTATTGCATGTTTTCAATATTTACAATGGCACTGTATAGCATTAAACTTATGCCAAGTTTAACATAATTGTTATTTTTCATGGCATTTGTACAGATTTTAAAGCAAACAGAGCAAGTATTGTTAGGTGCATTTAATAACAAGTTAAAGTGCTGTGGAAGTGAGATAGCTGATGTCTTTAGTCCAAATCAAGAGAAATTAAGTTAAAGAATAAGAATAACTGAGCTGCACAAATGCTATGAGCCTTGAAATCATAAAAGACAAATTATTGCCTTGAAAGTGAGCAGAGCAAGCATTGTTAAATGCATTTAGCAGCAATTCAGTGTGCTGTGGAAGTGTCTTTAGTTCAAGAAAACAAGAATAACAGAGCCGCACAAATGCTATGAGGCTTGAAATCTTAAACACAAATAATGGACTAAGAGCTACAACTAATAGCAATGTCAGTAGCGTTGGACATCAGAAGTGTGGAATACATAGTACAATTAGCTGTTTTATGTTCAGAGTAAATGAGGATTTGAGAGAGAAAGCCATAAAGCATTCTTCTTCTTTATTTACTGTAAATAAAATAACCTGCTCCAGTTATGAGAGCCCCCTTTTAGATGTATGTGATCTTGATAATCTACAGCAGCTTTTTCTATCTGTATGCTTAAAAATGTGTGCTATGATTGCATGTTTCACTTGTTTTACAGGCACTTTTGTTTTGAATTCTGACTTGTAGAAATAAGGTGTATATATGAGGGCTATTCATGAAGTTACTTCCAGTGTCATATAGTATACTCAATAATCACCATGGTAATGGCACATTTATATAATTCTTGCATAGCTTGATTCTGTGTGCTGCAATTGAGAATGTATGATACAGTTAAACCTGTCTGCAGTGAATCGAACAGGACTCTCAAATATTTTCATTAAAGACTAATTTTCATTTAAGGTAGGCCTAGACTAATTAAAAAAGTAAACCATGAATATATATAAATGGACAGAATGAGATAAAAAAATATAGCTACATTATCCAACTGTGTGTATTTAGATATTGCTGCTGTAATATGCAGGATGTTAATGAACTACACTGAAATAACTTGAGAGATTGTAGATGTGACTGATATAAGTAATTTGAGATAGGCAGTGTATGGTGTGTGGCTAAACATAACACAGTTGTATGGTGTTCAGCATATTGATATCAGATGCTGATAAGTCTGTGTTAAAACAAATCCGGGTGAAAAATTGTCTTAGAATAGCTTTAAAACTGCTGTCCAAGTATAGTAATATTGATTTTCAGCAACTCGTTATCAGGATTCTCAAGATTTAATGCCACAAATATCTCTCAAATCTCAAACTAATCATTTGATAGTGCGACACTGAATGATTCACTGCCTTCTTGCGTTATGTAGCCTACTCTAGAGATGTCTGTGTAACTGCTCTTGTGGCTTAATTTGTAATATTGAAAGATGTCCCGACGGCCATGGGTTCGTTTCTTGTCATGCAGTTACTGTTCTTTTTTAAAATTCTTTTTTATTCCATACAAAGAAGAGCATTAACACTACTATCATTTCCTTGATTCGGCTCACACCAGAAATTTTGGATAGAGTACAACAATCATTCCTTCACTGCTGTCAACTTTGCCTTGAAAATTCAGGTCACCATTTCGAGCAGTTGCTATAAACTGATGTAAAGGCTTAATGTTTTTGTGTTTTTATAATTTCTTCACCCTTTAAACCATTTCCCATTTTGAAGTACAGTGTATCAATGCACTAAGCAGGATTCAACATTTTGTTAGCAAGAATTGTAATTAATTGTACTGACATGTTGAAATAAATATACATAAATTGAAACAATTTAAAGTCTAGACCAAAAACTATTAATATGCTCTACTCTTGGAAAGAAAGAAAGGAAGGAAAAAAGTGAACAAGATTCAATCTCAAAAACGATGATCTTATACTGAAATGCTAATGTCATAATCACTGTGCCAAAGAGGTACACTTTAAAATGTCACTTCATTTTTGTGTGTTGCATTCTCAAATGATTTATATTAGCCAGTGGCATACTGGCACTTTAGGAACTTAATAGCCGTGACTTCAAAATTTAAACAAACAGGACATAAAACTCCTATCTCAGATTACTTGTTTAAGGCATCTCTAACCTCCCTGAAAGTATTTCGGTGTAGTTCAACACACCAAACATAATGACCAAAAAATAGCTGTATACACAATTAATTTATTTTTTCCAGCAGTCAAGGAGAGCTTTCTGGACACATTTCTGCTTAGCTGCTTGACTTTCCAGAAACACTTTGGCCTGAGAGATCACACCAAACATGTCTGAGTCATTTTACCATAGGGCAAATTGCTGCAGCATCCCAATGTCTTTAGTCTACACTCTTCTTCCAGTTCAGGAACACATTCCTCTTCATCTTCCTCTGCCTTCTCTTCTTTCTGACTTTTCATGTTCTCAATTAAGGCATCTACCTCAACTGCGTCTGTTTCAGTTTGCACATCACTGTCTATGTTGATGTATTCCATGGCATTGCAATTGAAAGCACTTTCATTGATGTAATTTTGTACCTGAAAATTTTGTGAACTCTGCATTCTGGAACTGGAAATTTTCTGTTAAAAGGCACACTTTGATTTCTGTTGTCAGCATAAGACAATTTCTGCTTAATAAAGGGAATTTATCATATTTTTCAACCGTAAATTCATGGGACCATGAAATATTTCTGTTTAAGACAGATTTCCACTTAACAGCTCTGTTGAAGGAAGGTTTTACTGTACTATTTCTTATGGCAGAAACTACCAAGTGGCTAATACTCATAAATAACTTGTCAAGTTTATGGAGTGAACATCAAGAGTGATGATGACATAAGGTAGTCAACAATATAGCCTGTGTAACCCTTTCACTGTATTTGCCGTCACATAAGTGGGGCATTTAACCCTTTTACTGCATTTGCCATCACATAGACAATGGTGCATATAACCCTTTCACTGCATTTGTCATTACATAGATGACAGGGCATTCAACCCTTTCACTATTGAGATATGTTCTGCTTTCTTGTTATGTTAACCTAAATAAATTGAATTCAAGTATTTGCAGCCATTTCCTATTGTAAAAATATTAATTTAAAATACTAAATTTTTACAATAAAACTGTAGTGTTGTGGTTCTCTTTTTTTTTCAAATGTAACCCTGTCATCTTCCAAGCATGCCATTACACCAATTATTTTACTCGAGTCCTCCCCTTCCTTTACCACAGGCACATTTGACTGCAGTTGCTGGGATTGGAACTCGCGACGTTTGCCTTTGGATGAATGGCCAGTGTATTGCCTTAACCGTCATGGCTATTTGAACCGCTTCGGCTAAGGTGCCTCCGAAAGGGATATGAAACCCGGTTTAGGAATTGGGGAATGAAGAGCATGTGCAGCAAAATATCTTAGCATTGAAAGGGTTAAAGCAGGGAAAAGCAATGTCCACAGTGAGAAAAGAACTGGCTAGCCATGTATCACAAATGGTGAACTGACTTGATTATGTTCTGCAGGTTTGTCATATGCCGTACAGCCTGGCCCGGGTCCAATTGTATAATTTTATTATAAACAAAGTTATTTTGTAGTTTTGAAACATGCCAGCAGGATGATCATACAGAATTCGTAATAAAGAAATGCTATGATTATTGTACTTCCTCAGAATTTTGACATCAGTGACCAAAAGTGCAATAAATTATTGTACCTTTTAATTCGCAAGCCCAGGCCTGACCTGAGTGCAATAAACATTTTTCAAAATAGGCCCAAGGACTTGGCCCGAGCCAGCGCAGACCTCTACTACAAAGGGCTGTTTGCAGCAATATTTAGAGTTATTGAACTCTTGAGTGGTTTTTGTAAATGACAACACCTGGTGCCATACTGGCATAGGGTAGTGTGCTTAAAGTCAACTTGGAGTATTTGATCATCCTCCATACAGCGCTGTTTAATACATAGTGAAGAAATGACATGCATTTGGATTTTAGTCCTGCATCACAGGTTGGCAATGGTCAGAGACAATGGAATTAATACATGATACCAAAATTTTCAAATCATTCTATAACAAATTTCTAGATATAGCCAGAAAACATAAATAAAACAGCTTCTAGTTTCCAACTTAAATAAAATAAATGTAATTGATGTTTTTGATAAAATAAAATGGAAGTAACATTGTGAATAGCTCTTGTATTTATCATGGTATATTAATGCTACTTTGTAAATACATGGGTTTGTTTATATTTCAGGACCAGCGATTATGGAGTGAAGGACATGAAATCCAACAATTTAACTGTTGTGGGATAATGAATGAGAGAGAAACTCAAACTGTTATCCATTTTTATTGGCTGTGAGGACATACGGGACCAATGCAAATATTTATTGGTACTAATGTTAATAGACGAGAGAATGATGAGTGCCTCTGTTGACGTGTGAAACTACATGCAGCATTTAGTGCCACGTGGAAAACTTTATGGTTGCCCCCACCTTCCGTTTTCTTCAGAATTAATTATGTTTTATAGGTGGCATTTGGTTGGTGTCAGAAAAGTGCTAGGTTTTGTATTTGCAACTTGTAATCACCAATGAATAAAGAAGAACTTGCATTTTGGCCTCATCATTTTTAGAAGCTGTTTGGAGTTTATATATTTGCTTTTATTGCTGTTAAAAGAGTGATGTATGTGGAAGATTTAATGTTGCTGCCAGGTTATCAGAAAAAACTGTTTTACTAGTGAACTTAAGTTTGAAGCATATATTTGGAATGCACCAACATCTTAATTTCGTTCTGTGTAAAATTATCTTGATCCACATAATATTTTGCTTGTCCCTTACCTCTTTCTATTTTCTCTTTCCCTTCCTTTATGCCTGTGTATGACAAATTGTGTAATCTTCAGAGGTTTTTGCTCTTTGAAGCAAGGAGCATAGTTAAGATAATTTTCTAGTCTGCTTAAAGGCTTGTTTGCTGTTTCTTTCTTTCAACCAAACCTTGTAGCATTAAATACATTGACTACAGGCTGTATAACAACATTTGTACTGTAAAGTATACAAAAAAGAACAACTCTGTGCCATGATTTATGATAGTTTAATGATAATGTTCAACTTGAAGCAGTGAAAATAATTTTGCATCAGACTAAACCATGTTCCTATTGCAACTTACTTTGGTTTTGTTATGCCATGCAGCTACAGGTTTGGTCTTAACTGGGTATAAGGTTGTTTCACAAGTTTGTTCATTCATTTCTTGTTATGTTCTAATTACTACGAATGCTGAGAACACACCTCACCTGCAGCACAGCTACAAACGAGTAGTTGCTAAACTTTCTGTTTTAGGGAGAAGTTTCCCACAGACAGCATAAATTTTCTGCCGATGTTGTGAGGCAGTTTTGCCCTTACGATAGTAAAACAGCATAAGATGTTGAAAATGGTGGTTTTGTAAACAAGTTCACACTGTTCCATCCAATGCCAGTTACAAACACGTATCCAGTGGTGAGTCTGGCTGTTGACCTCTAAGTCATAGGGGTGGTTAGGAAACTATGATAACTTGAGTGTACAGAGCGTTCAGGGTTTTCAGGCAATATAGATGGAACTTGCGAGCAAAACAAACTTATGAGACAATCTTATACATTGTGCATACATCTGCATATACGAGTATCTGCATTGCTTTAAACTAGCAAAAAAAGAGTTATGTCACCATCTTAACCTTGCGTGGCAGTGCAAATAATTGTTGCATTTATAGCAACTTGGTGCAATTTTGCTATTATATTAAGAGAGATATGAAAGCAATCATATTCAGGTAGGTGTAAAGCTGAAAATAATTTTATTAGCAAATAAAACCAATCAGTGCTTTGTGATAATGCGTTTAAACAGTGGTGTTTGTGTACGCTTTGTTATGAAATTATTATTATAAGAAGCGGACAATTTTTTGTTGTTTATTGATCAAGATGTTCAATGTAGACAAATATCTTGATGAACTGGTCTTTGCTGCCATATTAGTTGCCTTTACTCTTTATTTTACAATATGATGTATTATAAGGTTAATGTCTAGGTTGTTCCCAAAGTTTTGAAGCATCTTTGTTTTTAAATCCCTAGCCGTATGAATTTAATAGCTGATTGCTATCGCAGTAGTGTTATCAAAATTTTTGTTACACATGTCTGTCAATCTTAATTTATTTCCTTGCTTTTTTAACCATGTGGGTGGTTAATATGAAAGTTCAATAGGCGTTTTGTCTTATAAAGGTTTCATTGCATTCTGAATACAGTAAGAAAAACCAGATAACTATCAGTATTTTGTTTTTATTCTAATAACTTTCACACCTCACAAAATTAAAATTAAAATGAGATAAAATATGTGCTACACATGCAATATATTCCTTTGAAGTAGTATAATGCAGAAAGTATTCGTAATTGAAATACATAATGCAACAAAATAAAAATTATGCATCACAAAAAAGAGTGCATCCAAGTTAAAACTGAATTAAAAAGTGTAGCAAAGGCTGACTTAGTGTTTTAGGTCTATCAGTTTAGAGTTATTGTCATGAAAATTAGGTTTAAAGTTTACATTAATATTGAAAACAAATTTTATGCACACTATACCTCATTTACTTTTAGAAAATTGGGATATATTTTGCTAATAATTGTTCCCATCTTCAGCTAACAACTGACCTACTGATGTGGATGTTACATTGTCCACTATACTATTGATGGTGGACGTCTCTGGTGATGGTGATATGAACCTGCTGAGCTGATTTGTTTGTGGTAAATTGAAATTCTTTCCTTGCTTTTTTATAATGTGTTTGTTTTCCCAAACTGAGAGTTCAGTTGGGTATCTTGCTGTTCTAAGAAGGTTGGCTTCCTGAATAATTTCACGGTGGCTGTTCATAAAGGGTGCTGCTGTGGTTAATTTTTAAATCTGTGTATATTTTATGAGATTTCCATCATCAATAGTATACTGGACAACACATCTACATTTATCAGTCAGTTGTTAGCTGAAGATGGGAATAATTGTTCCTGAAACATGTCCTAATTTTTTAAAAGTGAACTCTAGTGCAAATAAAACTTACCTTCAATATTAATGTATTTAACCCCACTTGTCAAAAAAAACGTACAATCATTATTGAATTAAAGGTTACACTTTCTTTCTGTTATCTTAATGAGGATTTGGCTGTATAGTAATCAACTGCTCAGCATTAGAAACTAGTCAAACAGCCAGCTTTAGAGTTTGTATTACTCAATTAGCAACAAATAAAATTGATCTCATGAAAGTTAACTGATAAGAAATTATGATATGAAGCTTTAAGCATCTATTAGAATTTTCTTTGAAAATTATTTCGAAATAATAAGGAAATGTATGTTAGAATCACATTTATGTGAATTTAATGTGCACCCCAAATTTGAAACTTAAAATTATTAAAAAGAGTTGGTTGGGAACATACAAGAGTCACTGAAAGTTTTGAGAATGAATGCAAAATGTGGCATTGAATTTTTAAGTTCCAGTTCTACCTCTCAAACTTTGCCCACACACGGCTTGTGTGTTTAAAAACACCAACCGTAAGTTTGTTGGCATAAATAAATAATAATTATATCCGATAATTTTGTTTTTTCAAAGTATTATGCATTGTATTCTGTTCAAGGTCTCATCCTTTCAAACCATTTTTCAAATGGTGAACGCCATTCTTCTTTGGAGAAGTGCAAGTACATTCTTTGTAAGCAACTACTGCAGTTCCAGGTGATTTAAGTCATTGACTTCAAATTATTTTTTTTTATTTTGGGGAATACAAAAAGGTTACATGGGTGAGATCTAGATTATAGGGATAGTGGGGCAAGTATTTAACTCCTAACTTCTGCAGAAATTGAATTGTTTCTCTTGCAATGTGGGCAGAAGCATGTCATAGTGCAACAAAATTTCATGCAGACCAGGTTTAGGACACACATTAAAGACTTGCAAATATTTTGTGGTGTACCATCTGGCAGTGACTGTCTTTTGTCCCGTAAGCAGAACGGTCAGAATATGGTCTCTAGCTGAATAGAACAGACATCTTGCCAACACTCCTTACTTACCTCACTTTTGTTGGGGACCTTCTTCTGGGAACACTGTCTCTTGGTTTCTGGATCTTATTGGTGTATCCTGGTTTCTGCACTTATGATGTTAAATATGTTTTTGAATCTTATGCCAATCCAATGTTTAGGACTTCTTTAATCTAATATGTGCAACAATAACCTTCCAGCAAGTTGCACTCTGCTTTCTTCACATTTTCATCCATTGCTGCTGAAGTTGGTTGTCCTGCTTGGTCTTTGAGGGAATCCCTTCCTCTTCTCAACTTTGCAAACCATTGGGTAATGGTGGATTGCCAAGGGCAAAAATCCCCAAATGCACGATGCAGTCATTCAAGGTGTTCTCTCTCCACTAAACTGAGTTTGCAGTTGTAGAAAAACAGCACAGAAATGCTCTCACTTGAGATCCATCCTGGCGTATGGCGTAACAATACTGGGATGTACATACACAACAGTGTTGGCACTGCACATTGGTGGGGCATGCCCAGGTTTGCACATATTACTATCTGAACTTCAATCTAAAGCTAGGAAGAAATGCTGTGACTTCACACAACTCATTGTTGCCCATTCTCAAAACTTTCAGTGACCCCCCATAATGCACATGGTTGGTAGGATAAATTTATTTAAATTCATTTTGTACAATCATGGATTTGAGAACGTGCTAATATATACAAGCAGGTGGCCTATTCCTACATGGCACGTGAAATACACATGTTGCATGTACAGTTACTACTGCCAGTGTTACAAATACCTTTCTACTAGCTTTAGTTGTAAATAATGATGCTGCTGCTGCCATAAGCAAATGCTACTCTCACTACATTGAACTTTGTTCTTGCCTTTCCACCTGCATAAAGTATCACTTTACTCTTGAAAGTAGCATCATAAGATGCTCTCCATTTGCCCTGCATTTGCAACTACCAACTAATTCAAAGACCCCTTACAATAACAACATTTTGCAATATTAATGTTTAGTAGATACAGCCAGGGTCATCACATTAATTTTGTCTTGATCTCAAGTTGGTTACAAAGTATATTTAATTTGTATGTGCATGGAAAAATGATTGAGCTTAGGAGAAAAGAACATTTTTAAGTTCCACATCATGTGGCACGCAGTTTACACAAGTTGATATTCCTACATGCAATTCAGTTTATTGATACATATTTTATCATCTCTTCATCACTCAATTAGGCTGTGTGGTGAATCATGACTCATATTTGTATTTGCGAGTATGCATACAAATGTGAGTGGTGATTCAAGACACAGGCTACTTAAGTGTCCGACAGACAATAACATATGGAATAGAGACTATCAATAAACTCAGCTGTATATTGGAATATTGACTTTGTAAATTGCACTGCCACAAGACGAACTAAAAAATATTCTTCTCTCCTAATGCAGTCATTTTTTCCATGGGTGTACTTAAATGTAAAAATGGTGACTTATGGCTAAGGGAGAAAAGTTAAAATTAAGGTATTAACATAAAGTGTCACATTAACTGATTGGCTCCAAGCCATATTAAAATGGTTAGAAAAATTGACAAGCTTATAATTTGGATTATAATTAGAGCAGCAATACAAATAAACTTTTTCAAGCATTGTTCTGGTTAACATTAGTTCTGCAAACAGATAATTTTCTCTCCTGTACATTTTGCTATATTGCGATGAAGTTGCTTTTTTGTGAATCATCAGAGGGGTGTTCAGAAATGATTTACAATAACGTTTTTAAAAAATTCTGCTCCATCTATGGGTACGTCCTTTCTTAGGAAGAAGAACTGATGCTAGTACACCATGCAGTACAGTAGATAGTAGTCGTGTGTAGTGAAAGAACAGTGCTTGTTGTTAAGTAATGAAAGCCATGTACAAAATGAAAGTTGAGTATCATGGACAAAGATGCACTGCATGGTTTTTGGAAGGAGTCAAAAAACATGTGAAAAAGCTGTGTGCTCATTGCATTCCTCGGGAGTTGACATGGACCCAGAGGGAGAGCAGAATTGAAGTCTGGTTTCGACTATTGGAAATGGAGAATGAAGATCCAGTTTTCTTGGACAAATAAGTGGGAAATCGCTGCCATACACCTGAGAAGAAAGTCTTCGTTCGATAACATGAATGATGCGCTGCAAGATAAAATTTCAGCAACAATAAGGAATTGCATGCAGCTTGCGTAGTAGTCCCAAACAATGCTTCCATGACACAATAATGAAATTCCCAGGAAGATGACAGAAATGTATTAACGTTGGTGGGAAGTGTATTGAACCATTCCATGTATAATGAATCATTTTTATTAATAAATTAGGTATAAAAACTTATTGTAAATCATTCCCAAATGCCCCTCATACATGGTGTTGTGATTTGTGATGAGTATAGTAACCTAAGTACAGTTATTTTGTTAACTGTTGCCAGAATTGCTTGCTTCATAACTAAGAGGTAAACATCACATTGTGATTTCAGGTATCAACTCAAAATATTTCGTTTATGCTCTCTATGTTTTAGAAACTAAAGAATATTTATTTGTAGAAAAAGAAAGAAGAAATAAATTCCTAGGAGAGGATGATAAAACAAGTTAACAGTGTGGTAATAAATGACTTTAAAATGTGCATGGTGAATTACACTATAACAATAAATGTATGCATTATTATGAAGATTTGCTCTTTCTTTTGAAATTAGTAAGTTTGCACCATCACTGCCACCAAGGGTTTACAGTGACAAACTGGAATATTGAAGAATATATTTATTTGAAATTATCATGTATTAGCACTATTATTTGATCAGAAATTATTCTTTACTGACTAGAGTAAGTAAATATTTATTATAAGCATATTTAATGCAAGTGTCTGAGCACCTTCCAGCCGATATTTTCATAAGGGCTCTGTTCGCATAACCTACCTATTCATATCATTATAAAAAGATCTCATTGCACCCCTTTCAGAATTTTGTTGACAAGGTTTGAAAACATGATGCTTTTATTCCCATAAAGTAGACATGGCTCTGGCATCACCAAGGGTTTTCCAAGATGCCATTATCTATGAAGATAGATCATGTACTAAGTCCTTTGTTATCTTAATAGGCAGTTTTTGAATTTATTATTTTAGAACATGATGTAAAATAGGTGCATACATGTGATAAAACAGTGGTGTTGTATATATATGTGGCTGTGATGTTTATAAAAGAGCACTACAGCAACTGGACTTTTTGTATATTATCTTTGCACTATAATAAATGAATGTTAGATATTTTGGAATATTGTCACATAAAGTAAATGTTCATGTGTTAAAACTCCTTTAAGTCTGAAAATGAATTACAGGGGAAGAAGAGAGTACATAGCAGTATTTAGAATAAATTATTGCAGTAAATTATTAGCCTCCTTATTTTCATTTTCCCAGCCCTAGCCAGATTAAACTTAATATCATTACAACTATATTGGGAAGCAAGAAGGAGAATGGAGTTCAAGTTCCTGGACTACTATTACTACTACTATTTTGCTTAAAGAAAGTCTGATCTAAAAGTGGTTGAAAATTGTGTCACATCCTATGAGTTCCTCTGTCCATAACCTCATATAATCGTGTGTGTAAGAGAGATTTTGTGAAAAAGTGTATGTTCTATTTTTTTTAACATTACTCTCGAAGTTTTTACTAGAAATAATCCCAAATTTGTGTGTGCACGTGCGTGCATATGAGTAATTAGAATTTCAGAAGACACAAGAGTCAAAATTTTTAAGACGCTCCATTTCCATTTGTTCCTTGGAGCACATAAACAGTTTGGAGATGTTACTTTTCCAATTTTGTTGAGATAGTTATTTAAATAGTCATGCCCTGTAATAATTTTGAATGTAGCTGCAGAACTTTTTCTGGTAAATTGGTATTATTCATGACACATTAAAAATGTTCTTCCATTTTGACTGTTTATTTTAAAGTGTTATCTATTGGTTTAATTAAAAATGATTCTTCTCATTATGATATGTTTAATTCATTTGAAAAGTTTTGTTTTACCACAAAAATATTGCATTGTGCAGAGATCCACTGTTTAGATTCTGTATTTTTGATTATGTCATTTTTTTTCCTTAATCATCATTTTGGGTTGAGTAGTAGAAAAAGTAATTGTTATCTAACGGAGGGGAAAGCCTGTAATAGAGGCTTAAAGGAACCAATCTTGGACAACAACCTGAGATCCCATACCTGACATTTCCGTGATGCAGCTGTTAATAAATGTTGAACTAAAGGGAGGGTCCGGTCATCAAATGGAACTGGTTACCCTGATGAGCTTAATGAGTAATATGGTACTCTTCCTTTCCTTGCCAGATTCCTACTTTCACTTTCCTATCCAAGTCTCCCTGAACGAATCCCTTGGTCTTTACAGGCTTAAAGCATTTGAGACCTAAGGAATCATTTCCTTTTCTTATGCTCCATTCCTTCTATGTATTAATGCTGGCCTCTAATGGCATAATGTCATCCTCCACTAGCTGAAGGAAGGAAAGCTGATGGTCAATATAATTTACCAGCTAAGTCTGAAGAACTCATTGACAACTGCACGTATGGTCCGCCAGGCACTGTCCCCGAGAAACAGTTGGAAACTTCTTATGGAAGTTTTTCCCAAACCAAATCAAGTAATATGAATTGGTGGCATGCATAAAACAGAACACAAAATAACATATCACTTATCATTAGTTAGTGTCTGTTGTTAATTAACCCTCAGGAAAAATAAGAATTTACAAGATGTTTATAAATGTTATATGAAGTTCAGCCTGGCGACGTTTAAAAGCATAACAAAAAATATTTTGAAAGCAGCTTATGGTACAGGAGGAGTTATTTGTCATAAATTATATATTTCAATGAACTATAAATTGTTTTCTTGTAGTACGAGAGTTATTCCAGAAGTACCCGACCTAACAAAGAAATCACAAACATTTTGGGAAAAAACATCTTTATTTTCTCACATAGTCTCCTTTCAGCTCAATACACTATTCCCAGCGATGCCCAATAGCATCCTGTCCAACAGCATTTTAAAAAATTATTAGTTTTGGAAATTAATGATAAGATTTTCTTTTCTTTGAAGTTTTAAAAGTTAAATTTAGTTTTGGTTTACAAGACCAATGTTTTATATTAAACTGTTAAAACAAGGACAGCCATCAACTGCAGACTTCACCTCTTCATTGTTAGCAAATCATTTACCATCAAGCTATTTCTTCAAGTTTGGAATCAGAAAATAATTAGAGGGGGCTAAATCTGGTGAATAGAATGCATAAGGAAGCAATTTAAACTTTAACTCATTGATTTTGACCATGGCGATAATGGATGTGTGAACTGATGCGTCTTGATGAAACAAAACTTTCTTTTTTGCTAAATGCAACTGTTTTTGCTTAATTTCATCACTCAAATGATGCAACAAGTTTGCATAATGCTCACCATTGATTGCTCTTCTTTCAATGCACTGTTTTGACTGTTCTATTATCTCAAGTGTGACGTGATGGACCCATGTTTCATCCATGGTTATGAATTGATCCAAAAACTCATTTTTATTGTAGCAAAACATTGCGAACCCTTGACTTGAATAATAAATAAATTCAAAATTCATCAGATCATTTTCAATTTTATAAAATATGAAAAATAAGTTACTGTACCCATTAACCAAAACATACCTTACTTAGCGTTGCAGTACACCACCATGGACATCTTCAAGTTATCAAAGGTAAAGGAATATCGGTTGCCTGCTAAAACTGTTTTATACTTTGAGAAACTTCTCTCCACTTCCACAGATGTTATAGGTGCATATTTGAAAAACACTATATCACTGCCTGTTCAAAAATATCAGTTCTGAAGTTTTCTCCTGACAAGATATCGGTGATCTGACAAACTGTTTGGTATCTTTTATTTTTGTCCAACACAAATTTTAGTTTCTAACTTTATCCCCAATCTCACCTTTTACATTTTGTATCCTCTCTTCCGCAATCCTCACTAACTCAATTGACATATCCAATTTCATGCCACTTTCTTCAAAGCGGGTTATGGTTTCCGTCAAAAATGCAAAATTTGATTTAATGAAAGCAAATTTACCTTGGATTTGAGCATCAGAAAACAGATCCTGTGCGCTCTCAATTACCGTAGAATCTGCCTTATCAAGGTTATTTTAAAATGCCCAATAAATTCGTGAAAAAGGAAGAAAATGACCAGAAAATGCATTTTAATGACCTATAAAAACCACATATATCTAACGTATTTGTTCCAGAATGGACTTAATTTCCAATAAGAAAAAAGATGACTTTTCATCAAAATCTGGGCCCTATTCATAAGCCACGATTGTCTAGCAAAGCATCTCTTTAGGATTGGGATTTATTCTTCTTCACTTTGCCCCTTATGTGATCTTCAAGAGGAAATGGATCAAGATCATCTTCAATACTGTCTGGCTATCATCAATGTGGTACCATTGAGTGAAAAATGCTGGAGAGCAAGAGGATTAATGGTTTCATTATCAGAAATGTGGCATTAGCCTGCAACAACAGTACATATAAATCCGATGTATAGTTCTAGCAATGCTGATTTATATTGCTACATGCTTTAACACTGCTATAATGGGAAGCAATATCTTAAGTGAAAACCAATATAAAATAAATTAAATGGATGGGCAGTATAGGTACATAGGACATGATCCTGCAGCAATGGTGTAAGGTTGCAAAGTTTTTCTACATTCATGTTGAATTTATCATTTATTTGTAATAATTGGCACACATTCTTTTTACAACAGAAAAAACACAAAATACTCTTGTACAGTGAATTGAAATTCTACAAAATATAAACAACGTATTTTTTTGGTTTGTTTACATTGCAGATAAAAATAATTTAAATCAACATGGAAATTGTACAGATATGAGTACATAAAGCTTCAACTTCATTTAAATGACTGTTTAAATTTATTTTGCACAGAGATAGTTACAAGTTCTGAGGTATCTGGCCACTCTCATTATGAATATTATTATAGTTATTATTACTTTGTTTTTAAAAGTATGACTAGAAACGCACATTGACTTGTATATTAAGTATTTTGGTTCCAGTAAACAAACAAACAAACAAAAATACTGTATGGCAAGGATAACATAGAAATTACTAAGAAAGAAACATATAAATAAAACTGTATATAACTGCCTCTTAATCTTATATATATAATATATTATATAACATTACATACAGTAGTCTATTTACAATCAGTGCTGTTTAGAGTAAAAAAAGAATCAGTACATTTACAGCAAGTTGTTTTGTTTATTCCTTTTGATTGGTAAAGTAAAAGGGTACTACATAAACAGACTAAAGATTTCAGTTCTGGCATTGTAGTAGTATAGATGCATATGTGAGCATTATATATTAACAAAGCAACACTATGCTGTTAGCACAGATCTTTTTAAACACTGATTTCACTCTCATATGCATTTTCATACCACGATCTGAATAAATTAAGTTTCATTTTTAAACTGCTATATTACAAATAAATTACAATACATTGCTTCTGACTCAAGAACTCCTCTTGTCTCAACAATGCTAAGAATTGATACTGAAAATGTTTTCTTCATTAAGAAGCTAAATTATTATTACTTTTGTTTCTCCCAAACACCTTTAATAGTAAGTACCATTCACTCTCACAATAAATTCATAAACAGCTTTTAGCATTTAGCAGCACGGATTGAGCAACTGTTATAATTGGTTTGTTCCTTTCAAGGAAGTTTTATTTTGGTTTGAATGTTTATATAATTTAAGGACTAGGTAACTGCTTTGCTTCATGTGGATTTAATGTGTTCTAAAAACTACCTTGCAAGAATTTTTCCTGGAATCCTAACTGCAACTTGTACCTTTATTACAGGATGGTGCAGATAGAAGTGCCTTGTCTCCTATTAGAATGCGAATGTGATATTTCTGTTATGTATGAATATGAATTACTGTTTTAAAATTGTTTGCTAAAATCGAATTGAGCTACAGTACAACAACGGGCAATTAAGTGCAATATGAATAATTTATAGTTGGCATTCTTCAGTCAGCTTTTCAGTTTATTTCATCAGTTCATGCTGTTTGCATCCTGGAAAATGACTTTCTTACTATAGGAAAGAATTCAAATTGTGAAAGCAATTATGAAAACAGGTCCAATTAAGAAAACTCGTAACATTTTTGGGGGAAAGTTTCCAGGTGGAGGACTAACATGAACCTGCATCATTGGATCAATATTTTTTCGCATTACTGTCAAGACAGTTGCCCATATTAATATTTTTCATACATTTTGTGCTCAATTCATTGCTAATGAAACACAGATAATGGCCATGGAGTTTCATATGGCTGAAAGCTCGACATTTTTAAATTTAACATGGCTGATGCATAATTAATGACTTGCTGTGAAAGCTTCAAGTCTTACAAAAGACAACACTACTTCAAGCAAGATGGGACAACATATCACACGTATAATTTATCCTGGAATGAGTCCGTGATGTCTTCTCTCTAAAATGAACTGTTAGGAAAAATTTAGGCCCACCACGATCCCCGTATCCAACAATGTGTGATTGTTGTATATGTGGGACACTTGAAGAGCAAGTTCTATGAAACAAATCCACACATAATACAGGAACTGAAAGACAGCATCAGTGTGAAGTTGCCACCATAGATATCGGAACTTAATGCCAGTTATATTTGAATATGGTTAGACGTGTACAGCTGTGTATTGATGATGAAGGGGGCCACTTTCAACATCTTCAATAAATGGTGATACATTTCAGCAATTTGTTTGCCATTGTTTGTCATGGGCTACCTGCTATTACCGTACCACCATCTTCCCCCACTCTGATATTGTTGAACTACATTCTCTCACTACTTCTCATAACTAATGTTCTATCTTTGTGTTTTGAAAGCCACATCAGGCCACTTTGAGTAATGCTGCAAACCCATGCCTTAATGATTTCAGTCCTCTTAGACATTGCAAATTTTCATGCCTATTTTTATGTTTATCTTTTGGTATTCAACTGCATCTATGAACATTATTTTGGTACAATGTGCTTAGCTTTCTTTTTTTCCAAGTAAGGTATTAATATGTGTGTTTATATTAATTTATGCCATTATTATTAAAGACAATCTTGAAAAATAATCTCTAAAACAAGTTTAGATGTGTATGCAACTGAAAATCAAAACAGCATTGCTTATTTCATGGTGGGTTTTCCAAATCAAAATGAGTGATAATGAAATTCATTTCTTTGATATTTCATATTTTGTTTGTTAATAATGCTATCAATTACCAGGATATCAGCATTGCAGTGTGCCAGAATTTTGCCCTCAGGAGTTCTTTTAAATGCCAGTAAATCTGACATGGGGCTGTTGCTTTTAGGCACATTTAAAAACCATCAGAGTGGGCTGGATTTCAATCTGAACCTTGGGATCAGTAGGCCAGCGTCTAACCAGCTGGATTTTCGTATAATTAAGACTAAATGTTAGTTTTTCGGTAAAGTGTAACCTGAAGGAATTTTCAATTTGTGAGCAGCATTCAAGAGACGTTCTTTTTTTGCTGCAGCATCAGAGCATGGTTGCAAAATTTGCAAAAAATGGTAAAGCCCATCCAAATCTACTGGTTATTTGGCCTGTATGTGGTATCATTAGTTATAGTTTTATTCCGATTGGCACTGAAATCCAGATGGTGAGCACACTTTTGGCATGTTTGTTGGGTTTCTGAGCTTGGGCATGTTATTTTGAAAGGTGGAAATTGAGTTAGTGACTGCTTGGTGCTCAAGCAGAGAAGATGGGGATGGAGCATGCTATCTTGCCTCTACCCAGGAAGCACAGGCTTTGGTTTGATTCACTTTATGAAAGAAATTTAAGTTCTGAGACACTAATGTGAAATTAATAAAGTCCAATGTACAAACTATGCCATATTTGGTGAAAATAGGGCAATTTGCAAATACTAATTTATAAAAATGCCTTTTTTGTGAGATTTAACTACTAATTTTGCTTTTCTCATCCATGGTTAACATGTACTATTTTTGCAGAAGTGACTTTCATTCTTTTAACTCTCCCAGAGTTCTGAGGTTGTTTGACAAGTTGCATTTGTAGAAATATTACACACTTTGTACATATATTTACACAGCTTTCTCACATAACGATAGTGCCAGGTTTGTGACATTTTTGGGAAGTTTACTTAACTAAGATTCATATAGGGCTGCTTGATCATCTTTACTTTCTTCTGTGTATTGTCATAATAGAATTAACTTGATGCCTGAAGTTTAATATTAAAGCTTTTAAACATTTATTGTGACCAGAATAAGCTTTTCCCTAGCAAAAGATGCCCAAAATATCACTGGAACATTATCTAACATTTTATCAAATGCAGTCTGAAACAAAGCATTCACCAGTTGGCTCAAGTAAACAATTATGTAGTCAATAAAAAGGTAGTTAGGATATAAAACATTTATGGATGCAGCAAATAGAGTACCTAAGTATTTGGTTTTTTCTTTTCTTTCATGCTTTCCAAAGGAAAAGGCACTATAAGTATTTTGAATATGGGTATTTGCCTTGTTTTATTGTATCTACAGTTTTAAATGTACATTAAAAAGCAGACTTTCTTTTTGTACACTTGCAGATGTGTGCAATGAATTCTGAAAGCCAAGAGAGTAGATTTATGTAAATTAATAGAACATTTGAATAGAAATAACATTTTAGAAACTCAGGTTTATGGTCATAAGGGTGAGTTTGAACTGTGTGGTTATAACATTATTTGAAAATGATTAGCAGTTTTGTCTTAAAGTTAAAAATGTATACCAATATAACCAGAATCTGTTTCTCAGAAAACAAATAAACACCAAAGCAAATGAATCATGTAGATAAAAACATCAATAGCAGTGACTTTTATGAAAGAAATATTAAATAAACTTTTAAAATCTTTTTAAACTAAAAATGCTTATTTTGATCTCTGTATAAATTGTCTTTAGAGACATAAAGAATGCTCTTAAATGCATAATTACGAAAACAAATATTTGCAGAACACATCATATGTGATTAACACTTTCTGGTCTAATTGTGGGCTCGCATTTCTGCATATAACATTCACAATGTGTAGTTATGCTCGTAATGAAGTATAAAAAAGTGGAAAAGAAAGGTGGCAAGATACTACTGCCTAGAGTGTATGTCAGAAACATTCCATACCAAGGCCAGTTATGTGTAGAGCAACCAACATTTACACGTTAATTTTGCAAAACATGTGCATTGAGTAATGTTTGCTGTCTGTGTTACAATTAACATGATCAACAAACGCATTGTTTTTTCTATTTACAAAATATTTATCATTCACTTCTGTTCTGATTCATTAATTCAGTCCTTCATCATAGTTTTCTTCAGTTTAAAATATGACATTTCAAAAAATGAAACTAAATCCGTGGAATTTCAGAGGATCCATCTATTAAAATGCAAACTTGTGTTAGACAATAACATAAATGAACAAGTACACACATTTAAACTTTTAGGATCTTCAGTGTCATAGATTAAAGAAGCAGATATTGGGCCTAAAATTGAAAGTTCTCAAAAATATGTGGAATAGTTAAATAAACTTCAAAAAATAAAGTAAGAAAAGATACAATTAAGTTCTATAAACCATGGCAGTCCCAGTAGCTCTTTACGGTAGCGAAACTTGAACAATGACAATTAGAGATAGAAGTAGATTACAGGTAGCGGAAATGAGGTCTTTAAGAACAGTTTTAGGAGTCACTAGAAGAGGTAGAACAAAGAATGACAATATAAGAAATCGATTAAGGATCTTTAACATAAATGAAGAAATAGATCATAACAGACAAAAGTGGCTAAAACACATAGAGAGAACAAATGAGGAATGTTACCCAAAGAAAATACTATACTACATACCTAAAGGAAAGTAAAATGTCAGAACAAGGAAACAATGGATAAATCAATGAATTACACATTTGGAGCACACAACAAGCCTCAGGAAAGGTTTAATGCTTGGTAGAGAAGAAGAAAAAGAAAAAAGGCTTAAATTTTTTTTGTTCATATAAATTTACTTGTATGAGATATTTTTCCTTCAAAAAGCACTGCTTAATTTGTATTTTTTCAAATTTTTATGTAACATCTAAGAATATTGTGTTTACATTCATTATTTAATTTAAACTTCAGTAATAACAATGTAAAAAAGCAGTGATTTATCTCAAACAGTTCAGGAGTTCCCATTTTTTAAAATAACCTTTAAAACAGGACAGAACTGTCAAAATGAAGCCCAGACCAGAACGTGTTAAATCACGTCTGTGTTCACACATATTAAGTGTGTAAGATTAACATCTATTATTGTTACCATTCAATCCAGTGTGCTAAGTGTCAGTATGGAGTTTTCTTTATTGCTAAACAAGAGAGTAAATGACATTTCACTATTAAAGGTATTTGGTTTTCTCCTTTCACACTCTCAAGCACTCCTCACTTTCTCTCACTTTATACAGCTGCAGCATTATTTGCTTTACAACTCAGCATTGATATCTTGCTGAAACAACCTGCAGTAATAGTTAATTATATTTGTGCTAAGTACAGTAGTATGTTTAGTGACTCTAAAAATGCGAGCATGTACTTCTTGTTTGTCAGTGGCATTAACATCACATACACAGAATTCTTCTGCAAATGGAAGGGGGTGGGGAAGAGAGGGAGGTAAATTGCACTGGCTGTGATGTATGGATCACAGAATAATATTTTCATCTGTCAATGATAATTCACTTATCTAAGTACCCAAACCAAGCTTTTGTCCTTAAGATATTTAGATGCTCTTTGTTTTAAAAACTACATTTAAATCTTTTGTGTTCAATTACACTGAATTTACAGGAACTACCTCTTTTTTCTTTGTAATTATTTGCAAAGATGAGCTCAATGAATAATGACTAAAATAGGTTGTACGTACATACACTTAAAATCCCAAATTAATGCACAAATGTGGGTCAGGAATTAATTTCCCCTTTACCATGTAGATTATCACAATTTTAGCTTAGCCCCGGGACATAACTAGAGGCAGTTCAACTCAGATTTAGTACTGAACTTGACAACTTTATTTAGTGTACCAGCACTTTTATAGACTAGAATTTACCTAATTGCTTTTGTAACTGAGCAAAACCATGAAAGGGTAATTAAATTATATTGCAATTATAATCAAATGATTCTACAGCTTATTTATTAGCAAATTAATTTGTTGCAGGTCACAAAGTTTTGAAAAGGAGAGTGGCCAGTGAAAGAATTATTTTATTCAAAGAATTTTTAATGTGCCAAATAATTTTAGAATCATAGTAAAAGTTGTCTTTTGGGATGAAGCCCTCATTTATCTTCGAATGAATATTAAAAACTCAGATGCTGTCATGTATGCTTTAAATAATTATGTTTCAATAATGCATATAATTCCGTTATAATGTTGTTATTTCTTTAGAACCAAAGGTAATTTTCATTTAAATCACTTGTCTTAAGCTCTCTCTACAAAAAAACCAGATTTTATGGATGCAATACAATCCCTTCAGCAAAAATATATTTTGTTTTCTTAACTGAGCAATTTCGCGTGTGACTAACTGACATTTACACTACATTTTCTTCTTAAAATGTTTGTCTAATGGTCAATATAGGTGTAAAAATGTTATTTTAACGACATGTGATGACAGAGAATACATTGGTGGTTGTGATAGGGAATATAAAAACCTTAAAAAGTGAAACAATTATTTAATAATGAGGGCTAAACTTTTCGTGACTAACTGACATTTTTGGTAGGTCAGTTAGTCACGAAAAGTTTAGCGCTCATTATTCAATAATTGTTTCACTTTTTAAGGTTTTTATATTCCCTATCACAACCGCCAATGTATTCTCTGTCATCATATGTCATTAAAATAACGTTTTTACACCTATATTGACCATTAGACAGACATTTTAAGAAGAAAATGTAGTATAAATGTCAGTTAGTCACATGCGGAATTGCTCAACCACAACTGTTACAGGTAACAAAGTTGCAGAGAATATCATGTGCTAGATAGAACTCTTTATTTGTTAATAAAGGTTCAAAAACCTTCACTTTAGAATTTATTCAATTAGCACTTTCAAGCATCCCACCATTAATACTATATTATCAATGCTCATCTGTTTTCCTATAACAGAACATACGCTTTCTATATAAAAATTGTCAGAAATAAATGAAATGTTAACTTTTTTATGCTGTTATGCTGAAAGAGACAAAGTTATTAAGGTAGAGATATTTGTAAAGACTATGTGGGACTACTAGAGGTGTGCAGTAAAATAATGGTTAGGCCAAATATAGAAGGGAAAAAATAGAGGGAGTAACTTATAATACCTTGTATTTTACTTCATTTTCATCTTCTGTGAAGTGTGTTTGCTGCACAAATATTGTCAATATAAGAATAAAAAAAAAAAGAGGACAAAATAAAACATGCCTCATTTGTAATTCTAAGATTATTTGGCACACATTATAACAGTAGGACAGTTCTCTCAATGGAGATTAGATTGAAGAATTATATGAAAAGTGGGGATTTAGAGATTAATTGGTTTGTTTGCCTATGTGCAAAATTATTTTAAAAAAAATAAAGCAAAATGAATTTACTGATCACAAAAGTTTATCTCAATATAACATCAGAAGTGCAATATTTTGTAATTAAAAGAAAGAATAATATGGTAAACTGTATGCTTTTATGAATTAAGTATTTGCACTGAACTGGACTGATGGCATATACGATCTTTGAATGTTTTTTGACTAGAAATTACATCTTTCAAAATTAAAGAAATTACATAGAAAGAAACATAGAAGAATATTTGACATGTTTCAAGCATAAAAAAGTTTAAATGGAGTGTTCAGTGATGTACCATTTTAACATTAGGCAAGCATTGAAAAACTGATCAAAGGATTACATAATTTCCCCTTTAGAATATTTTATTTATGGTGAGAGAATTAAACATTGTGCTAGGTATAAAGCATTAATGAAGTATGTAACACTTTTTTTAAGGTCTTTATATTAATAAAAAACTAATTTTGGAATAGGTTATTAAAGTAACAAATCACTGATATGAACCAATAATGGAGGTTTTTGTTCTTGAGTTGATAATACAAAACCTAATTAAACCTAATGGAAATACTTCCATTACGTTAGTGATTGATACCTGTGCTTGTGAATTGTGTGGCATTTATTGTGAAATGTATCACATAGAACTGTATACAAATGGCAAAAATGGACTAATTTGTTCAGTCAATTTGTTAAGCACATTTGTGTGAGTTTCTCTCAACAATAATGGTTGGTCATAGCAACAAAAAGAAATCAACAAGAGGTACAGATTTAACCATATTCCTACTTATACCTAGCACTCAGATATTTCCTTCTAGTGTGACATTATTGCCACTGAGAAGCCAAATATATGTTGTATGTAATGTAAGAATTGTGCTGTTAAGTTAAAAGTAAAATAAACATGTATGTATGTACATAGGTATTGAATGTTTGCTATCTACAAGTTAGAATTGTATGATAATTTATGTCTTAGGCCCTTAAAAGCTTTGTGACCTTACCTAACCTAAAAAAAATAACATTGAGCATCAGAAGTATATTTTTAGGATTAAAAATCTTGAAGTTCAGTAATAAATCCAGAAATTTCCATGCCATACTACAAAATTTGTAAATTTTCTTGTTGAATCTGCCAATGAAGAAGATGAAAAAATGATACACGAGTTAGAGGACTTCATCCTGAACCTAAATGTGTCTATGATTATGTTAGAAATTTTTATTGCCCACTTTTTATCTGCGATAACTCACTATATTATATATAAGCTTTATTCTGTAACTAAGAAGCGCAATAGATGCAAAAAGTTAAGGGATAACAGAGAAAGAGAGAGATAGCACTGTGTATATAATACCTACATATTGTCATAGCTTAGATGTCCCGGGCTTTTCTGCAGGAAAAATATATAATATATATCTATCACATTTATATACACAATGTGTTTGGATTGAAAGCCCCAGATATGCATCAAAAACTTGCATTGCGTTCACGCACAACGCCTGACTATACCTGTAAGGTGTAAAAACCATTCATCTGAGACACTATTTAACAATGCATTTTAATTACAACTAATTCTAAATGGTGGATGTGATTCAATTCTTTTTGTTTTTTAAATTTCTCTGACTAGAATATTACAATATAACACCATTTTAAGCAACAAATAGTATCATCAGTTAATTCACTTCCAAAATCATCTTATATGATGAGATAATAAGAGTTCTGCTGGTTAATCTTCTATATTGCCCATTTTAAATAACTTTCATGCAAGCACATTAAATCATTTTGCAAATTATTGAAAATTAATATTTGCTAATGACATTCAGTTTTCATTGTTACATTTCAAGTATTAAAACCTGTTCACAACCAAAACTATTTCTTCAAATCTCCATCACCAATAAGTTTCATTTATGCAAATTCAGTGCTCAGGCATATTTTATGTACATCATTTTATATAGATCATTATTTGTAACCTCATGTTGCAGATGTAAAATGTAATGACTCGATCTGAATTTCAGAAAAGGTACAATTTGAACTTATTCTTACATGTGCATCAAGCTCTTGGTAATATTTTTAACATATATTTTGGGAGTGAAAAGTATAGTATTATGAGTCTCTTTGATGTGTACAACTCTTTACAAAAAATTTTTGCCAATTATTTCAGTTCCTGTCTAAGATTCCTATTAGCTTAACAACATTTCACCCATCCCAATACTCATGCTTTCTTCTCCATAAATGACCAGAAGTCTAGAGGGGAGAATTAACTAACAAACAGATATCACAGAAGAAGGAAAATGTGAGTAAGCAAATATGGGCTGACCTAATTTGAGATGGTCTTCTAAGGGTAAGGGCAAAAGATGGGTGACTAGTGTTATTAAAATGAACTACACTTATTTGAGCATTTTGATTCAGTATTTAGTTCCGAAACCATTATGAAATAGTTTGGTGAGAAACTAGTTTTTCTGATTTGATACCTCAAATGATAAAACATGACAATATTTGGTAACAATCAATAGTTTGAAACTCAACCTTCAATGGAATGTTCATGCTTTTAGTCAATTGAACTATAAACTGCAGAAAAGGTGGCAATAGTTTAAGGGCAAAATAGTTATATGTTATTTGTTGGAAAACAAATCCAGGCTGAAAGGGCTGAAGATAGTATTCTCTCTATAAATTTAAAAAAATATTTAGATAGCAAATTTCTGAAATGATTCTGCTTAGATACTCAGTTTAACATACTATTTTACTGCTACTTCTTTACTTAAACGAGATACATTGTAGGTGATCAAAAAGGCAGCTATTTGACTAAGGCTGCCTATCCATTATGATCTATCTCAGTTCTAGAGGTGGCAATAGCAGCAATTTCATCATTCCAGAAGACCATCTTCTGACCAAATCAAAAGAAAATAAACCCATGGCACACGAAGATGACTGTGTAACTGAGATCATCTCTCTGAAATTTATCCCAAGCAGATGATACAGAAGCAAGCTTCTGTCTAATACACCCTGTGCGTGTGTATCGAAGAGTGTATAGACATTCTCATGTTATGACTTAGCAGTTAAAGCAACATTAAATGAACAAAAAATATAAATGTCATTCACTGATAGCATTAATCAATTCTCACAAAGAGAGCAAGTATATTAAAGTCTTCTTTTAACAACTCAATTTCCATATCTTATATTTAAATGCTATGGGGACAATTTAGGTTTTCTGAACTTCACAACTAGTCAAAACACAGAACAAAAATTTGCTGAGAACATTAACTGTGACTAGACTATAGTTTTAATTGATAAGGGAAAGAATAATACAAATTATTAATCAATATAAACAGTGTAAAGTTGGCAATGCAAGAAGAGGTGACATTTTAGTACTTTTGCATTGACTGAAATTGATTTGTTTGCTATATTCAGCAAAACTTTTTTGTTTTTAAGTGTATATCTATGAAACCTAATATAGCACTTGCATGTTTGTTTATGTGGTGTAATTTCTTTTTCATATGTCATTAATTCTAAAACCCCTTTTCAGTTATCTTTAAAGTAATAAAATGTCTAGTTTTAAAAATGTTCCTAGAAGAACCACACTTTTGCTTTAATGAGAAAGTTGAGTTTTGAAAAATCTAATGCCATAACTGGGCTAAATCCATGAAACTTTGATTTACTGGAAGATATATTGCCATTGAGCCACCATAAAACATCAGCTAGAGATTTGTACTTCCAATTCTTGTCATGGCATTGGAATTTTCAAACCTGTTCAAAATTTATATTTAAACAGAAAATCAAATTATTAATACCCATTTAATATTAATGTATTTGAGTGGTAATAACCTCCATCCTCAGCTAAATTGGCTTCACCTCCTAAACATATTCAAAATTAAATGAAAATGTGTTAAGTAAATTTTTTATGCTAATAAATCAACCCAATAGCTTAAACATGAGCATAATTTGACTCTGATTTTAAATTGTGAATTTCCAGCTGCAGCCTAAACTTGGCTAGTATTAAATAATAATTAATAAATATATGCTTTAGTTCCATAGACTAGAAACGTTTAGCCTGGGCAATGAATTTGCTTCAATGTGAATCATTCACACCAAAATGCAATACTGCAGCTTACCACAGCCTATGTTACTTATTAGTTATGTAACATTTTGGAAATGTACACCATGCATACTTCATGCCAAACCAGAGCACACAGTCAGTCCTCAGTTCATGGCAGTAACACATTTTTAGAAAAACCAGAAACCTAATTATAATGTGCAAGCAGAATCAATGTAACATTTTCTATATCTGTCTTGCATCTGCCATTGTTCTCTTGATTTTTGTGCACCCTGAACTTTTCTCAACTGCCACTCTTTTGTGATACAAAGCTGTGTTCATCACTTCATCACAGGAAGACACTTTGGATTCGTCATTTTTTTTTATTTGCTGATCTTTGGAGTGGGAACTTCTTTGCACATGTACGAATTAGGAAATGAATCAAGCTTACGTGGCCTTGGTTTCAAAGACCAGCTGTTTTTGTAAATTATACATATATGTATATCTTGTGCTGGTTTACAAACATACTTTTATGGCATGTAAAATTATAACTTTACATTTATTCCACATTTGATGTGCATTGGTTTTGTTGTATGTTTGTTTTATGGTACATAATTTATTTTTAGATTGAGTGTGCATACTTGCAAGTCTCAATTGCTGAGTTTTAATTTCCAGGAATGTTTGTTACTTGAATCTTACTTACCTAACCAACACAGAGAACCTTCATTAGCATTCAGATCTTACGTTAATGCCAAATTAATACAGCTCTGTTCCTAATGTTGTGTTTTCCTTCAAACAACATTGCCCTCTTTGAATTACCCTTGCAGCTAGGTCTGCTCTTGCCTATCTTCAGTTTTAAATCCTAGTGCAGCGAAACAGAATATAAAGCATGGTAAATTTCTGCTCAGCAGCCATTTTTTTTATTTCAATCCTCCAGGTTTTCCCAACCATTAGAGAAGTAAAAAGCAATAGAGATGCAGTTATTTCTTTAAAACTTTTTTCTCTAAATAGTCACCATTGAATCTTTATATGTTTCAGACTGCTTCATCACCAGTTTTTAAAATCATGGTTTGCATTAAAGAAGTGACAGCTTAAATCCAAATGTGAAGCATCATAGACAAAAAGAATAGTAATGAGATGTTTCTGTTTTTTACTTTCAGACCAAACTGCATTGCAAAAATCACATAGCTATGAGATGAAGGTGCCCACTGCATCTTCAGCTTGACAAAATTCTTTCCTCTCGCTTCTGAGAAGTTTGTTTCATTCTTCTGTCTTACCTTGTCCTCTTAATGCAATCTCCTCCTCTTCTTCCCCTTCCTGGCTAACCTTCCTTTGTTCTTCAGTCAAGAAAATGTAACTCGATATCTGCTTCATTATCGTTTCACGCTTCTGCAAATTGGTCTTCTGCCCATTTTTATCGTTGTTGTTGTTCTGATTGCCATTGACACCAGATTCTTCAGTCTCATTACTATGGTTGCTAACAGCGATTTTAGGAATAGAAGAGTTTTGACTAGTATACAGACCTTCTGTAACAGTAGTAGCAATGCCTCCATTCTGTTCATTATTGAGTTTAACAAAAGTTTTATTAACTGTTGCATTACTACTAACAAATAACGATAAAGTTTGGATATCATCACTTCTAGTCGTTGCTTCACTGAGACCACCAACACTTTCGGAGTCCTTACTGCCACCGCTAATGTTGGCGCGAGCAAGACTGTCATTTGGTGCACTTGTATTAGTCTCTCGAATCTGTGCTTGCGGTGTGCCAACTTTACTGACATTTCCTCGTGCAGTATCTCCACTAAAAGCACTAGCTGTTCCATTAGTGGCAATTCCAACGGGTTGGTCAGCAGAAGTAGAGCAATGGAAATCGTAATTGCAGCAAAGATGTCCATCCTGAATAAGAAATAACAAATATTATTGAATCAAAGGTATAAGTCACACCAAAAAGTCACATAATGCAAATTTTGGATAGTTTACTTTTGTTTCTGTCTTAACACATTCAATTTGGAAAAAGCATTTTTGAAAATAAATGCAATATACTCAGGAAAATATGAATAAGTGTAAAAGATTGTATGTGTTATGTGATTTTTCTCATGTACAGCTGTTCCATCATAGTCCCACTGAAAAAGTCACCTTTAAGAAACTATTTTCATCTTGGAGAACTTAATAACAAAGTAAAAATTAATACTGAGTGAATAACATACATTAGAACCATGCTCTCACCTCCACATCAATAAAAGGCCAAAACAATGTGTGCCATATGCTGACTGGGATGCTGCTGCCCTAAGATCAGTTCACATCAATCTATGTCATAATTTCTTAAAGTAAACCATGTTCTTTAGAGTGGATTCTTCTGTGTGGGTAATTACTGTGCACAGGTTTCTATCCTCCATGTATGATTTGTTTGTGTACACATAATTGGCTAATGAGATTATTTCAAGATGCTCCCAGGGTTAAAATTCTAAGTGAGAATAATATTCATAGACTAGAAAATAAATATTGTGTACCAACAGGCATTCTAAATGAAAGGCCAGAAGCAGATTAATGTGCTCATAGTATAAACCTAGATAAGGTTGAACAGTCTGAACATTTTCTCCTAAATTCAATTACATACTTTACACAGTAACTGGTAAGTGCATATGGTTTTATGATTAGATTTTGAATAATGCATTTAAGAGAACTTTATTCTCCACCCATTTTGTTTAAGCTTTCCCATGGTTCAACAGCCCTTTCCAGGCCAAAGCCCAGTGCCTGGCTGCTGCATCCTCCACCTCTGCCTACCACAGGTGTCATGAGCAGGGTGCAGTACTGGAGGATGGGATGTGGTCATCAACCTGGTCCCTCCCAGCCAGTTATGCAGTCTTTGCAACCAGGGGTCGCTACTTCTCAATCAAGTAGCTCCTTATTTGGCCTCTCAGGGACCTAACAAGGCTGAGTGTAGCTTGGACCAGGTCTCCCACTGGAGAAGTTCTCCATGTCAGTACTGGGAATTGAACCCAGGTTTCCCTAATAAAAGTAAAAGAAAAGTGGATTAGAAAAGTGAAGGAGAAGAAGAGGGGAGAGGGGGAGAGAAGCTAAAATGAGCAGTGTCTTTTGCTTAAAGACCACACTCCAAGAAGTTGTAAAACCTCCTTCTGCTGCTAATGACATGAACACAACAGAGGGTCCTCTCTACGTACTTTCAGTGAATGGATCTGGTGTTGTGAAGTCAGTTTAGTACTATTGTGCATTCAGAGTGTGTAAAAGGCAGTGGAATGAGGAGGGTGTTACAGCATGGGTTATAGTAAAATAGGAAAACATATAAATAAATGTAACAAAATTATGTAAGTTGGAGTATATACAATAAATCCAATTCATCAACTTCATCTACATTTTATACAGAAATGAAACATGATCCTACCCCAGTGGGTATGTTATGCAAAATAATACACAATATCTGAGAAACCTAACCTGTTCACAAGGAACCATGCATGATTAAAGAATCTGAGTATCAGCAGCAAGCAAATGTTTAACGTTTTTTAAAACAAGAGTTGATGTGTTAGGTATATGAATGTAATTTTACATTTTTTTAGGCAATTAAACAAGGAAGGGTATAGTTATTATTTATTTATGCCAACAAACTTACTGTTGGTGTTTTTAAACACACAAGCCGTGTGTGGGCAAAGTTTAAGA
The DNA here is from genome assembly GCA_030765045.1 of Tenodera sinensis. Lineage (NCBI taxonomy): Eukaryota > Metazoa > Arthropoda > Insecta > Mantodea > Mantidae > Tenodera > Tenodera sinensis. The sequence continues at coordinate 37,968,848 of CM060970.1, forward strand.
GGTAGAACTGGAACTTAAAAATTCAAATCCCAGTTGTGGCATTGAATTTTTAAGTTCCAGTTCTACCTCTTAAGGAAGGGTATAGTTTTGCAATTTTCTTGCAAGATTCTGCCACTGCATTTACAGTGAAGCATTTCTTGCAAAAACTCATTAAACATTCAACGATGAGTCAGCAGTAATAACATATAGCCCCACTTGATTCCCTGATTTAACTATAATTATCATTGGCCAATATTAAAAAACACAGATATTACATCAATTCACACTTTAGATGAACTGAAACATAATGTTCATGAATAGCTTTCTAATATACAGTCAGAACTGGTTATAGCAACATCACCTTTAATGATATATTGGCTATAACAACAAAATATAACGGTCCCATCTAAATCCTATGTAAATACTATATTTAAAAAATTGCTTAATACGACATCGCGTATTGTGACTTATCGTATAATAGACATTTTTTATTACATTTTCAGGGAAATATGTTAGCTATAACGTCTAGCATTCATTTTTTGTTTGTTACATATACGGGAATTGTTAACAACAACGTAATGCTTATTTTTAAACTCTTGTTTACTATAGATTGTAGCCAATAAAATGATTTTGTCGGGTTTATTGGCCATGGTCCAGTTGATGCATAAATGGCTGGGTGCAGCCAATGGGAGAGAGGGGGTCCCATCATATATAAGACGGACACTCCTAACGAGCGCCCTTTCACAAGTCACCTTCCTCTGATGATGCTTGTCAGAATGGTGGGCGAAACATCAGGTGTTTATGCATTGACTGGACCATGGCCTATAAACCCAAGAACATCATTTTATTGGACAGATGCCGGCCGTGAAAGCTTTAGCTTTCATATAGATTGTAGGTTTCAAATTAGTATGTGTGTTAAACAGTCAGTGCAAGTGCCAATTTAAAGGTATCGCAAAAAAGGACAATATTTAATATTGAAGAAAAGTAACATAGTATAGTAATTAGAAAATGGGGAAACAAATGCCAACATTGCAAAGGAATTGGATGTCTCAAACTCAATGATTTATACAATTTGGAAGGACAGAGAGAAAATACAGTCTCTTTTTGAAGACAATTCTTCAAAAATCAAGCAGGCAAGATCACCTGAGCACAAAGATATTCTAGAAGCTTTATTTATATGATGTTAGGAGCAAAGAACAAATAATATGCCAATAAGTGGAGCTATTCTTTAAGGGAAAGCCTACAAATTTGTGCCTTTGTTGAGAAATTTGAGCTTCAATTGTTCATCTTGGATACAATGCTTCTAAGCTTTCCATGATATTGTCACAGAGAAAATTTGTGATAAAGCTGCTGATGCACTGATGACATAATAGAGGAATGTCTATCCAAGAAGGGGTTTTTACATTTTTCTGGCATTTTATTGCTGTACGTACTGCGTAAATATAAGAAAAATTCTTCTTCAGTCCTTCTCCACAAATACTGAACTCTAAATACTGAAAGTATACTATATTTCTGCTACTTTGTGAAGTTTTAATTCTATGGCAGCCTAAAATTTACAAGAAAAAAAAAAAGAAAAGAAAAAGTAGACACCCAGCAACTATTGGCTATAAGGACCTAAAGCATAGGTTTCTTTGATGTCATTATAACTGGTTTTGACTGTATTTCAGAAAGGAAACAGCTTAAGCAGGTGTCAAAAATATATGTAATGGTACACAATTTTAGCATCTTGTAGTAAGATGTGGATGAGTGATTTAGTTTTATTTAAGAGCTCATTAGCAATAATTTGGAATCAAATCCTAGGTCAGCTTTACTTTGGATTTCCTGACACTCAATAACTGATATCATTGATCTTATCTGCTGCAGAGAAGCTGAACACGTGATTCCAGAGTATATTGTTCACACAGTAGTTTCACACTTGTATATTCATATTTTCCTGAGATTGTGGACCACTCTTCCATATATATTTATGGCCACAGCTCTCTTTCCTTCAGGTAAATGTTCAGAAAACAACATATTAGTAGAATGAAAAGGAAACTTGGAACGATTAATGTAGCATCATCCAAAATTTGCTGTTTACTTAGCTATAATGCATAATCTTTCTTAATTATTTCTCTTTTCATATGACTTTAATCTAATTTTATAATTTCTTTTTCAAATGAACTGAATTTTATTAATATATAAAGCTTTTTTAATTCTGGTCAGCAGACATATTAACATTTACAACTAATTTTGGAAAATAAATGATTAATGCAAGCACTTTTCAGACAAACTGTAAATGCACAAACATACTTTGTGTTTTATAAACTATGTGTAGCTACTAATATATGAGGATAATAGTGCAATAAGATGCTGAGCGCAGGAATTGCAAGTTGTAGGGATTCATACTGCAAACAAAAGTGCACTATCAAGTGTAATTTAAAACAAACATAGAAGAGCATTCCCAAAAAACAACAACATAAAATATGCAGTCACTATTTGATCCCCTTTCAAGAAACTAGCTGTAATTTTCTGACATTCTTTGGAGAGAAAGTTGTGCATAACATGAAATGCAAGAGGTTTGTCCACAAGTAACACTAAACACATTCAGGCACATTTTCGTGCAAAATGGGCCTGAAAACTTAATTAATTTGTCATTAAAAACCTTAAAGAGCATTATTTTGAAAGTATGTGCAGGATAGAAGTGGATTCATGCTGTTAATGCCAATATATTGGACTCACTACCATTTAGAATTAAAAGAACAGAAATTAAGTTAGAATATTGCACCTTTGTTTTAGGTGCTTCAGTATATCCCATTCTATTGCATAAATCATGCTGTTCTATTGGTTACATTAACAAAAAGTGTGACAAATTCTTTTATATGAACTATAACTCCAAAACCCAAACTAAGTATAGTTCAGAAATGTGGTTTTCAATTCCAGAACCACATCACCAGAATTTTTTAAGTATACACTGTAGTCAATTATAATTTTGTTTTCCTTTTGTATTCTTTTTAACAATATAGCATGATATATGCACAGATGTTAGTATTACAGAAGAAACATACAGAAAGAAAAATAAAACATTTAAATTCTCATTTTAAGTAAAGACATGCCAAGATGCTGTTAGATACAAAAAATAGTCATGATGCAAACGGAGGTTATTTCTGTTTTGGATTTGTAAGTCAATAATAAGTTTATTCTTTTGCATAATGCAGCTTTACTTTTAAGTTGCTGCTTGTAGTTTCTATTGTATAATTTCTAATGTAGTATCCTAACAAATAAGTAATGATATTCTATGAAGTTCAGGAAGCTTTGTTAATATGGAGTGCAGAGCTGTGTTATTTGGCCACATTTTTTAGTTTTACATGTTCAAGATAAGCCTTGAGAGATTGGATAAAATTATCATGAACATTCAGTTAATGACTTTTTTCTGTTTCATGCGATTGAGAGTTAATAGAAGAGAATTTCAGCCTAGGATTAACTTTGCAAGAAGGAATGCACTATTGGAAAATTTATGATTAAATGTACTAACTTTAATTATTGTAGTGAACTACATATTGTATATGAACTATATTCTGTATATCATTGTCACATCTGCTACATTTTCTTGTAAGATAAATTAGATAAATAAATTGTTTGATTGGCTTAGCAGTAGCTGCTACAACCTCTAACTTTGCTTGGAGGTATTTATATTCTGAACCACCTAGTCACCTACTATGCAAGTTTTAGGTTAGAAAGTGTCATTTCCAATCATAGGATGTTCACAAGAGGATAAACTTAAGTTTGGCATAGTCATGTATAGCTTTTATGTATTGTTATTCAATAATTATACCATATTCTATACTGTGATTTTACTTAAAAGAGCTAAATGAAGGGGGTTTGTAATTTTAAGTGTTAAGTTTATAATGAATGCTCCCATAGTGTGGGAATTTTCTTTTAATAATTTTCAATAAAAGTTCCCATCAATTTCAGATATTATTATTTGTAATATTTCTGGCATGATCATATCAAATTGTGCTTTGTTTATAATGATATCCTCACTTATTAGAACGGAAGTTAGAAAAGAACTGCCTCTGTAGTGCAGTGGTAGCATGCCTGCCACTGGTGTGGAGGACCCAGGTTCAATCTCCAGTACTGGCGTGGGGATTTTTCCCCTGCTGGAAGGTCTGGCACAAGGTGCACTCAGCCTTGTTTAGGCCCCTGAGGGGGCAATTGAGGAGCTACTTGATTGAAAAGAAGTAGCAATCATAGCAATAGTATTTACAATATTATGTTATAAGATTGAGCATAGTATATTGCATGACATAATTGAGATATAGTGTCATAAACATATGTATGGTATAATAATTGAATGTCCTGCAGTACTTCAGCAATGAACAACACTATTCACCCTCTAAATAATTCTTTGTGCTATAAAAGCAGCGCTCTCGCAAGTACTTATTTAGTTTTTGTTTAAAATGTTTCAATGGTGTGATTTTTACTTTCTCTACTATGTATATTAAGTAGGGGAATTATTGTATTCCATCCAAAGCTTCAATGTCGAGATTTCACCAGAAATATATGTTTTGAGGCCCCCTGAATCCAAAAAGAGCATTTTTAGAAAAAGGTCTGTGTGTGTCTGTCAGTCTGTAGACAGCATTACTCAAAAACAAAAAGTTGGTTAAAAACCAAGTTTGGTATTTAATTTCAAGGATGTGATACAAAGATTTTGAGAAAACTTCCTCCACCCTAAATTTTTCAAAACTTTTGAGTTTCTTGAAAATGGCTCTAACCATTTGGATTAAAATGCTATATGTTTGAGATAGTTTTATAGCAAATGAAATATATATTTTGAATTTTCTGGCTATAGCCTATGTAGTACTGTTTACTCTGGATATCTTTCGCATAACTGGTAAACCATAAGATATATACCAAATTTTACGGTACAGAGAATGTAGATTTTGCTAAAACACACAATTTATGTCCAAATAATTTTTTGTAGAGTGAAACATTTTGGAGATATTCTTTGTTATTTATGTTAGTTTTACAATACTTATACTTTCCACAAATGGAAAATTGTTATTAATTTTTTTAATGTCTTAGCCATGCAAAGAGAACGGACTTTAAAAGATTTGACTATTGCTCAAAGCCTACTGTATTCCCATATTCCCCTTCCACCTACATGGAAATAAGCAATAAGATAATTTATGCTAATGTTTATCTCGACTAACATGAAGATAAAGGAATAAGAGTTTGTAAGAATGTGAGTGCAACACATCGAATTTTTGAATTGCATTTCGCAGTTTATTAAATAGCTTAATCCCTTTGTACTTGAAGCTATTTTTGTACAACCTTGTACAGTGAAGTGTTAAGTGTCAGTTTATCCTGATTTTGTGTGTGGTGAGAGTGTACTAGAGTATTGGTCATGTATCTTTGTCTTTACAAGGAATCTAAATTCAACCACAATTAATATAAAGCAGAATTTGCCTAGTCCAACCATTCATACCAGTCTTCAATTAAAAGACCAATTGTAATGCTATCTTTGCATAGCCAGAATATTGCAACCCTTCAAAATCTTTTCAATGGGGCAACATTTAATTTTTTGGTCACACTACAATTGGAAATAACACTTCTTAAATGAAACATGGATATTCTTGATATAAGCATTAAGTTCCATGGCCCATTAAGCTATTTAATTTAGCACCATGATATTCTTTAATCATCTATCAGCTTCCAGTATGCCTTTATTTCTTTTTGAAGAATTTAAATGTTAACAAAATTAGAAGCCAAAACAGAATTAACGTTAAGGAAGTGTAGGATTCACGTGAATTACCGCTGCACACAACACGCGATATTGCTCACCAATTGGGCGCAGTACGGCACCTGAAAGGGAACCCAGTGTTACCACATTGTTAGTTAAAAATGCAAGAAAATTAAAAACAAAAATTCAAACACAACCAAAACAACAACAAACTATTAATTACACTAGCAATTCATGGAACAGTTTCACTACCACAGCAGTCTAAAAACTGAGCAGCGTTAGCACAGACATTTTTAATCAAAATATATTCATAATTATTAAACATTAGCACATAAATGAAAATATTATTACAACTTTTTAGCAGCAGTTGCAACAAATATTAGCACACAAATATTTAGCTAGCTTTTACAGCAGGTATATAAGGTAAGTAAAGCAAATAACTGGAATTTCTGATGCATATTTCATTCAAAATATTAAAGCAGTATTCTGTGGTGACCCACATATACTTTGCCAAATTAACCTATATTGTCACATTCTGGAATCCAGTCAAGGCAATGCTTTGAAAATTATGCTAGAAAATTACTTCTTTACACTTGAATCTACTTATTTATTTTCAGGAAACAAAGAAAGGAATGTTCATTTATATACAGTGTTCTATGTTTGTGCATAATTCATGCTATTTTATTTGAAGTGTAAATGTGCATATGGTTTTAAAAAAAATGAGCTCAAAAGTGCACACATGCATAGCCAAAACTATGGCTACATAAAAATATGCTTTATTGAGAACTGTGCATCAGCAAACATATTTATAAATGTACATATCTGCAGCTATTCACATCAGAGGAGAAATGATCTCTTGTGGACTGCTTTATCTATAGTTGTAATATAACATTTAGAATGAATGTTATATTTTAGAATGAGATAAGATATATAATATAGTGCTGAGAAAAAGGCAGAAAGGAAATATGTACAGGTGTTTAATATGTTCATAATCTGTCACAGAAGTAAACTTCAGAGTGATATGACTAAATGGTAAAGCTGGGCTCACATTTGGGAGAGGATGTTATGACAAAACGAGAGCAAGAAATCCAAGTGACAATATGGGAAAGGGCTAGAGAAGAAAGAGAAAGAGATTGCAAAGTAAAAGTAGAATACCAGAAGCAGCAGATAAATGGGAAAAGTGCAAGGATTTTGAATCCAGATTGGCACATAAGTCCAAGTCCCAATCCACCCAAAGATAAACCAAGCTCAACCCAAGAAAGTCTGAAACAATCACAGCACCTATTCCACTTTTATAAAAAAATACCAATCCTGACCCAACACAATCAACAAAAAACTTTTTTTAAAGTTTTTAACACCTGCTTTTACTACTATGGCACAGGCGGTGACACTGATGATACATGGAATGAAGATGGAGCACCGGTGGAATGAGATGGCAGGGCAAACTAGACAACCTGGAGGAAATCTGCCCCAGTGCCGCTTTGTCCACCACGAATCCCACATGCAGTTGCCTGGAATGAAACTAGGGCCACTTTGGTGAGAAGCGAATGGTCTAACCACTCGGCTATGGCACAGGTAACAAAAAACTGATAATGCAATACTGAATGTAAGACCTTAAGCTGGAGAACAAAGACTGGCAGAAGCAGAAGAAACACCAGATCAAGGTCATGTCATGAGTAAGGATTATGTCAAATGGGCACATAAAACAACATCTAGGGACACAAGAACTGGCCACAGAAAAGACAACAGAGCAGAAGATGGGCCAACATCCTAAAACTGCACTTTGGGACCAACTGGACAACAAAGGCTAAGAACTGATGTGAGGGGAAACTACTTATAGAAGCAGCAATGGAGGAATGAGGACCTTTCCTATACTGGCTAAGTGGGATCATCAGAACAGCCACCTTGCTAGCTGTAAGACCTTGTCCTACAGGGATTCTATGGGCTAATTCTTAAGGTTAAAGTTCTTATTTTGACCAACTTGACTAGTTTTTCATGATTTTCCCTAGGTGCACAGATGAATCCCAGGCTTATATACTGTGACACCAGCCGCAGCGCACATCAAAGGACAGTTGGAGCCAAACTACCTCACACCAACACAAATGTGCATCAAAGACACACATGCTTCATGTGACTGTTTGTGAACACATGATGACCATTTGGATGAAAACACAAGGAGTTTTCCAGATTATTCAAGAAGTGTCCAGTGGTTGGTGTATTTGTTGAAGTTCAAGAAAGGTCTGTGTTACATCATCCTCGCTGTGCAAGGAGGCAAAGCAATGAGATTTGGGAGTTAAGTCAGTTTTCAGTTTAGTGTGTGTGTGTCAGCTGCATGGTTACAGTTGCATCAAAAGGAAGATACCAAAGCAGTTAATGAGTGTTGAGTGATTGTATCTTCAAAGTCAGAGACAGAAAAAGTGAAGAAAGACAGGAAGGAGTGAGCCAACGTTACAAGAAAACAGCTGTGAGTTATAATACCACGAAAAACTGTAGACTGTGTCATCAGTAAAATAGAATTGTGTACTTGTGCAAAAGTTTTTGGAAGAAAATAAAGTAAGAAAAAGGAACTGAACTGGATTTTGTCATTTTTATCACACTGGGGTCAGGAGTGGGATTTGTCAAATTGTTGTTTTGTCACAATACAATTTCCATGTCTTCCTCAAGTCCAAGTGGCAACATAAAGACGATAAAACTAAGGTGAATGGTATGGTAGGAAATTTCAAGATTGGTCATTGTCATGAGAAGCTGAGTAGCTGAAGACTAACAGATAAATAATTAGCTTCCAAATAACATTTTGTTGTGACTGGTCATGATTTAAAAATGAAAGATGAAGTGATAAAGCATACAGTTATGTCTAGTTTAATACGAGGGTTGGAACTTTAATAGTGGCAACACTGCTGCAGAGTCGCTATGCAATGGAACCTAACATTGTTAGTGATAGCACAGGTTAGTTACATACCTACGTTACCTCCGATCAAATGGACACTCCCTTCCCGCATCACATGCATGTGCACTGGCAAGAGAAATAAGTCTGGTGTGAGCTAGTGGTCCAATATTGTCACGATGTTTTCAAAACAGGAACAATGGAGCTGGATAAAGATGGAATGTGCCAGAGGTTGTACAGCATGACAGTCCCATCAAAGTCTTCAAGATGCTTGCAGGGAATCTGCATTACCTTATAGAGACGGTGGGTAAATGCCTTCAACAAAGTATGCCAAAATGTGGCAGACATGCCTTGGCCAGGTCATTCTAGGATCAGTGAAGATGTGCATGTTCCAGTGTTACTGGACACTGATCAACATAATTTGAATCATGAGCTCACCCAAGAAACTGAATTAGTGCATATGACTGTGCTTCACATTCTGAAGGAATGCCTGTGCATAAGAAAAATTGCATCACAAGGGTCCTGCATGATTTGATGGAAATGCAGAAATGGTTATAATACAACATTGCTTAGACACATGCAGCACAAGTTGTGGTTGATTTGTTGAGTCAATGGGTTTAGGAAGCGTTATACCATCCAGAAGGAACCTGGTATTTGCTGTTACAGAGATTCGTGAGGCAATAGACCACTCTATTCAAACTATCAACAGAAGCAGCACTGCTAAGGGTATCCTATGACTTCCACATCGCTGACAATTGGTTGTACACAATACTGGTGAGTATTTTGAAGGACCGTAAATCTTGGTAACATCTCTTTTGTGTCACTTGTAAATAAATAGTTGTCACTATTTAAGTTCCAACCCTCGTAGTTCAACTGTTTTGGCTGCACTATCCTTGCTGTTTTACCAGTTGAGCAATTTCTGGTAGAGGTAAAAGTATGTGAAACAACTCCTTGTGTAATATGCTTTGCCACTGAATTTCTGTAAAGTGAATGTACATAGTGTCTGTGAAATGGAAATAAGAGTTCTCATGTGATTCTAGAGAACGTTCACACAAATGTTTTGATGCAGTGAACCATGGTTTCAAAATGCACTGTTAAGACACTTAACATTGAAAATGTAATGTAACTTATGCAATGAAAGCTGTTGATTACTCTAATAAAAACTAAAGCTACTAGTGTGTGTTATCTATTACAATAGCTGTTCAAAATCCCTGTCATTAACATGGTTGCAAAGTTTGGGCATTTTATCAAGGACTATGGATGAATGAATATTCATTTCAACTATTAATAGGAATTCATAATATTGCATTTATTATAGTAAAAGTTAATAAAGTGACCAAACTCGTGTGGTACAGTCCACCATATCATCAATGAAGTCTTTGAGAAAGTTTACCATCTGCACTCTAGTAAATTTTGGAACATTGCATTAATGTGTCTGCCTAGCAACAGTGAACTATAAAAAGAGTGCAGAAAATAAATGTAAGTCAGTTACAAGATAGTTGCTAGCAAATTATGAGCAACTGGTAAGTCAGAGCTGCAAAGCAAGGTTTCCAATACATTCTGCATAATTTAAGTCTGTTACGATTTAATCAGTGTTTTTGGTTTGCCACAATAAGTTGCTTTGAAATCTAATACCTAACAGTCTGCTTTAACTCTGTTGACCATCCTGTTTACTTATTTCCCTACCATTTCATTGTTACACTCCCTAAACAATTTAGTAGGTAGCTCCTTTATGTATTTCCTTGATATTAATTCATCCTTTGCCCTATAATTTCCATTGGCAAACTGAACAATGTCTTCTATCTTAATTTCTCCTTAAGAATCTTGATTTCCTTTAGTCTAAAAATTATTATATCCGATCTTTTTGGTTATAGTTTGGACATTTACATATGTCATCCTCTGTGGCATATATTATTTATAAGATTATGAGAAGGCCTTCGACTGTGTAATATGGAATGATTTATGGGGTATAATGGAAAAGAAAGAAGTACCAGCACATTTAGTAGAAATAACAAAGGGAATATATATATATATGAATTTTTATAAAAATTAAAGTAATGAATAATATTAGTAGCTGCATATTAAAAATAAATCATTAAGTTTACCATGTGTGTTTCAACCGGATGTTTTCATGTTTTATCAAAGTGTTTGGAAGTGTAGCGATAAAAGGTCATGGTTTCAATGTATAAAAATTTGGATGCTCTTAACTGAATTGGTAAAGGAGAAACATTGAAGAAAATAGCTGCTGAATTAGGAGTTACTGCACATCAGCTGACAGACATTATGGTGTACTTCGAGCATCAGCCCGACACCACTCCAGCTGAACTATTAATGATAAAGTGTTTGCGCGACTGTACTTTATCCAAACCCCACATATGTTCAAAACAGAAGACTGTGGATCAATTCTTTGTTGAGAAATGATGTGATTTTATGTGATTAAGATTTTTATATTTTTAATGCCTTTTAAACAATACATTCTATGTACTGTACATAATTTTGTTAAGACAGTTTTTTATCATCATAAATGGCAAGTCTGCTTATTTAAGGATTTAAGAATTTTGTTTCACTTATTACCCATATAACCTGGATTATCTGGATTTTTTACTTTCTGGATTGCCTTTGGTCCCAGTTAGTCCTGATAAATGAGGTTTTACTGTACTTACAAGTAGATTGTTTCATCAATAACTCAACTTTTGCACAATGTAACTTAGAAAAGGAGAGAGAGAGAGAGAGAGAGAGAGAGAGAGAGAGAGAGAGAGAGAGAGAGAGAGAGAGAGAGAGAGAGAAGAAGAGGTGATGCTTAATGAGATGAATGGTTAATAGTGATGAATAATCAAGGTTTTGCTCTATCTAGCTGCATTTTGATTTACAACTCTTCTGCTGTAGCACTCAATGACAGTTTTACCACTGGAATCTTATAATGATTTCATTTGTCCCTAAGAAGAAATTTCCAGATACAGCAACTTTGATTGATTAAATACAGGTGCAACTCATACAGAAATTCTATCATTTAATCCCATAACAGTGCTTTTTCAACCTATGATTCATATTAACATATTTGTATGAACATTCCCTGGCATTAGATTTTTCAAACAACTGGTATATATTGTAAGGGACAGAAATACAATAGATGCATGTTCCCACCTGAGATCTTGATTATGGAAGCTTGGAAAAATGAAATCTGGCACTTTGGTGCCAAAACAATTTCCTTTCTTTGGCTGCAGTAAAATTTGCTTTCTGTAAGCAATTTCCAAAATATATTCCAACAGAAATTTCCAGCTTTAATTTGCTTTTACTCTTCTACCAATGAAAATGGACATTTTCATTCTTTCATGGCATTTTACAGATTCCTTCTGAAAACTAAGTTCTACATTTCAAACAATGTGAGCTTTAGTAGAGTTTTTACAATTTGGAGAAAACTTTCATGGATGAAGGTCTACAACATTGGGATTAATTTCCACACTGATAGACTTAAATATCTACTTACCAACTGGTATGCCTCAGATTTCATAATGGGTGCTTTTATTTTTTTCTCCACAGACTCTTCATACGATAACTTTAGGAATCATCTAACATCATATTGTCTATTGCATTCATTCTTTTCATCATTCATTATACTAATGAGCTATAGTAAAGATTATGGAGCAATAAAAGCCTTTTATTATTTCTTGCTAAGCATGAAATGTGTAGCTACAGTTTAAAAACCTTTCTTTGTGGTAATTTTTAGATAATTTTAACTGGATTTTGGGGTCATCTTCACATTAACAAAGTTTGCATACATTACTCTGACATTGGTAGGTATCTAAAGATGTGAAGTACATTATAATTTGTCTCAAATTAGAATGATCCTGTTGTAAACATATGGGGGGGAAGAAACAGAGAGATAGAGACTGTGACGCGGAATGCTCCTAGGCTGCTGATTGGTGGAGGGAAGTCATAAATGTCTCCTCTTATTTGTTATCGCATAGTTATCACTAAAGATGAGAGGTTTGTGCACAGTATGAAATACACGACTTGACAGCAAGCATAAGTCAGCAGACAGGTAAACAACTAAGGACAGTCCACCAAAAGAAATGCAACTGGGAACATACTATCGTATAAACTTAGGCTTTCATGACCGGCGTCCGGCTGTTAGCTAAGTTTATCTCTCCCTGGGTTCTAGGCCGTGGTCTAGAAGCCCGGAAAAAATAAACAGCTAATAGTCATACCCACTATCTATTTACCTCTGTGTCATTCTGTCATAACAACACAAAATGAGCGTGGGCCTTCATAATAAAAAATGCTGCAGTAGTGAACAAACGTGTATTGACAAGTATTACCTACAATGATGTAGCAATTTTTATGTAGAAAGACATTATAACAGCAAAAAACAAAGACAACATTGTACAGCCATGGAAAAAATGAGCACTGTAATATTTCAAAGCAAATGTTACAGCGCTCAATCATTCTTTCCATGGCTGTACATGCTTTAAAGGAGGTGAAGCGAGTATTCATTGCAAAATCATAATTTGCTAAAGATATATGTGAGACAATGATCAAAGCTTGAGCAAAATAGACAAGCCCCATTTTTGAGGATTTTTGGAAAAATATACCAATCAGCATATTCTGAATCAGACAACTCCCTGTAAAGACTATTTATCTGATTGCTACAAAAATACATTGGGTTATATTAGAAGAAATGTCGATGGTAATCATTATTTCAACATAACCTTTATATTTATATATTATTATGTGTTAGAGCTAGATCATAACAGAGTGTTGTGTTTCTCCTTCTCTGATTGTATGCTTCGCATTATTTGTTTATGGTGGAAGTCAACACAGACACTGGACATAATATCTATGTACAAGGTGTCCCAAGAAAACATTGACAATGCTTAGTATGTTGTGCGGGATGGCAAATTGATCAGTTTTCAAATAGGAAAAACCAATCATGCACAACATACTAAGCACTGACAGTGAAAATAAATTCATAACATTTAAAGAAATTGAGGCAGCATTGCAGATTGGATCACCAGCAGTTTTGAAAATCCTCCATGAATTCCTTCATGTTAGGAAGGTCACATTATGATGAGCGCCTCTCAATTTGATGGTGGAACAAAAACATGACCGTGTTGAATGGTGTGAGAAAATGCTGACAAGATCTGAAGGAGGGGCTTTCTGATGTCATCACAGATGAAATCTGGATTTATTAGTTTGATCAGGAGATCAAGTGGCAATCAGCTGTGTGGATCTTTTCTGATGATAATCCATCGACAACAGTGAAGTGTCACCAAAGTGTCCTCAAGAAAATGATGGCCTCATTTTTGCTAAAGGGTAGTCTTGTGGCAACTGTTTCTCTGGAGGAGCAAAGCATTGTTACTGCTAATTGGTACATCACAGCTTGCTTGCCATGAGCGTTGGCAGACTTTTTTCCAAGGAGGGGCAACATGTTGGAAATTTGCAATCATATATTATTAATTCATTATTTTATTGTCAAAATTTATATTTGTTGCATATAACTGTATTGATTTATGCTAAATACCAATTGTTCTTAATTAAAATAATAGTTTAATAGTCAGTAATTGATTGCACATTAAGTTCACCAACTTCCAAGGGGGGGCCGCCCCCCCCCCCCCTTGCCCCCCGTTTGCGAGCCCATGTTGCTTGCCAAAAGTTTTTGTCAAGCTTCAAACCTTCAAGAACAGCGGCTTCGCAAGGGATTGCGAGGGATTCTTCTCCATCATGACAACACGTTCGCACACAAGGTCAATATTACTGTTCAGTTCTGAGGTCTACAGAGGTCAAACTTGTGATTCATCCACCGTACCATCCCCACCTGGCCCCATGTGACTTTTTTCTGTTCCTGATGATAAAAAAAATTGCATGCCTGGAAAGAGCGAAAATGTTCTCTTCCAAGCTCCACATGGGTTGTGCACTGCATGTTGCTCATCCATGCACTGCTGAAATTACTGGAGTGGGTCACTATCTGATACCAGTTTACTCACAAACGATGGGGCTATCCCATCCTGCATCCAATTTGAGTGGATCAACTTTTATTTTCTCACACCTCAAAACTTTCATAGTGACCCTTGTAATATTAATTCTGTAACACATATATTTAGTAAGTTGCTGGTAATTTCCTACTTGATTTACTGTCAAGTAGCTAGGGCTGCTGCAAAACTTATGTGTGCATATCTCGTTCAAACACGAGGCAGGTTGAATCTGCTCCACCTTGTTGTTTACTTACAGGATCATCCTTGTATGAGTGTATTAATATATTCTGCTTATTTTACTTTCAGCAATTTAGCATCATTATGAAGAACAACTCAAAATGTGTAAATAATTTAAAAGAGGGAATGAATGTTATCTTACTAATATTTCAAAACAGAGACAATAATTGCATTTGAGTAACTGTCATTTACATATAGTAAATACTGTTTTTTCATGGATCAAAACCCTTGGTTCAATAATGGTAAATAATAACTGATGCATAGAGGAGAGAGAATCCCAATGCCACTACATATTCTATGATATTAAGCATTGTAAAGAACTGTCCATTTTCAGTTTATTTATGACTTATGTTTTAGTGGTATCTTCTAACAAATGCAATGGTTAATGTTAAAGTACATGTAACAGCATCACTACAACATAATACACATAAAAACAGAACTATATGCAGATACAAATAAAAGGCACAAAAAATGAATGGCAGAATGGAATAAGGGTGTATCCCACTTTAGAGTGCTTTTAAGTAAAATTATATGTCAGGAGCATATTATTTATATTTTTTGTTTATGAGATAAAAAGTGAACTCTTTATGGTTGTAGCAGAAATTTTCTGATTCACAATACATGTGAAATAATTCTTCTTTCAGCATAAGTGCTTTTTCCTTAAAGTTAGAACACAATTTTTAGAATACATATTTGAATTTTATTTATTTTAAAAATAGTTTGAATTCTGTTTTAATCTTTATGTAATGAATATTTATTCCTTCATGGTTTACATATTTTATATATATATATAAAATCTTCCCTAGCATCGGGTGTAATACTGATATAAAAGTATTGGTGCACTGGATATAACTTGCATTAATGTTTTTATGTTGTTAACACTTCTGTCCCTATTTAGAATACGTTCAGTTTGGTGTGAACAAGACCAGACATGGTTGCCATTTATCTTTTAATGAAATAAAGATAATGTTATTCTGCTCAGAAAAATCAGGTTTACTTTTCAAAGGATTTTCAAAAAACTGTTCAAATATGTACACTTGGATGCAAAAAATCTTATGTATTGCACTCATATGACTTTCTCTATTCTTGTATTAACCATTCTTACAAACTCTTATTCTTATATCTTCTTTGTGTTACTTGAGGCATTTACAGAAACATTAAACATTTACAGAAATTATCTTATTGTTTATTTCCTTGTAGGTGCAAGGGGTATATTAGAATACAGTAGGCTTTGAGCTTTGAGATCGCATGCTCTTTGCACATTTAACATATAAAAAAATGAACAACGATGTTGCATTTCACAAAAGTTTTAAGTTTTCCAAAACTGACACAAGTAACAAGGGATATCTTCAAAATGGTTCACTTAAAAAAATATATTATTTGGGCATAAATTGTGTTTTAGCAAGAAGATTTCTTCATTCTGAATGACTTTTGTATGATTGGTAAACTGTGGGAGATAGACAAAATCTTAATGCACAGAAATGCAGATCTCCCCTCAGGGGTCCCCGTCTAGGAGATATGTGGATGGCGACCACAAGGTACCCAAGCTGAGCAGAACATTACTGCCACTTACTGGTGTTTTGCTCCTCACTGTAGCTTTTCTATTTGACCTTATGACCTTACCTTGGCTATCTCTTGTTCTCTTCTGACCCCGATGCTATTAGGGTTCCCAAGGGCTAGGGAGACCTTATTTTTTCCATCCTTTCCATTTCTCTATAACCTCTTAACCCCTAACATGCTGACCTGTCATGGCAATCAGAGGATATGGTTGGTGAATTTATTTTGATAACTCTCCCGGTCAGGTCGCTGAGACCCATAAACCAACAACAGGTGTGGTCCTCCAGACATTCTAGGGGTTGTGAGTGAGCGCTGTAACTGCCAAAACATAAAAATATGGTGCTCTCTAAAAAGTGGTTACTATTACTGCTAAGTCTCTTCAATATTTATGAAATATTGGAGAGCAAGAGAATCAATGACTTCATTGTCAGAAATGCAGCATTAGCCAACATTTTTTGTATAGTAAGATTTGGTCTATCTCTTACAGTTTACCAGTTATGCAAAAGTCATCCAGAGTAAATAGGACTTCATGGGCTTTAGCCAGAAAATTCAAGATATACATTTTATTTGCCATAAAAATATCTCAAACATGTGGCATTTTTATCAAAATCGTTAGAGGCATTTTCAAGAATTTTTTTTTTTTCTTTTTTTGTGGAGATAACCATTTCAGTTATTCCTTGTTATTGGTTGGAATTTCCAAATACTGAAAGTTTTCTCAAATAGGCAGTTGTTATTCATGTTTTTATATCTGGCTATGCAAAGAGAACAGAATATCAAAGCTATCATATAGTGACCAGCTCATAGAACTGATTATTACTTAAAGCTACTGTACTTCCCTCTTCCCATTGTACCACAAGGAAACATGTAATATAATAATTTCTTCAAATGTCTATCTCAATTAACATGAAGTACAGTACGTTTACTACAAAAACTGGCTGGCAGGAGCACAGCCCATGTGACCCTGCATCCCCCTGCACAGGTGCTAGTCATCATACGTGCATCAGTCTTACTTCTGTTAGGTAGATGTTAAGTGCTGCTCTAGTCCAGTTCACACATGAATAACATTAGGAGTGTTTAGAAGTGGTTAGTTTTGCCTGAAGTGTTTTCAAAATGAATTGACTGCAGTATACAGTGCAACAAAGGGTGTTTATGTACAATATGCGTGTGCTTACACCATCTTGTAGGGAAGTTGTATGAAAAATTGAAACTAAATTCCCTGGCATGCGTATTCTGAGTAAAGACACCATTCATTTGCTGGTAAATAAATTCAGGGAGGCAGGAAAAATTTGTGATAGGAAAAGAAAGGGAAAAAGGCACATGCTTATGGAACAGAAATTAGATGAAATTGGAGAAAGGTTAAAACGGTCACCTTGAAAATCTCTCAGGTGCCTTGCACAAGAAACTGACATTTCAAAAGCTTCAGCATGGAAAGCAACAACAATTTTAAAACTTTAACCATACAAGGTTACTGTTGTCCAGGAATTGCTACCATGTGATCACCAGAGTCGGGTAAATTTCTATAATTGGGTTTTGAGGAATGTTAATGATGGAACAATCGATCCACGATTAATACTGTTCAGAGGTGAAGCATGTTTTCATTTACATGTTCATGTGTCATCACAACACAACCAATATTATGCAACAGAAATAACCAATTTCATTCATGAAATTCCCTTGCATGATAAAAAAATTGGGGTACAGTGTGCAATAAATGGATACAGAATAGTGGGGCCTATTTTTTATGAGTATACCATAAATGCAGGATATAAAAATAATATGCTGGCACCATGTTTCCAACACCTAACAGACACTGAATGCCGGTCTGGATATTTCCAGGAGGACTCTGCCACCATACATACGACTGATGAGTCATTAGAATTTACTGAAGAAATTTTTGTGGATAGAACCATTAGTAAGGGTTTGCACTTTTACAGCCTCCTTGGTCCCCTGATCTTATGGCATACAATTTTTATTTATTGGGCCAACTTAAGAAATAAAGTATACAAAAGTAATCCCCACACATTAGAAGAATTAAAACAAAATATCAGGACAGAAATTAATGCTATTTCGGAGGCTGAACTAATGCGTATTAATAAAAATTTCTTCAGAAAATGTCGTAGATATATTGATGCAGATGATCAGCATTTCCAACATCTCCTGTGATAAGGCATGTTTTGTATCTATTCTGATAATTGTTAATGTGATTTGAGATTTGATTTGATGTCCATGTATGTGTGACCTGCAAATGGGGCAGGAACCTGGTGGCCAAGTTTTATAGTAAATGTACTGTAGAAGAAGAATAACCATTTGTAAGAATAAGTTTTACAAGAGAGGGTAGAGAAAGTCAGGTGCACTGTTTTAAATAAAGGCCACAATTTCCAAACACTTATTAAATACAAATTTTCTTTCTAGATATGCACAGAACAAGACCAGCACTGAAATCTGAAGGGCAAGTGGAATGGGTCCTTATTCCATTCAGGTCAGTCCAACGTAAAAAGCAGGAGAGAGGTTCTAATGTATGGAAGAAAAACTTTGAAATGGTTTACTTAGTATCCAAGTTTTTGGGAAAATATTGCATGACTAAAGTTATCAGCATAATTAATTTTGAAATGTTAGTTCTTTTAGTGTTTAATTGCTTAATTTATACAGCTACCTTTAGTTTCATTGGATATATTTACAGCTGAAGCTTGAACAACTAGTGCTTTTGTTTGTAATTTATTTTACTTTTGTTTTTTGGGGTTTTTATTACTTTTCCTTAACTCATTCAGTCCTCAATTCATAACAAGAGTCAAAAAGTTCCAAACTGGCTACCCAGTGTTTTGCCTGTTTGCATCCTCGGTGCTTGTTGTGGTCTGCAGCTATCATAGAAATGTGCGGATGAAAACATACCACATTTTTAAAACTACTTTTAAAGGCGTTACTTACTAACTTTATGAAAGGAGATGCTGAAACTGCCTACTGTCATTGTCCATACATACACTTTCGGCACCTCTTTAGGAAACTATCCATCACTCTCAGTAGTTCACGTTGAGAAATGCTGGCAATTTCCTGGCAGATATTTTAATTCTTCTAGGATATGTGGGTTTGTGTTGTACACTTTGTTTCAAGTTACCCCAGAGATAGAAATCACAGGGGGTTAGGTTGAGGACTGAGGGGGTCACAAATCTCCACTAATAATTCTGTCCTAAAGCTCACTTTCAATTGTTTTCATTGAAAGATTGACTGTATGAGCTGTTGCAGAGCCTTGTTGAAAAAAAGCAAAATCATGCTCCCTGTCTGTTAATTCTGTAAAAAAAAAAATAAACGGGGGGGGGGGGGGGGGCAAATTGTATTCATGTATGTGCATCACCAGTTAACTAGAAAAAACTTGGCCACATGACTTGTTCTTCTAATGGCGTACCATCCACAAATTTTTTTCATCATGAAGGGGTACTTCATCCATAATATTAGATTTCTTAGAGCTCCAATAATGACCTCCTTTCATTAAGTTGGTAAGTAAAGCCTCTAAAAGTAGTTTTAAAAATGTTGTATGGTTTCATCTACGTCTTTCTGTGATAGTGACAGACAGCAACAAGTGCTGAGGACACAGACAGGTGAAACACTGCACAGCTAGTTCTGAATTTTTTTGACTCTCTTGGTACTTTCCAAATTATATAATTTTTTGTATTTAAATATCCCTTTTAAGACCTCAGGTCTGCAGAGCTGGTGAACGAATAGGATGAAAATATGTTCAAGTAAATCAAAGTCCACCGAGCTGAGAATTATCCAACATTTGTCTTATGAGAATAAGGGAATAACCCAGACAAAAATCTTAACCAGTAAAATAAGGAAAAATTGAAGCTATTAACAGTGAAGCAACAAGATTCTAAAGTAAGAACATTGTTTATATGGCTTTGAGAATGAGCTGGACACAACTTAAAACCCAGGGTCAGCAAATAACAGCATTACTAAGATAAGTGAAGTTTTTAGTTTCTAATTTGTTCTTACTTTAGAATCTTAACCAGTAAACTCACTCAAATAGAGATTCAAATTTGGGCCTTCCCGGTTTGAAGGTGGGCTGGAGGAGTTGGGAAATGGACTCAATTAAAGCAAGCAAAATTCCTATACCTAACCAGGAATCAGACAGCACTTTTGTTTTAGAGGCTAGCAACTGTAGAGACATTTTTGGTTATTGTTTCCTATATTATATAGTTATAATGTTAGACACTGTTAATGTTCTGCTTGCCTTTGAAAAGAGTGTGATTCTGAATGCAAAGTACATTCTATAAGATTTATGTAACATCCTTTAACAAGTGATGCATCATATGATGAATGGAAGTATGAAATTAACAAACAAATGAGTATGGGAATTCATGAGTGCTTAAAGTGATCTGGTATTCCTCAGAGAAAAGCCCAGTCAAGCAGCATGACCAATCTGGGTTTAAACCTGGACCCACAGTGAGAGGAAGCAACATTTCCTCTACACTGCCATGGTATCTATTACAAGATTTTTGCTTTATTTTATTCCGCTTTATATTGAATTAAATTTAAGATTTACCTTGGTGAAATCATTCTTTCTAGCTTTGTTCTAAGAGTTCACTTAGTATTGAAATTAATATAGCACTAAATCAGCTAAGTATACTTATATGTTTTAATTTCTACTAATGCACAACATAAAGCAGTTCTGCTATGCACTCTATAAACACCATATGGACATATATGTTACATATTGCAGACAAAGAAAAATAGATAACACAAAAAGAGCTGTGGGTTTTGCTATATGAAAGAACTGGGTACAGTATAAAGAGACAAACAATAAATTTTGGTAGGTGAATGCACAGATTAGCAGAAAGCCTAGAATGCTTGAATTACCTGATATTTATCTTTTAGGCTAAAGATAAACAGGAAGACTACTTAAGCTATTTGACCTTAACCAAGATGCAAACTTAGTACCTCTGGATACTCCAAACATGGAGGTTGTTGGTTGTGGTGTTTTCTTGTTTGAGGTATTGACTAAACACAAAATGTTACTGGCAAGAAATAATTATGCACCTTGAAATCAATAACTTATTTTCTAAAGTATATATTTCAATTATACTTAGCACAGTTATAAGAACTTTTAAATTATAGTTTTAGTTGCTGAATGATTTGTTAACGTGTTGAGATTATACAATTTGTATAAAAACATTATGGATTAGCTAACATATTTAAATTATCCACAGACCTAAACAAGTATGTGTTTCATTACAACTAATAAAGGACGCTCACATCAATAATTCATGTAAGAAACAATTAGGACATATTCTGAATGCATTTCCTTTAGCCATGACTGACTGACAATTCCTTGCCCATCTCTATATGGATGATGTTTATGTAATTGATAACTGTTTTGCATCATACCATATTAGCAAAAAGATTTGAAATATGAATTAATGTTATCTTGTGGCATGACCAAAATGACCAACAAATCGTTTGTTGTTGTAGTGTTTAACGCCCGCTTTTACTACTACGGCACCGCAGGCGGTGACACTGATGATACATGAAGATGGAGCACCAGTGGAATGAGATGGCGGGGGAAACCGGAGTACCCGGAGAAAACCCGCCCTGACGCCGCTTCGTCCACCACGAATACCACATGCGGGTCCCTGGGATCGAACCCGGGCCGCCTAGGTGGTAGGCGAGCGCGCTAACCGCTCGGCCACGGCGCCGCCCAACAAATCGTATATATGTGGCATATATCATTGGGATATTTCTGATAAAATAAAAGGTATTATTAAGGAAGACAAAAGCTGAACAGTATTGCTATAGTTACATATACAATTTTTCCAAACAGCACTTGGTCAATGGATTCGTGAGAGATGGAAGCCATTTTTCCGTAAGTTACCGAAAAATAGTAAATCATATAGTTCTGGGCATGCCAATTAGTTGGAAATGTTTAAAAAAGTTAAGAAATATTGTAATAACATAATAAGCATAATAATAAAAAGTGTAAAATAAATTTGTAATTGGAAAAGTAAGTATATAGTTTATTCTCTGGCCATGACCACTTTAAATTAAGATAAGAGTTCTCATCGCTCAACATACCACTAAATAAAAAACAACTGCAGCAAATAGTGCTGCAATGTCTGGCAAGCTAAATGCCATTTATGTGCCTATAAATAAAAATGACTGCACCGACATCATGAAATACTAAGATCCACCCATAATTTATAATTCTTTTTATTGTCTGTTGAAATGGATCTGGTCACCAAACATAAAAGCCTTGAAGAGATCTCTACAGGATGAGGACAAAGAATTGACTGTCATTATAAAGCCAAATGGCATACATAGAAACATGTCCTAAGTTTTTTAGGTCACCTAGAACTCCTAACACAATTTCTCTCACACAAATATATATAACCTTAATAAATGCATTACTGAATGTGCAGTTGTTATCTGCTTCATTATTTGTCTAAAGAGATGCTTAGGGGAGTCTTTCAATTTGGCAGCTACTATAATAAAGATATAAGTAAGATAGTTGTGTTTGTTGAGTTATCTGCATATGTTTCTGTACATGTCTGTTAGGCTGTCTATTGCTACTATTATATACAAGCATGGATGCTGTACCAAACAGTGTTACCCAAGTACGGAGAACATTTTGCACTTACTTTGCAGTTGCAGGCAGTGCACTTATCATATGGGTCCTTCCACTGACTGCCAGATTCATAGAGATGTCCTAGATATGTGCAAGGCTTTCCCCCTCCAGTCACGCTTGTATTTGAATTGCTGTCCAATCCGCAAGGGTCATCTTCACAGCGAGGACAACAATCACCCTGACTCAGTATTGGCTCTTTACATGTTAGTGGTGGACATTCCATAGCCCAACAGTCAATCTCACCATACTGTAAACAATGTATGTATTTATTCACTGCAAATGGTATTAACCAATGGCAGAGTTAAATGTAGAATTAAGATTACAAAAAATAATAGCATAAACAATAGTAATAAAATAAAAAATATTAATATGAATTAAACAATTCCATATAAAAAACAGATTATTATAACTATCATGCTTATGGTTTTGTAAAATAACAGCTGGTTTCTTATATTTATCCAAAGCTGTGGTTAAATAAAAATTGCAAAACCTGTCATATTTGAGAGCATTTTCTCAGTTGCAAACAACAAGCATAGCCAACAATTAAGTTTATTTAATTTGCATGAAGCAGACAACCACACATAAAAAACTAAAACTAAACCCCAGCACAACAGCCCATGAAGAGTCAAGACTTGCCGCCCAGCCTCTGCCCACTAAGGTGTGATTGGTGGGGTGCAGTATTAGAGAGTGGTATGTGGCCAGCGTCTCAAGCCCTCCCGGTCAGTTATGTGGCCTTCTCGGCCTGGGGCCGCTACTTCTCCATCAAGTAGCTTCTCACTTGGCCCCTCCAGGACCTAACGAGGCTGAGTGCACCCTGTGCCAGACCTCCCAGGGGGAAAAATCCCATGCTGGTACTGGGGATCAAATCTGGGTCCTCCACGCCAGAGGCAAACATGCTACCAACTGCACTACGGAGGCGGTCAGTCAGCCACACATACTTATCATAATTGCTTATATTAAAATATATTTTCTAAGGATTCTTATTTTTTCCTTCTGCTAACACTGCAAGTGCATAAGAACTGGAGTAGGCCTTCCCTGTTTTACTATCACTAACTTATCCTCGTATTTCAACTGCAAGAATGGTCATTTCACTAATTGTTTTATTACACACTCATCCATTTTGAAGAATTAGTACTAGCAACTGTCATGGTGCACTGTACACTATGAAATAAATAATACTAACAGCTGTTGAGGACAGTAACAATCACGCAATATTAAAAGCATGTTCTATCTTGCAACTCCAAGTCAGATGTGTTCACATGGCACATTATGGAGATGTTTGTGTGAGTATAGCAAAACGGGATTTCAAGCCTTGGCGTACTTATTCCTGCATTTCTTTGCCTCACCTTTCTTTGCCCATATTGTAGTGAAGGCTGCGGTGGAAAGCATCTGAAACCATGTTCTCTTCTCTGTTCAGTGGTAGAGAATGAGACATGTTCCATCCTACATGCTAATTCTTCATGAGGGAAACTGACTAGTGTTGCAATTATTATTAATATTACGTATCAATTTCTAGTTTACTTTAGATATGGCTTCAGTGATAGCTTTGATATCCCACAATATGTGCCACTGGTAATTTTGTGGCAATAGAGAGAGAAACTCTCCAAGTTTTTTTTACAATGAAAGTCTGTGATGAGTTGTCATGATTTATTGCTAGGTGACAGAGGTTATCAATAATGGCCCACTATTGGCTCGGATGCACCTGACATGTAGATAACACATTAATGACATGGCCACCATGATCATTACATTTAACTCCATGTGACTTCTACCTGTGGGGATTTGTGAAGGATATTGTCCATGCGCCTCCACTGCCTGCTTATCTTAAGTAACTTTGCCACTGGACTTCACTTGACTATGGTCAAGTGTGAGGTGCTGGAGTATGTATGGAAGGACATGGACTATCGCTTCAATATTTGCCGTATAAGAAAGGGTGAACACATTGAGTATTTGTGAGGTGTAACAAGTAAGCAACAAAACTTAGAGAATCCTCTTTCTTTTAGTGTAGTTTAGTAGTTATGAATTTTTAAAATGTTTCATGGACTTCTGGATAACCCTGTATATTCTATTTATAACATTTATACAGCATCTAGTTAAAGATTAAATAAACAGCAACTAACATACCAGACATTCACAGGTCTGGCATTGGTATATCCACCTCTCACCACTGCGGAATATGACATGATTAAGTTCCTGATGACGACAAGCTTGACTAGGATCACACTGAGGGCAGCACTTGTCTGAAGTGCTTACTGAACAATCACATTCTGGATCTTTACACGATATAACACCATCTGTACACTGGCATCTTCGACATGGATTTCCTGCAGGACTGTTAGTTAGGCCGTTAGCCAGCTCTACTCCTTCAAACATACAGCCTGAAATAGAAAATGATGATACATTTTTATTTGTTTAAATCAAATATTGACACCCAAATGGATACATAATACGGTACTGATCATCAAATTTTCTGCACTTATGCTCCTAACAGCCTGTATACTGAAAAAACTGATATAGGTAGTATTTAAATATTGTTGATGACCTGCAGGTAAGATCTGGAAGTCGCATCTCTTGTAAAAATGCCCAAAAATTTGAAGTACAAGGTGTATTTTTAAAGTGGGTACCAATTATTTTTTCAAAAAATAATAGAACATTATTTTTCAAATATTTTCTTATCATTCATAACCTTGCACCTTTCACTACTTCTACACAGGGTTACTGCCCTTATTTAGCCACTTATAATAATGGGAAACCAGTTTTTGTAAGCCATTGTCAAGGAATGGTGCCGCCTGTGATAAAAGCCAAGTTAGCACTTCTTTTTTAACATCACCATGTTTTCCACTATCAGCAATATTTCAGCCGTGATGATGTAAACTTCAACGTGATTCTACAGCCCACATTTTATGAAAAACCAACAGCCTAATAAAAACGTCATCCATACCACCTGAGGATAAATGCTGCATCACTAGATCTGAAGTTCAACCTCCTAGACTCCACGTTCTGCCCAAGATACATAAGACAGGAGTACCACTATGACCTATTGTCAGCGGCACTGGGTCCCCTACCTATGCTGTTGTGAAGTATTTGTCCAATTTACTACAACCTTACATCAGCTCCACAGACACCTACATCAAAGACTCTCACCATTTCATCACAATCACACTGCAACCTCAGATGTCCTTGTTAGCTTCGATGTCGTCTCTCTCTTCACTGTGGTTCCCATAAATGATGCCATCACACTACTGAAAAATTGCTTTCTGGACGACATACTGGCACTATTTCATCATGAGCTTATCACTACTTACTTCCAAAGGAACCGGGCTTTATTTGAACAAATTGACGGGGTTGCCATGGGCAGTCCACTCAGCCCAGTGCTTGCTAATTCCTTTATGGAGTCCTTCAAGTGCCATGCCCTAAGTTCTGCAGCTCACAAACCATCTGTATGGTATTTCTATGTGGATGACACTTTCATTGTTTGAGTCACAGAGAATCAGCCCTTGATGGTTTCCTGCAGTATCTCAACAGCATCAATCCTCGTATTCAATTAACGATTGAGAAAGGAAAAGTTGGACAACTGGCTTTCTTAGATGTTCTGGTCAGCAAGAAAGCAGATGGGACTCTCGGACACACAGTCTACTGCAAACCAACCCACACGAATGTCTGAACAAAAATTACAACCATCATTCTAAGCAGAAACATGCCATTTAAAAAGACCCACACTGACCATGCTACCCACATCTGTGAACCTAACTCATTACAACAGGAACTCCGACATCTTGAACTGGCTTTATGTTCAAATGGTTACATGGCACAAGAAGTCCACAGAGCAATATGCCCACCTAGGCCTCACCCTGCCAACCTTTAACAGGATCTGCCCAAGAGTAAAGGCACTGCTTTTCTGCCTTACTTTAAAAATGTCACGGACAGAATCGGACGCCTACTCAAGTGCCACAACATCAAAACCATCTTCAAACCTACCAGATAGATTAATACCTTTCTTTGGTCAGTGAAAGATCCCAGGGACCCGCTCGCTTCGCCCAGCATTTAACCAGATTCCTTGTTCCTGTAGTGCAGTGTACATAGGTACCACCCAACTCAACGTCAACATCCGACTCTAAGAACACAAGAGATGCTGCTGTCTGGGACAGACAGAGAAGTCAACGGTCACAGAACATGCAATATGGGCAGACGGAGGACAGTATAAGGAGACTACTGTTCTTTCATATATGCCATACTAACACCATACTACAATGCGAAGCCATAGAAATTTACAAACATCCCAATAAATTTAACAGAAAAGAAGAAGCTCTAAAACTGAACAAAGCCTGGCATCCGATACTTGAGCATAAAAAAGAAGCACAAATATAGAGAAATCATGTAAACCATTTAGCAATAAGAGCAGAGAAGCCCCGCCCACCTAGCACACCTCCCGCTCAAGCCGAGCCAATCCCATGTGAGTGGCCCAGATATAAAAGACCATGCCACCGATGATGTCCACCAAAGGTGTGGACGAAACGTCTGGACCTCTAAACTGCAGCAAACCACAGATTTTAATCCTGGAAGTAATTTCTAGCTATAACTTGCAATTACCTCATTTTGTGATAGCTGTACAAAGGTTCAAAGTCTAGTTATGGAACATTAATATAAATTTATAGGTGCTTACTTAATTTGCAGTCTGGACCACGATCTTTGGGACATGTGCACTGGAAACCACCTTCAATATTTACACACCTTGCTGATGGATGACAAGTATGAGTGCCTTCTTGACATTCGTCAATATCTGTAACACATAGCAGAACAATGAAAAACTTATTTATGCTTATAATGTATAAGAATAGATAGAATGTAATATTCTTCTCATAAAACATATGAAGGTACCCAAATTCAAATACAGGAAGCATAATGCTGAAAGTTATAGTTTTCACTTGCCAAATAACCAAAGTTTAATTGTCAAGGTTTGAGGATCATTTGTTAAATTCAAATGCACTGTGATATAAATGTAATCCAAATGCAAGAACACTGCAGCCACTGATTACTATTATGCTATGAAACAAAAGCAATGAAAATGCACGACACTACACTTGAAATTGAAAATGTTAAGCATACTTGAAATGTGCTTTCAATTAACTGAAAGCATAACCTAACCTTAAAAGATGCTACATTTTATTTGTTATAAATGGCACAGAGATAAAATTGTTGGATATTAAAACTGACACAACATTTCCCTATGCTGACCATATGGATTATTTATGTACCAGATATAATTAACATTTGTAGAGAGATAGAGAGTATCATAAAATTTTATCAAAATGTGCATTAGAAGATTTCAACATTCAAGATAACTTAAAATATTTGAAATGTCACACTTCAAAGGTGACTTCCAATATCTGAGGTGTGGTACTTTGAGTAATAGAGATGACCTTGAAGGTTTACTAGGTTAATTCAATCAGATAAGAAGGTTTAATGTTATGTGGGATCTCATAATGGTAACTTGTTGGTAAGAACCTCAGCACAGGGAGCTGAAGATCCTTGGTTTAACCTGGCATTAGTTGTGGCCAATCAAACAGATCACGAAGGGGCATTTTAAATTATACCTTGGTCGGCATTGGCAGTAGGTACTGTGTTTACCTTGCTGCTATTCTCTTAGCTCTATAGTTACAACATATTAGTTTGAGTCACATGTTCCTATTGTTAACATTGTTTGTTGCAGCAGCCCTTTTGATCTCACAGATCACTGCGACTAAAGAGGTAAGTTTGTATAATTTTACATTTTGCTCATTAAATCTCTTGGAATGTTTTTATTATCTGTAAAACAAGAAGAATTCAATTATATATTTCTAGCTTGTTTTTGTAATATAAATGAAAAATGATTTGGGAGATCACAGTGACTAAAATGGAGCAATTTGTTATTTCTGGTATATAATGGATCCAAACAAGATATGATCTAAACAATGAAGATGATTTGGGAGAGGTGCTAAGGATGTCACAAGAAGAAGATGAATCTCACAGTAATGTTTACAGTGAAGAAGCATCTGACACAAACATAGATGCCCCAGATGACCAAAGATTACAGCAGGAATGGAGCCAACAGAGAGATGATAATAATGATGATGATAACGATGATGAAAGCTATTCAGTTGAGTTTTCTGATGTCAAAAATGATTGTGATTATTATATGGCACACCAGAAAAAGAATATCCAGGTAGTAAATTCCTGGAAGTGGAGAAAAGCTCCAATGAAAACTACTGGGTTGTGTGAGCCTCAAAACATATTGCTTCATCTTCCTGGGGTAAAAGCTGATGCGAGAAATATAAATGATATACGTGATACTTGGAAGATTTTCATAAATGACAGCACACTAAATATTATTGTTCAGTATACAAATCAATGTATATCAAACATACAAGACAAATTCCAGGGATCCAGAGACACTAAACCAACAGAAATAACCTAACCTAATAGAAATAAAAGCATGAAAAAAGATGACTACTTATGCAATACAGTTACTATGCTTTTAAGGCACACTTGTGTCTTCAGATTGCAGAACGAAGTGTCTCTTCAATTGTAAGTCCATGGATGACTAAGATGATGCATGAAAGCGTTAAGATTCTCAAAGTCAGTGCTTAATTAAATAATTTCAATTTTTCTTATATCTATTGTATTGCTAATGAGTACTCTCTTAAAGACTGTAGTGTTAAATAACATATGTAGTACTAATGCTACTGTTTTTATATACTTTTAAAGCCTTTAAAATAAGTTTCTAATAACCCGATCACCAGATCACCACGACAAAACCAGCATGTTATAAAGGCATAACTATTGCCAGGTTAGATAGTCTAAACATGCACAAAGTTACCTAATTGCTGGAATAGGGCTGTATAGGATGCTACCTGTGCAAATAACATCAGTGATTAACTTCAAGAAATGTCAAAATCACCCGAAGAAAACTTTAATTCATCAAATAGTAAACTGTTGATGAATACATAAATTCTGAAGAACAATATTAAATGTATATCCTGTATTTTATTGAGTGTAAGTTTGTTCACTATTGTAAACAAATTAGTAGGTAAATTGTACTAAGTGTATTTTTATCATTGCCTATAGTTTAATATAGTACCAAGCGGGATGGCTCAGGTGATAACATCTGTGGCTCACATTCGGGAGGTTGCAGGTTCGATCCCCGCACTCTGATATGGGTTTTTCCATGGTTTCCCCATGTTACTTAAGCAAGTGCTGGGGTGCATTATTTCATACCACGGTTTCCTTTCCATCATTTCCTTTAATTCCATTTCCTTATCATCTTTCAGGTGGTACAGTTCCAGGCATGTAGTGTGAGCAGTGTTGGGCAGATGGGGTGGATGACTGCGCATAGTAACTGCTGTTCTCAGCACTGTGTGGTATCTGATGGCCCTTGTCCTCCATCGAGGCAGGGGGGGGGACGCTTCATACGATACTGCCCCAGACTTGCAGTGTGATGCTGCCTGTTTGGTGGGGCCTTGTGCCGGGATGAAGACATCTCAGCACTGGTTAGGGACTTCCACGCGTCTCTGGTGGGCCTGTCTAACTGTGGGTCTGATAGCACCCCTTCAGTTCCCTCATTTCATCCCTGCCTCCTGGGGGGAGGTAGCCATAATAGACCTGTTTGTCGACGTGAGCGAGGTGCACCCCTGTGTACCTGTATGCTTTAACCTTTACCCTTACCCTTTAATATAGTTATGGTTCATTTGTGTAACTTTGTAACACTATAATGAACTAAAATAAACTATCATTATTGTTCTTGGCATTAGAACCTACAGTCAAATTGAGCTCATAATATGAGGCACTGAGCTATCCATCAGTTAGCAATAACCGAAAGGTAACAAATCATAGCTAGTAACTGAAGATCGTAATACAGGCCCTCAATGGAAATTGTTCTTTCATATTAGCTGTGTGTTGGACAAGGTTAGAAATGTGGAATCAGATGACAAATTCAACGTTGTAGCCAGGATTTGAACATCCAAAGGAACAATGTGAAAGAACAAAAATTATGTATTTAGTCACAGTGCTCAATGTTTGATGTTTAAATAAAAATATTCTTGGAGAAGTTCACCCTCATCTTCGGCTATCTAGTGACTAAAAGCAAGTTTTAATATGAAATTAGAATTATTATTACTTTTATTAAAATGCACAACTCTGATATGTTTTCATTTACATGTATTCATAAACACTGATGGTTACTAACAGAACGGTAGACTTACCCTGGCATATTGTTCCAAGAGTACTGTCATGGAGAATACTTCTGTAACCAGGTTTACATCTGCAGTAGTACCATCCTGGCATATTTACACACATGGAGTTTTTGTGGCATCGATGTAGGTTTGTGGAACATTCATCCAGATCCAATTCACAGCTAGGCCCTTCGTATCCCTTCCGACATGTGCAGTTTCCAGGAGAGAGACATTCTCCTCCATTTAGGCAGGTTTGGTTACAAATTGCTGAAACAATGACAGAAATTCTTAAATGTCCCAAAAAGAAACATGTTTGAATTATAAATGGTATACATTTACATCAAATATTAGACATTTTTCTTATCTCTTTCATTCTTTCATTTTAAAAGTATTTAGTACGTATATTTATTTATAAATATTTTATCCTTTATGATCATCTTGAATGAGTGGTCAGTTAATTATTTGAGTTGGAATCCATATAACATGATGCGAATGGCGGAAACAAGTGAGCCAGCAGCTGTGACTTCATTGTTATCAGAGATGAGCAGTAAGCTATTTAGCATGTTTTTGAAATAAGGCAGCATGGCCTTATGTTTAAGTCTCATAGAAATACATGGAAGAGTTTGGACACAGCACTTAGTTATGTTTGTAACACAGTAAGTTTGTTGGCATAAATAAATAATAATTACCATTCTAAAGGTTATTTAATCCCGGGGCATAAAGTACTTACAATTGTAAGTCACCCTTGGAGTATTTATCTCTGATGTGAGATTTCCTTTGTGGTCTACAGGGAAAAATATGAATCAGTTGGAGAGTTCAATATCTTACTGGCAAGTTGTCACAGTGGTTAGAGCAGCTGCGCATGACGTGGGAGGTCTGTGGTTCAAATCCTGGCTGTGGCATTGAGTTTTTCAGCTCTGATTCTACCTCACAGTCATATGAAACGTGAGTATAATGGCAGTTAAGATGCTCATATGAATATCATGAAACTTGCTACTGCTCATATACTATCTTAATTGCTGCCATTGTGCTCTTGTTGCGTAATATATGATAAAGAGCTACCTAGCAATGGCAGTGAACCAGGTATTGTGCAATACACATAGGAAGACACTCATTATCATAAATATTTCAAGCTTTATCCTAATAATAGGACCTACGTTTGCAGTTGTATCCATCTCCTTCATAGCCCTGTTGACATTTACAGTGATAGCTGCCAAGTGTGTTAACACAGTCAGCATGTTCATGACATGCATGTTCTCCGGTGCTGCATTCATCCAGTTCCAC
Organism: Tenodera sinensis; assembly: GCA_030765045.1. Taxonomy (NCBI): domain Eukaryota; kingdom Metazoa; phylum Arthropoda; class Insecta; order Mantodea; family Mantidae; genus Tenodera; species Tenodera sinensis. The sequence continues at coordinate 38,001,300 of CM060970.1, forward strand.
ACAGTTAAACTTGTCATATCGACGATATCCTGGCAGACATTCACAGATGTAGGAACCATTGGTGTTGACACAGCGGGTGTTACTATGACAGTGATGTCCTTCCAGACCACCCTCTTGCTGACATTCATCAACATCTACATCAACAAAAAGTTGGTACGTGATTAGCTTATTACCACAAACAAATCTAATGTATTACATTCATGTCTTTCTCTATAGTTTATTTTTGTCTCCCTTCTGCACACTAGTGTTACAAAATCTTTAGTTTTCTATATACTTTATATTAATCAACACAAACATTTGCTGAATAATGATTTCATTAAACATTTGTTTAGCGAGATACAGGAAATGCGACAGTCAAATATTTTAAAATGGGTCACATATGCTTGCTTGGATATTTCATACTCTTTTCCGTGATATCATGAGAAACAACTAACATTTCAAAAAAATGATGAAGTATTGAAAAATTCAAACCAATAACAATGTATAGTTGAACCTGATTTATGTGTATATCAAGGGTAACAGGGAAGATTACTTGTGACTCAGAATTACTTACAAATGAGATTTTGATAATGCACCATATTTTGTTTAAAGAAAAAGCAATACATGTGTAAAATTTTACAAACAAGAAAGATATGTATGAAGCAGGGGCATAGTGTCAATAGATGTGGGTGATATATTGCATACCCTGCCAATTTTCCTTAGATAACTTTCTCTGTCATCTATACACTAATGCAATCTGGGTAATGCTTGCTGAGGAGAATGTTTTGAACAACAATCTGCTATGAATTATTGTTAGCATATCACGCCAAGCATTGAAACAGAGCAGCTGGTGGCCCATGGCAATCACATTGAATGATGTGTACACACAGTGGATGTGACGCAGAAAAGTTCATCTGGCTTGGTAATGTTAGTGAGATATAAAGCTAAGTTTTTCAGTATTTTGTTTGGCAGTGAAGGTTAATTTCATATTTTTAACTTCTGCACACATCAGAGTACAACAAGCAACATTTTGAACAGCAATGGTGTGTGAACATGTAAGAGAAAAATATGCCAGAAACCAAAGGCAGGGTATGCACACTGCCCATGTGCTTCTGTGTGGTTCAGTAGGTTCAACAGGTGTTGTAGAGAGAACACTGCTCTTCCTGGAACCTATTGCTCCGAATATGGAAGAGTGCTTGTAATCAGTCGGTCTGGGTGGCTCAGTTGGTTAGACGCTGGCCTACTGTTCCCAAGGTCGCGGGTTCAAACCCGGCCCAGGCCGATGGTTTCTAAGTGTGCTTAAAAAACGACAGCTCCATGTCAGTAGATTTACTGGCATGTAAAAGAAGTCCTGCGGGACGAAATTCCGGCACACCGGCGACGCTGATGTGATCCTGGCAATTGACAGCGTCGTTAAACAACAAAATAATTTTTTTTTTTTTTTTTTGCTTGTAATCAACTGAGAATGCAGACAAAATAGTGGGAGTGATTGTTCTGTAACTTTAATATGTACCAATTAGTGAATTATAAAGTTCTATAAAAACTATAAAAATTGTAAAAAAAAAAAAAAAAAAAAAAAAAACATTTTTTCAAAGTTACTAATTTTTACTTAATAAATCAAAGCGTTATAAAATTTTCTGTTTACAGCATCCTTTTGAGAATACTTATCTATAATAGAATAATATTTAAAATTATCAAATCTTCATCATGTGGAGCATTTTAGGTATGCTGCCAAAACAATAGCTAGAAAAGATAATGAATTTAAAGGTGTTGAAGATGTTACAATGAAACTTTGAAAGTACATTATTCCTTATATGTATTATGTCTGATATGTGTTTGAACAAAATCTGCTTATAGTGGTAGAATTTAGAAATTTCACCTATACATACCCTTAACAAGAGTTTTAGTGCATATCCAAGTCTACACACCAAGCCATACCACTGACAGAAAGAGAACATTATATTGAACTTGGTCCTGCTTTAAAGAAATCAGTTAATTTGGCTTCATTTTTTTTTGTAGTAAGTGCATACACCTTATTTTATTACTGATGACTGTACACAGTGTGGTATAAGCAATTCCGGTTTTGGTTTTGTGTGGATTAAGTTCCACCTCTCACATGAACTTTACTTTCTGGATCTAGTGTATAACACTTCTTTTTTCTGATCTCCATGGCTGAATAAAAGCAATTAAGAATTGAAAGACAAAACTGCCGTTAATCAGTAAGCACCAGATAACGAAAACTTTTATCTTTTATCTTTACTTCTTGTTTATTGCTATGACATTTTTGCACTGAAAACTGCTGGCCCTACCAACAAATGTCTTTGTCTTTTGTTTCTGCGACTGAAAGTCACCCGCTCAGCTTACATCTTTGTTAACAGAGATAAGGAAAATACTCCTCGAGTTTCTTTTAAGATAGCACATGCGATATGCTCGTTATAATTATGTAAAACTCAATTGAATTTACCTGAAATTTAATACGTATACATATAAATTGCATTACGTATAAATAAGGTTCTATTAACTTGTTTCTAAATTACATTTTGCCAGGACGTACAAAAATTTATGTATAAATACAAATTACTTAGAACTGGGTTAGGTATAAAGCAGGTTCAACAATACCTATATACCAGAAATGTCTGATGCTACAACAAAGTTATTTGAAGTAAATTGTGCATTTTAATGAGATCAACATATTTTTGTCAAACAAGTTTTTGTCTATTTCTTATATCAACCATTATACAAAATTCATTCCAAATTGAATAGCCTCAAAGGTAATTCCAAAAATTCAAGACATGCATTTTATTTATTGTGTAAACATCTTAACTATGTGGCATTTTAGCCAAAATTGTCAGAGCCATTTTTGAGAAAATAAAAAAATGAACATTTTTCCATATAAAGGATGGCTTGAGATGACAATTTTTTTAAAATTTTCATGTCACATCCATACAAGATGCTGAATTTGAATACCAAATTTTGTATTTATCCTAGTTTTCATTTTTGAGTTGTGTTGTTCATGGGTACACAGATTAAACAATTATTTTTTATACAGAGGACTTCAAAACACAAATTTCTATCAAAATAATATGTGGAATACAATACATTCTCTACTTAATAAAGTTAAGTAGTAGGAAAAAAGAAGGGTAAAATCACATTAAAGATTTAGTTGAAATTAGCATTCAATTAGGATAGGTTTATACAGACAGCCTCATGAACACAAATATAAATAAAGTTTTTGAGATGAATTGTTAGAACATTTAAAATTTTGCTGGAATTATTGCAAAATTAAGCAACCTAGTTTACATGGGGAGCCCCTAGAGCCACTAAATGTATGACGCTGAAATGTTATATACAAGGTATTCAAAAAAAGTTGTTGACAAATTCTAAGTTTGGTTAAGAAAGTTTGTGTGTTTTATTTTAATTTTTGTACGTAGAGAGACCAAACTGATTGTTATGAAGCATAATGTACTCAATGTGGAAAAACAATGTGTAGAAAGGCAATACCAAAATAAACATTTTTGAGAATAGGAACAAGGGTCATTGAACTATTTTACTGTGCTATATGTGTAAATATTAATCATGTTAGAGTATTGGACAGTGAAATCATTTGCCAGATAGGGTTCAAAATTGTTAAAAGTTGGTGGGGGGAAAGCATTTTAATAGTGTATGTTTTGCTGTTTGTCTCGTTATATAATCCACTACCCCTGGAATATTTTAGTGGAGGGAAATTCTGGGTATAAAATCATTGGTGGGAAGGAAATCCTACCCATCCCCCCAGGATTTCATTCACTGATGTCAGATGAAAAAAAACTGCACTTTGTACAGTATAAATTGTTGTAGCTAGATGTGTCTGATATTCAATGAAGCATTTGTGCTGTGAAGCCTACCAGATGGCACAATAATACTGAAGGCTCATCTTGTTTTGTATAAAGAGTACAGTGCAGTATGCACAAGTAGCAGTTAGTTTCTTATTGTGGACCAATATTCATTAATTGAGAACAGTACCTACACTCTTGTTGTGTGAGTTACATTTCATTTTGACTGGCAAATGAAGATGTTTCGTATTCAGATTTCAATCATATCAATGCATTGCTTCTGTTATTATATTGCATCTGCGACCTTATGCTCCTAACCTCAGAATGCTTATTTTGGTACTGCCTTTTTATTTTACAGTTTTCTGCATCTTTTATAGTATTACTTTGGTCTCCTTAGGTAATATGGCATCTTGACTAGTTAAGCCAAAGGGAGAGGTGTTCTAACAGGGCACAAAATAAAAGAATTAAAATAGTTTACTTAATGTTGCCATTTTGAAGAATATTCTATAGCAAAAGTTAGTCAGCAAACTGTTTCTAACAAGTGTTATTATTCATAAAACTATTATAGGATGAATATTTAAGAAGCTATAACAATGTTTCATTATTATTATACATGAATTGGTTGCCATGAAAAGCAGCACAGTTCTTATTGCAATGCTGGTGGAAAGAAGAGGTGCAAATTTGGATGTCAAATGTTTTAGTTATGTTTTAGTTATATTTAAAACCTAGGGAAAACAGTTTTAAAAAATCACACAACATGAGAATTGCACAGAGAGTGCAGGCGGTTGAGAGGGGTGGAAGGAGAGAAAGTATGAAAATATGGAACCAGGGAGAGAGTAGAAGAAAGAGGAAATTGAGGGATAACACAGACTGAGAGAGTAAGAGGGAGGGGAAAAATTGTAAGAAAACAAGAGACAAAATAATTGCTGCTTTTAATGCAATAACATGAGCAGAAGTGCAGATTCTGCTAGTCATATAATAAACTGGAAGTCAAATTATCATACTCAGAAATTGACCAAAAGAATTAATGTTTTGTGAAAGGTAAGGATACAGCTAAATAAGCAGATGTTTTTCAGTGAAACACTAAATTAAGTTAGGTGTTTAGAGCAGAAGAATGTGAAAAACTGACATAATTTGATTGTTTCTTTTAATATAGTAGTAATACAAAGTAGTAACATTGTGGCTCCCATTTTGAGACTATGGTATGGTCTTATTAGAACATTAGCTTTTGAGATACAGTGTTACTGCAATAAATTGAACAACTTCTGAGGTCTCCAGTTTTTCTTTTATTTAAGATTGAACACTTCTTTTTGTAAATGCAACATTATCTAAGCTTGAAAACAATGAATAGTTACTCTATATGGAAGAATTGCAAAGGAAAATTTATTCTACTATCTCTTGGTGGATTGAAAATAAATGTAACAAACAATTTGATTTTTATTACTTGTTATTATTGCTAATTATTTAAAGGAAATTCATTATTTTGCATCAGAACTTGAGTTGCAAATAGGAGACCCTAAAGTTTGGAGGACAGACATTTAACAGATTTACATACCGTGGCAGAAGTGACCATCTCCGAAGAAGCCTACATTACACTGACAAGCATATGTAGTCTGTAAGTTGAGGCAGGTGGCATTCATATGGCACATATGTCCCAGCATACAGTAGTCAACACCTGCATTCACACCCATGAGGAAGTTCCAACAGACACCAATGTTAGTATGTTAATTCTATTATAGCACACTTGTTAAAATGAAAACACAGATGTGAGGACACAGCTCTTTGTCCATAATTTCCTAATCCAAAACCATAATACACAAAAGACATGTATGTTGTTAAAACAGTTACATTTAAAACAAGATAAAGATTATGTTCTTAATCATGCAACTCTTTGGAAACCTTTTTAGATGCATTTACTACTGAGGTGTACTTATTAGTGACAGTTTGTTTATCTCTCTGTTTCTTCATCTACATGCATGAAACAACGCACAAACACTGCACATTTACGGATGAGTTTTGTTTTTGGTATGAAGTGGAACAAAAAAGATGTAAACTTAGTTCAGGTTTGGTTGAAATCAGGTACAAATTTAAGGGTACATTTACATATACACACCTATGAACCACAGCTTGTTTAAAGCTTAAATTTTGTAAATAAGATTCTTAGAAAACCTGCCACAACATTTAACATTTCACTGAAATTGGTGCAACATTAAGTGGACCTAATTTACAAACAAAGCATTTGGAACCACTGATATATGAGATTGAAATGTTTTATACAAAAAGTTAAACAAAATATGATAAATTTTCAATTTGGTTGAAACTGTTCAAAGTTAAGAAAGTTAATAAACTTGCTAAAATGTATGATTTTTTTTAGACAAATTCTGCCTACAGATAAAATTTTATATGTATAATACTTTGAAGAAACACTGTCTATGTATTCTAAATTTCATTTAAATTCATGCAAAATTAAAATTAGGGATGGAAAACCTCTCAAACTGTATACACCAAGCTAAAATGTTGTATATTAGAGCATTTTATCTTTTTAAAGAGAAATTCAGGGTGATAGGTCCTCCACCTTCAGTCAAACACAATATAATACTATAGTGATATTTGGTAAGGGGTATAGTATAGATCAGTATTTCTCAAACAATGGGTCCCAACCCACTGGTGAGTCGCAGGTGATGTTTTGGTAGGTCGCGGAACTACCCGTCAGGTCTACAAAACACTTGCTGAATTAGAATATGATGGTATTTTTAATTAACATGCATAAAATAATACTATATTTACTTTTTTATGAGTGGTTAGTATGTACTAATTTAACTTATGGGTCGCATGAAGTTTAATATCATTCAGTGGGTCCCAGACTTAAAACGTTTGAGAACCACTGGTATAGATCAATTGATATATCATGGCAAACTTATATGTTCAATTCTCTGATAATTTATTTTATAGGCCCTTGTAAGCCCCTAACATTTCTGCTCCATCCCCTTAATGGCAGCTCTGTTAATATGTTTCAGATGCAGGTAAGTCAGCTCAAAATTAGGGGTAGTTTATATATATCGCTTTTCAAACCAGAGGCATTGACATTTTATATTAACAAAATTTTAAAGCAGGTTTGTTGATAAATTTCACATTTGGCGGTGATGTGGAGGGTGGTTTTCAAAGAATTCATTATTTTTGTAATTATTTGCAAAGTACCTGTAATAATACATTTTATTAATGCTTACAACATTAATTCTGCCACAAATCCAACACATCAGAAATTTAATCTCTATCTGCATTTATAATCTCATATTTTTGAAGCAGGAATTACTGTTTTAATGAACATATGTGTATTTTATATATGGACAAAGAACTCAGAATTACACAGAAAAGCGAGAACACAAGGATCAGATGCAGTTCTGTAAAAGAATGATTATGGTGGAGCCTAATGTAAAAAACAAATGAACAAGAAGTTCAGTTCCAACATCTGCATCTAATCTTTGTGAACTTGAAAATTCTATTAAAGGTTAAAACACTTAAAAGCAACACTGCTCCTAATTTCTGTTATTAATCATACAAAAAAACATAATAAAAGCATTTTAATTTAAAATTATTTCATGACATTTCATTTCTCAAATAACTTTGATGCTAAGAAAGGACAAAACACAGGTGCATAATGTAGCACCGTAATAAGTATTGCAATTTTTCTTGCTGTTAAACTGAAAAATTAAAAAGATTTATTATAAAGTAATGATTTTGCTATTAAACTCATAAAATGTACTTGGCACTTACAACTATTTATGACAAAAATGCAAGCTACATGTTTTTTTACAATTATTATTCTGTTTTAAAACACCTGAAATGAAATGTCAAGCACTAAATAAAATGCTTTTGAAAGAAATATGTTTATTTTACCGAGTAGTATTCAGTAAGTTAGTGCAAGAAAACAAAGTTTGAAATTAGTCATAGGTAATTGTTAGGTAAGCAAATACATCAGTTAGTGATAGTGCATGTTGTGTGGGTAGAAAGTTAGCTAACCATAAAATAGTTATGAACACAAACACACAGTATTGAAGGTTATAGTGTTTTTCTTACTTCAGATTGTTAATCCAAGGATGCCATATTTAGACTCAATATCCTTTCTTCTGCAGTTTGTCTTCCATTATAGTTTTCTTCTGTTTTCATTCAAGTTATCATGTACTATTAAATGTGATCTCCAGAAGGTGACTTATTTAATTTAATTCCTTCTGGGCACTTCAATTTCTTACTTGGTGCTTTGTTTGCAGCCTTAAAATACATTACATTCATTCACTGTGTCTATTGCAGAATACTGCTGCATGACAGCCATTTCATTGTGTGCTGATAGGAAAAATAATATATTGAGATCAAAATAACTGTTAACAGTGGTAACTGTTTATTAAAGTAGTATGCCATAAAATACGCTTTTTGTAATTTCTTTTGCTGCACACTTCTCACTCAAATATAAGTTCAGTATTATTTTGTAATTGCTTTTACAATTCAGAAAATTGGTTGGCTTAATTTCTTTTCTGCAAAATCCATGAAGTAAAAGTGCTTCTAGTGGATGATGACCATACCATTGCTGCCAGCTATGGAAGATTCTTTATAATATAAAGTCAGTGATTCAAAAGTACATAAATAAAATTAACTGTTTTGTCACAGCTGAATTGTAGTTATTTATCACTGAAACTGAATTTCCGATATAGTATGAATTTTTATTTCCCATATAAACTAAACTTATGAGTATGTTGTAATATGAACCAGGTATTTTCAAACAGTTCATCATTTTGTGGTTAGAAGTCCATCGAGCAACAATTACTTATACTGCTGATTTAGTTACTTAGTGACTGCATTTGTTAAAAACTTTACATCCTATAGTTTAATTTACTGGATGCAGAAAAAAAGTGCAGAAAATTGAGAGTAGAAAGAAAGTAAGAATAAAAACAAGTATTATGAAGACAGGAACAAGAGGTCACAGAGGCCTTTTTATTGGGCTACTTGTGTCAATATTAAATCCATCATTGTACAATCTCCAATTGTGATACCTGTTGTGGCATAGCAAATGTAAAAAAGTGCACTCTTGTATGGTTCTAGTCACCATCGCTAGATGTTCAATGCTGCATTTGTGTTGTGAAGCCTACTGGAAGGTATGGTAATATCTAATGCTTGCCTTGTTTTGTACAAAGAGTGCAGTGCAATATACATACATATATAAATGGTAGTTTCTTATGTGCACCAATACTCATTAGTTGAGACAGTAGGTGCATACAGACTTGTGTGTGAGTTGCATTTCATTTTGACTGCCAAACAAAGATGTTTCATATTCAAATTCAAATTATGTTTATGCAGCACTCTTATTATCAGGAGTATGTGCGACCTATACTCCTAAACTCAAATCACTTATTTTGGTACTGTCTTTCTACTCTACAATTTTCTGCAATTGTTTTCCACTACTCTGTATTTATTTTGCTGAACTGGTATCTATTAAAGAATGTGAATTAAAATGCTTTTTAAAATGACTGATAACTGTATTTTATTGTACTTAAAAGGGAATGGAAAGGGTGCTCATATTGAAACTTCAATGAAACTTTATTGGCACAGTGGACTTGTTAAGCTGTAAAAATAAAACTCAGATTTATGATTTTTTAATAAGAATTCTGGAGATGGATACTCCAGGGTTTCCAGATATGTGTACATGGATACTGAATATCCTATGGCACTGAGAAAGTGAGCAGGACATACCAGCAGGACTGCTGAACATCCTCCAACAGTAGGAAAGTGAAGCAGGACATGCTGGCAAGACTCGCTGTTATCTTTAGCAGATCCAAACATGAAGCAGAGATGTTCTTACTTAGGAAGGCTCAAAGTAAATAGGAAACTGTGCATATTTACATGTTTTCTGCTTAATGTCAAAGGGGCAGCTGAACTTTTTATGTGTGGCTATTTAAAACGATGCTAATTATGCCAGCAAGGTTTCAACCAATATTATGATATGAACTCTGTCTATATTCTGTTCCTGTGTTTGGTTGCACTGTTGTGCCAGAAAAGTTAAAACCATTTATGTTAATTTTAGATGCAGACACATCTTTCTGTAATTTTACACTACTGTTGCTCTCTCTGGTAATGAAAACAGAAGTAACAAGTTATTTCAGGTTAAGTGGTTATGTTTATAGCTTTTAATTTTAAATCTTTAACAAACTATGTACATACATACAAAAGTTACAACAAATGTTATTATAGCTATTAAAGCCCTTTGATGGTTGTAGATACACAGTCTTCACCATCTGAAATCTTATCTCAGTGGACTGAAGATTGTTCTTCACATTTCTGTATAAGTACAAGTTCAATCTCCTTTGTGGTTCTTTTGTGATTTTCTGAACTATTCACTGTTCAGAAGTTATCAACTTCAAATTATAGTTTTATTTTTATAGTTTCTCTTCACTTAGCAGTCTAGATAATGGAATGTAATAGCTTCTCTTCATAGAAGTTCTTTGTTAATATCCTTCACTGATGGACACAGAAGTATTTTCACTGATGTGCTTTAAACTTATAAGTAATTTAAACATCCATATAAAGTTTAAGAGTGTAAAGTGTTTGTGTAGATGTAACTTTCTTACCGACACAACTTACACTGAGCACAGCCTAGAAGGTATGCGCATTGTCAGGGAGCATAGGTAGGGGTAGCAAAAGAAGGTTCCGGTGGTAGCTGATCACCTTTGCAGAACCTGCAACAGTTTCCTGGCACACTGAACTGGTCCTGAGGGTCACACTTCAGTTCTGGGCACATGGTCTCTGGGTCGATGCGCTTGCACTGCATGACACCATTCAGACACTCACATTCCACACATTCGCGCAGATTCACTGACTCACCATGGTCGTACATCTCCCCCCGTAGGAAGCACTGCTCTGCGCACAACCACAATCACAAAGATAACATTCAATTAACATTCCCCCTCCCAAACAGCTTGTAACAGCCAAGCCAAATATACCTTTCATGGTAAATCCAACTCACCCTGCTTATTGACATATAAAATTAATTAATGACGAGTCCTAAACCCTGTCTCAAAGAAATGTCATGAAGTTGGCACTGCCTAAAATTCTTCTGTGAATGGGTATTTGTCTCTTAATGGGAGAGCAAAAAACTTAAGAACTGGTTGCACAGTGTTTTGCCTGCCTGCATCGTTGTTGCTTGTTGCTGTCTGCTGCTATCATAAAAAGGCACGGATGAAACCTTACAACATTTTAAAAACTACTTTAAAGGTTTTACTTATCAACTTTATGAAAGGAGATGCTGAACCTTGCCAATGTCATCCATTCATACATTTTTGACACCTTTCTAGGAAATTATCCATCACTTGCCATAGTTCACATTGAGAAATACTGGAAATTTCCTGGCAGATATTTTGTTTTAATTCTTCCAGGGTGTATCAGTTTGTCTTGTACACTTTATCTTTTAAGTTACACGAAAGATACAAATTGCAGGGGGATATGTCAAGGGACCAAGGGAGCCACAAATCTTTAATAATAATTAAGTTCTGGAACACCTTTCAATTATTCTCATCAAAAGATTGGCCATATGAGTTGTTGTAGAGTCTTGTGAAAAAAGGCATAATCATGCTCTCTGCGTATTAATTCTCTAATAAAAGGGGCAAAGTTGTATTCACGTATGTATGGGAGTGGAGTGTTGACTCGAGGGAAAAAAAAAAAAAAAAAAAAAAGGCCCTATAACTCAGAACCTAATTTTGTTTATGAAATACCCCTTTATGATGAAATAATTGGTATATGGTGTGCCATTAGCGGAGAAAAGTTTCTCAGAGCTTCAATAAGTGATTTCTATCTCTGGGGTAACTTAAAACATAAAGTGTACTAGACAAACCCACACACCCTGGAAGAATTAAAACAAAATGTCTGCCAGGAAATTGCCAGCATTTCCCAACATGTGATGGATAGATCCCAGCGAGTGATGGATAGTTTCCTAAAAAGGTGCCAAAATGTATGGACAACAACAGTAGCCAGTTTCATCATCTCCTTTCATAAAGTTGGTAAGTATAGCCTTTAAAAGTAGTCTTAAAAATGTTGCATGGTTTCATATGCACCTTTCTATGATAGCAGCAGACAGCAATGAGCACCAAGAACGTGGACAGGCAAAACACCGTGCGGCCTGTTCTGAACCTTTTTGCTTTGTTGGTACTTAGACATTTACAGTGTGCTGTGACTTGCAAGTTTTTGGGTTTTGAAAATTAATGGTTCAAGTCACAGCTGTGGCACTGAATTTATTAAATATGATTCAGTTTTATACATTTTTGGTTTAAGAAGTTTGCAAAATGAACATGGATAAGATTACCTTCTGAAAAATTCCTAGTAAAGAAATGTTTGTGTGTGTAATTTGTGAAAAGATAAAAAAGGAACTTACATTTTCTGAGGCTAAAACCTTTTTGATAAAACTTAATTTTTATGCATGCATTATTTTCTTTACTTTTGCATTTCTTATCTAAGTCACAGATTTTATGCTCTCACTAATTTCCTTCTTAGAAGAGTTTACTGATTAAACTGTATATTTTCTGACAGAAGCTGCTTTCAATTTTCACCCACACATAGTTATATATCACATGGATATGCAAAAGTTTTCAGGACATCTTTTGTTAATATAAATAAATAGGCACATAAGAAATGAATTTGCTTTATAATATTCATCTTAACCACAGGTAGAGAATAACAGTTCAAATAACTGCTCAGAGTGGCTTTTCCTCTTGGAAGAGAAAACAGGACTTAGAATAATTTCTCCCATCTATAACTGCTACACCTTTTCTATCTGCTTTAAAGTTTGCCACTATTCACATCATTCTGATCAGTGTTAAAATATTTAAACATTTAAACTCTTGCACAACTTCTTTAAGCAGGATCTAAATCACTGTTATATAAGATCACTTAATGCAAGTAGCTGAATGGAACTATCATTGATGTTTTCCAATGGAAGTAATTGGTATTACTATGAAAGGTGTTTGGCCAAGCTTTGTGGGAAGAGACTGTCCTGCAGGACATTTAAACATAAATGTTTTTTTAAACATACTTAAAGGAGCAGATTACTGAATGATGGATGACAAATGAAATGCACAAAAATGAATTTACTGACATACTGTATCACAAAGCATGTATTTCTCCTCTTTATTTTTTTTCTTTGGGGGTTTAATGTCCTTCAAATAGAATGGTATATGAAAATGAATTGATGGAAATATACATGCTACCCCCATATCATGGAGGTCAGTGCAAAGCATATATAATGGAGTTATTTAAACACAAATAATTTCTTCTAGAAATTGGATTTAGATATTAAGTAAATATTGACAGGCGGTAACTTCAGAATAATTGCACTTCTTGAATTAATATAATTTATATTTTTTATCCTATGATAATTGCATGTGCAAACGTAAGAAAGTAATAAAACAAATAAAGAACCAACTTCTAAGATGTAACATGTTAATTTTAATAGCTGATGAAAGCCATATCTTTAATAATTAATTTATTTATCTGTATGCTTTCTGATATGTGGTAACACTGAAGAAATGCAACAATAAATAACCCATTCCAAGTAATTATAGCTAAGTTTGTTTTTCCTAACAAGCCAGTATCATTCTTCCTTAATGTAATGCATTTTTATGTCACAAAATGCCTCCAGTGGACAGGGAATATTTTAATCTACTTTACCAAGAATGAATCCAGTATCTCTTGATTTAGCAGTCATAATGCTGGCCACCTGACTACAAAAGCAGCTAAATTAGATTAAATGTATCTAAACTCACATCCAAAATATTTGCATGTATCTAAACCAGTTGTACTATGCAGAACTGACTGAACAGACACATTCTTGTTGTTACTTCTGGTGTGAATATCATTCCTTTGTGATGCAAACAATTCTTTATGCTTTTATGTCTGCAGAAAGTATAAGTCTACAGAGCAGGGTTTAACTGGACTATCTGAATTTATTATACATATTACAAATATTTAGGTACTGTCAAAATATGTTCAAAAATAAATGCAGCTGGACTAATTTTGAAACTTTCATTGGAATTGTTTATTTCAGTACTAGAAATCTATTAGAAAATGGATAACTTTTTCCATATGTACACATTTGAAACTAAACAGGATATATACAACAGTTTAATAATTTTTAAAGTAGCTTGTAAATATGTTGGCTGCTCTTGTAAAATTTCATTATAGTTAGAAAGATTTCACTTGCAACTTGAAAATATTTAGCGAGCTATTTTAGATTCCTCTTTCAATATTTTCCTATACTTGTACACAAGTATTCAGAGAGAAAATAGTGCTTTGGTTACTTCTTATTACATTGTAGAGTGACTGTTCCAAGTAGTAAATTTAAAAATGTTTACCTACGTCTGTCATGATGAAACATATCCTTTTATTTTCAACATTGCTAAAGTATCAGTTGAAAATGAGGAAAGAATGGCAATAAACACAACTTATGTTTTATGGTATCATAAATGTTTGGTAAATTTAGTTGACTTGGATCACAAGCTTTGTGGAGGAGCAATATACTTTAATAAAGCAAACACAAAATTAAATATGACATACAACAGGGCACTGTTAGAACAAAATACACTCACTGATAATTATGAAATATTAGTAATAATTGTAAAAACAATTAAGAGTTTTATCTTGGTTTTTGATTAATTGCAGGCATAGGAATTCTTAAGCAGTTGGCTTTGGGCTAGCTACAGTCAAATCATCATCAATACATAGAATTCAATTAAAAACTGAAGCTGTTTACAGTAAAGCAACAGAATCTAAAATAAAACAAACTTAGAGACTGAAAGATTCACTTATCTTAGTAATGTTGTAAGTAAAGCTTTTAGTCTCAAAGTTTGTTTTTATTTTATATATATAGAATGTTCACAACAATGACCTTGAGTCACTGATGGCATATAAAATGTAGTCTTGCATTTGATTTGTGATGTAACAGACTGAACAACGGATGCGGGGGAGGGGGGGGTTGTTATCCACAACACACAGCGTGAAGTCCAGATTAACAATTCAATCTAGTTTCCTTTCAAGCTGGCTTTAATGCTTAGGAATTCCTTTGCCTGGTTATTAGTTTCATGCATTTGTTATAAGTATGCATACATGTATTCACATGTACACCACATATACAAATTTTTGGTTATCAGAGTTGTATATGTTTTATGTAAGTATGCAAAAATAATAAGCTATCTGGCAAAGCACTTTAGGATTAAGGAAGTTAACACAGCAAAAATTGAGTGAAAGGATAACTTTATCCATTCAATAAGCTAAATAAATTATTTGAGTTCAAAGAAACTGCACTAATGTGAGTGAATGCACGGAGAGAAAATACACTAATGTCCAAAAGTTAGACATGATTCAATGTTTAATTACCAAACTATCACAATTGTGCAAAAGATAAGCATAATGCAATATATTGTTACTAGTGCATCATACATGATCTAGAATGGAATAGAGCAAGAAATAGCCAATAATTTTGGCCTCGGAACACATTTTGACAAGTACAAAATCTGATGATCACCTCCACAATAACAAGGATGGTGCTGAGCAAAAATAGGGGTGTGGTGACCTCCCTTGGTTACACAGGCCTTGCAGTGCCGTGGCATGCTCTCTTTAAGGTGATTCAAGAGCTCTGCAGGCAGCAGCTCCCATTCCTCATGAAAAGTATTTCGGAGGTGTGAAAGTGTACATGAATGGTGCACTTCAACTCATCTTCCTAATTCATCCCAGGCATGCTCTATAAGTCTATAGGGTTCATATGCTGGGACATCACTGGCCAATACGTGTGCTGCATTTCTTCCCTCTAAAGATAGTTGTGCACTAGGTGGGCTTTGTATGAAGATGCATTATCATCCATAAAGATGAAGTGTGGACCAACTGCGGCTCTGAAAAGTCACACATTTGGTTCCAGTACCTCATCTTTGTACTGCTGGACAATACATCCACTGAACATTATGCCTGCATACACGAGTACCCTACCACCATTAAATGGGGATGTTTCCCCTATGTCTGTGGAATGAAACCAGATTCCACATTGTCTCCAGATTACTCTGCAACAAACTCTGTTCAAACTGAATCTGGACTCATCTGTAAACAGCATGTTCCTCCATTCATTCAAGATCCAATGTTGATGTTGCGACTCCACTGTAAACAGGACCGTATGTGTAGTCAAGTGAATGGGACACACACTGTTGGACATCTGTCATTGAGACTGACTGCCCTAAGTCTCCAGTACACATTTTGCTTCGAAACTTGAATGCCTGCAAGCTTGGAAGACAATTGTCCTGGCGGTTTCTTCCGATGTTGTTATGCTATTATGGTAAAATATTGGTCCTGTTGTGGTATTGTGATCCATGGGCAATCATGTACAGACATCCAACAAACACCTCCTGTGTCTTGGGGCTATTGCCAAAGCTTGAAAATGACACTTTGTGGCACACTCAGGGCTTGAGCAATTGTGATGAGTGTCAGACCTGCTTCTAGACATCTAATTATTTTACCCTTCAAAACAGGTCCAGTTGATGTCTTTGTGGCAAGTTGGTGCTGTCCTGTAAGCACTTTGCAAAGAAAGAACCCCATATTCTCAATGAGAGAACAATAACATATGAGCCACATACTGTGCCTGATACTCTGGTATTGGTTTGCTTCTCTGATTTGGTTGACCTGAGAAGCATGTATCCCCTAACCTATCAGAGACCACAAGTAAGGGAAGGCACGCACTGTGACAATGTTTAGTGGTGCTTGCTCATCGTTTTCTCTTTCAATTCTCTGCTTTCCAAATTATACTTAACTTATGGACACTAGTGTAGATGTACAGAAAGTGTTGCTTTCATTGAAAAAGTTAGATGGTCAGTCCCAAATGACGATTCAAGTTGGGTCTGTATTTGCTTGTTTTGTTGACATTCATATTATATTATCATTAAGTTTATTGTAATGTTTGAATTTTGCTGTTCATTAATATGTAACCTTACCATACATTTCAACACTGTGATATGAGGGCGACACCAAAAAGTTTTAGAATGTCACAGTTCTTAAAACAAATTAAATATGTTTATGTTTTGACAGCTACTTTCTAATGTTTTGCAAGTTGATTGCAGTGTAGTTTGTTCAATTTCCACTAATAGTTTGTCAATTATCATAATTTAAAGACTTTGTGTTCACTCAAACATAAATTTCATTATGAAATCTTCCTGGGCTATGATTTTTTATGATTTTATATTGTCATTAATGACCAAACAATGTGAAACTCACCTTAAAAATGCACTTGGTGAAGAAATCCCATCTGAGGTAAAAATGTATGATTAGTGCAGCACCTGCCTCAGAAGCGTGATGATTAGCCTGTATGCCTCATGTTCAAGAGGTCGCGAGTTCAAATCTCACTTAGGGTAAGTTATCCGAGTAAGGTTTTTTCTGAAGTTTTACCTTATCCTGAGAAGACGAATGTCGGGTACCTTAAAGCTCAATGGACCTCAGACTCATTTGAGCATCATTTCACCCGTTTCATTAATTCACTGTCCGATATGACATTACGTTGGAGAACATTAATTTAAAAAAAAAAATTGGTGCAGCAAATTTAAAAGAGATCATTTTTTTCTTAGTGATGAATTTTGTGAAGGAAGCCCAGGAATGGGGTTAATAAAAATATTGCTACTATTCAAGCAATGCTTGAAGAAGATCAACAGACATCTGATGAATTTATTCAGACAACATTGGGTGTTGGTATGAGTCAAATCCAAAACATTTTACATCAACAGACATGAGAAAATTTTTTTATCAATGGATTCCACACAAAGCAACACCCAATCAAAAATGACAATGCATTGATTGGTGCAGAAAAACTTTGGAAAAATTCCAAGGGAGCATTTAAATTTTGGTTTAGAATATTGGATTTATTATTATGTTTCTGGATTGAAAAGTCAATCAGCTCAATGGGTCTTTGGAACAGAACCGAAGCCTACAAAAGTCTGATGAATTTGCAGTGCTGGTAAAAAGGTGGTTGCTATTTTTTTAAATGGGCCATATTGCTACCATGGCATTAGAAGATAGATGAAGAAGAGAATTACTGCTGATTGGTACACAAATGTCTATTTACACAAATGTTTGAAAGATCATTTTACTACATCATGACAATGCCATCATTGCATACAGATAAACTATCACATGAATATCTGGATACCCTAAAGGTCACCAACATGGACCCTCTACCATACAACCCCAACACTTGTGATTTCTTTTCATTTCTAAAAATTAAAGATAGAATAGGTAGAATCACTTTTCTGTTATCAGATGAAGTTGTGGAACATTATAAAATCCTGGTTTCTGAAAGGCCTCAAGAAGAGAGACATCAATGCTTTAGGGACTGCCTTCAGCGAATGCAAAAATGTATTAATCTTAAGGGGGTATATAACAGTTGCATAAGCAACTGTTTTGTTCTTAAGCCATTCTTCCACCCAACTTCTCAAATGCTGTAAGTATGCTATAGTGTTCATGCAAAACTCCAAGTTGCAGATTTCACCTTACCTCGATATAACCCTGTATAATCAGAAGTACACATAAAGGAGGTTTCCCATAATGCATCACATTCTCAACCTGACTACATATAAGCATTATACACATTCTGGCAGTAGTAAGAAAGTCTGACATGAGTGGTACTTACTAAGGCAAGTCTCACAACATTCGCCTGGGTTTTTCACAGGATGCCTACATTCCGCAGGTGGACACTGTACAGGCCTACACTGGATCTCTCCATGCTGCAATAGATTAAATTAATTAAATTAAATTCTTTATTGTCAATAGACTGCAATACAGTTTCTGACATTGACACACAAAATATATTTCTTGCAAAAACTGAAGTAACACTAAATGTAATTCAAATTATAAAGACTAAATACAGTGAGTGGCCAAAAGTAGGGATTCCAGGCATCTCGCTATCAGCAGGACAGTACCGATTTTGAATCCTATGTCCTGTGTCCTGCCTATATGTCTCGCAGGACCTATATTTGTACTGCTTTCTATGTTACTTTTCTATTAAATTCTTGTTTTGCTTTATGCCTTCATTAACTGACTGTAGTTTCCTCTGGTGGGAATTTGAGAAACTGGTGCCTTGAATTGTGGCATGGACAGTAAAAGTGTAGGACACAAAAATAGTCACCACCACAGTAATATTATAGTTGTCACATTTCATTTTGTACAACCAGCATATGAAAGCATTCTTTATCACCTGCCCGAGTGTGTGGACTCTCTTTGAAATTAAAACTTCCCACAATTGTCAACATGACTCAGTTTAATTGAAGTTAAGAAGCTGCTACTAAGTCAATAATAAACTTATGAAGGTAACAATAGTAATAACATTAAAAGGAAGCCAGGTGTTTTCTATATACATTATCTTGCTGTCTCTTTTCAAACGAAAACGCAACAACAATGTTTCTCCTAGCTTGCGCATGTAAGACATCACAGCAATTTTCTCTGATGTCAACTATAACCCATTAAACCATACCAACAATACTACACTATTGATCATTTGAACAACACATAATTGAAGGAAGTGAAGTAAATATGTGTTGCGAGTCTCTTTGTGAGATTTTTTGACTTCTTTTTAAAACATCGTAAAATTTTGACATTGATTCATGGATTTGCAAAATACAGTTTACAAAACCCAGCAGAGGCTGCAACATTACCTTCTGGCAGTGGAGCAACTGGAAATATCATATAGGCCTCCTAAAGGTGAGTAAAAATTATATCTTTATTATTGAAGTGTCCTGCTTTTTTGTTTTAAAATCTGGGATCCCTCCTGGGGCAAATGTGAAGAGCATACAGTAACCTGATTTCTTTATCCAGAGGGGTGCAATGCAGTTGAAGTTCATCGATGAATGAGTAATATGTATAGTAAAACTTTCATGAGTGATAAAAAAGTGAGGCAATGGTGCAGGAACTTTGAAGCAGGACATATGGATGTTCATGATGCAATTGATCAGGAAGAAAGCGAATGTCAACTGATGATCTTGTTCACCATTATCTCAGCCTCACCAATATGTGTCCTGTGTAACGATCCAGCAGAAATGAATGAAGAACACTTGAAGACCTGTGAAGCATTAAGATCAGAAGAAACTACAGTTCAAAAGTATTGGAAAGCACGAATGCTAATGGCTTCATTGCCAGATGCAAGGCACTAGAAAACAACAACAACAACATCTTGTTCACCATTTGGATCAGGCAATTTGAGAAAACCATCAGTTCACAATAATTTCTGCATTGAGTGATTCGTTTCCCAACATTTCAACATCAGCTCCCTATACCATCATGACTGAAATCCCTAAGTACCTTAAACTGTGTGCAAGATGGGTTCCCAATCGTACAACATGACTCTTGAATGTCTATGAAGGCCAATTCAGAACAGGTGAAGAGGAACGTTGTCATCAGGCAATGTCCTTTTTCATGACAATGCATGATGCACACTGAAGCTGCAACACAGAGGCTCCTCCAACATTTTCATGGGATGTGTATGACCACCCACATACAGCCTGGACTTAGCTCCATCTGATTTTCATTTCTTTCTTCATGTGAAATGGTGACAAGGAAGACAGCATTTTGACACAGACAATGGGCTGTAGACCAGCATAGAGAAGTGGTCGAAAGTGCAAGCAGCTGCCTTCTATAATGAGGGGATTGGAAAGTTAGTTCCATGCAAGAAAAATGTCTATGTTGGCATGATGACTATGTAGAGAAATATCATGTAGATGTAGCTAATGTTACAAATAAAACATTTTAAATTTTCACTGTATTTTGGTTTTGCAACCAATCGGACCTTGAAAAAAAAATAGCCCTTGTAATTTCAGGCAGGTCTCTGTGCAGGATGTTGAAGACACTTCACATTAAGCCATATCATCCATGACCTACTGAAGGATGATTCTGACACACGTCTGCAGTTTTGTGAAGTACAAGAATCTCTTAAGTGCCAGGCTGCATAATTTTAGTCAGTATTGGCTGTGTTCATTTTTGATGAACTATATGCCTTTTTTAATGGAATCAATGTTTTTATGGCTACAAATATTAAGAATTATACTGTTTGAATGTTTAAGGCTCTTAGTTTTTATGTATGTTAAAACAAACACTCACATACATAAAAATCAGTTTGCTGTAAAACAAATATTGGCCAAAAAAAAAAAAAAAAAAAAAAAATTTCAATTGCATTATTTTTCAGTGTTTATTCTTAAGTATTTAATTAGAGTGATTTTATGAATGTTAGCATGTCTCAATCTCATCCTTTTTCTGTTTAGTTTAAGTGCAATAAGTATGTTTCACGAAGTCCCATCAACATATATGCACGCCAATAACTGTTTATTTCACATGGGTCCCCATCATCATTTGCTATAGTCTTTATAACAGCATGGTAATGATCTGAACTTAGCTAACCTCTGACTTTTGAAATCCTGATCACTGTTATCCTGTGCTTTAGCCAATTAATTACGAACCTGAGAACAAGTAGAAACAGCTTTTAAAGACTAATAAAGTTATAGCCCTTCAAGTTTGAAAAAAGTGGTTTAGCCAAAAACAAATAAGGACTGAAAGGTTTAAATCTACTTCAAAATATTTACAACTCTAGAGCTAACAATTTAAGTACTTTGGCTAGTACAACTCTTATTTTATCCTACTGAAGCACACTTTTTTGTTTCCATTCTTTTTGCCATCTGACCAGAAACTTCTTTATTTCATTTATAGGTGAGCTGTGATACCTTACTGCCTTACTCTTCATGGCAATAATGCCATTGTCAATATCATATTGCATATTACCTATACTAGTCAAATTCTTTAATATGAGCACATCTTATATTAAAAGTTGTGCATTTCACCATTTTTGGTCACCCTTGGAACTGCTTGCCTCCTAACCACTCACATTTGGATGCACCTATTATTTTCTATTTGAAGTGTAAGCTTATAATAGTTCTAAGTTGTAACAACTGACTTATGTCTGTCTTCTGTTCAACAATCAGCTACCTGGGATGGGATAATAAACTTTTCCCCAGGTTGTGACTATAAGTTTCTGCAAGACCACACTAAAGATAATTTACAACCAAGATTGCATGCAGTGAGGAGAAAATGGGCTGCATACCTTTCATTTTCCCCCTGTTTTGTAAGTTCTCATGTTTAATATTTTTTAAACACTGAATATATGGAAGGAATTAAATATTATTAGTGAAACATTCTAATTTGTAACTAATTTTTTAATGTTAAACTTAAGGTTATGGGAGAAAAAGCCAAGATATGGATATTTTTATTTTCAATCCATTTTCACTAAAATAATTCCAGCTCCAACTGTTAAATCAGTGTAACAATGACCACTTGTAAGTTGTTTATGTATCATTACTTGATAATGTATTATGAACCTAAAAGTTACATATTTTTGTTTCTTTAAAACTTACCACACAAGAACAAATTTGACAATCTTTCTGCCACGTGGCTCCATCTGCATACACTGAACCATTTTCTCGACATGATTTTTTACAATCACATTCTTCTACTCTACTTATTCTTCCTTCCGCTGCCACTAGCTGGAAACAAAACATATATGGTTCATACAACATAACAAACTTTGGGGAGACAATAACAATATGTTATATTAACAATTATATAATTATTATATAACAAGGTCATGTGTGACCTTGACTGGATCGGCAAGATTGAAACCATTTTAGTGGATGTTGATATTACTTTATAAACATGACATGACCTTCACAATGACAAGATATAATACTCAATTTTAAAATAAATTTGTGTAAAAACTGCTCAGATATTTTGTTACCAGTGGTGGTCATAAAGTACCCTCCCATTGGTTGTGTAAGTTTTGGAATGTAAGGGTTGGCATAATATCTAATGTGATTCATGTAAAAAAGAAATAGAGAATGTAAAATATTTTTATAATCATGGCAAGATGTAATACTCAATTTTATAACAAATTTGGTAAAAAATTGCTCAGACATTTTGTTACCAGTGATAGTATAAGTTCTGTAACAAGGATTGGCATTGCTAGGGCTAAAAATTGACAGAGACGTGACACAAACCCTTTCGGAGAGATCATGAAGGTGCCTTGTGAGTTGCTCCACGGTGTTCTGAAGGAGGGAGAATTGGCCACAGGTGGGACAGCTGGAATCCAAGTGGGGGCATTGGCTGAGGTAGCCATGGGGCCCAGAGATGATACGCACCTCCTGCAGGGCTCCCTGTAATCACATAAAAGCTATGGTTAATAGCATCACAGCACTAAGAAGAATATTCTATAGGATCTTGGTAAGTTATGAAAACAAACTTTGGGAATGAAAAACACTTTTTCCACATCAGAGTAATGAGACTTTCTGCATCTTTCTTTTAATATTAATCATAAATTAATTTTTAGTTTTTCCACTACATATAGTAAGTAGGGTAAGTATTGTATTTGACCCAACATTTCAATGTCTAGATTTCATCTGAAATATGTTTTGAGGCCCCCTGAATCCAAAGGGAGCATTTTTAGAAAAAAGCCTCTCTGCATGTGTGTTTGTCTGTCTGTGAACAGCATAACTCAAAAGCGAAAAGTTGGTTAAAAACCAAAGCTGGTATTCAAGTTTAATGTCTTCCAAGAATGTGACACAAATATTTGCAAGAAAATTCCTCTATCCTGAACTACTCTTTACATGGAACATTTTGATTTTCTCAAAAATGGATCTAATGATTTTGATTAAAATGCCATATGTTTAAGATATTTTTATAGCAAATGAAATGTATATTTTGAATTTTCTGGCTATAGCCCATGCGGTGCTGTTTACTCTTGATGACTTTGAATAACTGGTAAATTGTAACAGATAGACCAAATCTTACTATTAAAAAATGTAGATCTTGTTAAAACACACAAGTTATGTCGGAATGAAGTTTTCTTTTTTTGTGACATGAACAATTTCGGAGATATTCCTTGTTATTTGTGTGAGTTTTGGAATACTTACACTTTTCTCAAATGGAAGATCGTTATTCAGTTTTTTTAATCTTTTGGCAAAAAGAATGGAATTTTAAAGCCTTCATATAGCGATCAGCTTTAGAAGATTTGACTATCGCTCAAAGCCTACTATATTCCCATATTCCCCTTGCACCTACAACAATTTAGCAATGAGTTAGTATCTGCAAATGTTTATCTCGACCAACACGACACAGATAGAGAAAAAAGAGTTTGTAAGAATAGTTAGTACAATAGAAGAGAAAGTCGTGTGAGTGCAACACATCAGATTTTTAAAATTAAAATTGGTATTTCCCCACTCTTTCATATTTTCACTGCTGTCTTCCGAAGGCTCAAATTGGCAACACTGATTCTGCATCAACCATCATTTCCGACAAACCAGTACGTTTTCCGATGAAAAGCTGATTATAGGCAACAAATCGTATAAATGACGCGTAAAGGAGTTAACTCGCGAAAACGAAGCACTTCTGGAGAAATGTTCATAGGGTTTTTGTTCCTTCCCATATCAGCAATCGTCATTCCAAGTTTGCTTCCAGTAATTTATTAGCACTCTATACAGTGAAACAATATAGCATTCTGAATATAATCCTCAAATGAGGTGTATGAATTTATAATAACGATACTACAAACTTAAATGCGTTTTGGAGTTGATGCTCATTGTCAATGCAGTGGATGTGTTTCAGTTAACACCGGAGCATTCAAGATAATGCCCTCGAAGTTGCAGCGAATTAAATTGCTTCGTAAACATATCCATTCTTTATTGTTTTGCTTCTGCATCTCATAACCGTTTACGATAACACTGGTTCTTACGACTATGATATTGGGTAGGTATTTCATAACCCAATTAGCTATTTGGGCCATGAAGCGTCTACTGGGACTAATTTGTCTAGACTCTAGACAACATGCATCCTTGAGTTTTCTCGCCACACCCAGAATCCGTTGCTATTAGATAGGGCGAAACACAGCTAACAGAATGACTTAAAGAAATATGCAACACTCGTATATACAGAAGGCTTCGATTTCGAGATCAAGTCAGATTACACTAGTACTGCAAACACCAATAAACCGCAAAAGAGACGGAAGGCCGCAAAATGAATGAATACTGTTATTTGTAACAGTTGGTGCAAAGTGCGAGGAAGTTTTTGGACGTAAGAAACTGCTATTTTCGCATTCATGTTTCTGTAAAAGGATTGTCTACGAATTCGCGTAATAGCTCTCCGGGATCTCAATCGGCGGGCAAATTGGAGACACAGCGTTTATGGAAAGTATATTCTAAGTGTAATTGCGATAGCTGTGAGAAGTTAACCGATAAAACACGCCATATACCGCTGTGCACTTGCCAATCAGCTGCTAAAAACAGCCAAGGCACTGGTCCTATAGTTGGCCGTTCTTTGCATTTCCATTTCGGCTTTTTTTATTCTAGCTTTGCGGTAGCTTGACATATAAATAAAGCGGTAGCTTTGTAAGGAACTGGAAAGCCGACTTTCGCTCGAACTATACTATTAGCTTGCCTGCGCTGCTAGTATACCCTGAAAACATATATTTCCGGTGAAATATCGACATTCATTTTTGGGTGGAATACAATACTTTCTCTACTTTACTATACGTAGCAGAGAAAGTAAAAAACCGATGTGTTACATTCGCGTGACTTTCTATGCCCTTCTACACACTGTTCTTACAGAGGTATTTTATAGACGTGGCGAATGCCTGGAAGTTGCGCAATAGTTTGTGTTTCAGTTCATTTTTGTATTTATAATACCATAGGAGTGTCGGGTTAGTATCTCTTCCACTTCCGTGTCGCAAACATTCCAAAATTACAAGTTTACAGTAGGTTAAAGCGACAGTCAGGTTTTTGAAATGCGATCTCTATGTAAAATTCCTTGCTATTTGTATGACCACGAGATAAGACGAATAGTGACTTATCACTTGAACAAAATCTGATGCGTTACATTCGCATTACTTTCTCTACCCATTCTTCAATAAATATTCTTACAGAAGCTTAATCTTCTATCCACTTTATGTTAATCGACGTAAACAATTATTGTAGAAATGATTTGATTACATATTTCATTGTAGCTTGTAGGTGCAGTGGAATAGGGTATCACAGTAGGCTTAAGCGATAGTCACCTTTCTTAAGAGTTGGTCGTTATGTAATGATTTTGAAATTCCATTCTCTTTGCATGACCAGGAGTAAAAACAACGAATAACGGTTTCCCATTTGATAGAAGTATAAAAGCTAATTTACAACCGCCGGCAACGGTTACGATAACCAGAACGGGAAATTTTAAACCTGTGTATTCAAATGAGAGTATTGACAACAAACGTGAAGTTCTCCCGGGTCCCGGGAACGGGAAAGAACACTGCCAAATTTAAGCTTTCGTTCTCGTTACCGGGCACGGCATGTTAGATTTATAATGTACGTATTGGACGGTCTGACCTCAGATAAACTCAGGAAAACGAAACGAGTTACATGTATTTTGATCTTCTCTTGTTATAACAGAAACCCGGTTTATAATCTGAAATAAATTTCACTTTATTTTTATCACTAACAAATACATTAATTATTAAAAGAACAATTGCTAAAACATAGTTATCTAATCGCAACGGAATGCAATTTTGATTGTTAATCGATTATAGTGTGCATAAACTGCTTTTCGGCGATTTATGTGATACAGTTGGCAACACTAAACAAAAGAATGGCCAGGTAATAATTGGTATGTGATAATTTAAGGCCTCTATGTACGAAATAGTCGTTCATATTTGACCGTCCTTCGCAATCATAAGCAGCAGGTATTCGAATAGATCACGTCGCACGTGATATCATTACTGGAGAATTTACACCATGGCGACGTCTGTCTCTCCCTGTATAATACCATTAACAATAAGGACAGCCGCGAATGGAAGGAAAATAAATGAAGGGCTGGAAAATAAAGCGTAGCCACTAGCAACGCAAAGTTTCCCTCTTTTTCCACATCTGCCACACGCCGAGTGAATAGCAGAAAAAAAAGTGAATGGGAACGCGCTAGCTACCACAAAAGACGTGCGGTGGGTGCCAGGTCGATACATTTACCTCATTGCGTTTGCATTCAGATCCTTATCGGGTTCCCGGAAGACGCCGGGAATCTCGTAATTTTATATGGGTCATTCTTGGCTCCCTAGAGTTTCTCGGAACAGTCCTCGTTTCCAATGAACTATTTGTGGTAAACACCCTGTTTACACAGTGGAACTGTATATTGTAACCAAGGTCAGGCAATGTTCTGTGGAATTTTCTTCTGCATTCTGCCTCGTTTCGAAAGACTGTATGAAAAGGTTATACAAATAGTAAGGAGTAAGAATACACTCCAGTGTAGCCAACCCTAGCAACAGGTCAGTCTTTTTAAGTAATTTAGCCACAGAATGGAACTTTTTTCTGTTATACTCACATGATTTTCTCCATTCGCTTTTGTACAAACCATTCTTACGAACGCTATTCTTCTATATACCTAATTTATGTTAATAATTGAGATAAACATTTGCAGAAAATGCACTTTTTGAAGCATCTCTCAGTTTCTTATTGTCTTGCAGGGTCTCGTAAGGAGTGAGGCATAATTACTGACCCATGAACTGCTGACAGTTGCAATACGGAGCTAGAGGCGTGGCGCTGTAATGATGACAAGGAAAGGTGAGTGGAAGGGTACGTCTTAATGTTCTTTATGTTCAACTCAAATTCTTAATGTCTAATATGCAAAATATTGCTTGAAGTAAGCAGCATTTATTGAGTTAAACGATTCTGTATTGTAAGAAAAGCTTTAATTATGTCCTTAGAGTTACAAAACATGCAAAGCTTTACAATAAACAAAATGCATTATACTGAAGAATGTAAAAACTTTAATACATCTAGTCGGTCTGGGTGGCTCAGTTGGTTAGACGCTGGCCTACTGATCCCAAGGTCGCGGGTTCAAATCCGGCATAGACCGAAGGTTTTTAAGTGTGCTTAAAAAACGACAGCTCCATGTCAGTAGGTTTACTGGCACGTTAAAGAACTCCTGCGGGACAAAATTCCGGCACACCGGCGACGCTGATGTGATCCTGGCAATTGACAGCGTCGTTAAAGGAAATAATAATAATAATAATAATAATAATAATAATAATAATAATAATAATAATAATAATAATAATAATAATAATAATAATAATAAATAATAATAATTTAATACTTCTACAAATTCTCCCTATATTTATACTAGAATTAAAATTCGTATCAAAATAACTCCAAACATGTTTGTTTACTACATTACATTCAAATAGTTTCTGCTTTCGAATGAAAGGCTTTATTCTAATAGCTATGCAAAAACCGCCTTTCTTGAATGGCATTAATATTTAATTACATTTCTGTAAATTTGTACAATTTCTGAAATTTGCCGAACGCTGTTACCAGCTTGCCATAGAGCAATAATCTGGCCACGTGTAGTTTAATGAGTAACGATTTAGTGAGCCATCAGGAGTAATCAATACTTCCCTTTCATGCCGACGTGTCATTGGTTATTTATAACTATGTCCAGCCACTAGCAAGAATACTGCTCAGTCATTGGAGAGAGTAAAGAGAGGGAAAGAAGGGGAAGCTACGGAGGCCTCGTTAAACAATGATACCCTTGCATTTTACTAAATTCGCTTTCTGTACTACGTGGCAAAGAGACCAAGCGTGTCAGAAACTATACGCAACAGCAGTTATGTTTACACCCTTCTTACGTCGAGGAAGAGCTAACAGTTGAAGTATAATTATTGTGTTACTCTAATGGTTAACATGCGGCGCTTCAAAGCCTGGTGAAAAGATGAAGGTATTCATGTCGCGAAAAGCAACGTTGTCACGTTTTCTCCTAGTAAACGATCGCACTCCACGCATGGACATTTACGTCCTAGAAGACCAATGTTACGAGAAAACTAACAGAATGAGAGAGAAAACAGTGGACATGCTGCATTGATGTGTTTCACTACACGTGGAGTTAACAACTGCCTGTCATTTGTGACATCTTTGATTTCGTTGGCTGAAGTGACACGCTCATTGGTGCAATGTGAAACATCAGCGACTTCCGAGAACATACGCTGTATGTTGCCTGAGAGGCTTCTGATATCAAAAGCAACGCACAATAACACACTCCCTGCAGATGCAATAATTGTGATCATCTCATAATGAAGGTAGTTCTTTCCGACATGTGCGAGAGATGGTATATGCCATAGAGTTTTTAGATTGAGAAGATTAAAAGAGTGTTTTCTTTTTATGTACCCGTGCAATTACAGTTACTTATAGTAATTAATTACTGACAGACCGTACAAAGATAATAGGGAGAGCAACAGAATTTTATGAAGAGCTCTACACAATTACGATGCAGGACAGGGAAGACCAGCTGGTAGGATACATAAATTCCCTAAAGGACGGAGAAGTCATCCCGGCAATCATGAACTCCGAAGTGGAAGCGGTACTAAAATATGAAAAATGGAAAGAGCCCAGGAGAAGATGAATAAGAAATGAACATTTCAAAACTGACTCCGAGGAGCTAGTCAAGAGTATGGTGATGTTATTCTTCAGGATAATAGAAACCGAAGAGTTCCCGCAACAATGGGTCTCTAACATCATCATACTATTACACAGAAAAGGTCCCAAAAACATTAATAACTATCGGCCAATAAGCCTAATGACAAGCAAGTACAAAGTTTTCTCCACCATAATTACAAAAAGAGTAAGCTTGAGGATAGAGGTTATTCAACAATGGAGAAGCTCCACGCATTACTTCAGCAACTACAGTCGGCGAGAAATATCCTGGCGCTTGACAGCTAGCTGATTCTCTTACCTGCGAACGAGGCTAGACCTATCTGGTTCAATCGTGTTACAAATACATCGCGCAACGATTAGTCGATTGGACGAGTCTCGTTCGCAGTTAAGAGAATCAGCTAGCTGTCAAGTGCCAGGTTAGCTCTCGCCTACTGTAATCAAACCCACCCAGAATTTGACACTGCATATATGGAGTTTGTTCGAAGCCTACCTTCCCTAATTAGTTCACACTTTGGCCGATAGCAGGCACTTAACGACTGTGCTGTTCATAGGGAAGAGCCGCCAACATCTGAGCAAAAACACAAATGAGGCGACAGAGGCCATTAAACCGTAACCAGCAGCAGTAAATTGACACGGCCCTTTTGCTTTCGAGATTTTCCTTGTTTAGGATTGCGCTAGTACACTTGTATTGGCTGCTTCTTCTGGCAGGCTCTGCTTTTTTGACAGCGATGAATTTTGTATAAAGGAAAGTATTTTGAAAGGGGGGACGTATGTGTTATAGGCTTTCCAAATGTACATATTGTGAAAAAAAAACGACAAAAGTCCAGTCCAGTTACTTTTGTATCACTTTACTTGTCTTCTAAACTTTTGCACAAAAATACAGTTACTGATGTTAACACAGTCTAGTGATATTAAACTCAAAACTGTTTTCTTTTCGTAACATAGACTCAATACTTTCACTGTTTCTCTTCACTTTCTCTGTCTCTCAAACACTAACTCCGATAATGCAATCACTCAACACTCGTTAAAACTTCTTCACTTCGACGCGACGTATGTTTCGTAGTTGTCTCGAACTCATTGACACACTGACCGATTCAAAAACTGCCTACCTTCACTCGCTCCGCAAGATTTTATACCGGCGATGAAGTAGCCAGATCTTTCTAGAATGTCTACAAACAAGCCGGTCGCTAGACATTTCTTAAATGGTCTGGAAAACCCTTTTGTTAATATGCTGCGCTCATTGTCACGTGTTTTCTCGCGTGAGTGGTGTTGGAAGCTTGACCTTAAGTGCCTTCGATGCGCGCCGTGCCTGGTTGGGGTGTGAAGCAGCTTGACCCTGACTGCCCTTTGTTGTGCGCCGCGGCTAGCGTCACAATATCTCCACTTACACTTTATGATATATCCCTTTTCGTTCCTTAAACCTCCCTTCAGCATTTCATTCAGAAGGTGGGTATATATGGAACCGTTACTTGTGTGTGTTTAACGTGGAGCCTTATTCTTACAGACTTCTCGAAAAGTTTATAGCTCCTCTCATTATTATTTCAGATATTGTCTCCGAGTGTTTTTCTAAATAAGTCAAATACTTAAAAGGTAACATGTGCTTATTCTAAACAGAAAACGTGTACTTTTTGTTATATAGCTCATGTGGTGTAAAAATCAATACTCATTTCGAGCAGAATATATATTGCAACATAATGATCACCATTACTGCCTTTAATGTCATTTGGAAGGCGTTCATTGAAGCCACTCACTCGCTGTGTGCATTAGACGTAATGAGAACAAAGAAGCATCGCGATGAACTCATTAGCAAAGTGCTCATTGTCTGTGGAAACAAACGCGACCTGGCCCGCGCTCTAAATCTGATGCTGACGAAATGTGCTCTTATAGAACATGTAGACTGGCGAAACTGGTGAGACATGAGATGATACCTTAGCTGCAAAAGGGCACTCAAAAATACCATTTAAGTAGGCATGGGTAGAAAATGACGTAACGGCTACTGAAGTAATGGGGACAGACAGTGTAAATATCGAATATTGGTATTGAGTTTCGAGAAATAGTGATATCGTCCCATCACTACAAATAGCATTTGTTTATCTTTCACGAAAGGTTTAGTATAAAAGAAACCTATCGTCTTAAACGTGTCGGCGGTTGGACACAGCTCTTCTAAGCACTCAAATCTCCTTTTGAAATTCGTTTCTATAATGACTACGTTTGACTATATTTACCATTAGGTAAGTTACCAAAAGGCTGACATTTAAGTGGAACAGATATAAAGATGATTATTACCTTGAAGATGGAGTGTCGGGTGCTACGCTGTCCTACCCAGAGATTGAGCTGAGGCACGGTGAAGTTGCGGTCAGGAGGTCGAATTAACCGCCGATACAGAGGATGACAGTCTACCAGTAGCTCCACCTGTGAGCCGCTGATGGATAGCGCCACCTTGTGCCATGCGTTGTCCGCCAGACGGTATGGGAACGTTTCCACGTGCACCAAGGAGTCGTGCTGGGATGTGTAGTGCAGGCGAATCTCGTCCTTTCGTCCACTCGACTGCAACTCCAGGTACCTATGTACACAATATTATTCATGTAAACTTATATCTGTCTTCTAGATTACTGTCTGACTAGCTGGAGTATTGGCAAAATTACTCTGTAACCTCTTTTAGAGCACACAACAGCATCTGTGAGCTTGTTTCGTAAAGCAATTTTTCATTGGTATCTGGCCGGGATAACAGCCACAATTATTATACTATTAACACTACCCATATCGCTATAGTGCTATTTTAGGTAAGTTAAATTGGTAAATGTTTCAAAATCGGCCGCTCGAGAAAACGAATCAAACATGGTGCAATGGATGCCATTTTTATTGCTGATTACAATTTTGACAGTTTTATTTGGCGCTCAAGCTTAATTTTTGAATTATGAGCAAATTTTGTACGTGCTTGCAGCGGTTTTATTTCGCTTATGCTGTGGGTATTTAGCAAATAAATGTGTATAAACGAGTATAATATGTATATGCTAGAATTATTGATTAATGCATTTACGTTGAAATTGTTGCATAAACACTGCCCATGTAAATATTTCGGTAACACAGGACCCTGTTACCACATTCATACATAAACCTAACCTAATACAGGCAAAACGAAGCTTAACCACCAAATAAAACTTTCAAAATCGTAATCAGCAATAAAAACTGCATTCATTGCACTATGTTTCATTTGTTTTCTCGAGTGGCCCATTTTGAAACATTTACCGTTAAATTGTACTCCACGAGTATAATGGGAACTTTCTTGGGAGATAATATTGGACAGAAGTGATCATATATAAAACAAAACTTGTTAAATGTATAACTCGTCGAACATCACACTTCGATTGAAATTGGGATTAATAATGAATTAGAACAAATATACATCAAATTTCTGGACCTTCAAGTAGACAAATATTTAGACAGGAAAGCTCACATTAGGTATAGGTTACCCAAACTCAGTTCTGCTAGTTATGCTAGTTAAATAGACACAGTTAAGTGCATATTTTAACTCTATAATGCAGTACGGAATATGGAGATTTTGTATTAGAATTGATTTTATGTGACAAGCTCGTATGTATACCTTTTACTACCTCTACTGCATATGGGCAGTTTTGAATTCCACCCAAAAATTCGATACCGACATTTCACAGGAAATACATATTTTATGATTCCCTTAATGCTAAAAAAAGCATTTTTGGAAAAAAGCAGCATAACAAAAAGAAACACGAAAGGCCAGTTAAATATTAAACTAGATATTTAAGTTAGGCATCTTCCAAAGATACGACAGGAAGATCAACAAAATCTCTTTACATAGAACATTTTTCGAAACATGTCATTGCCTCAAAATGAGTAAAGATTTTGGTTAAAATATCATGTGTGTTAAGATATGTACGTTTACGTCAAATGAAGTGTATCTTGAATTTTCTGGCAAGTTCCTCGGAAGTCCTCTTCATTCTGAATTTCTTTTGCGTACCTAATAAACCGTAACAGATAGACAAAATCTTACTACACAAAGTATATTTCGTTATAACACACAATTTATACCAAGTGACATTTTTGTGGAATTAAACTTTTTTGAGATCCTATTTATTTTTATTGGTCTGAATTTTTCAATACTTGTTTTTCTTAAAGGGGCAGTTTTTCGTTCTTTTATGTCACGGTTAAAGCCATCACACAGCGAACAGCTTCAAAACACTTGATTATCGTTTAAAACCTGCTGTATGTCCATATTTCTTCATAAATGCAATAAAACAATATCTGCAAATGTTTATCTCGAGTAACATGAATACGTGCTTGGTTTCATGTATGCCCTCCCTACAGCTTCGCGGCGCATTTCACCAACTCAGCCGGCGCGCACACAGCAGGGAGGGTGGGAGGGAGCGCTCTGCCTTTGTTGTTGTTCGACCAAGCTGTGGTGTACGTTAGGAATTCAAGGACCAAAGCTTTAGGTGAAAATGACATTTTAGGTTTTTGAATGTTATCATATAATTATTCTACAGACACTCGTGAATCATTTTGGGCCAAACATTTTCCCCAACCCACCATTTTTAGAAGTCTAGCGGCATGTTTGTCACCCATGGGCTTCATTTTAACCACATTGGGGCTTTCTCTCCCCCCTCTGTTTTGTATTTAAGACATTTATTGGTTACCTTTCAGTTTTGCTCTGATTTGTATGTAAATTTGCATACATAATCTCAAGATTCAAATATGCATTTGTTAATTTGTGTGTTTTATCGAGATCTGCATTTTTGTATAGTAAGATTTGGTCTACCTATTATGGTTTACGAGTTATGCAAAAATCAAGAGTAAACAGGACTACGTAGGCTTTAGCCAAAAAATTCGACATACATTTCATTTGCCATAAAAATATCCTAAACATATGCCACTCTAATCAAAATCGTTAGCTATTTTCGAGAAACTAAACATTATCGAAACATTTTCTATGTAAAGGGTAGTTTAGGGTGGAGTAATTTTCTTTAAAATCTTCGTGTCGCATCCTTGAAATATATTAAACTGAAATGCTAACTTTGGTTTTTAACCGACTTTCGTTTTTGAGTTATGCTGCGCCCCCCCCCCCCCCCCACACACACACACACACAAAACGCGCGCGAGTGGACCTTTTTCTAAAAATGCCTTCTTTTTTAGATTCAGGGTGCCTCAAAACATATTTCTGGTGAAATCTCGACATCGAATTTTTGGATGGAATACAATACTTCATCTATTTACTATACGTAATAGAGAAAGTAAAAATGTATTTTTTCGCTACCTAAAAGTATTTAATTCTATTATCTGAGAAAGTGTTTGAGCTAGAACATTGAACTACGCACAATAATTTCCGAGCAGACCTCTAGCATGCCAAATGGGGCAGATCACTGCAGTACGTTAACATGACATACATGCCAGATTCATACGATTAATTACATCACCGTTAATTATTTACCTTTGCAGCGCCACTCGGACTATATGATAGATGAGACACAAATTATTTCTATTTATTTTAACGTCAACGTCATGGAGCTGCCACAGTGGAGGGAAGGGGGAGAGCAAAATGAAATGTAAAAGTTTTATGTCGACTGTCACAATATACAAAACTTTTCGGGAGCGTGTGGAGCTCTGGTACGTAAAACAAAGGAAAGCAGCAATTTTTATGGATGCTCCAATTTAGACAATGTGCAATCACAAGGGCCTAGATTTTTCCTTGCTTTTCTTTTACTTTCCCCACTTATAGTAAATAGGGGAAACACTGTTTCATCCAAAACATTTTGTACCGAGATTTTACCTGAAATACATGTTTTGAGACTCCCTGAATCCATAAAAAGGGCGCTCTTTTTTGAAAAACCAGATGTCTGTCTGTAAACAGCATAACTCAAAGTAAAAGTAGGTTCAATACCAAACTTAATTCAGCATTTTTCAATGATATGGCGTACCGATTTTCAAAAGAATTCTCCCACTGCTAATTCAAACTACCCTTTAATGGAAAAAGTTTCGAGAATTTAATTTTCCCAAATATGGGTCTAACTTTTTGATTAAATTTTCATGTTTAAGATATTTTCATGACGAATTAAATGTATGTCTTGAATGTTTGGAAATAATCTCTAAAGTCCTCTTTATTCTGAAGTACTTTTGCATAAATGACAAACCGTAAATGATACAAAAAATCGTATTCCATAAAAATATAGATCTCATTAAAGCTCACAATTTATCTCAATTTTTAGAACTTTGAACCATTTCTGAGATATTCCTTGTTATTGGTTTGGATTTTGAAGTACTTGCAGTTTTCTGAACCGTCAATTCATTACTCGCTTTTTTCTCATGCGGAGCTTGGAATTCAATGCCATCACATAACGACACATTCTTCATACATACCTTCACACACCTGTATATTTCAACGAAATGTGTGAATGTAACTTGAATTTTTATTTAGATTTACAAGAAACTCGTACGTTAATTCACTTTTGCAGTTATTTTGCAGAACTGCGATAGAAAAAGTAATGAGAGTTTAACACACAATATTCTTTTGGTTCTATCTTTCATATATTGCTTATATATTTATAATATGAATGATTCTTGAACGTTTTAAACGTTAAATTTGTTGAAAGTACACCATATGCACATTGTAATGGTGAATTTATATCCAGGTTGGGTCAAAATAATACTTTTTTGGCAACCTGTAGTTATTTTATGTATGATACACACTACTTATACTGTGTAAGATTAGTTTATTTTTAAATTAAGTTATTATGAACGCAGGTTGCTCTTTTTCTTAGGCGAAAGGTGAGAGAGAGATATTCAAGACTTTCTCTGGGAATTTTAACAAAATATTTATATATTCAATCCAAATTAGACGCCACATCTATAAGTGTGACCAATTAGTGTGGCCCTGAATTGCAATAAACTCATAGATGGCGAAACGTGACACATGCTGTTACTACCCTTACGTAGTAGTTTCAACCCCATTCACCCTTCCACACACCGGCTAGCTACCAGGCCACGCCCCCCGCTCTTGCCTATCTGCTTCAGAGAGCCGGCCAGTTCCTCAAATCGTGCCTGGTGGGAATCACGTCGCATATGTTAAAAATACTTCAAAGTCAAATGGGAACATACGTGCCTTTGTGTTAAAGCAGAAAAAAACATTACAAAAGTTTGTGCTGCACTTACGTGATTTTCTCTATTCTTTTACTAACTATTCTAACAAACTGTTATTGCTCTATTTTCTTCATGTTAGTCGAAATTAACATTTGCAGAAATATCTTATTGCTAATTTTCTTGTAGGTGCAAGAAACACAGCAGGCTTTGAGTGATAGTCAAATGTAAAGCTCGTTGCTATATGAAACTTTGAAATTTAGTTCTCTTTGCATGGCTAAGAGATAAAAACCCGAATAGCGAGCTTCCATTTGAAAAAAGTTTAAGTACTGCAAAACTTACACAAATGACAAGGAATATCTCAAACGGTTTACTCTCCCCCCCCCCCCCCCCCCCCAAATGCATTTGGACGCAACTTTGTGTTTTAATGAGATCTACATTTTTGTACAGTACGATTTTGTGTATCCTTTACAGTTTATCAGTTTCACAAAGGTCTTCAAGAGTAAATACAATTAAAAATTAACGTTTCATTTGCCATAGAAATATCTTAAACATGGCATTTTAATTAAAACGTTAGATCCATTTGTTAGAAAATCATAATTTTCGAAATATTTTCCGAGTAAGGGGTAATTTAGGGTAGAGTAATTTTCTTAAAAATCTTGGTGTAGCATCCTAGAAATATATTATACCAACTTTGGTTTTTAACCGACTTCTCGTTTTTGAGTTATGCTACCCTCCTCCCCCGCTTACATACATGCATGCATACATGCATGCATACATACATACATGCATACATGATTACGCCTTAAATTTCCACTTAATGGTAAAGTCACAACCTTCCTAACCGGACATGGCAGACTTAATTCTTACTTTTACAGATTTAAGATAAAGGACTCTCCTATGTGCTCCTGTGGAACAGCAGAACAGACAGTAGAACACGTTTTATTTGAATGTCCAAAACTTGACAGAGAAAGAATCAAATTCAAGAAAGCTATGTTAAACAAATATGGAAAATGGACATTCCAAGAACATAAATTAGTAACGGAATACACAACCGAATTTATGAAATACCTAAATACAATAGACCTGGATAAACTCTAGACTGCAACTAACGATATCCCATAAGTAAAACTATGTATTAGTAAATTTATTAAGCATGTACTATAATGGCATGTAGTATTACGTTTTTTGTTATGGAACCTGCTGAAAATAAAGAATGTTATATATATATATATATATATATATATATATATATATATATATATAAAATACATACATACATACCTACATACGCACAGACCTTTCTCTTAAAATGCTTTTATTGGATTCTGGGGTCCCAAAACATTTCCTGTGAAATCTCGACATCGAAAATCAGGGTGGAATACAATGCTTCTACTTACTGTACATAGTAGAGAAAGTAATAGAGCTTTGTGTTTGAACGTATTCATAAAACCAATACATAATGCTTCTATTCGTTCTCGCCTCTGCACAACTTCTTTGGAAGGACGTGTTTATAACGTAAGCAAATAGAACCGGAAAAGAGGTGGCTTGCATTTGGTAAGTGGGGAG
Organism: Tenodera sinensis; assembly: GCA_030765045.1. Taxonomy (NCBI): domain Eukaryota; kingdom Metazoa; phylum Arthropoda; class Insecta; order Mantodea; family Mantidae; genus Tenodera; species Tenodera sinensis. The sequence continues at coordinate 38,039,311 of CM060970.1, forward strand.
GTTAAATACTCGATTACATTCCTGTCACCCCTCTTCCCCATGCCTGAGCTAAATAAATAGAATAGACAGTAGCAAACAAATTAAATATAAAATAAGTATACCAAACTTAGAAAACCAATTAGAGCAAGACTAAAAAAAATTAAGTACATTTACTTTAAACGGATTTATTACACATTCTAAGCAATTCAAATGGAATTTTACTCGCGAAAAATTTCGATGCACTCAAACCTCGATTCAATAACTTCCGTTATGGATGATATTAATACAATTGTGATGTATTCATCAAATGGACCGAACTTTTAATTACATTTGATCGCCTTAGTTTGCAACAAGTCATATCACTGGGGTTGTTAGGTCATCATTTAAAAATAATTAACTAGGTTACCTGTTTCAGTAGAGGACTCTTAAGTGACTTTAGAGTTCCCATTTAAAGTATCCGTGGCGAATTTCGGTTTAAAGTATCTGCTAATACCGTACAGAGAGAAAATGTATTTGTATGTAGGATAATATAAAAACACTCAAACGATGATAATTATTTCATCGCTGAAAACCGCAATTCATTCCGAGGACACGGGGCTACAAGGTAGAGTATGGACGGTGGGGATTTGAGCCAATCTTGGAGGCTATTGGAGGCTATTTTAAAGTACCGATAATTTTTTTAAAAGTAACATTGGATCAGATCTGGAGTTTAGGCTGTTTGTGGCCGGGTAATGTCACTCATTTTTTCCCCATAAAGCTCACACAATTGGGGAGGAATGTTTACAAACATAATATCTCATATTTAAAAAAAAAAAAAAAAAAAAAAAAAAAAAAAAAAAAAAAAATACGAATCACTGATCTGACTTCACAGTCGGCGGGTGGTAATAATAATAAATATAAATACATAATAATAAAATAATGATGCCGCCTGTGATGAAACATCGTTTTCACCGAGAAATTGCTCCAGATGAAAATACTTTGGTGCCAAATCGGACTGTAGGGAGAATGCCCAAATTTTATCCAATCCAATGATTGGATCAGATCTGGAGTTTAGGCTGTAAGTGGCCGGGCATTGTCACTCATTGTTTCCCCATAAAGCTCACACAACTGGGGAGAAATGTTTACCAACACAACATTTCTCATATTCAAAAAACGAATCACTGATCTGACTTAACAGTTGGCGGGTCGTTCCCTTGTTTTGAACATTTCGAAACGCTCAAACAATAGGAAAGATCAAAACGACGGTCGCTCAAAGCTGCGTCTGGCTTTCTAATGAATGAGAGAAGAGTTAATGCATGCTCAAAATTTTGACTGCAGTGGTGCAGCGGCAAAATATTTAAACGGTACTTATTTTAACAACGCGCCTCATATATCACTTCCCGGGAGGGAGGGATGAGGTGAGAGCGCTCTATGGGCGTGTTGGAACCCCGGTGAGTAGCGCGAGACAACGTGAGGGTCCCTAACGTGTGCTGGAGATTCATATTCGGCACCAGGGTTCGCCAAGCACAATATTACAAAGCCGCCGCCACCACCACCACCACGGTTTAAGCCCCTTCGGCTTGTTGCGGCCTCAAAAATTCTGCCCACCTCGCTTTACCTATATTTCCTTTTCCTGTTGGTTTATAGGTCATAATTAATCTGAGAATGTGGTAATTATCCATCGTTTCTCCAAGTATTCCTATATTGGTAAATTTTTTCTATTAAATTGAATATCTTTAGTTCCTTGCGTATTATTATTATTATTATTATTATTATTATTATTATTATTATTATTATTATTATTATTATTATTATTATTATTATTATTATTATTATTATTATTATAAAGGTTACGTAAACCCGGGACATAAAGTACTTACACTTGTAAGTCGCCCTTGGGGTATTTATCTCTGATGTGAGATTCCCTTGTGGTCTACTTTGTGGGAAAAGTACGAATCAGCTGGGGAATTTACTGGCAAGTTGGCCATGGAAACTTAGAGGTTAAAGCAGCCGCTCGATAACCGGAAGATCCGTGGTTCAAATCCCGGCTATGGAATTGCATTTTTTAGTCTTGTTTCCACCTCTTAATCCTTGCGTATTTCTTCTTCTATCTCTTAAGGTCGTGTCTTAAAAATCGCATCTCTGCCGTCTCAATTTTTATTTGCTGTTGTTCCTCATTGTTCAACATTCGGATCCATGTAGAAGTATTGGGATCTCCGTTGCCCTATAAAATTTTAATTTGTTTGTCTTAAATTTTTCAGGTTTGTTCTTATGGTATCACACATCTGATTAAGTCTATTAATTTTGTTTCTTATATCTTAACTTTTGAGATATGACGCATTGCAGCCTAAGTACTTAAAACAGTTTATTTGTTCTAATATTTTTTCTTGTAATACTATTTTCGCTCGTATTGTTTACGGTCCACTAAAGGCAATAGTTTAGTTTTATTGGTTGAAACTTTTAATCTGTAGTTTTGACTGATTTTGTTTAATTGATATAGAACCTTCTGAAGATTTATCTCTGAGCCACTTATAAGAAGTCATTTGCAAATAGCAGTGCATTATTTTAATATTATTATTTTGTAATGTGTATCTAAATTATTCTGCCATTCTCTTACGTCATCAATATATAAATTACATAACATAGGTGACAGCGGGCACCCTTGTCTAACACCCTTATTTCTGCTGTGTTCCTCTTTCCTTACAGGCCTGCATATATTCTTCTTGTTCTTCTTATGATCATAGTAACCACTACAATTTAGATTTACTGAAATTTACAAATTATAAAGCAAGAAAGGAGATTGAGGTCTATAGACATTGTTTACCTGTTGTTTCCATGGGAGAAAGAGACTATAGTCCCCGAGTTGGACTCCTCCTGACGTAAAGATGCCGCCACTGTGAACTCGGAGTTGTGACGTAGCAGATCCACTGCACGTTGGTACACCGTTTGTGGCAGCTTCAGCTCTCGGAAGTCGCCTGTAACACATACACGAGGTTTCAAACTCGATCAAGAGATGTCACCCTGTGTTGACTTTGAGTGCCAGATCTCTAATATCAGTGTTATTGCATATAAATTTGTATGCTTGTAGAGTTAGCATTGCAGCAGCATATACTCCATTTTGAAAGTTTTACTGCCATCAGAATGCAGAAGTTACTGCATCCTGCGAGTCATTTGTCAAGCGGCACAACAGCTCCCTTCTGTATCAAAATAACCTAAAAAATAAAACGCCACCCTTATGTACCCTTCTAAACTGTATGTAGACTGCATGTAGGTATCAGCAAAATCCATCGGACTGACCTGCCACCAGCTCGTGGTCGTCAGTAGTGCAGTGCAACTTATTTTCAAGTCTCAAAAGTAAATCTGCTGCCGTTGTATTTAAACACTGTCTGTATTGTCAGAAGGTGTAATCTGTACAAATATTTCATTTTTCGGTGGTCCTGTACGCTTGTGTGGCCTCCCTCCCGCACTTCCAATCGTATCCTACACCGAGAATTCAACCTATCCAATATTCAAGAGACTGTCGAGAAGAGCCTCCTCCATAAGGGCGCGTATTAATAGACATCAGAACCTCGCAATATCCAATATTGGCAAAGGCGAGCCGAAACACGGCAAACCTGCGAGAACTGGAAACCTGGGAAACCCCAAATTGCACGCTGCCGCACAGCAAAACTGCGGAAAGTGTACAACGTGTAAAATATTGTACATAGTGTAAATGTTACCCGTGTGTTGGGGGGGGGGGACGGAGACGTACCGTACGGCGTATGCCCAAGTGTGTGAGTGCATGCGTGTACATGTGTGTAATAAAACTGTTCTCTACAGGTGGTCACTGTATGGGTTATATAGAAGCCAAAAGGATTATAACAAATGTCGATAATTGCAAACCAATGAAAATTGTAGCCTGTGCGTTGAGGTCGATGTATTGCCACCAGGCAGAGACATTTCTGAATAAACAAATCTGAATCTGAAAGATGTGCTCAATGTCATATGTGATAAAGCGTAAATACTTAGCCTATAGCCTAGCCTATGTGGTCCTGTTTACTCTGGATGACTTTTGAATAACTCGTAAACCGTGAGAGATAGACAAAATCTTAGTATACAAAAATGTAGATCTCGCTAAAGCTCACAATTTATGTCTAGAGTGAATCATTTCGGAGACATTCCTTGTTATTTGTGTCAGTTTTGGAAAAATTAAAACTTTCTTGAAATCGAACATCATTTTATATGTTAAGCGTGCAAAGAGAACGGGATCTCAAAGCTAAAACGTTTTCACTATCGCTCAGTCTACTGTATTCCCATATTCTCCTTGCACCTGCAAGGAAATAAGCAATAAGGTAATTTGTACAAATGTTTATCTCAACTAACACGAAGAATATATAGGTATAAGAGTTTGCAATAATGGTTAGTACAAGAGTAGAGAAAGTTATGTGAGTGCAACACATCAGACTTTTAATTCAAGTGGTTACAACCTTCAGGCTAGTTTCTAGTAGCAAAACCTTTATCAAAATTGTTGCAAACTTGAGTAGAGAAGTAACGTTTCCATTACCAGACCTCTGGCTAAAAGCATACGCATATAAACGAGTTTGAAAACTAAAGCCCTAAAGATGACAGAGAACAAATGGGGACTTGAATCTGTATGCTTTAATCCTCGGCCATACAAATGGCTTGGCACCAAAGCTCATGTATCATTCCTGTAACGCCTGCATTGCAGTGTATAGACTTACCCGCTGTACACTGATGTCGGAGAAGTTATCGCTCAGGCACGGCGAGTGTAACAGCGTCTCCAAATGCTTCATACGGAGGGGGCTAGTTTGAAATGAGGTACTTGCGTTTGGGCGGAACATTTGACTGAGTGACAGAGTAACATTTCAGTCATTACTTTCTCCGTAGTAGGTAGACGATGTATTGTTTTTCACCCAAAAATTCGATATCGATATTTCACCCAAATATGTATGTTCAATTTTACTGAACCCAAATGTACCATTTCATACATTTATAAACTCGCGCACGTGTGAACAGCTCAAAAACAAACGTCCGTTGTACATGGTGCCATTTGTAAAGTTCTTGGAATAAAGCAAAGCAAGATGGTACATATTGTTGAAATTATTATTACTCTATCATGTACATAGTAAAGAAGGCATTGCATTCCAACGAAAAACTTGTCACCGAAATTTCACTAGATATATACATTTTAAGGTTCTCTGAATAATTAAAACAAGAATTTTTAGGAAAAATATCCGTGTATTTGTGAACAATATAGCTTATCAAGAAAAGTCTGTTAAATGCCAAACTTGGTATTTAAGTTCAGTATCTTCTAAGCACGAGACATGAGCTTTTTTTTTTTTTAAGAAAATCCCTCCATTATAAACTACGTTTCATGAAAAATGAAATGCATATCTTAAATTTTTCGGAATAATCTCAGAAGTCCTCATTATTCTCAATGATTTTCACATAACTGGTAAGGCGTAAAAGGTAGACAAAATATACCTCTTGTTAAAGCATCAATTTATGGGAAATTTTCTTGTGAGATAACCATTTCCGAGACATAGTTTGTTACTGGTTTGAAGCTTCAAATACTTATACTTTTCTTGTATATAAAGTCGTTATTTGTTACTTTCTCTACCAGTATAAGTAGGTAGATAGTACTGAGATTTCAGTGTTTGTGAACAGCACTTAAAAACGAAAAGTCTGTTAAATACCAACCTTGGTATTTAAATTCAGCATTTTCCAAGGATTCGACACAAAGGTTTTCAAGAAAATCCCTAATCCCAAACTATGCTTTACATGAAACATTTTTCGAAGTTGTTTTTATAAAAATGGCTCTAACGACTGTGATTAATATAGAATATGTTTATGATATGAGACATCTTAAATTTTCTTCGAATGGCCTCAGACGTGTTCTTCACTCTGGATGACTTGCATAACTGGTAAACCGCAAGAGTTATTTTTCCATCACGAACATCAGATTCTTTCATGTTTGCAAAATACGTCTCACCTGATGATATAAGTTCATCGTAGAACGAAAATGTCTTTTCATCAAGAAGCTTTCTCAGTTTAGGGAACAGGTGAAACTCTGATGGGGCTATGCCAGGGGAATAAGATGGATGAGACAGCAAATCATTCTTTGATTTTCGCCATGACAACACTTGTGTGAGGGTGAGCATTGTTTTAATGGAAGATGGCGTTCCTCTTTGTTAGACCCGGCCTTTTCTCATGTACTTTGGTCTTCTATTGGTTCAGAGTGTTAGTACAACAAACGCTGGTGATAATTTCTCATGGGAAGATAATTAATTAGCACCGCACCCTTGGCATCCCAGGAAATCGAGCTGGGTGATCTCGCACCTTGAATTTCTTTGGAGGCGAAAAATCTTAATAAAGTGAAATGCTCACAAGAGTCCAAATATGCATAAATATAAAATTTCAACGCTGATTTTACAGCATGTGGTATGTGTCACGTCCAATTTCATAACGTTTACAAACACATTTATCTGTTATTACATAAAATCACATATGTTCCACATTTCATGAGAACTCTGCCGGGCAAGTTCTGTTACTACGTTTCTCATGCTCGAATTTGGCCCTACAGGTTCCATCATGACACTTGTATAGAAGCCGTCCTCAATCTCGTCTGTCTCCGGTTCTCTACCAAGAGGTATTTGTAGGCATCTGTAGAAAGTAGTAGTAGCGTGTACCCCCATGGAAAAAGTCTGGAAAGCCAAATTCGTCTAAGCCCTACACGGCACAGTGCCTTGATTGATTATCTGAGGGTTAGTAATGTTAAGATTTGGAACTTGACAACTTGTTGCTGCCACTACACAACTATATAGCGGATGGTGTAAACAAGGCACTGTGCCCTGTAGAACTTATACGAATTTGGTGTTCCAGACATGACTGATTTCTGTTTGTCCACGGGTGTACAAAGATCCTGAATCAGGAGGTACTCTCGGGTACACATTTTGATGTGGACAAACTTCGCCATTCCTAATACCCTTTTAAGGTGTGTTGCCTTTAATTTTTATTATTCTCTTACTTTCGATTTTTCCACATTAGATACCATAATTAGAATTGGGACAGTTTTTGTTCAGAAGAGTTTCATTGCAGCTTCTAGTGGGATTTGCTGTAATGTATGACTTCAAGGTATCTTCTATCGGCGATCCTGCAGATCCATTTAGTGTACTTTCTGGATTTTAATCTTCAACTTCGCACTCAACTTCCAAGCTTTCAAGGCCGCGTTTAAACTGTATGGTTCACTAGGAAATGGTTTAAAGTTAAGGTGCAGAGCTCCATACTGCTTTTCATATCCGTATGAACTTCTGTTGCTTTCATACCAAGTACTTAACTGCACAATTTTCTAGATTTTTCATAAACAATGTCTGTGTTATTGCACAAATGCTTCCATAAAAGATGGCTTGTTATAAAACAAATTTCTTTGGAAATACTGCTACAATCTATCGGCCAGTATACGAACTTTTCAAATGACTCTCGTACCAAATTTCATACTTGAGTCAGACATTCTTTAGATGTGCCAGGCAAAGCTTAAGAAAATTCTACCATCCGAAAATAACCTTTATATGGAAACATTTTGATTATCCTTAATTTTTTATTAAAATTAATTTAATAAACATTTGATTCCATTCATGTCTAGCTCAGAGCGGAACACAAAAGAAAAAATCTAACGTGTTACACTCACATGAATTTCTCTGCTCTTGTACTAACCATTACTACAAACTCTTATTCCTATATGTTCTTCGTGTTAGTTGTGATAAACATTTGTCACCCCTTTATCGCTTAAAGCTACTGTATTCCCATATTCCCCTTGTACCTGCAAGAAAATCAGCAATAAGGCAATTTCTACAAATGTTTATCTAGACTAACAAAGATAGAGGAATAAGAGTTTGTAAGAATAGTAAGTGCAAGACTAGAGAAAGTCATGTGAATGTAACACACCAGGTTTTTTATTATATGTTTTATTTTTGCTGCTAAATTAAATCAAGCATTTCATTAATGATACTTCGTTAGTGAGAACATGTAATGGCAAGACCATATTTTGGGGGAGTGGAAACACCTTCCCAATCCAGCGACTAGAAATTATTATGCCTGAAGAACAAACCAGCTCACGCTGACGGTGGGTGGGGTTATATGTCATTAGAAACCTAAATTTTTAGGGCATGATTTTTATTTTACATCATTATTTGTTCATTTTCTTAACCTTTTAATTTTCGTCATTTTTTGTATTTACAATGAATATGCAGATGTTTTTATTGGCATTCTTATACAAGGACAACTCTTTAAACATAAGAAACGTCGAATTCAACTGATAAATCAGGAGTAACTTTGTGTATGCTTTACTTGCACTCTTGGAGAAAAAGCATTCCTACTTAGTGGTTAGTCTGGAAAGGGTTTACAAGTGGAGAGTGGCTGCCCAGTGGAGTTTATACGGTTATGAATTTATGTCCCAAACTAGGAACGTTTATTCGTAATGAATTTTGTATAATCTGATAAATCAAGACTTAAACTGTAAGACCTGCTTAAAAGTGTTTTTCTTTTCATATTCTTCATACAATAACATGGAGCATATTTTAAATGTTATTTTATTGCTATTTGGTATATCAGTTACATCTATGCATAACATTAATTTATAACTTTCGGCATACTAATTTTTGTAGGTTGTGAAGACCGTGTTTACAGACCGGGAGGAACTTGCCCGCTAACCATGTCCCACCTTCCATTACTGCACCTATATTATGACGCCCGTTGTGGGCAGAGGTGGGGGCGCAGGGGCCTTGGTCCTTGGTCTGCCGTGGAGCTTAGTTTAGATAATTTTAATAAATTAATTACTTCTCAAATTTGGCTCGCTATTTCTAATATTGTAATTTTAAGAAAAATTACTCATTTTGTCATTCAAATAATTTAGGTAATTAAAATCCGGCCCCGGTTAATCAGCAACAATGTTCACTCGTTTGCATAAGGGTTTATATTGTGTGCGTGCGTGTAAACGTGCGTTTTAATTCTTTTACCTGTGTCACCTCGTATAGAGAATGAACGGATGTATGAACTTATGCTGGACTCCATGTGACTGCTTGAACAAAATCTACGAATAAATAATGTAGAGAAATAAGTGTTTGTAAGAATAGTTTATGCAAGAGTAGAGAAAGTCATGTGAGTGTAACACACATGAATTTTGAGTTATGCTGTGCACAACACACACACTTACAGACTGGGGAGGATTGAGAATAATTTTAGCTAGAGAAAAATCCCCCTCCCCCCGCCCCCGCCCGGGAATCAAACCCAGGACCCTACCACCAACTGAATCATGAGGCCAGCTGCATGTATTTTGGGTTATTCTTTAATCTTGTCTGTTTTCCACCGCTATTGTGGTAGAGCGCTGAGCTATTCGGTTGAAAGGGACTGAGAGATACCACAAGAGGTCACAATCGGCAAGGTAGTTGCTCGAAAGCCAAGTGTGAAGGCTTTGCCGGAAGTACAGACATACTCATTTCCAGACCTAAGTACACAAGGGGAGGGGGGGATACAGGTGCCGCCACTCACTCTATTGATTGTCATGGCAACAAGTCAACAATACGACCCTCTTAATTCTTCTTGTGCACTGATGCGGAGACTCTGGCTTCAGTACAAGAGTGGTACATGTGTTCAGTAACTAGTGGCTTTGGGAAGATCACTAAGTGTCTTAGCAGAGGTTCCACTAATAAGTCAGCCACGCGTTTGCTTTAATTTCACTGTCACGTAAGTAATAGAAAAAATATTGCAGTTCACCCAAAAATTTGATACCAAGATTTCTTGAAAATGTACGTTTTAGGGCCCCTGAATAAAACTTTGTCGGTTAAAAACCATACTTGATATTTAATTTCTCCATTTTTCAAAAGTCTCAAGAAAATCCTCACATCTGAACCTACTCCTCACATGACAAATTTTGTCTTAAAATCACTAACGATTTTGATTAAAATACCACATGTTTAAGATATTTCCACGATAAATGAAATTAATACCTTGATTTTTTTGGAATTAATAGTCTTCTTCATACTGGGTGACTTTTACATAACTGGTACATCATACGAGATAGACAAAACCTTAGCACACAAATAATATACAATCTTGCTAAGCACACAATTGAAGTCGCATTTTTTGTGCAGTGAACTATTTCCGAGATATTACTTGTTTGAATTTTCCGGTACATGCGTTTATCAAAGGCGAAGTCGTTAGTAGTTATTCTTTTCTCTTCTTGATCATGCAAAGAGAAGGGAATTTAATGCCATCACATAGCGCTCAGCTGTTAAAACATTTGACTATCGCTTAGCTTACTCTCCCAATTACAATGCAGATACTTATAAAGTAATATGTATGTAAAAAAAAAAAAAAAAAAAAAAAAAAAACATTTTTAGAAATATTTTCTCGATAAACACGAAGTAGACAGAAGAACATCTCGTACAGAGAAAGTTATGTGAATGTACCTCACATTTTTACTTTCTCTACTAGCCCCTGAACGCCCCCCCCAAAAAAAAAACATTTTTAGAAAAGCGTGTGTGTGTGTGTGGGGGGGGGACAAGATAACTCAAAAACGAAAACTAGATTAAAAATCAAAGTTGCTATATATTTTTAATGTCTTTCAAGGATACGACACGAAGATTTTGAAAAAAATTGCTCCACCCAAAATTACCCTTTACATGGAAAATTTTTCGAAATTTTGATTTTCTTGAAAATGGCTAACGATTTTGATTAAAATGTCACATGTTTAATATATTTTTTATGATAAATGAAAGGTATATCTTGAAATTTCTGGCTATAGCCTATGTAGTCCTGTTTACTCTTTGACTTTTGCATAACTAGTAAACCGTAAGAGATAGATAAAATCTTAGTGTAAAAAAAAATGTTGATCTCGTTAAAAACTTTTTTTTTTTTAGCAAACCATTTCGGAGGTATTCCTTATTTGTGTGAGCTTCGTAATGCTTACGCATTCCGTAACTAGAAGATCGTTATTCAGTTTATTATATCTTAGCCGTGCAAAGAGAATGTAATTTGAAAGCTTTAAAACATTTGAGTATCACTCAAAGCCTACTGTATTCCCATATTCCCTTGCACCTATAAGAAAATTAGTAATATGGTGATTCCTACAAATGTTTATCTCAACTAACATGAAGATATAGGAATAAGAGTTTGTAAGAATGGTTAGTACAAGACGAGAGAAAGAAATTAGTTTAGTTGTCATACGAGAGGTATATACTGAAAAACTATTCTTTAATGTAGCTATAAAGCATTCCAGGAACTGTCCTAATTGGGCAAAGTGCATAAAGCAGCCCTATTTGCGTGTTACTGCAGCACGCGGATCGATTCTCGACGCCGTAAGCATATCCTGTGCATTTGTTAATGTCAAGATATTTCCTTATCACATTAGCATATTCCTTTGCTCGGCCACGATCGATGTTAAGTCTGGCTTCTGCTGTGGACATAGCAATTACCACTGCACATTAATCACTTAAGATTTTATATAGTTACTCAAAGAATAAGTTGTCTCATATTGTTTATACACCTAAAAAGGACGAGACAGGCTTTCTTAGGGCTCTGAGCTGTCCAAGTTTCACTATCCAGTATGTTCCCACACAAGGCAGGAGGAGTTCAGAAGTTTTGCGAGCAGAATGCTTTCTTTCAAAGGAATTGTAAATACCCACAATGTCGAAACTCTACCTAAAACTTGGTTCGTATACAGATGCAGCAGTATCCCCTAGCTTTCTTTTGTTCTATTCTTTCCTTCCTTTGTTTACTTTCTCTACTACTGTGTGTGTGTGTGTGTGTGTGTGTGTGTGTGTGTGTGTGTGTGTGTGTGTGTGTGTGTGTGTGTGTGTCAACAACTCAAAAACGAAAAATCTATTAAGAATCAAAGTTGGTATTAAGTTCAATATCTTCCAGAGATGCGACACGAAGATTTTGAAGAAAATTCCTCCTCCCTAAACTACGCTTTACATGGAAAATTTTAGAAAATTTAGATTTTATCAGAAATGGCGAACGATTTTGATTAAAATGCCATATGTTTGATATTTTTATTGAAAATGAAATATTTATGTCAGAAATAAGTTACTCTGCACATCTAACAAGTAACAAACTGTTATCTTCGTACATTCTTCTGGAATTACGCATCCAGTTTGGATCAAAAATCATTTATTTTTTGTAAATCGGCTGATCAAAGAACAAAATGCCATTAGACCTTTTTGTTTGTAATGCTTCTATGAAACATATATTAGAAGGAATGCCATGACTTCCGTTCCACCCTGTGTATCACAACTTCCCTCTATTATCTAGCTGTCTCCTCAGATTCATAACTTAACCACTTCTTTCCGCTGAATTTGGTTGTTTTGAGCCCTTTTTGGCCCATATTTGGTTCAAATACTGCCGAAAATTTAAGCGGAAAATGGGCATTTAAATATAGCGCATATGACATTTGAAGCTTGCTCTCGACCTTTAAAAATGGTGTAATCTAAAAAATTTCACTGCCAACCGATGACTGAGGTTTTGGAAACTTTTAATGCATAAACCTAAAAATCGTCAATTTGATAATTTTCACTAATTTTTTTATGTATTTTCTGGTGATAAATTTAGTTTTTAAACATTTTAACAATTTTTGGTCAAATTTCACAGAAATTGAGGTTTTGAAGTTATTTAAACTGAGGCTGTGATTTTAAAATGAGGGGCATTCAAAACTGTTGACAGGGTTTTGTCAAATCTGAACGCTGATTTAAATGTGCAACAAGAATCAAATAAAATTAAGTTCTGTTCAATTAGATTCATGGTCATGGAACATGTTACTCTATTTAAAACTGTATATCCCACTAATAATTAAAATGCAGGATAAATTCTACAAAATAAAATACGTGGAATTTTGAACCACGAGATAGTTGACAGCCCTAGTTGCATCTCACTTAAATCTAGCAATTGTCTCTTTTTTGCAGTCATAGACGCCATTTTAATGTATGTATAAAGTTTTTACTGCAGTATAAATTAAGGGATGCCTATGTTATATAGTTTTCATAAGCTATTTTCCACCAACACGGAAATAAACCTTATTTGCTATGAATATTTAACAGTAATGAACGTTTCGTGCAACGGTTAGAGAAATGCTACCGGGTCATCTGTTGTAGCATGCATTATCAGCTTTATTCCTGTTTTTATTGCTCCATTTATTTCGGAGCTTGTATCTAGCACTAGGTCAAACTGATAGCTTTGGGTTGAGCGTTATATATCAATTACGTGCAGTAAATTGCACTTCCCCGGAAATAATAGATAAGAACAACAAAAATGTTTTTGTGTCATTGATATAGATATCGTTGATAGATGGACCAGCATTTTAACAACTGAATGGGGAAAAACTGGTGCTTTGGAAATAGGAACAGTTGATATGACAATTACTCACGACATTGAATTTTTCAGTTTAATTCTACTTTTCCAGTTGATAGTCACATTCTGATGTTTCCATACATAGAAATGGAGAATCTACCACTGAAAATATATCTTCAATTATAAATATAACTGTAATACATTTTTATTCACAAAATCATAGTTTATTTTTCAAAATTACAAAGTGTATACAGCGCGTTTCAAAATTTCCACCTATCTTCTGCTACAGCAAAATGGATTTTTTTCTTCGAAGACACAAAATGCTAATGCACGTTCAAAATATTGCCCATTTACACTCTAGCAAAGTCCAATACCATTGTATGCCATCGAAAACTTCACATTTCTCAGTTAAAATCATTCTTATTTGGGGTTAGGTTATACAAATAAATTGCATTAATAACAATAGGATATTCAACTATTTATTGGGTTGCCATAGCAATGTTAACTTGGACAATCATACACAATGGCATTTTGAGATAGTATACCAAAATATAAGCTGTCGTTTAAATATTTTAATGCCATCACAACTTACCTAAGAGTAGCATCAAGAATAGTTTGTTTCTATGAAAAAGTGTCTTAAGAAGGGCCTTTTGACGTGTCCAAGCGTTTTTGGAAAAAGCATATGTGAAAATACGCGGGACTGTTGAAACGCACTGCATAGTGACCTCGTAAGATTTAATTTCATAAGTTTATTAAAGCGACATTGTCTACTCAACAGTTTCTGTGTAACCAAATGTGACATTGGGGTACATAATGTGCATGCTATTAAAATGTTCTGGTAAAATTAACATCTTATATTATTTCCCCATCTAGTTTTTCTAATTTTGTAGAAATAAAAGTGTATTTAGAAACTTTTAAAATAAAAACAGTGTTGGGTATCTTCATATTCATCGTAGATGATCGAAGATGATGCAGTTATAATGTTGTGCATGGGTTTTGGAAATACTGAAAATGTGTAGAGCCAAAACTTCTGTTACCTTTTAAATAGGCAAAGATGCGAAAAATTGTAGTGGCTAATGCGCAACCAAGCCAAACTAACCTCGTGACGAGATGTGCGACAGGAAGTTACCCAGTTTATCGGAAGTTCTTTCACTTGTCTAAGCTTATTACCGCTTATTACCACTCGTCGTGCCAGGACAACAGCACCGCTCTCCGCACTTCAAGCCTAAAGTCTTCCGAAGTAACACGTGAGATGGTAATACTGGGTTCTGTAGTTGTCGTATTTGCTGCTAAATCTGCCATTTCATTCCCCGGCAAACCTACGTGACCAGGAATCCACGTCAACGCCAGAAGCATGTAAAACATGCATGGCATCCTGGATATGTTGTACAATAGGATGGGGGTTATACAGCTCACGAAGGTTCCGAAGTGCACTAAGAGAATCACTCAATATCAGGCTATCACCTAATTTACGACAGCACACATATAAAACGGCTCGGTAAATTGCACACAGCTCTGCAATAAAAATGGGAGTGCAATTAGGAAAACCGAATGTATGTGATTCCGTTCCATAAACATACGCACATCTAACACCCCTAGGGGCCTAACCTCAGAATTTTAAATGAAACCATAGTAATTTTTTGTATATTCTCGTTTCCCACAGTAAATTAAGCAACTTTTATTAAGACATTTTTTTCCTAAGATGAGCTGTTATAGGATGTTTTCATTGGAACTATCTTTCAAATGAAAGAACATGTTATTCCGGTTTCAAAGCCTCCTGAACTCCTAAATACTTAGTTAGCCATGTTGATTATTTACTGTAGCTGTTCAAAACATTGGCCATTACTTCTTTGAAGGATAAATTACAGTTGAATCATATTGCCATTTTATCAACCATGAATTACCCCCTTTAATGGTTATGATAATAATGTAGGGTATCTAGGACAAAAATAGGAAATAAAGTTTAATAACGCACTGAATATTACTAAAACAACGCGACCTAATGACCCATGTGAACGTGTTTTTTGTCGTTCTCAGGAATCTTGTACCATCAATAAAAGTAACAAAACGTGACAAAATACACGACAAAAGAACTGGGGTACAAAGATGCTATAATACCTGGAGCACGGTGTTTTCACCTCCATCACCTGTTTATTGTTTGATCAATATTACGGCACCCCGGACAAAACTGCAAACAGTATTCTGTGAACCATTGCGTGCACTAACGGCACAAGGCGAGTCGGAGTGTCTCAGCACCTTCCTGCTTGCATGTAGAGCATTATGTCACATCTGTGTACTGCACCAAGTTCAGCAAACCACAGTTTTGTTTCCCTGGACGTTTTTACGGATTAATTCCCCGCAAGAAAATGTGAATCTAACTTCTGACTTTTCTCTAGACGAAAACATTTATTTTCCTGACCAAAATTTTATAGTTACACATTTGTACTTTCTCTACTGCGTATAGTAAGTGACGGAAGTATTGCATTCGGCCTAAAATTTCGATGTTGAGATTTCACCGGAAGTATGTTTTGAAGTCCCCTGAATAAAAACACAGTTTTAGACTCTCTCTCTGTGTGTGTGTGTGTGTGTGTGTGTGTGTGTGCGTGTGTGCGTGCGTGTGTGTGTGTGTGTGTGTGTGTGTGTGCGCGTGTGTGTGTGTACGTACGTACGCGCGCGCGTACCATAACTAGAAAATGAAATGTCTGTTAAAACCTAAAGTTGGTATTTAGGTTTATCTTTAAAGGGTGCGATACGAATATTTTGAAGAAAGTTCCTACATCCTAAACTACCGTTTACATGGAAAATTTTACGAAAATTTTGATTTACTCAAAAATGGCTATCGATTTTGATTAAAATTCTATATGTTTAGGATATTTTTATAGCAAATGAAATGCAAATATATTTTTAATTTTCTGGCTATAACCCATGCAGTTCTGTTTACTCTTGATGACTACTAAACTACTAAACTGTAAGAGATAGACCAAATCTTACTATACAAAAATGTAGATATCGTTAAAACGCACAAGTTATGTCCAAATGCATTTTTTGTTGAGTTAACCATTTCAGAATATTCCTTATTTGCGAGTTTTCAAGCGGTTAGACTGCTCGTCTACCACGTAGGTGGCCCGGGTTCGATCCCAGGGACCCGCATGTGGTATTTGTGGTGGACGAAGCGGCATCAGAGCGGGATTTCTTCGGTTTCCCCCACCAACCATTTCACCAATTGCTGCATCATCACCTTTTCAATCATCGATTTCGCCTACATTTCATATCCTCTTCCTCACTATCATACCTGGTGCTTGGCTGACTGCCTGCTTCCAGGTCTTCACTCTGTCCAGTCCGTAGGTTCCTTTGCTCCCCGACATGAAAGAAATTCCTTAAAATTCAGTCAAGCAGTTATGAATCGTAGCATAAATTTATGCCAAAGGTTCGAAATAGTATCGCCAATAGGTTTTGTCAGGTTCTAATATATAAATATTTACATATTTATTATTGTATATTTGTATAACATTAGTTTTTATTGATTAAGCAAAGAATAGGACATCAAAGCCAGCTTTAAGATATTTATGTGTAATGAAACCATATCTGCAAACACAGTAATAGAGATAGAAAAAAACTCTTAAGAATAGTTTGAAGAAGACTGGGTAGAGAAGATCCTATGATCGTAGCATAAGAGTTTTATTAAGTAAACTAGTAATGCAAAATGAGATATTAGGAATAGGAGCTATGGATTGTTCAAGGAATTATTGTATAAAACAGTTAAAAAACTTCAATCCAATTGTGAAATGTAAAAAAGTGTTATGAGTGTTATAAAATTACATTATATTTAAATATGTAGCGTGAGAAGGAGGAGAATGGGGTAGACATTTGCGCGTACACCTAGTTTTACGTTAATGGGGTGACTCACCCTGGAGGTTGAAGGCTGGTCTGAGGCGTTGGGGGCCTGGGGTCACGGTCACACCGTCGAGGGTCGAGTTGTGCAGCTGGAGAGATTCCAGCAGATCGATCCCGGGCTCCAGGCCGGCGGCTGCAATCACACAATTCATTATTACTGCTTCACTTTATACTGGGTCATCTCATACAAGTACATACATAGTAACAAAGATGAATTTGTACAACGTGTTCTCAACTGCACCACCATCTCACTCGTGTTAGGGGTATAAGTGCAAATATTCTCATGCGTCATATTTGAGGACAGTGTAATAAACAATATTACATCAATATTTGCTTCATTTGCAAACTTACTCATTAAAACTAGTATATTTTCTGATTAGTAAGTGTATCTCTAAGCAGGCGTGACACCGAAGGCGTTACGCAGTGATAACGAATGGTGTACCAGAACCGAGTTCAATACTTTCTTCAAGGCCAATGATCTCACAATACCTATGCCAGTAGCCCAAGCAAAACGGATAGTCTATACGACAGGCGTTGTTTATTTCGTGACGCAACAAATCAGATGGTAGACTTTGTAATTTGCTTGTGGGAAAACTGACAAGAGAAAGAACCAGGTAATGAGCACCAATTATCAAACACCTGTACTTATACCCCTAATAGCCTGTGTGAATGTTAACAACTATACATACAGCAATTTTGTCTATTTCATATACAGTTTATAATAATCAGGGTGAGGTATTTCCATACCTTTCCGGTACCACAAGAGTACTGCACCTTACAATCAGACGGATATTAGGGCAAGGTCAGGCACTAGCTGTGTTACGCTTCAGGCTGCATAGCACAGAGCAGTGCTGTAGTTGCGAATAGACTATAGTTCTAAATTCATGTTTATATTTGTGGAGGAGTTAGATCAATGCACTTCTCCACAGATGGAAAACAGCTATAGGCTTTGTTTTCAGTCAGTGAAAATATATATGCTCATACAGTTCAAGAGGTTACAAAAGTTGACGCCGAAATTAGGATTTAAAATAAATTCTCATTTCAAAATATAAAGGGAGTAATGAAGTAGGATCAATAATTAATTGATTTATTGAGAAGATAATCCAGTAGAGAAAATATAAAATCAGAGGTGTATATGACATCAAGTTAACGGGTATAAATTATTCTATATAGGGAATTTTGTTTATGGAAAAAAGGTGTCAGATAAGTAGTTAGCAGAGCACGAGAGGGTAGGTGATTAGGGACCAGGTACAAATTCGAGAAATTAGCCGCGTCTTGGCGATCCCAGGTAACTGGGTGATTACAAAAATTAGTAGAAGTGAAAAGGGAACACCGCAGAATAGCTTGGAAGTAGATAGATTTTTAGGAATTAAAACCGCAGAGGACTGGTCCGATAGCCAGCGTGTAGGGGAATCATATTGACCTCTCCTGTGAGTAGCGTCGTAGCTAGAGGCTTCCTCGGTGACAAGCGTAACTTCGTGTATCATTGCGTATTAGCAACACGCATTTGGGTTCTTCTGCAACGGTCGTTGGTATTATTCAGTTGTCGCCCATAACGTGGAGAGTCATTTCTTAAAGTAATATTTAGTTTATTACATCGGTCGGCGACTTCAGTAACTGAATTTAAGGATTCATTAAATACAACGAATCCGTGTTGTCCTTTAAGCAATAACACTCACGTATACCCTGAGATAGGAACCTCATCGCTCGAATTAAGCCAGGCACAGTAACGAGCAGAGATATTGTGGCTTTAAGGTCCATTGGCGCCCAAAACACTTCATAGTGGAGTAGAAACACTGCTTAAAATTGACACCATCATACTCATCTACATGTACAGGTTTAGGTTGTCACTGCCCGGCATTTCGTGACTACGTCCATGTGCTATAAACTTGTAGAAGCGGATACTAAATGCTTCGCCCTGATAATAACCTGCCACTGTACTGAAGTTAAAAGATTGGCACTCAAACTATAACCAATGAACAAAGTTCGGTTACAGGTTGGGTATAGAAGGAAAAGGTGGTAAGAAACACAATATGTAAATGGAGTGGTAGTACCAGGTAAATGGAGCAGGCCTGGGCGTGACAAGTTTTAGAATTTCCTTACGAACATAAACCTAGTGCATTATATTGACAAGGTTTTATGCGCTCGACTGAATACTAAATCATTCTGCAAGCGACAGTCATGACACGAACTAGGCGTTAAAGTGACGTTAAATAGCCTCAGCAGAAAGAAAGAAAGGAAAAATCTCACATTACTTTTTCTACTCTTGTACTAACCATTCTTAACTCTTATCCCTCTATCTTCTTCGTTTTAGTTGAGATAAACACTTCCAGAAATGATCTTGTTGATTATTTCTTTGTAGGTGCAAGGAGAATATAGGAATACAATATACTTGTATAGTCCATAGTCAAATCTTCTAAAGCTTTGAGATTCCGTTCTCTTTGCACGGCTAATATATTAAAAAAATGATCTTGCACTTGACAAAGGTTTAAGTATTCCAAAACTCGCACAAATAATGCGGAATATCTCCGAAATGGTTCACTCCACAAAAAAGTGTATTTGCACATAACTTCATTTTTTTGTAGAGTAAGATATGGTCTATTTCCTACGGTTTACCAGTTATGCGAAAGTCGTCAAGAGTAAACAGGACTATGCGAATTCAAAATATACGTTTCACTTGCCATAAAATATCTTAAACATGTGGAATTTTTTTGGTCGTTTTGGTCGTTGGTTGGTTAGACGCTGGCCTACTAATCCCAAGGTCTCGGGTTCAAATCCAGCCCAGACCGATGGTTTTAAGTGTGCTTAAAAATGACAGTTCCATGTCAGTAGATTTACGGCATGCAAAAGAACGGGATGAAATTTCGGCACACCGGCGACGCTGATATCCTGGCAATTGACAGCATCGTTGAACAACAAAAAATATAATTTCATGTGGCATGTTAATTAAAATCGTTAGCGCGGTATTCGAGAAAATAAAAAATTTCGAAAAATGTCCCATGTAAAGGTGTAGGAATTTTCTTCAATATCTTCGTGAAGCATCCTTAAAAGATATTAGACTTAAATACCAAATTTGGTTTTTAACAGGCTTTTCGTTCTGGAGTTATGCTGTTCACAGACACACGCATGGACCTTTTCCTGCTTTTTCTGGATTCAGGGGGAGGGGGCCTCAAAAGATATATTTCCGGTGAAATCTCGATATCGAATTTTTGCGTAGAATACAATACTCCCTCTAGTTGCTATAGATAGTAGAGAAAATACAAAGGTTATACACGCAATAAAATACAAGGAACTACCTTATTCTAAACAACCCTATGCATGGAGTATTTTGAGTGTAATTTTTCTCAAAAACTGTACTTTAGTATTTGCATGAATGATATGTAGCATACCTTCAATTGATATAAATAGCCAACTCATATTTTATAGAGCTTTTTTATAGCTCTATCATGCTAGGTTTAGGGCCGTCCAGAAGACAGAATATTCTACTTTGTTCAAGCAGAATGTCGCAAAGGATTGTTTTACATATTTGTGGCAAGAAGCCTGAAAGAGCAATGGAGCATGCAACAGGTAATGCTTGCCTAAGGCCCGAAAGAAAGCCAAGAAGGGAAATTAACGGGTTAACGAGCCAAATTGGCTCCAGACAAAGTGCCCTCGTCCGCGAGTCGGTCGTTTCTCCGTTTGGAGATGCAGGTGTCTGTCTGGGCTGAAAGATGGACCCGTCCAATTGACTGAGAGATTGTAGATAACCGTCGAGAAGGAGAAAAGATTAAGAAAGTTGAAGAGGTCCTCGAAGATGAAGATCCTGCTGACTCCTCTAGCACGGGGCGCAACCAACTGCAGGGGTATCTGGCATCAACACCTGCTCTACCTTTTCTGAATTTGAATTCTTCCGAGACAATGGGTGCTTAGCGCATCAATCATCTTCCGCAGTTTATCTAACGTTTAGGATTTACCTTTCGAATTTGCGAAATTACCATCCCTGTTTATTGCCAACCAAAGCCGTACCTATATGGGCCACATTTTTACACCCACGTAAATTTGTATCATAATATATACTAAAGGAATATTTATACATTAGGGTAAGTGCTAATAGTAGAGAAGTTAAAAAAATCTGATGTGTTACACTCACACGACTTTCTCTACTCTTGCACAAACTCTTATACCATATCTCCATGTTAGTCGACATAAACATTTGTAAAAATTATTTAATTTTTTTGTAGGTGCAAGGGGAATATGGGAATGCAGTAGGCTTTGAACGATAATCAAATCTTTTAAAGCTGGTCGCTATATGAAGGCTTTGAAATTACCTTCTGTTTGCACAGCCAAGAGATAAATAGCTAAATAACGACGCCCATTTGAGAAAGGTTTAAGAATAGCAAAAGTCACACAATTAACAAGAAATACTTCCGAAATTCTTCTCTCCACAAACAAATTCATTTGTATATAAGTTGTGTGTTTTAACGAGATATACATTTTTTTGTACATTTGGTCTTTCTCTTACGGTTTTCCTGTTATGCAAAAGCCATCAAGAGTAAACAGTAAACGAAAAGTCGGTTAAAACCCAAATTTGATATTTAATATCTTCAAGGATGCAACACGAAGATTTTGAAGAAAATTCCTCTACTCTAAACTACCCATTACATGGAAAAATGTTTGAAAATTGATTTTCTTGAACATGGCTCTAACGAGTTTAATTAAAATGCCACATGTTTAAGATATTATTATGGAAAATGAAATGTATATTTTGAATTTGCTGGCTATAGTCCTGTTTACTCTTGACGACTTTTGCATAACTGGTAAACTAAGAGATAGACCAAATCTTATGGTACAAAAAATGTAGATCTCGTTGAAACACAAGCTATGTCTAAATGATTTTCTTTTTTATGGAGTGAACCATTTCGGAGATATTCCTTATTGTTTGTGTAAGTTTTGGAATACTAAAACTTTGGTGAAATGAAACCTCGTTATTCATTTTTTTATGCAGCCATCCAAAGAGAACGGAATCTTAAAGCCTTAAAAGATTTGACTATCGCTCAAAACCTACTGTATCCCCATATTCCCTTTACACCTACAAGGAAATAAGCAATGAGATAATTTCTGCAAATGTCGATCTCAACTAACACGAAGAAGATACAGGAATAAGAGTTTGTAAGAATGGTAGAGAGTCATTGTAGGTACAATGGCACTAGAAGAATACAGAAGGCTTAACTGATAGGCAAATCTTTTAAGAGCTAGTCGCTATGTGAGGACTTTGAAATCTTGTCCTCTTTGTCTGACCAGAAGAAAAAGAACGAATGACTATCCTTTTGAGAAAAGTATTTGAAAATAAAGAGCAATAACGACGAATATCTAGGAAATGGTTAACTGCACAAAAATTATTTGGTATACATTTTGTGATTTAACGAGATTAGTATGTACTTTTTGTGTCATAAGACGTTTTACGGTTTTCAACTGTGGTAACATCATTCAGAATGTGGAGGACTTCAAAGGCTCTTCCCAGAAAATTCAATTTTTAATGAAAGTAAATTAGTTATATTTTGATCAACATTTTTAGAGCGGTTCACAGAAATTCACACATATAGATGTTTTTCTAAATATTTTTTTCAATTAAGGGACCTCAAAACGCCTATTTCCAATGAAATCTCTTTCAAATTTTTGGTGGAATGCAATACTTTCTGTACTTGCTGTGTCTGTAGAAGAGAAAGTAAACACTTGATTATTTTAATTGACATCTGACATTTCTCCGTTGGGTGTTTTTAGACGATATTTGGTGAATATACTGTGGTCTCCCAGAGCAATACTGTTGCACCTTCCTAAACACACACAAGCCCTCCCGGGTAAGGAAACTGATAAAGGCCTTTGAAAAAACAAAACCTGCTCTTCAATACACAAACCAGGTTTTCCTTTTACAAAGAAAAAGCGATAAGACTCTCGAATTCCTTGGAATATTGCACGATAGTTCATCTCATCCTTAAAACTTGGAAAACAAAGCCGCCTTTACTTTTCCCTGCAGCGTCATACTTTTACTTCTTTGTGTTTGTTCGGCAAACACAGCTTGGTAAAGCGATTTCGTTGAAATAGGGGAATTTTCTATTCTGCTTCACTTATTTCCTAGGGATAGCAAACAGAAGTAAAAGTTATACCAGAAAGCTTGGAGTCGAAGAGCCCATTCAATTGCATGAATATGTCGGCATTGCATATCCTGATTGAACATTACTGTCTGACCACCAAAAGAAGGCGAGTGCTACGTAAACATTTTCTACAACCTCCATCGTGTTAATGTACGCTAGTATGATATACAATAGTGTTGTCATAAGTGCTAATACCAACACAGCAGTTACATACGAGGCGACAGCATAGGTGTTTCACATACACGTTCTAATGTGTTGCACTCACATGACTTTCCCTACCCTTACACTAAACATTCTTACAAACTCTTATTCCTATATCTTCTTCGTGTTAGTTGAGATAAAAATTTGTACAAATTATCTTATTGCTTATTTCCTTGTAGGTGCAAGGGGAATATTAGAATACAGTAGGCTTTGAGCGATAGTCAAATCCTTTAAAGCTTTCAAATCCTGTTCTGTTTTCACTTTAAGATATAAAAAATAACGATTTTCCATTTGACGAAAGTTTAAGTACTCCAAAACTCTCACAAATAATAAGAAATATCTCCAAAATCGTAGTTCACTCCACAAAAAATACATTTGAACACAAATTGTGTGCTTTACCAAGATCTACATTTTCATATAGTAAGACTTAGTGTACCTCTTAGGGTTCAAGAGTTATTCAAAAGTCATCAAGAGTAAACAGGACTACAGAGGCTAGAGCCCGAAAATCCAAAATATAATTTCATGTGTGTGTGAGCGCGTGGATGTGTGTGTCTTTTAATAAATGGCCATAACCTGGAAGTGTAACATACTTTTTGATTCGCCATCGTATATATTCAATATAAATTACCGCGGTCTACCATTACACATTGCGTATCAGAAATGCTTCTGAATATAGAAAACGGAAAAATGCACAAGTTAAAACCTTTGCACTTAAATCACTAATGATATTGCAGCGAATGAAAATATTCTCTTTTGTATTAAATTCCTGGGCCGTGAAAGAGAAATTAAACGCAGAACACAACCATTGTTCACTGGCTCTAACCTAGATGCATTAATCACTCTTATCTGCGACAACATATCACGAAAGTGTAGTTGTGACTTATGGGCTTCAGACAAGTCCACGTGCGAGAATCCGGAAAACAATGTATTCATATTGTTTTGCTTATTATTTTCGAATTACTCGGGACACTTTGGGAGTGGAGTGATTTTCTTTAAAACGTTCGTGTCGCATGCTCAAAAGATACTGAATTTAAATACGAGTTTGGCCTTTAATCGACTTAGCGAGTTACGCTGTTCGCTGACACCCACCCATACACGTGTACACATATATTTTATAATGATTTTTGGGTTAGGGGGCCTAATAACAGATAATTTCCGTGAAATTTCGACATCGATTTTTTTAGTGGAATATAATACTTCGGGTGGCGCCGTGGCCGAGCAGTTTGACCAGGACCCGCATGTGGTGGACAAAGCGGCGTCTTGGCGGGTTTTGTCCGGGTTCTCTGGTTTCTCCCGCCCCCTCATTCCACGGGTTCTCCATCTGCGATACCGTATGTAGTAAAAGCGAGCGTAAAACACTACTAATGACCCACTCATCCTCTATACAAGAATATATGTATATGGGCGGCGAAAGTTGCAGCCATTCAGTTTGCCCATATGTAATAAACCTGCTTCATGCCGTGATTATTGCTCTGAGGCAAATATTATCTCTCCTTGTTTTAAACTATAAAAACCTATTTTGCTATTTCCTTTTAGTTGATAAACTATGGTCACAGAGTAGAGTAGCTGACGAATAGATTATTTTTTTCAAAAGAAAATTACTCGGAAAGAAAAGTGAAATAAGGGCATCGTAAACATTGTCACATTGCCCCATCTCTCCCTAAATCTGGCTGCAATTTTCATTAACACCCCTGGATTGTGTTCAAGAGTAACTGCGTAACGGAGATAAATTCCGCTCTAATAGAAAGGATATAGCCAATAAAAGCCAAAGGGATTAAGTGCATCACAAGGGCGGAAGCTGTGAGTAATGTGTTGTCTTTGTTTCACAGGATATTTCTTCTTCTTCCTCTTCCTTACAAGCCAGCCTCAAGCACCCCATGAAACAACATGGCAATTTGTGAGCCCCTCTGAGTTCCGTACGCCATAATTACACTGTGTTTTCATGGAGTTAAATTATTAATGGAATACGAAAAGGTTACCTTCATTAATGCTAAATATCACATTACAAAGCTGAGATTATAATTATGATTTGAGGTATATAGATGAATAATAATTGCACCATAAGGCAATGCATCTGTGAAAATCCAGAGTACGCAGGTTTATTCTGATTGTTTTATCTTTTTAACGTATACTCTCAAGCAGATTTCTACAGTTCATCTGTGCATTTTCAAAATAAAAACAATATTAACACATACTATTTATAGAGTTTATTGATAAGGGCGGATAGAAGTATAAGCGCAGATATTTGTACTGATAATTCAGGACAGCAGCAATAGTGAGCAATATTACATCCATATTTTACTTAATAATAGCATGTTTTCACGGTGGTTAGTACCTTCAAGTAGACGTTCCACAGAAAGTATGACTCAAGGTGGGCTAAAATCTAGCTGGTTTTTGAAATCGTATTCAGTCCTCTATAGTACGTTTCAAGTAGTATTGTGACCCATATTATTACTTCATGAAACTTCTTAGTTACTTAGTTCGCTTGGTTATACTGACAACCAGCGCGCCAGTGATGTTCCAATGTTCAGTTTTGTCAATTAACTTTTGTGAGTGTGTGTGAAGGAAGAACAGCTGTTTCGATTATGGAGGAAGGAATTGCTGTAGGTGATAATTCAAGAGGAAGCCAAAAAGGGAAAAGGAAAGCAAACATGCCCATCAACTTAAATCTGTCAGCTTGTGGTTGCTGAAAAGGAGGATTGGATCAAATTTAAAGAGAAACCAACAGGATGGGTATTCTGAACGTTCTATAAATCAAAATGTTCTACCAGAAGATTTAGATGTTATATTATCAGTTTTTTTTAATAACACGAACATTTAAATAAAACAGTATTAAATTAAAGCGTTATAGTAGAAAGACATTGTGAATTATATATCAAAATAATTCATATGAATACTTAATTATTTAATAACATGGTTTTCAATAATATGATAGTTTGATATAAATCTTATTAAATTAAATTGGCAGCAAAAGGAGGTTATGAACACCTGTACATCAGAATATTTATTGTGGAAAGCTTAGTTTTGTATTAAGATACTTTTATTCTATAATAACAAAAATAGTTGGTTAATAATGCATTTACCTATGTACATTATAGGTTAACATTTCATAAGACTAACGGGATAGTCTGAAACGGACAATAAAGCATCAAAGTGCTGGGTTCATCAGAGCTAAAAGCACGTTATACACTTGTTGATCAATTGAACTTTCTCTCATTTAAAGCAAACCTGTATGTATGATGCATTAAATTGATTAAACACGAACGACCTTTATTCGCATTCTATATGTCCTTGTTGATTCAGAATGTGTATGGCTAATTTGTGAAAACAGAAGACACGCAAAGGAGAAGTGAAGTCAAATTACTGCAGTATCCTCTTGGTGTAAATATGTCTTGAAAACTAGGGCTGCGAAAGCTTTTAGAAACATTAAAACCTGCATTTCAGATGAAGCTAGTCCATGCTATGCAGAACTTCTACCATTAATTAGAAAAATAGGGAATATAAAAGTAAAGTTCAGCTATAACCTTAGACAAAATTTTCGTTTGGAATTTTCATATAATATACATACATATTCAATCTAAGTTATTATAATGCACGAAGATGTTAAAATGCGTCAAATGGATTAAATGTGTACTAAGAACTTTTATTCTTTGGTTTTATATCACAACATCGAGAAAAATGAACTATCTTTATGCGTACCAAGTTTCTTTAAGGGTACGCTGCAATGAAATTTAGTATTAATCCAGCAAAAAACAAATTTATATTACATGACATTAAACATATTTATGGACCATAAATTTAAAATGCATTTAGATTTTTTATAAGTACTTATGACAATATAATTTAGATTCAAAACCAGAATAAAATTATATTTTAAAATTTGGGATTTTTAAAAATTTTTTTAGCACCTTCAATTTCTTAAGGTTCTTTCGAAATATGTTATGAGGACTGCCAAAACACCAGCAAGTGAAGTGTTATTTTTTTATTTTCAACAGTTTTTAAGTTATTAATTTTAAAGCTATATAAAACTTAAATTTCAAACGACAGGATTTAAAAAATTATTTTCTTTTGAAATAAACACAGTAAAACGAAATTATGACAAGATTTTTTGGATTGACTGATAAATGACAGAATTTTAAAAAAACGGTTGTTTTTAAAATTACATCGTGTGGAGCATTTGGCATACGATAGTAACATTCAACTTTACTATTTAATAACTTGGAAAATAAAATAGATATCACTCCTAAATTTAAAACGATATAATATGTATATAAGACAAAGTTGACAATAAAGTTTGGCTGAAAACTTTAGAAACTTAGATTTTAAATACAGCAGCCCCTTAAAATCTTCCAAATTTCTTAATTTTATGTGCATAAAATATACAAGAAAACCTTTTTTCGTATTAAATGTAACTACTTTCATATGAATTCATAATTTCTGACTGAAATTAGTACAAATTAGTGCCACACTTGTGTTAATGTAATAGGTGCTTTCATGCCATCCAGGAACTAGCGACCGTTTGGTTTTACATAATCAAAACTATTTTATTAAAAAAAACCTGGAATTTTAAAAATTAAGCTAAATTTATTTTTCCACATAATCGCCTCACTTATGTAAGATTTGTCGTATGTCTTCACGAGGGTTATACTTTCTGTGCTGTAGGGGGCTATCGCCAGGCATTATGTCAGATGTTGGAAGGAAATTTTTGCAATTTTGTGGTTCACATAATTCTTTAAATCACCTGTAATTAAAAAGTCAATTTTCTTTCGTAGTAATAATAATAGTTATAATAATAGTAATAATAATAGTAGTAATAATAGTAGTAATAGTAATAATAATAGTAATAATAAATAATAACGTGCCAAAAAAGTTAAAAGTCCAAGCTAATTACTTTTTTCTCACTTGATTTTCTTCTAAAACTTTTGCACTAATACACAATTCTCTTTACTAGCATTAACACAGTATACAGTCTTTCGTTATATTAGAACTCACAAGTGTTTCCTTCTCGTAAACTTGACTCAGTCCTTTCACTGTCTTTCTTCGCCTTCTGTGCCTCGCATAAACTAACTCTGAGGATACAATCACTCAACACTCATTAAAACTTCATTTCGAAGTGACGTATCTTTCACGGCAGTAACACACACACACACACACACACACACACACACACACACACACACACACACACACACACAGCTGCCTCTCACTCTCTGACGCACTGACCGACTCCGTAACCGTAACTCCTCTGACTCGTTGCCTCGTCTCCTTATATAGCGAAGATGACGTAACACGGGCCCGTCTCGAACTTCTACAAACACGCCAGCTGCCGTACGCTTCTCGAATACTTTGGAAAACCCTTTGTGTTGCCGCTCGATTGTTAGTGACGTATTTACTCGCGTGAGTGTTGTGGGGAAGCTTGACCTTAAGCGCCTTTAAGTGCTGCACCAATGGGAGGGGCAGCTCGGACCCAACCGTTCTTTGTGTTGCCGCTGCCGTGGGCCGGCGTCATAA
This sequence comes from Tenodera sinensis, assembly GCA_030765045.1. Lineage (NCBI taxonomy): Eukaryota > Metazoa > Arthropoda > Insecta > Mantodea > Mantidae > Tenodera > Tenodera sinensis. Next base: position 38,068,347 of record CM060970.1, read on the forward strand.
TGATATAATAATAGCAATTTTTCTTTAGATACTAAAGTACACTGGGAAATTCCTCCTTATTACTCCATAATTTCCTACAGCTGTTAGAAACCAGAAGATGAACATAAACTGGAACAATTAGGGTATAAAATAATTGAATTCTACAAAACTAAGACTAATTCTGTTACGCAGCTGTAAGAACGGATAACTACACAAAGTTCAGAAAGAGTGTGGAAAATTGCAGTATACATAAAATTTTCGAGACAGTTTGTAGGATTTAGCTTACATCACCGAAGAACTGAATTGAAATTGTGGATTATTTTAAGCATTACTGATGCATGCAAGCAAAAGTGGATTAGCTAAATACTGTGAAAAATCCTGAGTTACCAGCCTCCTGGAAGAAGAAATCTGGTATTACTACGTCAACAAGCGACTGAAACATTGTTGGAGATAGAACAGACCAGGTTGGCTTAATCCTGGAAGTATATGATGAATTTCTTGTAGAATCTCCTCTACTGCCTTTTTCATTTTTTCCTCTCTGTTGCTTCATTTCCATAGAGAACAAATGTAAAAGTAGAGCAGGAGCTAGATAGGAAGCTAAAAAGGAAAACAAAAAAGAACCGCACCAGTTGGCTACGCTCTCCAGACTTATTTGCACCTTCGTTAATTATTCATTAATTCATTCATAGCCCCATATCGCAGCTGGAGCTCACAAAGTAAGCATTCTCGTGTAAGAGAGAGAAAGTCTAGCTTCTAGCTATAGTCATAGTTCCGCATGGTTTAAAATATGCAGCACTTTCTGTGCGGTCAGCAATTCCTGGATAGAGGCTATAATCTCTTAGAAACCGACAGTGTATTGGACCGCAAAATTACTGTACTTAAATACTCTATTGTACGCCACTCACAAAAAAGGTTTTTCGCTTCCTTCAGATCCAAAATATTCCTTTATAAGGCTCTCGCAAATGGCTAACACTTTAGTCCTGTCACGCACATTGAAACTATGTATGGTTCCTCAGTTTCTTTTGTATGTTGTTCCATGGCGTAATAATTCAGTATTTTTGTACGCAGTAAGATGCTTTTATTTTGTTCCTAAGGCAGGGTCTCTCTTCTTTACCTTTTTGCTGCTTGTTGTTCCAGGTTCTAATACAGACGATATTTGCATGTAACTCACGTCTGCAAGTGTTGGTGACGAAAAAGCTACTAATATCTTATATACAATGACGAGACTTAATCTTTATCTTATTTATTCTGATTTGCAATGGTTTATAGCACTCTTGAAATATAGATGCACTGGATGAATTACAATTTACTTTTGTCATGCAGATTTCTGTGACACCGTGGGTCATTCTCCTGTTCTTCCCCTCCTACTAGCTTTGACTGTGGCGTGGCTGTGCAGGTTTAAGGTGACTGACAATGGTAATAAGTGACTTTTAAATGATTACAAGTTATAATTGTGTAGGAATACCAAACATACTTTTATGGTTTAGATCAAACTCATGGTTAGAATACTGAGCGTTTTATGTGTCAATTTAATTCCGCAGATTTAAACAGCAGAACTGTTTTTATTGTAGGCAAAATAGCAAACATTTATGCAACAACTTCCAAAATGTATGTTCTTTTTTCCCTTTTTTTTTTCTTTTTTCTTTTTTTCTTTTCTTACACGAAATCACACCATGTAAGGAGAGCCGTAGGTGAGTTCTAAACGTTTTATGAAGAGCAACAACGGGGAATTTTTGGACGAGCTACATACTTCGTGTTCTGTAACCTAGATTTTCAGGTCTATTACAAGCAATGTTTATTACAACGTAGCCAATTCTTTCTAGCTGTCATTGAATTGTTTTTGAAGGGACGTTTAGAGTATTATATTAGTCAAAATTTAACGGAATCGATCAAGAAAAATACATTTGACATACCAGTTACCATAAAGGACTCGGCAAATTTTGTTTATTCACTTCTTTCTTTAAACAGATTGAAAAAAAAATATTCTTTTATGTACATATTTGTTTTCAGCTTGGTAGTGGCAAATGTTCTTTCTACCACTAGTTAATTAATGGCATGATAGTTTGAAAACAAAACCATTTATGTTTTTTAAAATTAATTCTTGTTTGATTTTCTAAAAACTTGCATTTTCGCCGTAGTTGAAGCAAAAACTAAGGGAGCTTAAGAAAAGCGCCAGTTATAAGTTTGCCCCCAAAGGAAGTCTGCCAATGTGATTCTGTTAGCTAATGAAAGGCGGCGCCCTATGCACCGGGTGGAGCTAGCTTCTAATCCTCTTCCACCCATCCCTTCGCTCCTCATAACTTTTTCATTATCTCCTTTCCTTTCTGCCGCCTGTCGTCATTTCTATGGAACCTAATAACCACACTCTTTACCGCTGCAATAGCAAGGATATCTCCTATTAGTTTAATTCAATTCCCCACCTCTCACTAAATCCTGACATGAATGAGAGGGAAGGAAAACTAATTTGCTGATCTCGCCAAAGAAAACAGCTCCTGAGTGGTTTTACTTGTTGGGTTTCCACTCCTGGATGAAGAAGTGCCCTCGGGGACTCCTGAGGATTCATACGCTGTCAGGTGCGTTCGTTTTGCTTCAGAAGTAGTACGGTACCATTACGAAAATTTACTATGCCTATTTTGAGATGGTTTCTTTCTAAGTTCTCATAACAAAGAAATTAACTTGTCTTAAATTAAATAGTAAAAGAATGTGGTTTTAAAATTGCAGCTCAAGAAGCCAAAACAATGGCATTTAAAAGAAAAAGCCAGTAAGGACTAAAATAGTAATTGATGAAATAATCATAGAACAGGTTAAATACTTTAAGTATCTAGGATGTTATCTTTCATATGACAGACACATAGATCTGGATAAAAAACTTAATAGTTTTCGAAATGTTTGTGGTACAATCTATAGATCCTTAAACAGAAAAGCTACACGGAACAATTTTTAATACGGTTGCCGTGCCCATACTAACTTGTGAAGGCAGAAAAATGACAGAAAAAGATAAATCAAAAGTCACAGATATTCGGGAGAAACTTGGAGTGAAACCATTGCTGGAGAAGCTAAAGAAATACAGCAGAAAATGTGAACATCTACAAAGGATGCCGGACTACAGGCTACCAACTTTAGCAATGGGACATAAACCAAAAGGAAAACGAGATGTTGGGAAACCAAGATCGAAATGGGTACCGGAACAGGTTCAATATGAATCTAATCCTTGAAGTGAAAAAGTTCTCACAACAAAATGTGAAATACAGATATTTTGGAAACTAGTCTTATTTTTTGGTGAAATAGCAACACTTGGTAAAGGCGAAAAGGGAATGTAATGTATCTGAAATCCAGAAGATAAAAGTAAGTTAGGAGTATAATTTATTCACCGAATCTGTAATTCAACGGCGTTACAAATAATTATAAAGCAGAATGAACAAGATAAAAACGTAAATGGTATACAAGGCTTGTCTTATCATTGTATATAAGGTAATAGTAGCTTTTCAGTCGTCAACGCCTGCAGACCAGAGTTTCATGCAAACACGACTGAATTAAAAGAGGACACAAGCAGTAAAAAGCTAAGAAAGTGAAATCATGTCTTGAAATATAAGAAACATCTTACCACATACAAACCTACAAAATCATTAGGCCACAAAATAGAGTTTCAGAATTAACCTCCAACGAACAGACAAAAGAAACATTCAAATTGTTTTAGTGTTTAGAAATGACACAAAGGTTCGTAAAATTTAAGGATTTAGCTCTAATTTGGATTCAACTTTTGAAAATCTATCAGGTCCATACTTATAATATCCTTCTAAACTGGAAAGTATTCAATTTTATGTCAATTTCAACACGGAATGTATTATGACAATTACCATAACCTTTCATACAATTGCATAAGCACAGGTTTAATTTTATAGATACATTCTCCTAATTTTGCACCAGTTTCAATAACATTTGTAACACATAGATACTTTCATCTTCTACATAACGGTTTCTGCTACCGCATGGGGAGTTTCTCTTCTGGGAGATCTTGTATGGGGTGCACTCAGTCTCGCTTATGATCACGTACCACCCTTCAGTATTACCCTCACTCATGACGCTTGTTAATTTTTAGTTTTTCACGCCTTTTTTCGCGTGTTTCCTTGGTGTTAGAGATTATGTGGGTACTCATACCAGAGTATTCGTTGCACAATGCTACGCATTTAATATTCCATGAACCTTTTGCGCTGTTTCTTTAGTTCTTTTGTGAATAGCCAAAGAGAAGAGAACGTTTCTTCCATACATAAGTAAAGAAACATGACAAATTCTTGTACGGGTTGTAACTGACGCTGTCATATTTCATCCTGTCTAACCGATAATATCGTTATTGATTTAGAAATTCCCCTTAAAGGGGCGCAGTTTTAGGGGTAGCTTTCCTTTAAACTAGTTTCAAAAACATTAGCAAATTATAACCATCAGAGTATTTTATGGACAACGTTCAGAAATTAATTCAATTCAATAGATTCAATTATTGTATTTCGTCTAAAGGTTCGATAGTGTGATTTCACCGAAAATACACACTTCAGATTTTTAGACATTTTTAGACAGAAATACGTGTAGGTGTCTGTGTACGTCTGTCTGTGTCTCTGTGTGAACGACATAACTAAAAATCTGATGTGTTGCACTCACATGACTTTCTCTACTCTTGTACTAACCATTCTTATTACCTATTATTCTTATATCTTCATGTTAGTTGAGATAAACATTTGCAGTAATTATCTTATTGCTTATTTCCTTGTAGGTACAAGGGGAATATTAGAATACAGTAGACTTTGTGCGATAGTCAAATCTTTTAAAGCTTTGAGATCCCGTTGTTTTCCAAAACTCAAAGAAATAACGAGCAATATCTCCGAAATAGTTCTCTACAAACAATTTATTGGGACTTAAATTGTGTGTTAGCCAGATATTCATTTTTTGTACAGTAAGATTTGGTCTATCTCTTACGGTTTACTAGTTATGCAAAAGTCTCCCAGAATAATAGGAGTTCGTGGGCTATAACCAGAAAATTCAAGATATACATTTAATTTGTCACAAAAATATCTCAAGCATATGGTATTTTAATCAAAATCGTTTGAGCCATTTTCTAGAAAATCACTTTTTCGCAAAATGTTCCATGTAAAGGGTAGTTTAGGGTGGAGCAATTTTCTTCAAAATATTCGTGTCACATTCGTGAAATACATTAAGCTTAAATACCAACTTTGGGTTTTAACTGACTTCGTTTTTGAGTTATGCTGTCCACAAACTGACACACAGACTGACAGACACACACACACACACACACACACACACACACACACACACACACACACACACACACACACACACAGCCACCCCCCCCCCCACGCGCGTACTTTTTTCTATAAATGCTTTTTTTGGGTTCAGGGGGGCCTCAAAACATATTTCCGGTGAAGTCTATAATTTTTGGGTAGAATACAATACTTCCTCTACTAAACGTAGTAGAGAAAATAATAAGACTCGTATTTTCGGTATTTATGGAATTAAAAATCGCATTAAGAAAGCTGTGACACACAAAATTTAATGGCGACTGATAGCTGATCACTTCATTATCAGATTATTTATTTTTCTTTTTGCGCAAATACATTTTGTGGCGCTAAATGATTTTTATATAACCGGCTTTACAGTATAATTTTACAGGGTGCTTAACTTTACAGCACCGCAAGGCGAGGCAAGCCTATGATTGGATGTTATGTTGACCTGCTCCTCCTACCACCCGCCATTAAATTGTGTCTACCAAAGTAGAAATTCTTTAGAATCAAAATATATAGCTTTGGGAACTTCTTTATATTTTATAACAGGAACGTTTAAAATCACAGATTTCAAGTCGTGTGTGATTAATCATAAAATTAAGTATATTTTCCCTCTAAAATAGAAACTAGGATGCGAAGGAATTTGTGCTAGCAAGACCAAGTTTGACTGAAGTAAAATCATGCTTTGGTTGCTGGTTTCAATCGTCTTGCAATTGTTAGACCACAAAAATGTCGTGTCTCATCCCTAACCCTCAACATTTACACAGAAATACTTTTAATATATGGCAGAATATCTTGGAAAAGATCAAATCCTTCCTATTTTGAACAGTTGAGATTTTTCTCACAGCTTCATGAATTTTAACAACTTTGTTTTCGTATTCTAAACAAACCTTTGGTGTTGATAAAATCCTGAAAATATTAAGTTTGGATGCGGATACGCAACCCTTACTTCGTAAAGAAGGGGAAGCAAAATATGAACCCCCACAGAGGGTAATATTGTTACAACCCCTCGCAGAATCAACCCCTTGCATGAAACTTCCGACACTAATCCTCAACATTAAAAATCAGCTTACATATGCTCCCTTATTTAATCTATATAGTTTAATCTTTTAAAAATATTCTAGACTATTCTTCTTGGAGTGCGTCTGGCATATTCCATTAGGTTCCTCTCTCAGTTTCCACTTTTCGGGAGAGGAGGGTGCATGATTTAAAGTAAATGATTTATTCATGGGCTGCATATTTCATGGTAACTGCTATGAGGGGAGACACACACACACTCTCGCGGCCAACTTGAGCAAAATGATATACGATAGAGTCGCTAGCAAACAAATTAACGGGCTTTATGAACAACGCGGCAATCATCGTGCATAAGTTGAGGGCCATTTTTAACATTTGCATCTCAAGTAGCTTAATAACACAATCCATTATTTTAATTTTAAAAGCAAGGGGGATTAAATCCCGTTAGGGGGCACATGCGCCAGTGGCTTATGTTGGTGGATGAGTGACGTTTCTCCAGCACTTCAGCTCCATGAAAACTGGAGGTAAACAAGTAGATGGAATACTGTTGTAACAAAGAGGACAATTCTAGGAATCCCACTTCTGACACCAGAGTGACAAAATGACAAAATTTAGTCTAGTTGCTTTTTTCTCTCTGTTTTCTTCCAAAACTGAATGGACAACACAGAGTTATCTTTCACCAACTTTAATACAGTGTACAGTCTTTCACGATATTACAGCTCACAATGTTTTCGTCCCGTAACCTTGACTCACAAACTCTCATGATGACACACATATACTCCAAAAAATATTTTTAAAACGTCTTCGTGTTGATCAGAGGTAGACGTTAGTAGAATGGGGTGCATTGGTTTAAGAGCTGGTGGTTATGTTTTGACATTGACATTTCATTTTCTTTGCATGGTCAAAGCATGAATAAGAATGACTTCCTATTTGAGAAAAGTTTAAGTATTTAAAAATACAAACCAATAATAAAGATCTCTCGAAAATGGTTGTCTCCATAAAATATTTTACCTGACATTGCGTGCTTTAACATCTACGTATTTTGTGCAGTAAGATTTTGTCTATATCGACGGTTTAGCAGTTCTATGTAGAAATCATTTAGAATGAAGAGAACTTCACAACTATTCGTAGTAAATTCAAGATATACATTTTGTCTTGAACACATGACATTTTATTAAAAGTTGTTGGCCACTTTTTGAGAAAATAAAATAATTTTCACATGTAAAAGGGTAGTTGGGCATGGGGAACTTTTATTGAATCTCTTTTGTCGTTGACTTAAATATAAAGTTTGCTGTTTAACCGACTATTGCTTTTTGACTTACTTTGTGTGCTTTTCTGTTTATTCTCTCTCTCTGGTAAACATACACGGACTCTTTGCTAAACAAGTACTTTTTCGATTCAGAGTCTCAAAAGTTATTCTATAAGTAGAAGGAAAAGCAAACAGAATCTATCGAAGACATTTTCTTAATAAATCAACTTTTTGAACCACATCCTCGTGTGACGAAAAAGGATGGGGGAAAACGTCTTTTAAGAGAATGCTACATTGAAAGCGTGACTTTATAAAGTTTACAGCTAACTTAGGCAACATTTTATTTTTTATGTTGTCTTATATAATTAATTATTCGATGGTTTTTAATTTCAGTATTATATCTGTTTTAGTTTCCACATTCTTAACATATAAAGCTGTATTTATCCTGTGTCAAGTTCTGTACGTGATGTAATTTTAATTATAAACGCTTCTTAAAATATCAATGTTACCTGAGGACAGCGTTCAAATCTGTAATTTTGTTTGACCCCCCCCCCCCCAAAAAAAGGGGGGGTGCGACATATTTGCCTGTTTTGAAATTCACATAACGCATTTTAGAAAAAATTGGTGAAGACTACATCGCTTGGAACATTTTGAATAAGCGAATGGGACAAACAGAATTTTCAAAAGCCTGAAATCTCAAAATTAAGTTGTTTATTCTTGGGTTCTAACTACATTATATAAATATAGATATGATATAAGCAGTTAAAGTATATTTAAATATTTTTAAAGCCAGAGAAAAGAAATGCCAACTTTTGCAGGGTTTCTAATAACTTTTAGTGTGGCATTTCCTTAGCAGTCAATTAATTAGCTAATTAGCAAAGCAATAAATTAGATCATTTAATTATGGGAGAAGCTAATGCAGTCTGTCTAAATATTTTCTGAGAATGTTTGCTCTGTACTGGGAAGTCAAAGTTAAGGGTACAAAATGGGAACGGCTCTAAGAGGACATTTTACGAACTAATCAATCATTGCGTGTTAGAATGACTGAGTGTGGTTTAAAGGACCATCGACGAGGTCATTTAGGCCCAAATTCAAACGATAAAAACAGCAAAAGTAACGAGACTTCTTAGCTGCAGAGTTAACACAGCTAAAAGTTAAAAAAAAAAGAAGAAAAAAAAAAGCGACCTCAAACTTCCAGCATTGTAGGTTAAAACTCAAATGTGAAGGTTACAACAATTAAAAAAAGTGAAAGTGAAAACTGGAGTTAAAACGCTAAAGAGGTAAAACATTCATAAAACAACATACGCTAAAAATCTACAAAGACCCGAAAGATAAAATACAAATTAAACTGCTTCGCGAACCCAATTTTGGCGACAAGCCCTAGCCCCTTATTGATAGGTTTATCGCCGAGAATTGAGCGAGTGTAATACCCAGACCAAGGGACTGGCGCTCACGAGCTGTGTGTTAGATGTCTCTGTTTCATTAAATATTGCTGCAAGTATTTCACACAATTAACAAACTTTAGCCCCGTGTTGGTAGACTTGCTTCCCCTCTAGAAGCTACTACAGGAGCGAGCAAGCCTTGTTTTCTCGCTTGGGAGTAAATAAATTGATATTAAGGGTGGCAGCCGTTACTTAGGACTAATGCTTTAGCAGAATATCTACACTAGGGGACATAAAATATACTTACACCCCTACGTAAACAACCTTAATTAGCATATTTATATATTTACTTACATCTTTGGAAAGTTCCAGGTGTAGATCCTTCTACTGAAGCATTATGGTAAAAGAAATAAAGCTCATGAAAGAGATGTAAATATTTCGTAAAGGTTATAAGCAATTTCATTTCTTAGATTTTAATAAACATACAGTACACGTTAAATGGCAACCTCGTAACTGATCTCATAAATTGTACTGTAGCGTTGTTATTATCAAGAAAATATCTTAATGCTCGGTGAAGCACGGTGAAAAATCACGACAAACTAAAACTTTGACTTTTCCATGTTTATGAAATATATTTTCATGTTTTTGTATTACATACGCTTCAACACACGTGGTTCTACAATTTGTGTACTATATTTCACAAAATTAAATACCCAACTTCAGTTGAGGTAGGCGTATTCCCTGTTTGGTTTTGAGCAATTGCAATTGATATCTCACAAAACATTTACTTGTAAAATTGCAATCGTATTGCAGCATTAATAAGACGGCCGATTAAAAAAAAGGGACACGTTAAATGGGTTTCGATCAAACTGACTACCTTTATGCAAAAGTCATCCGGAATGAACAGGACTTCTTAGGAAAATCCCAGCAAATTTTAATTTTCCATGAAAATATCTTAAACGGGTGGTATTTTAACCAAAATCTTCAGAGCTATTTTTGAGAAAGTTGGAATAATATTTAATGAATGTTCCAGCAAGACGCTGGAGTCAAACGCTGAGGTGCTATTTGGAACGATTATTTATTACTTCGTTGGTGTGAAAGGCTTAACAAAGATCGTTTCTTGCGGCCTAGCATCAGTCGGAGAGCTATAAGATTCTATTACTGTCATCACAGGAATGACAGTAATAATATAATATACAGTACGGATGTATTATATTTACGAAAGAATCAATATTATTTTTATGAATGTCTTAATTTATTAACACTCAGAAATCGTCAGCCTTCTCATGAAACACTTTTGGAATTTTCTCGCTAAACATGGCGGACTTCATTGCTAAAGAACAGATCCCAATAAATATATCATTGACGATATCGTTCCTTTTTATGAGGATCACAAAAATTCAGAATTAATTGTTCACTTTACGATATATAATTAATATTTCTTGACGTTATAATATCTATCAGAATCACTTCTTCCTTCTTCGTTGCATCACACATGACCAGAAGTCGGCCTACGCTGCCTATATTTTAACATGGTTATTTTAGGAGCTTTCTGTTGCCCTTATATTTACATTTTCAACTATTTCAGAGGGATTATATAAAAACACTGCCTCCAAATCAAAATCTTTGAAAAATATTCCTTGTAAACAGTAGTCATATCACATCAATAGAAGACAATGAACTCAAATACCAAGTTTAGGCGTTTGATAAACTGTGGCACGATGACCTGATGCTCAAACTCTTTCGTATAGTCCTTCCCAAATACTTACTGGATATTGTTTCTAGTTATCTTTCGAATCGGCAATTCTTGGTCCGTCTAGGTGGCACCTGCTCCTCACCGAAATCCATTCAGGCTGGTGTCCCCCAGGGCTCCATCTTGGCTCCACTTCTGTTCAGTGTCTTCACTTCAGATCTTCCGAACTTCGAGCATACCGAAGTGGCGTTATATGCCGACGACACCGTTCTCTACTACTCCCATCCAGATCTTCCTACCGCCATTGCCGCCTTACAGGAATCCTTAACCTCTCTTATTCACTGGTGTTCTACCTGGCACCTTTCTCTGAATCCTCACAAGACAGAGGCATACATTTTCTCTGTTCGTAAAGTTCGTACATCCCCATGTTTGAGTATCCATAACATCTCTATTCCTTCTACTGTTCCAGTGAACTACCTTGGAGTGCTCTTCGACACCACCCTTACCTGGCGTCCACATGTCAATCGTACTATTAACCTTGCCTCAGCCCGGCTTTCTCAGCTGTATCCACTACTCAATAGACGCACCTCACTTGGACTTGATTCCTGTCTCTTGCTCTACCGTTCCCTTATTCGTCCTATTCTCACCTATGCTGCTCCTATCTGGGGCGGTGCTTGTAAATCCCACCTCCATCGTTTGCAAGTAATTCAGAACAAGGTGATGCGGCTCGCTACCAATGCTCCCTGGTTTGTCCGCAACCAACAGCTCCATCAAGAACTAGGACTTCTCCCTATACCACAGTTCATACGCCTACAAGAGGTTCCTGGAGCTGTGGAATACCATCTTGGCGTCAGAACTCGCCGGCCAACCCGTCTCCGCAAACGCCTGCCGCAAGATATTCTACTCAGTTCGACCTCAAGCTCCGAAGACTCCGACCTTTAGTCTTCACAAACTCTTCCACTGCACATTTGCCTTGTCTCTGTGATATATTGTGTTACTACCTCCTTTGTAAGACATTACTGTAATTATGTTCAAGGAGCTACACTGATGTAGCCAACCTTAACGCCTATATAGTGTTCTTAGCTTCATATATGTTCTCCCAGATCTGTAAAGCATTGTTGCTGATCGATCTTAAATAAAAAGAAAAAATACGAAGTCTGGTGTTCAAGAAACATCTCTCTAAATGTCTCCGTTGTTGAGTTACATTCTTTAGACACCAACCTTTTGTAAAAATACTTTTATGGAGGTTCAAGTGGACTTCAAAATGTGGTTTTGTGTGGAATGCAACTCCTCTTCGTACTATGTACGTGGTACAGAAAATAACGAAATTCTAATTTTTAGAGAATATATCATATAAATACATCAGAAGCTGGGTAGAATGGGTACATCTGCCATCTATTGTCAACATTCCACAACTACTAGACTTAGTTTTACTGTAATAGAAGAAATACAAGCTATCACAAACTAAATTGATATCGTGGAGATACCTGAATTTACCCTATTACATTTTCTCGAGTTATTATCGCATATCTTAAGAAAACATGCTTTTAGGAGCGGCTACCAAGTAAATGGCTTGTTTTTCTGCGAACTTGTAATATGCTCAAAGCTCCACGTATCATTAGCCAGGCGTGCCAACATAGGAAACACGCAATCTCCAATCAATGAATGGGTGTGTGATGCAGACAGACATCAATAGAACGTTCAGCACGGCACGCTCTGACCTTTAAACTCTCCCCGTACTCATTCTGCTATACATAGCGGCAGACTGCGATTAAAGTTAATCATTTTCACATTGGCATCCACGTTACGTTTCTCAAAGTTGTTTTCCATGCTAACTACTCATTTCTGGACTTCGATAAGAATTTTCTCTATCTACTTCATGTTAATCGAGCTAAACATATGAATAATTATCTTAATGTTCATTTTCTTGTAGGTGCAAGGGGAATATGGGAATACAATAGGCCGTGACCGATACTCAAATGTTTTAAGAGTGGTCGCTATATCAACAATCGAAATCCTGTTCTCTTTGCATGACCAAGAAATAAAATAAATAACGACCTGCAATTTGAGAACGGTCTGTAAGTATTGCAAAGTTGTTACAAATAACAAAGACTATTTCAGAAATAGATCATTTGACATTCATTTCTTCTTCTAACGAGCTCTATTTTGTACAGAAACATTTTGTCTACCACTTAGAGTATCAGTTATGCAAAAGTCATCAAGAGAAAATAGGAAAACATGGGCTATAGCTAGAAAATTCAAGATACATAAACATTTCATTTGCCATAAAATACTTTAAACATATGGCTTTTTAATCAAAATCGTAGAGCCCTTTTTCAGAAAATCCATGGAGGAATTTTCTTCGTGTCGCATCCTTAAATAGCAACTTTGGTTTTTAACCCACTTTTGGTTTTTAGGTTATGCTGTACACACACACACACACACACACACACACACACACACACACACACACACACACACACACACACACACACACACACACACACACTTTTTATAACAATGCTTTTTTATTGAAGGTGCCTGAAAACATGCATTTCCGGTGAAATCTCGACATGAAATTTTTGGGTCGACTACAATACTTCCTCTACTTACTGTACGTAGTAGAGAAAGTAAAAGTTCCTTTGTGTACTTAAAATGTGTTAAAATGACCTAAAAGAACAAATAATGATTTAAAAATTACCTTCATTTGTTGATAACCCCTATCTATCAATGCATTTTAAATAACAATTCGTCACAAACAGCTTTTGTAAGTTTTCAAAATTGGACTATTGTCAAATAATACATAGGTACCTCACATTGAGAAGTTTCTTTCAAAATCAACGGGAGATAAAGAGGGATGCTTAAAGCAACAAATATCGCAGGTGTGAAAATTTGTCATATAGTGTTGATTTTGCAATGAAAACACCAAATCATAGAAATTAGTTGAAATATTTGAAATACATTTCAATGCCCTGGATTGTCATGTGCATGTAATTGCTGTGATATTACAGCATGTTAAGAACACGTGTCCAGATAATCTAGGTCACACATTAATAGAACCGTATGAGAACTTCGATCCCATACATGTTCAGTGTTTCAGCTACCTTCAAGTTTGCGTGATAATGTTGTGTTATTTTGGGAGGAAATTAAAGGAAATGTTACACCAAAATGAGTCACGAACTCGTGGTAAAGAGTAATTCATGGCATTAGAGACACCCACTTATTAGGAAAACTAGCAATTGCTGAACATTAAGGATTAGATCTAAAGTTCACAGTCTCTCTATCAATGGCGTTCAGATCTGGGTATGTATTTTAACCTAAGTCTGCTTTCCTCACCGAAGGTGACGTGTCCAAATGCAATATAAAATGTGGTGAATTATGTTTCTCTGGGAGCTATTCCCTTATTGACGAAGTAACGACATCTAAGGGGCTGCTATCACGAAATCGCATGTTTCAATTGTTCTGCTCTGTAAAAATCAACAAGGGCTCATAATACGTTCAAGGTGTTAAAGGTATGAGCGCGCAAGACTTTAATGGTGACTTCATGGAGTTAACTAGAAACATATGCCACCACCGTACTCTTTATCGCATAGGTCCATAAATAAAAAATAAAATTGTTCAAATGTTTGATTACAAATATGCCACCACTCCATCGCTTACTTCTGCAATTAGCATAGAGGGTACAACTTTAAGAAATCTGATGTGTTGCACTCGCGTGACTTTTCTACTCTTGTGCAACCTCTCTTACAAACTCTTATTCTTCTATCTTCTACGTGTTAGTTGAGATAAACATTTGCAGAAATTGTCTTCTTGCACGTGCAAATATGCGCTAATCCCGTGAATATGCATTTCTATGCCCTATAAAACTTTGCTAATTGATTCCAAATGACACGAAAAACATGCATATGTTTATATTTGAAGGAATAAAACATGCAAATGTGCAGAAATCCGTCCTCTAGTGATTATAAGTATTCAATTTGTTACCTCTGGTTAAACCAGGACTTCGTAACTCGAGCACTTGGCGCTGGGGCACGCCGGTGCTGCACCCAGTAGCTCCGGTGCCTTCCCCACGTAGCGGCCATTGCGACTGCATGTGTACAACAGACAGTAAGAGTAACATTCTCTCTCTCTCCCTCCCTCTTTCTTCTCAACGCAAATATGGTATAGCAAATAATGGAGCAGTTATTACAAAATAACATTTATATTTTGTTGTCGATACCCCAGGGAAAGCCCAAGACTTAATTTGTCAAAGAATCTCGAAACTTGAAACTTTTATGATTCCATTTTGAGCGTCTTGAAAAAGCACCATCAAATTTGCAGAGCTGATAAAACTACAGTGCAACGCAATCCTAAAAGACACGGACTACCACTACAGTGGTGATTTAATTAAAATTCACAAAGTTGTTAATCAACGGGAATTTCCCAAAGCTCATGCACTTGCCTTAAAATTTGTTCAGTGTTCGGTGCAACTTAAACATTCGAACAGATGATTTCAATTACGAATTTAAATGTAAAACCAGGATTCTGCCTTGTAGGCGGTAGTGCGAATTTCTACTGCCAAGTTTGTTGTACCGAATATTGGTAAATTAGTTACGACAAAACGAAGTCAAAAATTTATCTAAATGGTAAATGCATAAAAGAATAACCAAAATATATGTAGAGAATAAATGGTGTAAAAATGAGTATACAGGAAAGAAAACTCTTCTAAATCTAAGTATACGCCTCCTGTTTTTGTTTTATACATGAAGATAGGCTGTCTAAACTTGTGACAAACATCTTGATTACAGTCAGAAGAAATCCGACTTTCTCACGGCCGGGTAAAGAAGTTCAGATTATGGAGGGATCACAGACCAATATTTAGTTAGACGCTCTCGCTCGTAAAACAAATATTTCAAGCTCGGTAAAGCCCTTGCTCAAGATAAGACGTAGCTTTAGTTGCCGAGCACGAGCAAAAGCGAACAGAAAGTGGCGATGACAACTTGTTCATTATCTCAAATTAGAATCTCATATTTTGCGATATTATTATGGAATTATTTATCACGGGGGAACATAGCAACTTCCGTAAATGGGATGGTTTGTGTATTTGTAAAACATCTGCATGGCATTTCTACAGTATTAAATTGTCTTCAGGCCTAATTTAACCCAAAAATGAACTGTTTTTCTTCTTTCTCTACTGCTACTATTACTACCACCACTGGTTGCAGTAAGTAGAGAAATTTTGCATTTCCATAATTCAATGCGGAGATTTCATGGAAATTACTTTTTGAGACTCCCTAAATAAAAAAAGCTGTTTTAGAAAAACATCTGTGTCCATCTATGTGTCTATCTACGCAGGATAACTGAGAAACAAAAAGTCGGCCAAACACCAAACTTTGAATCGAAGCTCGGCATCTTCGACATGAAGATTTCCAAGAAACTCCTACCCCAAACTTCCGTTTGTATGGAAACTTTTTTTCGACTTGTTTTGTTATTTAAAAAACAGGCCCTTATGATTTTGACTAAATAAGCAATTTAAGATATTTTCATTACAAATTAATGTATCTTAAATTTTCTGGGAATAGACTTTAAAGTCCTCTTCATTCGGTATGACTTTCGCTAAGCTGATAAACTGCAATCGACAATATGTTAATACACAAATATAGATCCCATTAAAAGGTACAATTTGTGTAAAATGCCTTTTTTGTGGAGATAACCATTTCCGAGATATTCTTGTTATTGATTTGAATTTTTCCATACTTATAATTTTCTCAAATGTAACGTCGCTATACTTTTTTATCGAGTAAAGAACACAGAATTTCATAATATATCGTTTTAGGCTATTACATTCTTTGTACACTTGCAACAAAATTTATATAGCTATACCATTCATCCAAATGTGATGAAAATTGTAAATCTAAGTTTTTTTTCATAGAGAATATATGCATATCCATTTTGCTGTACAGCGTGTTACATTCACATGGTTTTCTCTACTCTCTTTTATTTTACGTAACACATTTACATGTCCTGTACTTGCCCTTCAAAAACAATTCATAAAATTTTCTATGACTGAAATAGAAATGCAACATATTGGATTCACACGTTTTATCTACTCATCTTTTACGTAAAACACTCACATGTGTTTCTCTTTTCACTTTTATACAAACAATTCATGCACATTTCTATATTATCGAAATATAAATGCAACGTATTACATTCACACGGGTTTCTCTAGTCACTTTTCTTCCTATGGTATTTGTGATTGTTCAACAATGTTCTTGTCTTCACTGTGTTTTTATATTTAGTTCACTTTTTATTCCTTATAGTACCCCAAAAACTTAACTATTGTGTAAGTAATACTTTTAATGTCTCTAAACAAACACAAGGCAAGTGTTTTAGGCATAAATCTTCATTTCAGGTAATATAATAAAATTTATCTGATTAGTAAGAAGCAGATAGGCAAGTAAGCTTTTGTAAGACTTGTTTGTAGAAGAGCGAGTGCAACAAACAATTTTATATGCTTACGCCACGGGGTCCAGTGGAGAAATTTTCCTGGATGTACCTATTCTAGACCTGCATTCCGTACTGAGGAATTCGCTACCAGGACAATATTGGTCTGTTCTGTATGTGTGGAAACCTTGGCCTATTTGCTTTATTAAAATCTTCTACGATATGAAGATAACAGAAGATAATAAAATGCATTCGGCTCAACCATCCAAAACGATTCTCATATACCAGGTGGCCCACCTCATCCGTCTTTGCCTTAAGTAGATAACTGTTCGTGCGTTAAAACAGTTGCAGAACGCAACGGGGCAATTCCTATAAAGCTGGCGCCAGTGGCGCGAGTGAACTTCGTTTTGCTTATCAGCAATTAGAGACTGTATCCCAATTGTCTCTTTTCATATAGACTATAATATAAGCTTTTCACATCTGTTTTGTATCTCTGGATTCTTCTTCTGACCAGTCACACCGTGAACTGGTAACGGCTGGGTAAGGTCAGAGGTTGGTTGATTACTATTGGACAGGATTCCGCACCCATCACGTTGATTATAACTTTGTACGTCGGACCCCGGACGGAAGGGATGAGATAATACTGCCCAAGGGGCGGCAGTGAGCCACAAGGAGATGCCCACATAGGGCGAGTCCCTACAGGTTAACAGATGAAACGTCGAACCTTATTTTGCGAATTGCCCTCGTACGTCAACGTTAACCAATGAGAACGCATTAGGAAATCATACTTCTATGCTTAAGTTATGTTTACGTTCAAGTTTTATTGCGAATGTCCCGTAAATTTTAATTCATTTTCCGCTCAATAACAACTGAACATTCGTAAAGCGAAAATACGATGTACTGAAAGCTTTCCAGGTAATTGACCGTTACAAATGTAAAGTACGGAGTTTACTGCCTTCAGAAAGAAGCCATAAAATGTGAAGCAAACTCTTAGACATATGCAAAAGGCAGAACATCGTCTCTGTGCTTTTAAAATCTAATTTACAAAACACACTCTGCAGATTCTTGGCGTGGATAATCACGTCCTTCTAGCAGTTGTTTTTTATTTCTGCTACCCTCTTCTCGTTGGAGTAAATTGCTGGTGACAAAAAATCAATGACCCGGACCTTGTGTTTGCTGGACACTAGCCAACCGCGGAGCTCCTCGTCTACTACCTCTAGTACAGTTGATGTATTGCCCACCCCAATCTTATCGACGTTTCTTTTAACACTTCGTCGTCTTCTAAGCCCTTGTGATGGAAGGGCAAACTTTTGGAATATTTCTCCCACAGCACAGCCTTGTTCCTCACTAGATTCTTAGCACTTTCGCAACAGTGTTTAAAACATCTACTTGATAGATGGAAGTAGATCAGTGTTTCTGCATGCGATTTTGAATGCTAATTAAGAGCAAGGAATGGAATGCTCACAATTACACATCGAGATGGTTTTGTAGTAACGTGTTAGGCTTGGTTTTGGGACATCCTGGGTTCAAAAATAAATTGGAGTTGGTAAAATTTGAGTTTTGAATTTTTGGGTGGTTACAATACTTCTGCTACAGTACGTAGTAGAGCAAGTTAAAAAAAATAGAAAAGGGTTCATCTCCTCTCTCTCCGTTAACAGCATTTTCTAAGGTTGCGACACGAAAGTAGCTACCACTCACGTGGACCTTTTTCGAAATTTTTTCTCAGTGTATTAAAATGTATTAATGTTTAATATATTTTTATGAAATGTCCATCTGAAAATTTCTGGGAACGTGTTCGGAAGTCCTCTTCATTCTGGATAACTTTTGAATAATTGGTAAACCTGAGAGATAAAAGAAAGCTTACTATATGGAAATACAGACCTCGTTACAGCACACTGTCAAATACCCCATTTTGTTGAATTAATAATGTCCCAGGCATTCCTTATTTGTTTGAATTTTCCAATACTTACACTTTTACAAAATGAAGTCATTCTTTTTTCCCCCTCCCGATTATGCAAAGAGAAATGGAAGTTCAAAGCCGTCACAACTTAAGTTTATTAACTTAAAAACTATCACCTCGAAAACGTATTTATAACTCCTTCATTTTCTAACTTATAAAACTAAATTTGATCTGGTAATTAGGAACTCTTGTTTACATACTGTGTAATTTTTCAAATTATGCTTTTTGCTATTTAAAAACAATAAGATGTGTTTTCTCAAAAGGTGCTTGATCTTTCGTTGAAAAATTTTGAGTTATCTTTAACATACAACACACAAAACTGTGGAACAGAAGTTATATATATATTATCGTCAAAAAAAAAAGGTTATTGATATAATACTTGAAAATCCATTCGAGTAAAATGTCACCAATGTTTAAACTACAATGCCAATTGTCAGTATCATATCAGTGCCGCCGGTGTGCCGAAATCTCGTCCCGCAGTTTTTACATCCCAGTAAATCTACAGGCACGGGGTTATCATTCTTAAGGTTATAGGTACAGCTTAAGGGGTATATAAATCAATGATGTTTAATAATTAATTCCTCTTTATCAACCATAAAGTTCTAAGGCATAGTCTTTTCTTCATGCAAGATAACCCTAATTTCAATTTCACAAAATTAAATTACATGCCTAATTTAATTATTAAAAATGACGGCGTGAACAGGATTTATAACCAATATATTGAATAGTTTTAAACACATTTAAATTGTGTTTTTATTTTGAAGTTTATGCTTTAGTTTATAGAAATGACCAGAACCATGTGTTTAGTTTTATTTATTTTTAAATTAGAAAAGAAAATTTTCTAGACTGTTGAATTCTATTTTCTTTTGAAGAAAAACTGTCACAGGTGCATGGTTGTGTTCAGTTCACAAAAAATTTCATTTAAATCCCTTCTGTAGTTTTTGAATTGCCAACATTAAGATTTAGAAACATGTACTTTGTGGAAAATGAGCTTTTAAAGTTCGATATCAAATTTTAGGTTCGTTTTTAACTATGTAAAGCTAGCTGCAGCATCTTGTCCTTTAAGTAGTAGTTTTGAAATTAAATCAGATATTTAAATAAGTATTTTTGGAAAATACATTTGAATGTTATATTCATTCATTAACCATTATTTTTAAAAATTGATCTTTTGAAACTTCTAAGTGGTACCTGCACCATTGTCTGGGCCGGTTTGAACCTGCGACATTGGAATCAGCATATGAGAGGGACTGAGGGAGAGAGAGAGAGGGAGAGGGGTGGGTAGTAGAGGGAGGGAGGAGGGTGAAAGGGAGGGAGGAGATAGACTAATCGCTCTTGTTTTGGAAGTCAAAGTCAGATTTCTTGTGAATGTGATATTGAAGGGACATATCAAAGCAAATGTCGAGAACTCGGATCTACGACCATCTTATGGTAAATCTCCAGGCTGGAATGAATCACTGTGACAGCTCCTCGCTGAAGCTGATGGGGGCCAGGCGTTATCAGACATTCATGGAAGAGATTACATCACTTGCAGTGCGAAGGGATGAGGGTTGGGGCCAATGCTCGGGGCGCCGGGACGACTCCCACAAGCGCCACTATAAATCTGTCGACGCCGCCGACTATTGGGGTCGTAACAAAATCCAAACTGTCCACGACGACACAAGACGTTCCCGGCGTCGCAAATAAAAAAGTAATAACAATAACCTGCTCTTCACCTCTTGTTCTCTGGTTCTACATAGTTTCCTCTCCAAGCACTTGCCTTAAGTTATAACAAACTAGTGGAGATTTTAAGTAAAGAAATGTAATCCTGGATATTAGCTAAGGTCATCAAAATAGGGTTCACTTTGTATTTGAACCTTCTCCTTTGCCCTTTTACTCTCTACTGCTCACCTGGAATAAGTAGAGAAAGTATTGTATTCCACCCAAAATTCGATAACGAGATTTCATCAGAAATACACGTTTTGAATCTCGTTGAATTAAAACAAAAAAGCATTTTAGTCAAAGGTGTGACTTTGAACACCATAACTCAAAAAGAAAGTCGGTTAAATACCAAACTTGCAATTTAAGTTCACCACCATTCAAAGATCGACATCAGGATTTTGAAGAAAATCCTCCAATCCCATATTACCCTTTATACCGAAAAATGTTGGAGCATTTTGATTTCCCCCAAAATGGTTCTAAGATTTTGATTAAAATACATTTTAAAAAATTTTCATGATAAATGAAATATATATCTTGACTTTTCTAGGAATTGCTTTGAACGCCTCTCCATTATGGATACCTTTTGTTTGAGGAGTAGACAGTGAGGTAGACGCTCTTACTATATAAACATGTGGATCTAATTAAAGCATACAGTTTGTCAATTTTTGTGGAGCTAACCATTTCCGAGATAATCCTTTTTATTGATTTGAATTGTTCAAATATTGATACTTTGCCCAAATAGGAAGTAGTTAATTTTTTTTAAGGTAGAGAACATATTACACACATATTTGATACTAATATCTTGCTTGAAACACATGTTTTGAGATCCCTGAAACCACAAGAAACATTTCTAGAAAAGGGCGTCGTGTGTGTGTCAAGGTTACTAGAGGACTGAAATGCTGTGAGTTGCAAGGTCACGAAGAACTGTAGACTGTGTTTTAAGAAACAATTGTTTTCGTAGTTCAGTTAAGAAGAAAAATAAAGTGACAACAAAAAATAAACGGACTATGTTGTCATCTTCTGTAACAGTGGTGTCAGGAGTGGGATGTGTCAAATCATTTTTACGGCAGGTTCCAGTTTGACTTGAGTTCAACACAATGTAACATAATAGTTATTTATACGAGCCCAACAGAAAATAATGCCTTACCTTGCGATAGAGCTTGAAGTACCCAACTGTACCGTTTGCAAAATCCTTCCTCATTGACCTTATCCGTCCAATTTCCATAGCAAAAAACCTGAATGATATTTCACAGTCGTTTTTCCTACTTTTTACTTCTTATTGCGCGATCTTCTGCATAAAGGAAAGCATAAACCTTTGACTTTACGATACGTCATAACTTGAAATGGTCCTCGAGGACTCCTTCACTAATGCGTCTTTAAGCTCTTCCCGAATGCGAAGAGAAATAAAAGTGTTATTCGGGGTAGTTGTCTCCTTACACAAGGCATTTGTCTCTGTAACAGGAAATAAACTACTTTTGGGGAAGGCAGACAACCCAGAGTGGCAATAAAGTCTCAAATAACACTGGAGCTAACCTAGAAATGATTACTGTGGTGAATTTTATGAATGGTAGTGACAAAAACAAACGCAATACTTCTAAGCATATAACGCATTTTTACTTTTTTAGTATGCCAGAATTATTGAAGTTGTAGTTATTGATGTACAGAACCGACAGGAAGTCTCGAGTTCGATCCTCTGAAAAGCCATTTTATTCTCTATTACGGATAGTAAGTAGGGGAAGTACAGCTTTCCATCCAAAAATTCGACATCGAGATTTCGCCCGAAATACATATTTTGGGACCACCTGACTAACAAACAAGTATCTTTAGAAAAAGGTCTCTGTATGAACATTATAACTCAAAAACCAAAATTCGGGTAAATTCTGAGTTTGATATTAAAGTATTTTTGAAGATTGTGACACGAAGGTTTTCAAGAAAATCCCCACACTTCACACTATCCTTTGTGGACCATTTTAAAACCTTTTAACTTTCCCCAAAAATTTCCCTTGACGTTTTGATTAAACTACCATGTGTTTAAGATATTCTTGTGATACATGAGATGTATCTCTTGAATTTTCTGGGAATGTTCTCAGAAACCTTCTACTGTTTGTGTGACTTTTGTATAAAAATACACAATTTATGTGAAGTGAATTTTTTATGCAGTGAATAATATCGGCGATACTCCTTGTTATTTATCTGGATATTGTAATCCTTATACATTATTAAAATGTGAGGTCATTATTCATTGCATCTCTTGACCATGCAAAGAACGGAATTTCAAAGACATCACATAGCGACCAGCTTTAAAATATTTGACTATCGCTCAAAGCCTATACTGTATTTACATATTTCCCTTGCATCTACAAGAAAATTAGAAACAAGGTAATCTTGCAAATGTCATCCAGAGTAAATAGGACTTCATGGGGTATAGCCAGCAAATTCAAGATATATATTTCATTTGCCATAAAAATATCTCAAGCATATGCCATTTTAATCAAAATCTTACAGCCATTTTCAAGAAAATAAAAATACAATGTTACATGTAAAGGGTAGTTTAGGGTGAAGGAAGACGCCTGAGATGGTATGAACACGTGCTTAGAATGTCAGAGAACCGAATAGCCAATAAAATTATAAATTGGAAAGTAGAAACGAAAAGAAGGAAACTTTGGGAATGGTGGATGAATGGGGTGAAAAGGAGTATGGAGAGAAGAGGGTTGAAAGAGGAAGATGCTATGGACAGGGACTTAAGAAGGCAGAAGGTCGTTTTGGGATGAAAACCCATTTTATTGTATAATATTCCTTAATAGAAATGTATTATTGTTATTATGCTCTTTGTCAATGAGCTAGTATTAATCAAAACGTACGGAGCCAATGACCAACGATACTGCTCGCTCTCTCGACCGATCCATCCTTTGTAAATTGGAAATCTGGCGATACATAATTACTGCCATCACAAGCGAGAGAGAGATAAAGGCAGATTAATGTATAGATTTATGGAGATATGGTAGGGGAGTTGATAAACGGGCGGTCTGACAGGCATTGAAAATCACTCACATCATTTTTAAAAATTGACTCTTTGACGGGCATTTGCTAATTGTTACCAAAATGGTTTCATACCCTGCTTGATGATTCTGATAACAACCCTTGTTCATATCACCACCTCACTTACATGTACACACAAGTATAATGGTGCTCAGTTATTGAATGAAAAGACAGAATGAACAGTTAAAATGCAAATTTTACAAATAGTAGTGGAAAACTTGGCAAAGGTCTAGGAGTATATAAACTTTTATTCATGCTTCCACTTTGCAATGTGTAATCTGTAATGTTAGACAACAGTACCATGTGCAGGAGTGAGTTTATTCCCTGGAAAATAAAGATCCTGTAAATAAAGTGGGACCTTATCGGCTGTTTATACTGTTATGGTCTATAATCACGGACTACACACGATAGTTCAACTCTAACCTCACGTCGTCGCTGAGAGGAAGAACACGCCATGGAGTCTCTTGCGCCGTGGAGTTCGGCAACTGTTTTAACGTGCGAAAGCGGCTTATCTACTTACGCCGATGCCGGGTGAAGTGGGCCACCTGGTATATATGTGCGTGGGTGTGTGCGTCTCTCTGAATACCTAATTCAGAAACAAAATTTGAGATTTAACTTCATTTTCCAATGATGAGATATGAAGATTTTCAAGAAGCTTCCCCATCTCAAACGTCACCTTATTTAGAAAATGGTTTGAAAATGTATGTATCTAATGCTCAGGAGCTAATGATGAAATCATTCTCTTTCTTGCTTCCCATATTTGGAAGTTAGTTTCAAAAGCCATAAGGGATTCGCAATTTTTTTAGAATTTTTTTTGAAAATGTTGGTTTTCTAAAATGGCGCTAACGATTATGATAAAGGTATCGTATGGTTAAAATATTTTGTTTAATATATCTTTATGACATACCTCTTTTATACCCAATAAAAATTCTTCCTTTTCACCGGAAGAAAATGTGATTATTCTAACGGATACAAAATGGTAAATAAGATCAAAACAGAATTCCACTCTAAGGTACTTTTAAAGCCCACTTTTGTGGCTACATGACAGCAAACATCCTTGAACAGTCGGAGGCCGTCTGAGTTTGTTCGGACTTCTTGCGTCGAATTCAGTTATTCGCATTCGTGTTATCAGGCAGGTACCTAATGCCGTGTTATATCCGGTGCGCTTTCCTCATTAACGTGTAGCGTCAAAGACTACAACACCGGAACAAATGTCAGATATCGGAGTACAGATGGATCGTATATTCAGCTGCTTCCTGTTCATCCTAGTGGGTGCAGCGGAAATTTCCCTGCGAATTCTCAGTTGATGAACAGACAACGGAAGAGGAAATATCGCGCTCCTCCACATAACGCTGTTTCGGCGTCCCTTGCTGTAAATGGTGCTCAGTTATGTACTTCGTATTATGGGGAGACGGTATCGAGAACTCTGAGCAGAATCAGAAACTTGAATGCAATACTTGTAAGCTCTGAAATATAGTTGGGGAAATTTCGGATCTACTCAGAAGAGACACCCATAATTGAATGAATTACTTGGAAACCTAATATCGAACATGGACTGACAAGGCAGAACAATGCTTAAGGAACCATTTGAAACTTCTGAGTTAGTTCACAGCTTCTGAAAAGAGGAACGTGATAATAGCTTCTGGAATAGTATCGCGCTCATAGAAAAATAAGGTATCTTCGACCCAGATCATCTTGCATTATACTATTTTACCTCTTGGCCGTGAAAAGAAGCCTTCATATGGCAGTCAGCTTTAGAAGACTATCGCTCAAGGCCTACTGTATTCCCATATTCCTCTTGCACCTACAATTAACAATAAGATAATTCCTGCAAATGTTTATCTCGACTAACATGAACAAGATAGAGGAATAAGAGTTTGTAAGAATGGTTAGTACAACAGTTAAGAAAGTAATGTGAATGCAACTCATCAGATTTTTCTTTCTAATTTTAAGGGCCTTACAATGATTAAAATCGATTAACTCCATGCAATTTGTTATTAAATATGTGGTAAAGTCTACGAAGTCTATCTCTTTAAACTTCCGAATACTTGACAGCAAGAGTTTTGGCTTTAAAATATATGTTTCATAATGAAGAATAAAATTAATTTTTACACCGCCATTTGTTATCTGGTAAAGCAGCAGGGCTGTTTCAAGCACACTAATTACACTGAGTTTTATCATGTTTCGCATATAAATGACGGGACAACAAGACATTTTAAACGTGGCAACACTGGGCGTCCTCACGCAATTGCACCCCAGAATTGCCATTAGCGAGTTTCAGGCTTGTACTTAATGTTCTGTCACCCTCGTATCGTTTAATTCCAAATCCTTTACAAGCTATCCTCGGGGGATCGTTTAGCCCCATAACCGGTTCAATCTGTTCGCCTAATTGCGTTCACATAACAGAATTAATGCGCTAATGGCGATATTGTCGAGCATGCCTAGCGAAATGGAAATGTGCTGTTGATACATCGGCTCGATCTGTCGTTAAAGCTGAGGTCTCTCACCAGAGAATAGTTATGCAACGAGAGCATAATGGCACCAATCAAATGCGAGTATATTTTATGAACCGAGCTAGTTAATTCATAATATTTATTTCGATATCTTAATTGCCATGAGACTCAAATTTCATACGGCCATGTATCTAAGTTTAAAGCATTCCTTAGACGTTTTTAATATTATACTAACATTGCGAGTGCTATCCCACATTTTAATCATGTATTTGTTATTCGATTATAAGTAAATAGGAAAATCGATAGTTGCGCCTTCAACTTGTATTATGTAGGCCTTGACACGATACAGAGAGTATATAACCCTTAAAAATCTGTGTTCCACTCACATAACCTTCTGTACTCTTATACTAACCATTCTTACAAACTCTTATTCCTATATATTCGTATTAGTTGAGATAAAAATTTATAGAAATTATATTATTGGTTATTTCCTTGTAGACTTTGAGCGTTAGTCATTCAATAATTAGTGGCAACAATGAGAAAGAAGAGCATCTGATGTATGTTACCTGAGAGTTAAAAGATAGTAATATTATTTATAAGATATTTGTAGTAAGTTTAATTTGTCGACTGTTATCTGTAATACTCTAAAACGCTTAGTAAATACAAACAAAAATGCTTCATTGAAATTGTAGTTGCAAGAGGCAAGAAAGGTCAACAATGCTATGCAGCTCCTGGTGGAGAGACTTTACCGTACTGTATCGTGGCTAGGTGAGCACATGCATTTTGCAAGGGTAGCAAAAATGTTCTCCAAAAACGTGGAGTTGGGTTGCCAACTAAGCGTTTTAGAGCATTGTTGCACCAAAACGCACTAACTTATACCTGAATCGCCCGCTAACATGCTGGCTTATATAGCGTTTGGAGATTACTGTAGAGCATTCCAAAATGTTCTGAAGGCGGCAGGAAGGAAAGCTTCCATTAGCTATCGATAGCGCTTCCGGTATATATTCTGAGCGGGAGTGCTACCGCGTCTGTTTATCACTGATCCAATGTTTTACCAATCCACAGCCTAAGAAAATATGAAGTTGAGAACATTTCCTTAACATGCCAATACGGTGGAACTAAGCTAATCCATTTTAAGTGTTGCCCCTATTGGTTGACTTCCGGACACAGGAATCCCTAAGTAGGTTTTCTAACGCTAAATTTGAATTACAAACTTAAACTGGTGAAAATGGCATTTCACAATTAATATTTTCTAAAGCTTTAGTAGGTCTGGTTTGTAATAGCAACGAAAAGTATTTTTAAAAACTCCTGCATACAGTTTTTGTTCTAAACAAGCACTTGTAAATATTTTAAGTAGAACTTATTTATATAGTGTGTATTACATATTACAAGATACACAGCTTATATTTTAACACAATGTTTAAACATATTTTGAGAATAATTTTTTTTTTCAATTCAATTGACTGCAACGGATGAAATTCCCCAAAAGTTTTCACGTTGCAGCATTAAAACATTCAGACTTTAGCGGGTAATAAACGCATTTTGTTTCTGAGCTATCCGAATAATTTAATGAATTCCACAAACGATCTATAAAGCATCCATTTGCGTTACTCATGAGCTAACTCTCCCCCTTAATAGAGCCTCCATTTCCTGACCCGACTTGCAGCCTACGTGGGTAGACTTTATGACGTAATTAAAACATATGGACGGAGTATGGGGGCTTTTTAGGCTAAGTAAGGTACTAACTCCTTATACAGTGTGTATATCATTCTAATGCATCCTTGTCGTAAAAGGTAAAGTATACGATGTGTACAATTAAGTTAAAGTGAAGCAAAATACGCTGGCAATTTCCTCTTGGACTTCCAGTGTATTATGCCTCGCGACCTCGTTCGGAAGTTGAGTGCAGCGCCATCTAAAATTCACAAGCTGATATCTAAATCCTAGTGCTAGTGATAAAAATATTGTGTGCTCATTTAAAATACTTAAAAGACCTTCGGTGACGAAACATGTTTTGCTAAGGTATATAGGAGTCCATATTTCCATATTTACTTTGCAAAAAATAAATAGAAATTGGGATTAATTTGTGGACGCATAAATATTATATAATTTATCTTCACTTGTACACACCTCTCCTGCGGCACATGGTAACGAGACAGAGAAAATGTGATTTTTTTCTTCCTTGTCAGAACATATTGACGTAGTTGGTTAGGGGAACAAATAGGAAAGGGTGACCAGATTGATGATAAAAGACACGCGATTCTAGACTACTACTTTTTTACGGTAGACAATTTCATCAGCTCCCTTTCCCATTCACCGGCTCTATACAGACACAACCTTGAAGGTTCTCCTCATTTTGTTCAGTTATATCTCGATATGCTTTCAACAAAAGCTAGCAATCTATCAAGGGAAAATGCTTTAACAAAATGAACTCTGGTATTACCGACTTATTCCCGAAATATATTCTAATCTTCACTAAGTGCATCAATAACATTTGCGACCAGATTTCTATGAAGCTTCATAGTTTACTGTTTCCACCTATATAGATTAGGTGAAGATGATAAAATATTTTTAGCTTATATTGTTGACAACTCTATGAAGAATCATTCCTTGGCATCGCAATTGAATGTTTCGCCATTAAATCAATTACTTACTTCTTTCTCTACCACAATTATAAAAGGCAGGGAAGATATTGAATTCCATCCATAAACTAGATACCCAGATTTCACCCCCTGTATCCGAAAAAAGTATTTTTAGAGAAACGTTCCCGTGTGTGCGGGTGTGTCCGTACGCAACATAAATCAACCACAAAAGGTCAGTTAAATGGTTAAAAAATGTACCCTTTTTATGGAAAACTTTTATAAAACGTTTATATTCCAAGAAAGAACTGCGTCACTCTGAAAGTCT
Organism: Tenodera sinensis; assembly: GCA_030765045.1. Lineage (NCBI taxonomy): Eukaryota > Metazoa > Arthropoda > Insecta > Mantodea > Mantidae > Tenodera > Tenodera sinensis. Next base: position 38,097,438 of record CM060970.1, read on the forward strand.
TGCATAACTGGCAAACCTTAACAATCAGCTAAAATCTTACTGTACAGAAATATACATCTTCAAAAGTACACAATTTATATAAAAAAACCTAGCGCAACAGCTCTTGGCAGGCCAAGGCTTACCGCTCGGCTGCTGCGTCTCCCACCTCTCTCCAATGCAGATGTTATGAGCGGGTTGCAGAACTGGGAAGTGGGACGTGGTCAGCGCCCTGAGCCCTCTCGGTCGGTTATGCAGCCTTTGTAACCTGGGGTCGATACTTCATCAAATTGGCCCCTCAGAGACCTAACGAGTCTGAGTGCACCGCGTACCAGACCTCCCAACGGAGGAAAGTCCCCATGCCGGTAAAGGGGGATGACACAGACAGGCGCACAACCACTGCGCTACACACAATTTATATAAAGTATAATTTCTTTTTGTAAGTTAATTATTTCAGAAACAATACTTTCTTATTGGTTTGAGTTTTCATATACTAGTACTTTTCTCGAATAGGAAGTTAGTTTTTTCCCCTCTTGAATATGCAACGAAAAGGGAATGTTAAAATTATCACATAGTGACCAACCCTTAATAGATCTGGCTATTGCTTAAGCCTACTCTGCTCCCTCATTGCCATTCCTACAAGAAAATATCCAATAAGACAATTTCTACAAATGTTTATCTCAATTGACATGAAGTAGCTTTTTTGTTTTTTTTTTGTTTACAAGACCAGTGCTTCATTTTAAAATATTAAAACTTTTAATGTTAATATTAACAAGTACCAACGTTTAAATATTTAGGCACTAAAATATTAATTTGGAATACAAAAGGAGATATTGAGGAAAACATAGAAGCCTATATCAAATTAAATGCATGTAAGAAAAGATACTTCGGTAAAAGTATGAGAAGAGAAATAAAAGAAAGACTACGCAATATTGTGTCAAAACCAGCACTAAAGTATTCTTGGGAAATACGGGCCCTACGATGTGGAGAAAAACCTAGATTAAATGAGATTGTTACGACCACTATTGAGAGTAACAGGATCAGATAAAATGAGAAATATTGGCATAAGAGCACACTCTTGAGATTCAACGGTATCAGAAAGATTGGAAAGATCATGTTCTAAGGATATAGCCTCTGAGATAACCACGACAGGCTTTCTTTTACAAACAACCAAGACGGAGAAACCTTGGACAACCAAAAAGATGGAGGGATTAATTCACTTAGCCTCGGGACAGTTCAAAAAGGCCTAAACCCCGTGAGGAAGATGATGTTAATAATTTTGTATTTTGTATTTTTTTGTGGCTTATGGACTTTTTCTTTTAAACGTACACATTTATAAGTATTTTATTATATATTAAATTATCAAACTATTACGGAATCATAGTTCTGGAGACTGCAAATACTAAGGTGACACAGTTGTCAGCTATCACGTTGTCTACAAACAAATTGTCTGGTATTATGATTGCATGTCAGTCACGTCGAGATTGCCAGGAGAGTTGCTTGTTGCGTAACGACAGCGCAGCGCTCCCTGTTTGGTATGCAAACTAACAATGCGGTAAAGTAGGAGAAGTTGCCTTCATGTCAGGCGCGGCGCGGCACGCCAGTTCCATCTGCGGTGCAGCATAGACGTGACCGTCGTCCCACTTGGCGCTAGGTCTCTCTGTCTGTGACGGAGCGCAAGCAATGTGCCACATACGAAACTTGGCAATCATATGCGGAGAAACTAAGTTACTTTTCGTTAATCCTATTTGCGTGAAAAGAATTGTTGTTTAACGACGCTATCAATTGCCAGGATCATATCAGCGTCGCCGGTGTGCCGGAATTTCATCCCACAGTTCTTTTACATGCCGGTAAATCTATTGACATGGAGATGTCATTTTTAAGCACACTTAAAAACCATCGATCTGAGCCGGAATAAAAATGCTTTGAGGCAATGCAATTTTTAAATAAAAATAAATTTTATTAAGTTCTTACCTGCATTAGAATTTTCTAGTAGTACATATAGTACTATATACTAATGTCTTCTTTCAGGAGCGGAATTTAAATGTAAAAGTCCGAAAAAAGAGTTGTATTGCTTCTCTAGTTGGTAAACTATTGCCATGCAGGGATATGTAGAACCTTTTTAAAATGGCCACGCATGAAAACATTTTATCGCCGTGTGGCGGAAGGATTGGGCATATCCTTATGACAGAAACAAAGTTTCTAATTTTTTACTTTAAAATCTTAGTAGTAACCAAGACTAACTTCTTTCTCTACTGGCAAGTAGTGGAAGATTTGTATTCCACCCAAAAAATTCGATGTCGAGATTTCACCGAAAATATGTTCGAGCAAAAAAAAAAAAAAAAAAAAAAGAAGAAAAAGGTTTGTGTGTGTGAGAACAGCATACCTCAAATGAAACATTGGTTAAATATCAATCTAAAATACGACACGAAGATTAAAAAAAATGTTCCAGTCACAAATTAATAACGATTACCTCTTAAAATATTTGATTCGCTTAAAGCTACTGTATTACCCTATTCCCGCTGTACTTTTAAGGAAACGGGTGATAAACCATTTCTACAAACGTTCATATCGGCTAACATGAAGTAAATAGAGGAATAAGCTTTTTAAAAAAAAGAATAGTCTGCACACGACTGAGTAGGGAAGATCATCTGAGTGTATACAACAGCTTTGGTAATTTTAAAACTATCCTGGAAAGAATGTAATATTACCCAGTCATACTTGTGGATACCATAACCTAACAAAAGAGCAAACAGTATGATCATAGGGCCTAAATTACCTAGCTGTCGGCAGGCCCTTAAACTTCTCTCACTTACTCACACTCACCCGTAAATTCAGTTCCATGCAGTAACTACAGCAAATAACTTACCAAAATAGTTCCAGGGATCATATCTGATTCCTAAGAGTATACGAGGAAAACCGTTAGACAAAAACCATAACCAGGAAACATCTGCGACTCCGATATGAAACCAACGCCCTAATTAAGTGCCCTGGATATAGACTGGCATCCCCTTATCTAATCTAAATACCTTCCTTTGCGTGGCTGGGGTGTAATAGGGTCTAGGTAAAATATAGGAACAAGCCAAAAGTGGTCAGGGTCTAATCGATGCTAAATTGCCTTTAATCCTTTTAATACAACTGTAATATAAAAGCCTCACTGGCGTTTTATCCCAAACGAAGTTCCGAAGCCCTCAAATGACATCTTACCATGAATCTCCGCTAAGTATCAGCGGCGGCCCTGGTCCTTCTAAGGAATAGATGTTAAAGGCTCGTATTAGACTTTTGTTTCCTTTAGGGTCTTATCTACTTCATCAGTTACATGAATCGATGTGAAAAGAAAATTTATGAAGACTTAGGAATCGTTTTTCTCTTCTTATGTGGCGTTAACATGTGTGTTACCATTTACTTACTGTATAAATTACTCTGAATTGTCAAAACCCCAATTGTTCTGTAGTTAGGATAAGATTAATTATTAAAACATTAAGTCCTTCCTCTAATCAAAAGACCTGAAAGGACCATAAGCTCGATCTTAATTCAGTGGTCACTTTGGAATTCCTTTCTCTTTGCATGAGAGGGAGAAAGAAACAAACAACTCACTTTGGGAAAAGTGTAAGTATGGAAAAATTCAAACAAATGGCAAGGAATATCTCGAAAATGGTTTAAATACGCAAAAAATGTATTTGACCAAAATCCTGTGCTTGAACGAGATGATTTTTGTTTAGTAAGAGCTTGTCTATCTCTTACGATTTACCAATTATACAAAAGTCATCCAAAATCAGAAAATTCAAGATGTCATCAATATACCTTAAGCACAAGGTTTTTTTTAACCAAAATTGTTGGTCAATTGTTAGGAGATTACGCATTGAATGCCTATAAAACTGCAACATCTCATATTTTAGCGTTTTAATTTTTAAACGCTCTTTCCTTGGGTTTTTATTTGTCGTTGCAATCTGATTTTGAAACCGTTGCACACCGTGTACTTTTCGGTATACGTCAATAACTCCTTTTAAATGTGATCTTACTGAACAATATTAGTAACATGTAAAGCTAAGCAATACGTCAAAGCTCATATTTACATTTGTTTTCTCCCAAATTATTGGGATGATTAAAATTATTCTAAAATTTATTAATATACTATTATTAAAGAATTTAGTTGTAAAATGTTTTTAAAAAAATGTACGATGACCAATTTTTCCAAGCAGTAAAATGGCCATAAAAGTTAATGGCCATAAAAGATCTGATGTGTAGCTGTCACATGACTTTCTCTATTCTTTTAAATTTATTAACAACTGCTTATCTATGTATTTCATATTGAGGTAAACATTTGCAGATATATAGGTGCAATGGATTAGGGGAATATAGTAATTTTAAATGAAGTCGCTATCTGAACCCTTGAAAATCCGTTCTCTTTGCATGGCCAACAGAGAAAGAAAAGAATGACGACCTTCCATTCAAGAAAAGTATAAGTATTTGAAAATGCAATCCAATAATGATTATTTTGGAATAGGTGAACTCTGCACTCAAAAAGGATCCCAATTGGGTGCTTGAGATCTACTTTCTTGTGTAGCAAGAATTTCTCTTTCTTACGGATTATCAGATATGCAAATATCAATGAACAGGGCTTCAGAAGCTATTTCGAGAAAATTCAATATATTCATTTCATGAACACATCCTAAACTTTTGGTGTTTTAATAAAAGCGGTTAATGGCATTTTTGAGAAAATTAAAATTTTCAAGCAATGTTCCATGTAAAGGGTACTTTGGTACCAGGGAAATATTTTGTTTAATTTTTTGGTTAATTCCTAGGAAGATGCTGAACTTAAAACACAAGTTTGGTTTTTAAACGACTTTCGTTTTTTGTGTTACGCTGTTCACAAGGAGACACATTTACCCCAAAATGCTGCTCTTTTGGATTCAGAGGACTTCAAAACATATTTCCGATCAAATCTTGACATAAAATTTTTGGGTGAAATATAATACCTACTTTTCTTAATATATATGGACAGAAAATATGAATCAAATTAGGCGTACATATTAAACATTAAAACCTAATTGATGTACTCAATGAATTCACCAAAAGTATTGGATTTTAGAAATTAACTTAAATTAGCATTATAAAGTAGGACGTAGAACTGACTGGAAAGATCCGTGCCGCCACTGCTTATCTCTGCGTGACAAATAGTAATAGTGTTTCTGCCCCCATGTGGTGATCCTTCGCCCCCAACATCGGCTCCCTTTTCGAGGAAATCCTCAGCTACATGAAGGGCTCGGCAGAATTAATGGCTTGCTAAAATATCCCTCGGGGTTTTACACGAATATACATTCCTTACACGCGGTATAACACTGCGTGCTTAGAAAAAATTCGAAGTCTTGGCCATAGAGTGCTTACAACTGAGCGAGCCAGACAAATTATATGTTCTTTTATTGTTTTTCTTTTCTACACACCTTTTTTTTTTATTTTTCACGAACATTGCCTGTAAAATTTAATCACAAACTTGTCTACTCACTGTTATTCATACCGTTCTTAAAAACACTTATTTTTCTATCTACTTCATGTTAATCAACATTAATATTTGTAGAAATTGTTTTATTTCATATTTCCTTAGAGGTACCGAGTCATAAAGTTGCAAGCCGGCTGCGCAGTGTTTTGCCTGTCCGAGTCCTCAGAACTACAAGGCTTTACTTACCAACTTTATAAAAGGGCGTCGTTATTGAAGCTCTGACGAACTTATGTTTGACGCAAAATTTAATGGCGGGTGGTTCGATACAACATTCAACAACTCATACACACTGGAAGAATTGCAACAAAATATCGCAAGCAAATTGCCAGCTTTTATCAACGTGAACTACTGTGAGTGATGGATAATTTCCTAAAGAGGTGCCAAAATGTACGGACAAAGACGGTGACCAGTTTCAGCATCTCCTTTTGTTAAGTTGGTAAGTAAAGCTTTTAAAAACAGTTTTAAAAATTTTGTATGGCTTCGTCCACGCCTTTGTATGATAGTGGCAGGCGGCAACGATTGTCTAGGACGCGGACAGGCAAAACACCGTGCAGCCCTCTTTATTCTAAGGACTTGTATAATTGGTTAGTCGTAAGACAAAATTTTACTGCACAGAAAGTGTAGACCTACTTAAAACACATACTTTATGTGAAACACAACTTCATGGCATTTATCATTTGTGAGACATTTTTTTTTGTTATCGGTTTGAATATCCACATACTTTCAAGTGATAAGTCGCAACAGAAGTCTTAAGTGATTTTTTAAGGGCTGGCCACTGTGATGGCTTTGAAATTCAATAACTAATAACTTACAACTTTAGAAAAGCATAAGTATTTGAAAATTTGAAAAAGAAAGGAATTTTGGTTATCTCCAAAAGAAGTATTTCTTTGGCACATTGTATGACTTAACAAGATCCATACTTTTTTTTGCACAGTAGGACCTAGTCCAGCCCTTAAGGTTTACGAGATGTGCAAGTCATTCACAATAGCAAACTTATGAGACTAGTTCTTGAAAATTTAAGGCATATATTTCATTTGCTATGAAAATATATTATACATATTATGTAATTTTAATAGCAATTACTTATTTTTGAGGAAATCAAATTTTGGTAACACCCGTGTTCTAAAACAGCTAGGGGGGATCAGGGTACCACAAAAAGGGTATTTGCAGTGAAATCTTGGTATCGAATTTTTGGGCGGGTGTTAGAGGTTATTAAAAACAGTATAATTAATTGGCTAACAGAAAATACGAACCCCGAATGCAAACCATAGATGGCAGTGTCGGAGACATCTGGATTTTTGTTTACTAATTAAAACGTCCTGATGTTTCAAACAAGCAGAGACCACACACTGCTGTAGGAAACAGTCATAATATTGTGCAAACAAAACTCACAGACGCCACTGTGTTCGCTTTTCAAACAGGCACTTGGAAAATAAACTCATCCTTGTTAGGCCGTCCATCTAAACCGTGATTGTTGTATTCACCTTTGGAGGTCTTTCCACAACGGTCACTATTTCGTTTGGAGTTTTTCCCCGGAGAAATTACACCCATTTATATCACCCTGGTGTATTGCAGTTTGTAATATTGCCAACTTAATGTGACAAAACACATGCGATTGCAGCAGCAATACGTAAATGTAAATAGGATCAACTCGATACCACTCGTTTCATAATATTCATGCGATTTATATATACTACCATTTTCTGTGAATAGCTTGTCAATTTGAATTCTATACAACTGAGAAACCATTAGTAAATCATCTCTCGTTAAAATATAAAATTTATGTCAAATAAAACCTTTGTGTTGCAAAACCGTTTCATGTTTTAACAAAATGGTAAAATCTTCCGGGCTGGAAACGTGTTGTATGTGTGGAATTATTTATGGCAACCAAAGAGTTGACCAAAACGTCGCGTGTGAATAATCTTACACAGAGACCATCGCCTTCCAAATCGAAATATTTTAATATTTTATTAACTACGGTCTTGAAATCATTCGCACGTACTTAAGTGTTAAAATATGTCCCACATTTTCAGGCTGTTTGTTCTGTCTGTCTCTCGTACAAATGATAGACAATACTAGTACAGTAAAACCTGAATAAACCGAACCCGTTATATACCGAAAACATGGACAAGCGGAAAATAAATCTCGGAACGGAGCTATTTCTTATGTTAAATAACACTATAAGCAGGAAAACTGCCTTACGCGGAAACGGAATAGTTTTTCCGGAACCGTTTGCATAAATAGCCTAAGACGGATTTTCATTATGCTTAATACATAGTTACCACCAATGAAGACATTCAAAGTGCAGCAGAAATTGTTGCTGGAAACAGCAGTTGTGAAGTCGTGGAAGGAATGGACGACGTTGACAATGCAGCCAACAAAAGGGAGCAAAAAATACGGACTTTTAGAAAAACATCTGTTGTGACATTCAGGAATTTGCAACTTCCAAGAATGTTCCAGAACTCCTGGAGATCATGCAGGTGCAAAGGGGATATAGAGCGTTTGCTTGTGAAGAAGTCGCGACAGTACACTTTAACGGGTGTGTGTGTGTGTGTGTGTGTGTGTGTGGGTGGGTGGGTGGGTGGGTGGGTGGGTGGGTGGGTGGGTGGGTGGGTGGTTGGGTGTGGGGGGGGGGTTTGCAGAAACTGCAATTATGTATTACATGTAAGTTGAAAATACAGCAAAACATAGAATTGAACCTATTTTTTATTTACAGAATTTTATTTTCAATTATTGCTTTAGTTTAATTCTATACCATTATATTTGTACTTCGCTTTACTAAAATATGTACAACCCTGTGCAAGATGGAAACCCGTGAAAACGGAAAAATATTTCTGGAACGATCGCGTTCAGTTTTAGGCAGGTTTTACTGTATTATGCATTGCTTTTTAAGTAGTTCATGGCATTCCCTTATTGCAGCAAAGTATATGTTGCCGTATTATGTATATGAAATTATTTCTGAAGAATATATTATCGTAATTATTATATAAATACAAAGAAATATGAATAGCGTTTTCATTATTTGTAGAATAGGTTTGGAAGTAGAAATAGTAAAATAGATCACCTGAATTTATTCCATAGACTTAGTAGATAAAATTAACATTATTAGGTTATGTAGATTTTCTAAATAAAAAATGAATAATAATGAGAAAGGTCGATTTTTAAGGAACTATTAAAATGCTATACTATTACTATGAATGGCCTCTGGGTCAATATAATGCGTTGTTTCGTTCTCAACTCCGTATACGTTCGATTATTGAAATTGCCCCCATGGCCGACCCCTGGAATAGTCCAGATATTACAGTGGAGGGTCATAAAAAGCGCGAGTTACCTTGGCACGGCATGCAAAAGGTCTGAAAATCGATGTATAACATATTTCTTCCTCCTACAACTTTGAATGGTGTACGTATACAAGGATGTGTATTTCGCATGTTGGCCAGAGATACTGGCAGTGATGTGCATTAGATATTCTTTCACCAACAATCCTTACCCCTCCTTCCCGGGGTCGCCCCATCAAGGACATCCCTCTCGAATCCTATCCTAGGGAACTAAAGTCGTCTATTTGCCATAGTGCTGCCGCCTATGTGATAACTTAGATCATTTTTTAAATTTTATTTATGTTTAACTTCCAGGTGTCGAAACCAAAGTTTCATCGTTGTTACCACTCACCAAAAGAAGACTGGAAACGGCATCAGCATGTTAATGAACTGTGTCATCACTCACCTGTAAGTAAAGAAATCAATAATTATATTATACCTATACCATTTATGTTTATTGAATTTATAGTCCAATATATTACTAACATTGTTTGAAGCTGGAGGGCTTTAATGTTGTTTTATATCACTATTTTTCACAAAAGAAGTGAAAATGAAAGGAATTATATACAATCTGAATGAACAAAGATTAAAGAACATAAAACTAAGTCGATAAGTCAGGTTAAAGGGATTAATAGAGTGCGATTACCATTCCATTTTGATAATTACAAATCAGTAGGGGAAAATAAATGTTGGAAGGACAAATAAAAAGGTGGCACGAACAAGATATGTAGATTGTTACAGATAGAAATGTCTAATACATGAGAGATGATATATACATGCTCAATTAAATAACTCAAATTGCTGAGGATTAAATCATCAGCTGTAATAAAAGATCACATATTTCAGCAATTAATTGCAGAAGAGATCTACTTTCACAACTGCTTGTATAATTGGAATTAATTTATATATAAATCTTCATTAAACTTTACCTTATAAAGCCATGTGTATTGATAATGGAGTTACAAATCAGTTTGTAAATGGACATTCAGGAAGAATATTGTTCTAAATACCTTGCAATAAGTATACCAACTTCGTGATAAATGCACTTCTGCTTTCAACAATTGCAGTATTTAATTCACAGATAAAGCTGCGATGAACAACCGTCTTTTTTTAAGTAATCTTAGTTTATTTAACCTGCCGGGAGAGACCGGGGCGCTGACCACGTCCCACCGCCAGAACTGCACCCGTCATGGTGTCTGTGATGGGCAGAGGTGGAGGACGCAGCAGTTGGCGGTAGCCCTAAGCCCAGAGCGGGCTGTTGCGCCTTGGGAATGTTACTAATATTAGTTTATTTATTAAAACTCAGCTATGGGCCCTCGTAAATGCTACCAGCACCCAGCTGGTTCAATTTGTATAGTAATCACTAATCAGAAAATGGCAGCTTAGAAATCAGTCAACTGGGAGCACACGTGGCTTTCTCCCGGAGCAATAAGAGATTAGCTAACAGGGTTAGGGCAAGCGCGGCAAAGGCAAAAGAACTTTCAGATAAGGAAAGGGCTAATGGTAAAGGCAGGGCACGTAGTACCTTGTACATATGATTGTCTACCTTTCCTTTAGCTTTCCACCTCTTACAAACAAAACTCCAGTTGACTTTTCCTCGGTACCAAACATTATTCAGTTGCATGATCCTGTTTTAAGACTTACGGAATTAGTTCTATCTCCTAAAAAGTCTTTTTTGGGACATAAACACCGCGAAGAATTAACTGTTAAATTTGAATGCCATAAGTTTATTTATTTTAGTGCTTTAATTTATAGCTTAACTTTTCAAAATATATTTTGGAAAATTTCCTGATAAAGCATATCTGCATACCTTACGAAAATAAGTGTAGGTAAGTTGTAGTAAGACAAATAATATTGAAGATTTTTAAGACATCTTGCGTAGAAGTGGTTGTTCATTCCAACCCTTAGTTTCGCCTCACATTGATACAATATTTTCATGTCATGTGAACAAGCCTTTTACAATACATTTTTCTTACGTATTTTCACCATTCCTTTCGTGTGGTTTATTTATCGCTTCTTATTCATTTAATCCTCATTTTCCCCAATGAACTGTTTACACCCACCCTATGCTGCTACCATGACTTCATAAAGAATGCGACGTCTGTTTACACGGTTATAGATTTGTCATTTATCTTCCGGTGCGTGTTTTTCTTCCATTTTCAGGCAGGGGTACAGCTGCAGACAAAAGTTACTGTATCGTTAACTATGTAGCACATGACAGTTGTCAGTGCTTTCATCTTTCCATATACTACAATACAACATTTATTTAATCGTATTATAAGCAGATGGAAATGGAATCAAAACTGCAGATTAGAGTCTAGGGAAAATTACGCAGAAGGTTGATAGCGTGAATGACTGGTTGAGGAGTTTGTGGACTGCATGGTAGGCATATCTGTCTTGTTGCCTTCATAACAGCGTCCCTTAACAACCAAACATCTTGCAACCTCTATTAAATTAACCAATTGATTAGTTAAAAAAAGAATAACTTTTTGTACATTTTTTGAGAAATATTGTTGTTAGCTAATGTTGGATTTCTGACAATGAAGTCATTAATCCTCTTGCTCTCCAATATTTTTCACTGATGGATGGGGCACTAGAAGTGGCCGGGCATATTTGAAGGTGGTCTCGGTCCATTTCCTCTTGCAGATCACATAGAGGACAGAGTGGTGAAGAATATATCCCAATTCTGTTTAAATGTTTTGCCAGCCAATAATGTCCTATAATCAACCTGAAGGTTGCAACTGCTGTTTTTCTAGGATACTCAGGAATTACTGTGTGAATTTTTGGTAGTTCCCATCTTTTATTTTTTGATTTTTCATAGTAATGTTTTGCAATAATTTTTTTGAATTCAGAGTTGACGAATCTTTTAGCTGCATAAAATGGTAGATTAACTATAGATTTCTGCACATTGCCGGTACCCTTTTTTGCAAGGAAATCAGCTTTCTCATTACCACTCAGTCCACAGTGAGCTGGTATCCATTGGAAGACTAGGTGTTTTTGAAGTGCTGTTCGATGGGTAAGGATTTTCCAACATTCTATAATTGTTTGGTTTTTTGGTGACAACTTGGAAGTAATTGCTATAATTGCTGCCCTGGAATCTGAGAGAATAACTGCTTGCTGAAAATGTGAAATTCTGTACAAAAGATTTTGTAGGGCCATTCGAATTGCTTCAATTTCTCCATCAAAGTTAGTAGTTCCGTAACTTAAAGATTTGTAATAGGAAAAGAGGTGACATGTGACTCCAGCACCTGCTCCATCTTGGTTTGATATCAATGATCCATCAGTATAAATATGGAGCCATTCATGTTCTGGAAATCCAGTATGGATTGTCTCTAATGCCAATAATTTTAGAACACTAGATGGGGTATCACTTTTCTTAACATCTTCTATCAGATGTAAATAATATGTGATGTCTAATGTATGTGTTGAATTGACTTTAGATATGAAGTTTTCCTTTGAATTAGGAAGGTATACGTTCTTCCTGGTGTCTTGAATTTTGGAAAGAAATATTGAGAAATATTGGCGATGGCTTTATATTCCAAATTTGAAATACAATTATAATTGTAAAGTATTACAACTTAGTATTTATAAAAACACTGCTTTAAATTGTGAATGGGATAAAAGCTTTGCATTATATTTTAAGAACACGTATCAATTATTTTTTGTCAGTTTAGATAGAACAATTATGCACAGTGTTTTCAGGGAATAAAATATACCTACCGCAAGAGAATTTTGAACATAAAACAGAAAATTAGTGTACCGTCCTTGCGATGCACTGTCTACTCATTAATGTAGAATAATGCCCATAATACGGAGGTTTAAACTCAAAATATGCAATTGTTTTCTAATGTACGATATTTTTCTCCCTCTTAACTTTGCACCTTATTTAACTCTACTTGGTAAAACTGATGAAACAACCGAAAAAGCTCTTTGAATATCTGAAGGACTTCTTCAGAATCTTTACTGTTCAGATCAGATTAGTCAATTTTCTTGATTCCAGATAGTCTATTTTATAGTAAACAAATGAAATCGTTACATTAGTTCTTTTTATTCCACCCGAACGTTATTAGGATCTTCCGATTAATTTTAACTGGGTTTTAGTTTATATTGAATCACACAATATCACAATATTCCTTGAGTGATAAATAAATACAAGAACGATGTTATGATGAACGCAGATAAGGTAAACAGCCATTCATTCTGTAGTAAATACAGCTCCTCGGGACACTATGAAAGGCAAAAAATAGTAGTAAAACACATACCGAGAAAATACTATATAAAAGCACTGTTCACAACCACAAACACCACAGTTTATGATTCCCGTTAATGCAGCTGATTGACTTCCACGTCGTCAAACTCGGGCTACCACGTCGCTGTTCATAGAGAAAATCTCTTTGGGAAGAAATAGCATTTTAACTAACGTCAATATAACTTCGTTTATTTTCAGTAACCAACATAGACAAAATGAATGTGAAGACAAAAACACCAGACCTGATTGTTATTTACTTCATCATCGATTTCAGAGAGAATATTAAATGAACTTGTTCCTGTTATTTTATGAGACCCTGAAAACGTAATTATTCCTATTTTGGCAATGTTAGAGCTACTACAATTGACAGTTACATGGCCGGCCGACGGCGCCAATACAACAAAGGCGGTACGTGCATCAAAGACGCTCAAGGTCAAGCTGCCTCGCGACTTTTTGCGAACAAGAGGCACGTCAAAGGGTTTTTTCGAGATTAATCCAGAAGTGTCCGCCGGTCGGCGTATTTGTAGAAGCTCGAGAAAGTTCATGTTACGTCATCCTATAAGCAGGTGAGGCAACGAGAATTTGGTGTCTGTCACTTTTAGTTTCTCTCTCTCTCTCTCTCTGTCTCTGTGTGTGTGCGTGTGCGTGTGCGTGTGCGCGCGCTGATACGTGTGTACGGTCGCGTCGGAGGGAAGATTGCGAAGCAGTTAATGAGTGTCGAGTGATTGTATCGTCTAGGCCAGCTGTTTGAGAGACCGAGAAAGTGAAGAAAGGCAAAGAAGTCAAGGCTACGAAAAGAAAACAGTAATGAGTTGTAATATTACAAGACTGTAGACTGTGCTAACGTCAGTAAAAGAGAACTGTATTGTACAAAAGCTTTAGAAGAAAATAATGTGAGAAGAATAAGTGGATTTTGTCGATTTTCACAATATTAAGATACCCACATAAAACTTTGTTCGTAATAACCAGGCTTAGTAGGTGAGCTACCAAAAGAATGACGTTATTCACGCTTTGTCTGTGGAACAGATGGACAGAACTGGTTCCCCACACTCTGCCGTCACATGCAATACGAACGCGCATAACTTGATTGCTCTTTAATGTAGCTGGAGTACTAAGTCTGGTAATGACTAAGAACTCGTAAATGTATGTTGTTCACTGTTTTAAGAGTCCGGAAATATCCATAACACAAGTAGAATTATTAATGGAGTTTTATCTCTCCGGATTTTGAGCAGAGTGCAATTTTTATCTAGGTGCTTATTATCCCTTTGTCATTTGCACGCAGAGCAGAACGTTGTGGTCTGGGGAGTAGCAACGCACCTGTTTCCCGCGTCGTCTGACATTTGGTGAGCATCCAGACTAACCTTTCCTTTTGAAAACACTGGACCATACGCTCCGGGAAAATGTCAGTCCAGTAATAAACGCGCTAATGAGGGAACAAATCAGCGAATTCCGTCACAACACAGCACGTGCATGCAAAACACACGGGGGCTATCAAATGGCCTTCTCTCTTCTTCTCACTCTAAAATGTACCTATATATGCTTCTGTTGAACTCCCTAATCTCGAGAATCACATCAGGAAATATTTTGTTCTTTTCACTGTTTTACAGGGCATTAACGGATATACTCATAAACAGGGCTCGGATGTTTGTGACCTAAACAGAAATATGCAAGCACTTATGACCGAAGAAAGTCAGAAAATGACGATAAATATGACCCAAAAATTTCTTTTGACTGCATTTTCAAAATATTAAAAAAAAATTAATGCTGTTAAATTAGGGTTATACTGAAAATCCAGTCTAGCTCACTCAATAATAAATAAATATTAATTTTATTGTTGCATTTTGAATTTATTTAATTGCTCAATCCAAAGCTAACCCTCAACTCTGCACAGGATGAAATAAATATCGCACTTTGAAGGGCGATCAGAAAGAAGAATTGCAATAGTAAATTACATACAACTTTCTCTCCAAATTCGCGGAAATATATATTTCTAAGAAGGATGATTGTAAGAAATATTACAGACAAGAATGTGAAAAATCGATCTTTGGAGCCACTACAAGCACATAGGTATATGCGAAACTGGAATACAAATATAAAATGTGACAAATACAAAAATTCAAGAGAAAATATGACTGATATGAAAAATGACAAACTTTAAAAAGCGAAAATATGACTTTATATGATCCACCAAGATTGCATAATTTTAATAACCATCGTGCTAAGCTTGTATTTTCCATGAAAAAAAAAGAACTGACAGTCTTTCAGCAATGGCCAGGTCTCTTAAGGCTGGTTTACTTTGATGGTTTTGAAATTCCATTCCCTTTGCAGTAAGTTAAAAAATGAATAACGACTTCCCATCTGAGAAAAACTTTAAATTGGAACATTCAAATACCAAGTACTATTGCGGAAATGCTTCACTGCTTAAAAAAGGAAAAAAAAAATGATATAAATTATTTGTTTTAAGGAGACCTCCGTTTTTGTATATTTTTACTGTGCAACTTGCTAAATTTTAAAAATTATTTTCCGTTTATAATTTTCAGAACTGGCATAAGTGCTTGCATATTAATGGCCTTTAACAGGCTTTTATTAACTTCACATGTGTGAATACATACATGTAACGGAATATTTCGACATAATAATTTTCACCAACTTAGTCATCTGATTGACTTGAAAATTTGCACAGGAGTGAAGGGCCGATGACAATAAAACATCACTACTTTGTTCCTAGCAGGATCATGAGGATAAAAAATGACAAGCTAAATTTATAGAAAATAGCAGAATTATGACATATTAGATGTCACTAAGGCACTTTCATTCACCTTGAAAATTGGTCTAATTAAATAAATACACATTTATATATTGGATGACGCAGATGTCCGAAAAGGACTTGAGAACAACTCGAGACCCCGGGGAACGATCGAGGGCGGAGCTCTCTCAGGGCTAAGATACCCACAACAGCTGGTAGTTTAGAAATCACTGGACAAAATAATTAAATCACTTAAAAATATTGAAAGACGAAGATGCTCGGAGAGAGGGCCTGAGAAGGACATGAGATTTCGGGGGAAGGTTTGCGGATCGAAGTTTATCCAGGGCCAGAAGTCCACAACAGCTGATAGTGTATTTAAAACAATAACCTTAATGTAATACTGCTAAAAAATGTGATTTGAAAAATTTCAAAAACTATTTTGGAAAAAGTTTCGAATGAAAAATTCAAAAAATATGTAAAATTAAAAATTTTGAAAAAATGTTAATACAAAAATTTGTGAGTAAACAAAAATAAATTTCAGTTTCAAAAAACTAAAATACACTTTAATAACAAAGCTAAGTAAAAAGTAGATAATTTTTAAGTATGAAGAGTTTGTTCTATAGCGACATAGTCCACTGGTTTATTACTATTAAAATGTTTTGTACGTTAAAATGAAGAAAAAAAAGTTATATTAAAATAATTTTGCTATGAAAAAGTGTGGCTTGGCTGACATCAAATGTAATAAATAGTTCATTGGTAGTCATTTACCAAAGTAAAGATATAAAAATATTGTAAAAGGCACCCATGCTTTTTTACAATAATATTTTATTTTGTCTTTATATAATTTTATTTTATACGTATTACAACTTTTTTAATTATGAGTCAATGGACTATGTCACCATAGAAGTCTTCATACTTGAGCTACTTTCTATTTTGTAGTTAGATTTGTTATTAAAGCTTTATTATATAGCCTGAAAAAATTGCAAATCATGCTTCTTACATTATGAATTGGTTTTGAAATACAAAATATTTCATTACAATTATTTATGTCCCTATAATTTCTTTATAAAATTGTTGATCTTATAGCTCAATAATTGCAATATCAACATCAATATTAAGATTATCAATCCATTTGTAGGTGGATGTGATATACAGAATAATGTGAAACATTTCTAGTGTTGATCTTTTGCTCTAATGGAGCGTGATACAGCAGTCAAGTCCACAGCCCCCTCTTCGTGTTAGCCATTTGATCTCTCTCCAAGTTTTGCCACGCTCAAGTACTTCGTGCTCAATCGTTCTTTTCCATGTTTTCCTAGGGTCGCATTCCCCTCTGGTTTCTTAGGGTGTGTCCAATCCACTCTCATTTTCTTTCCTTGATTTGTTGTGTTGTGCAAGATGTTATTAACGAAAGCTGTTCAGTTTGTACCACTATTTCTAATCCTGCGGTGTCCAAAACTCTCTCCAAAGAAACAAAAAAACAAGAAAATCATGTAATTTCACTAGTAAAAAAGGTTGCAATGATGTTCAGTACCTGGCTGATATCACAGTCGTAGCTTTTCCTTCATCCAAAAGTCCAATTATCTCTGAAGATGACTCAGCACACCAAACAGCAATGGCTTCTCGTATAGTTGAAGAGGGTTAGTTCGAAAGCAATGTCTGAAATTCTGTTCTACAAAATAGGACAGTCATCCGTCAAAGAATCCATATTTTGTGAATAAATTAATCTTCATTCACCTGATTTAACATCTCTTCAGAAAATGTGTCTATAGAATTCACATTTGCCAGTGCTCGGATAGCATAACAGGTAGAGCTGAGTTTAGGATAGAAATACGTAATGTGAGCTTTCCAATTTAAATATTTGTCCACTTGAAGGCCTGGAAATTTGAAGTTGTCTATTTGTTCTAATAACATGTCGTTAATTCTATATTTCTGAGAGTGTAATGTTTGATGAGTTATAAATTAATCACTATATTTCATCTAGGTTTAAAGGTAATTTGTTATCTTTAAACCAGTAAGGCATGCAGTTCAAAATATTACATTTAATTACATACTCTTGTAAGTTTTTACTAGTAACCATCACACTAGTGTCATTGGCGAACAGTACGGTACTTATTATCCTTTACACAAAGTGATGGGTTGTTCATGTAGATCACAAATAATAGAGGCACTAATACTGAATCTTGGAACTCCATGTGTTACTATTTTCTAGTTTGATGATTGTTTTTCATGATCAATATCAATACTTACTTCAAAGCTCGTTTTATTTCATTTAGGTGTGATATGAAACAACTCAAATTTTCGTTTTTAAGCCCATAGAATTACGGTTTTGCTAAAAGAATGTCATGATTTACACAATCAAATGCCTTTCCTAGGTCCCAGAAAATACCACCTACATGCAATTTATTGCTTTGAGCAGTTAACAGTTCATGTGTAAGTTTAAAGCTGGATTATTTGTTGAAATGCCCTTTCTGGACCCAAACTGATCCTTCACTAATACCTTATTATAATCGAGGCATTTATGCAAATGCAGAACTGAAGATCCACTGAAATTTACACACCATTTGTGGTCTGAAAATAAGTAAATCTTGATAGCCTCTAACAAAACACTAATGACGGTAGTCAAAATACATATAGGTTACATTTTCAAGCTTCTTTGAGGACGATAAAATAATTTGGATGGATCGATCCATCCGGGAGTTGAAGAGAAGTGAATTATGCGCCAAGTAAGCAAGTACCTATTACATAAAGAAAAGAAAAGGACTTTACAGAGTGATTCGTTACACGGTCTGTTTCTAATTCGTCTTACTTCCGCCACTTGTCCTATTTCTCCAAGTCGCTGCATTTTCGTTGGCTTGTCAAGTCCTTCCTTATCTGCGATCTCCCGCCTTGCACAGTACGTCACTTCCTTCCTCCACCATTGCTAATTGAGAGTACCGGAAGAAAACATAGACGAGGTTTATGGAGTCTGCAGTAATGGCCCCTTTCTTAGCACAATTCATCTTCTTGTGGCGCATTCGCCATTATATGGTTTATCTGGTTTATTATTTTTGCTTTTTCTACCACAACCACAGTAGGTAGAGAAAGTATTGCATTCCACCCAAAAATTGATTCTGAAATTTCACTGTAAATAAACATTTTGAGAACCCCTGAATAAAAAACAAACGCCTTCGCGTGCGCATATTTCTGTGAACAGTATAGCCCAAAAGCGAAAAGTGTATTAAATACCAAACAGGTATATAAGTTCAGGATCTTCAAAGCACGCGACACGAAGGTGTCCAAGAAAATTTTCACTCCAAATTATCCTTTACATGGAAAATTTTTGGAAATATTTGATTATCTCAAAAATTAGCTTTTGAATAATTGGTAAACCATAAGACAACCAAAAGCTTACTGCTCGAAAAATGTGGGTATACTTATAGCATACAATTTGTTAAATACTTCTTTTTGTGGAAATTAAATTTGTTGTCTAACGACGCTGTCAATTACCAGGATCACATCAGCGTCACCGTTGTGCCAGAATTTCATCCCGCAGGAGTTATTTTACATACTAGTAAATATACTGACATGGAGCTGTCGTTTTTAAGCACACTTAAAAAAACATCAGTCTGGGACAGATTTAAACCCGCGATCAGTAGGCCAGCATCTAACTAATTGAGCCACCAGACCTACTTTTTTGTGGAGATAACCATTTTCGAGGTTTTTCTTATTGAATTATTCTTATCCTATTTTCTTATTATTACTCAAATGGGAGGTCGTTATTTGCATTTCTTTGCATGCTGGTGATGCAAAGAGTATGCAATGTCTTAACCCTTTAATGCCTGGTGTGTCTTATAAGATACATAGGCTTTTTTTTTCCCTATTTGTACTAGTTTTAACTTTTGTTTTCTGCTATATTCTTGTTATATTGTCTGTCACCAATTAAAAATACACATTTGAGATGGTTTGAATTCTAAATTTTTACAATTTATATTGTTTTTTTTTTAAAGAAAAGCAGCAAAATCCATACAACCGCAGTCAAATGATACCCCGTCATCATCCACGCGTGCCATCACACCGATTATTTTACGTGGGCCCTCCCCGTCCTTTACCACAGGCACATTTGACTGCGGTTGCCGAGACTCGAACTCGCGACCTCAGGCTTTGAGTGCATGGCCAGTGCACTACGTGTTGCCTTAACGATCATGGCAGGCTGAAGGTCTCCCAGACCGCCTAATCTAAACCGGTTTCGAATTAGAGGAAGAACGGCATATGTAGCAAAATAATTCAGGCATGAAAGGATTAAAATATTTGACTGCTCTTCAGCCTACTGTATTTTCCTCTAATTGTACCAGAATTAAATATGTAATGAATTCATCTCTATAATGTCTATCATAGAATAATGTTTTGTAAGAATAATTTGCATGAACAATCGCTGGAGAAAGTCATGTGAACATCAGAATTTTTTCGCCACATACAGCAATTTGTGACACAAGTTTGATTTAACCTCAGCTGAGTGCTATTGTTTGTTAGATACAACAAGCAGATATCAACTGTTTTATACACAACCGTCACTGAGAGATGGCAATCGGCGTTTGACCTGCACCCTCTAGAGTCTGATGTAATCAAATGAATCCCCCTCTGGTGCAGGGAGCAGAAAATAGAAATATAGCGTGACGCTATCCCCCTCCCTAACAATCGATAATATTTATCACGAGCAGACATCGACGACCCTACACCCCCGCAGCCGCCAGAAATTTCTAACTGCATCTCAAATTCATGCACTTGAACACATCTGCTTTAATGTACGATTCGACTTGATTCGTTTTACCGGTCGCACACAGAGGTTTAAGGTAGAGCATAAAACAATATCGCAAAAATGCTTACATCAAAATTAACATCTGTGCAAAATTCGCTCGTAGAAAATCTAAAATTGTAGTATTAAAGAAGGTTTCAAAACTGGAATATTTACATATCGAATTGAAGCCAACAGTAATACTCCTTTATCTGATTATCTTCCCCTTATGTAGGACTTACACCCCTAGAACTTACAAGCCAGTTCCTAGGGTCAGACCCCTGTCGGGAAGCAGACAGAATGAAGAACTGGAAGCGGGTGGTCAGTCCAGCACCAGGTATGAGAGTGAGGAAGAGGGCGATATAAAATACAGGCGAAATCGATTACTGGAAAGGTGATTGTGGAGCAATTGGATTGATTGGAGGGGGAAACCGGAGAACCCGGAGAAAATCCACCCAGACGCCGCTTCGTCCACTACAAATGACACATGTGGGTCCCAGGGATCGAGCCCGGGGCGCCTAGGTGGTAGGCGAACGGTCTAAGCACTCGGCCACAGCGTCGCCCAACAGTAATCAGCTATATGTAATTTTATTACTTTTTAAATTAACTTTTACACATTTCGACCCACACATTCCATATCTCTACAGTACAGAACTTCCAATACCTCCTTAAAAATTTATCTATCAATTCACACACACACACACACACACACACACACACACACACACACATACACAGCGTACACTTGACAACTTGACAAGAATGCGTGAACCATGAAGACCAGATCAGAAATGAGCACCACTAGCTGGGAAGAAAGGCGGCATATCGTTCGTTTCTGTGACATTGTTGTCGCATTTATGCAAAAGCTGTGGAAAAGTTGTGAAAAGCAACTTATGAAATATGAATTTACTTTTGGTATAAGTTATGATAATGCTAGTATATTAAATTATAATAAAAGCAAAGGAATTAAAAAGTTACAAAAACCTAAGTTGTTACAGCGGTCTTTAGATCACGATCAGAGATATGGAGAGCATGGAAGATATGCGTATACAAATTGTAGTAGCAATAATATTACGTCGGTTGTAAATATGAGTCGCCCTTTCCAAAAGGTTCCTTGTCCAAGATGTGAACATTTTGGGGAAACACAAAAACCGTTCATTGTGTGCAAATAATATTTTGTACACTGATTAATATTAACTGTTAAAGTCTTTGGGTGGAATTAAAGCTCATGGACCCCAAAGGATATTTGTAAAAGGTGCCGTTTGGAACTGCATTGTGGACAAGGGGCATTTTGGAACACAATGAAATGGACAAGGGAGGCTTTGGTTCTGGAAGAAATTTTTAAGGCCTAATAAAACCGCTGTTTATATGTCATATCAACTGATTTATTCATAGAAAAGTGACCAAAGTTTTACATTAATGTTTAGGAATAAATATATCCGCCATTACAGACCTGAATCATCAACATCTCGCATTGGACCACCCCCGTTTTCGTCCTCTGATGCATCTTCATTATCTTTTTCACAATCTGGAAAGATGATATTTTTGTAGAACAGCAAGGCAGGTAAGGTCTACCAATTTGCACCATAATGAAGTCGCAGTAATTTCTTGAGGTCATCTTTTTTTGTCTGCATCTCGGGAATGCGAACCGCAACCTGCTCTGGATTAGTCTCTGCTACCGTCCTCTTTGGTTTAAGAACCTTTCTTGCAATGCCCACGTCTGCATTGTGTGCTGGCTCTCCACGAACAAGAAAATCTGCACTCGGTGTTTTTCCTCGTGAAATAATAAATCTCTTGCTTATGGCGAATTGAAACTGCCAGTTGTTAGGTTTCTTTAGGCTTTCTCCCATTGCTGCTTTCCAATTGCACACATTGAAGTCCCCACCACCTATCTTTAGCACAGTCCCATACTTCTCAAAAATGTTGTAGTACTGTTCTGGGCTGGATATCGTGCTCGAGCCACGGCCGTGCTCGAGCCAATAATTCACGTAAGTATTATGAGCTTCCTGAACGTTGGAATTCCAATGTTTTGGTTGTAAATGTTTGTGAAAGCAATGCCACCAGTAGGACAATATGTATTACTGCATTGCAATAAAGCAAAGAGGTAAGAATTCACCTCTAGGTAAAATCCGATGAAAGATACAGCCCTTGATGGACAAGGGTCACTTTGAAACTCAATATTGTATCATGCTTATCCTTGCAATGGGACAAGGAACCATTTGTTGCTGTACATTATTACGTTCTCCTTATTGGATTCGTGACATTGGACAAGGGCCACTTTGGAACTGCATGCAGTATTTCAATGCGTTTTAGATGGGTTTTGGAGCGTTTTGGAAATGTAAGACATAATACATTTCGTAGAGAATGCACAGACGAAGCCATTGCTACCAAAACATCAAATTGTCAAATTAGTGGACAAGGAACCCTTTGGAAATGGATGCCTCATATGAGAAATATATGTTTATATATAAACAAAGCTGAATCCGGAACTGACCTGGGGACATACTCCAGGGATAAGTATTATACAGCGATCAAATTATACAATTATCAAGTTTGCTGTAGTAGATATAAATAAGTGTTCACTGGTGTAATTTGAGATGGTTTAGCGAAAAGTTTTACTGCATTACAACAAAGAAAGTATATTAACCTTGCCTGGAAACATGTATGACAATGGGAGGGGGTAAGAACAAGTGTGGAGTCCAGAAAATTACTTGCGAGCAGTTTGGCAGTTGTTAGAAAGGCAAAACTTAAAAGTCAGCCTAGCGCCTTCTTTACAACGAAAATATATGGAAGCCTTTGTAAGCGGCAAGTGAAATAGGTACTGAAGAAGTCGAAAATAGAAATAGAAAAAATCGTCTCTACACGTGTAGAAAAGACCTCCGGGCTTTTAGTGTGTAACACATCTTACGATAGCGTTCTTTCCATTCTTCTCTGTTGTTACAGCATTCATCTTCCAAATTCAGTCTCTCCATTGCCTGTGTGACATTATCCTTCCAACTTATTAGTGGTGGTCCTCTTTTCCGATTTTTTGGTGTTACCCACTCCAACACATTTTTCGGTTTACATTAACAGATACATTGTGACAATTATATCAGGGGTGTGCAAGTAATGGAAGCAAAAATCCGAATGTAAACGATATCGTGGTTACAACAATCGACAATGAGGAAGACTCGTTCAATTACTACATCGTTCGTTTTTTTTAATGAATCAATGTTTCTGAATCCCATTTTTACACTGATTGCAAAACTGAAATCCGTTTTCGCGTACTACGTCAGAACTTCTTGCAATTCAGAATTTGTTTTGAACATTTTTCGTAATGTACGTACTGTAATATTACTGTGTGGTTATCGTTTGTCAGAAAGGCTCAACAGCTTATTTCAACTTTGTTGCTTAAAATGCAAAATATAATTGTATTTATATTTTATATTTTTATATTTATTAAAATCTACTAACTATATAACATAAATTATAATTCCAAAGACTGAAGGTTCTTTGTAAATTATTTTCAAAAAACTCTTAGAGGAAGAGAAAAGAGCAAGAATCACTGGAACAAGGAGATTACGGTGCAGGAATGTTAACTTTGGTGAGTTAGCTTAAAAAAATGTTTTAGTGTTTTGCATTTTCCTACAAGTTTAAATTTTTCAAGTTTGGGTACACCTTACACTATTACTGAGAAACCACTTAAGTTAGAGGTCTAAAAGTTTTTTTAATGTTAAAAAGCATTAAGTTTAATAAAATGAGCGGAAAGATATTTTGAAATACAACATTTTGAATTTTTAAAAATTTAAAATATCTGGATTTTAAGGGAAGGAATATTTTTATCAACTTCAAAAAATTTTTTTCCATACATTTCAATATATAAAAATTATAATCCGCTCATTTTATGCATCACTTAGTGCTTTATCTCTCCTAAAAAATTGGATTCTCTGTGAAAAAAATTGTACCCACTATGTGTACCTAAATAATGTGTGTTTTGAAAATGTTTGTTGACGTCATTTTAGAAACCTTCTGAGAAAAAGTATGAATTTATATTACGCACTTTACATTATCAACATGTTAAGAAATAGTTTTTTGTTACATGGCATGACTTTTATTGTCCTGTGACGAAGCAAACCAATCAATTTTGATTTTTCATAAGTGTGTAGTTAAACACAGGTATTGTTTTCCACACGTCCCACTGTTCTTAAAGGTGTTTGCTTCATAATGGAAACATTCATCCATACATTCCTGTGGCCCACTCTTTGCTTTTAATACAGACATGAAAATGTTAAGTTTTTGTTACAAAAACTATAGTACGAAAACCATCAATAGTTAGTCTGTGAAGATTTCAAGATTATTGGACTATTACTTGGCCAACAGGCTGGTTTCACAAAATATCCTTGTTTATTATGCGAATGGGATAGCAGAGCTATATTAGAACACTGGGAAAGGGAACAGTGACCACGGAGGGCTAATTTAACACCAGGCGAAACAAAAATAATATAAAGTGAACCATTTATTCATTCTTCAAAAGTAATATTGCCACCTTTCCATGTGAAATTAGGTTTAACGAAACAATTTGTGAAAACTCTAGATAAAGACGGTGAGTGCTTTAATGCCGTTGTTACATTTCTTTCATTATCGAATGAAAAAATTAAAGCTGGTGTAGGTATTCGTTGGGCTAAAAATTCGAAAAATGGACAGTCAGTTCGAGAATACTATGAATCGAGAAACGAAGGATGCCTGGAATGCTTTCAGAAATGCTTTTAATTTGCTTGGAAATAAAACAAACCCAAATTATGACATAATGAAAGTGATGCTAGAACATTTCAAACAGATTAGTTGCAACATGAGCGACCAAGTGCATTTTTTCGTTCCCATCTAAATCATTTCCCTGATAATTTAGATTTTAGTGAGGAACAGGGTGAAAGATTTCACGAGGGTGTAAAAAATATGAAAATGAGATATCAAGGGAAGCGGAGCGTTCACATGATGGCGAACTATTGTTGGATGTTCAAAAGGGACTGCTCTGAACAATGTGCGAGGTCTAAGTTGAGAAAATTTGAAGTGCAATGTTGAGATAAGGTTATGAATGTGCTTATAATTAGTATTAATTACTAATTAGTGGCAAATAAATTATAATTATGGCCTAGTTTTTTTATACAAAATTCTTGAAAGTAATGTTTATTACGTTTCACAAAACTTTAATGTTATTTCTGTTATGAATATTTTGAAAACCTGACATGATGGGAGAAAATGGAGATTAGTTTCGAATTCAGCAAAAACATGTGATTAGGATCACCTATTGTATTCAAAAAAATAAATCCGTTTTGAAATGCAGAACAGTGTTATCAGTCTCCAATTTAACATAGATTTGTAAACACAATGAAACACAGCTGAAAGATGTTCAAGGGTGGTGTTCAAGACGACAATGTAATGGCAGTAAGTTACTGCAACAAAATGGAACCCGGTCTATTATTGGCAGTACGACCTTGAACCTGTCATTGTCATTCATACTGTTGCAAAAATATTATCTATGTAGCTTCGTCCAGGTAAGATTGCTCATAAAAGCAGAACATTACTGCCAGTGGCGCCGTTAGCCTTAGACGTTTCCGTCTCTGCTGCTATTAAAATCCTTACCCTCTTTTATAGGAATGACTAGTAAATGCATTTCTATTATACTTCATTTACACGAAGTGTCTGTAAAATTTACTGATGTGGAAAATTTTCCCTCCTTTTACAGTTTCTGTAAGTGTGTAATTTAAGTGTACTCATACTGAGGCACTGTTGAGATAGAGAATAGTGGTTTACGGAGGGGATTCCACATTGAGCCAACTCTTGAGGCTACTGTATGTCAGACCCCGGGAGAAAAGGATGAGTTGAGAGCGCTCTATGGGTGTGTCGGTACCCGGGCGAGTCGCGTCAGGATCCCTAACGTGTGCTGGAGATTCATGTGACACCAGGGCTCGCTAGGCAGCCACTGGTCAGGCAACTACATCACCACCCATTCGCTGAGAATAGCAGTTACGGTTCGCAAAGTCCCCACACAACAGCGCCAAACTAGCTCATCGCCAACACTTCCTACTCTGAAAGACCGGAATGAAATGAGGGTGAAAGGAAATAGAGGGAAGGGGAATTTGGAGGAAGTAGGTAATAATCCTTCGCAACATTTGCCTGGTGACGAAAATCTCGGAGAAAAAAAACCAGAGGCCGGGAAGTTCGGCCACGGGAGTCGAATGCACGACCTGCTGAATGTGAACCTCGCACGTTACCACTAGGTCTTGAGACTCTAAGATTATACGAGTAATACATTAAACAATAGGTGAAGCAGTTGTAGATAAGGCAAAATTTTAATAACTATTCTACTCCCTTTGGTACGAAAGGATGATACATTCCAGTGCAATCTGATTTTCTGCAGTATCCAAAGAAAATTGAATGGGTGCGGCCTAGAAAGGGATAGAAAAGGCAATTTCACTACTCTGCCTTTGATCTCAAGATTTCAAAAGACGTAATACTTTTATGGCAAAAACCAACTTTCTCTTTTGAGTATCTGAGAGAGGCCGAATAGAAGTATCCAGTTCTACATTCGTGTTTAATCACCGAAGTAACGACTCACGATTTAATAACTCCTTTCACGTCTCAAAACAAAATGAATTAATTAAGCTTGTGGAATCTGCCGACAAAGTTTTCCCTTTAACTAGAGCTGATAATGCGTGGCAGAGATACCCTTTATGAACAAGAGTTAAGTACCTCTGGAACGAGTACAAAATCTCCATCACGCAATGCGTGACAATGGCCCTATCTTCAAGTTCATCTAAAACCCGCAGCGGTGGGGGATATGCCTAATTAAGTCTGGCGGTTACACCAGTTTGGTTGTGGGGAGTAAACATCATTTATACAGTGCAAGGGTAGTGTTTAATTACAAACATGCTGTACGAGTAACTCCTTTTCTAATTTTTTGCATACACCTTTCACTCTGAAATATAAATATTTCCATAAATTTAGTATATTTTTATATAGAATCATCTGATGATAATTTTAACAATAATAGTAATAATAATACTAATATAAGCACCAAAATACATAGAAACCAAATATGGAAAATTCAACGAGTTACACAATTCAAATAAGTGGTGAAATAATTCAAGAAAACGGAATTGAAACCAAAACAAACCAAAATAGATGCTTAAAAATGGAAACACCATATCTGCTTGCTCAAAATATCTAGAATAAAAAATTATATCTAAGCATACAAAATTAAAACAGTAATTAAACCTGAGTGCCTCTATTGGGAAGAAACATTAATCTTGAATAGAAAAGCAAATATCAAAAATATATTGAAAAAAAGAATGCAAAATTGTAGTTTGTAATTGTAATTTTGAGTATAGACTCGAAAGTAAAGAGTATGTGCAATATACTGCCATTTATATTGATATTAGAAAACGATGGATTTAAATTTTATGGGCAGATTAACGGAATGAACTCAAACAGGCTCACAAAACAAATATTGGAACTTTTCGAAAATAAAAGTAAAGCACGAGTAGATACCGTGAAGTGGATCGATCGGGTGTGTAAAAATGACTTAAAATTGGCAGGAATTACTCAAGAAGACATCAAAAACAGAACTTTAGAATAAAGCTGCATAAATGGCAAGTTGACAAACAGAAAAAACAAAGAAAAAAGCTGGAACAACATGGACAGATGAGAGAAAGAAAACCCACATTCTAAGAATGGAAGAATTAACGACTGAAAAAACTAAGAAACGTCTCTAAGTACTTTTCGTAGTTCTACATAGACTCCTAAAAAATCCAACAATTCTAATTCTACAAATACAACTACCTTGGCAGCTGGAATAATATAAGTGCTATGTCAATTTACATACGTATTTGCCTGATATTGGCCCTATCCATTCATCCGACAATACATCCGACAACTGCAAAAATCGCAGTGATTGTCGGATGGCTAAGAAAGTAGTTTTCATAGATAATTTTATTTGAAGAATATTTTGTTTATTTGTAGTGTTTACTTCATTGAATTGCATAGTACCAACAAGAAGAAAGTTCTATGTTATATAACATCATTTAGTTTATTAGTTTTATAAGATCTTTTATATTTCGTTAATTAAATTTCCTGCCAATAAGATTTTATTTTGTACTATATTAGTTATCAGTATTAATGTGTATAAAATACTGCTATCATTATTATGTAATTGACAGTGAAAGTGAAGTTAATTTACACAATCGTAGTTCCGCCACTGTAGCACCTCCGTTTCTTGCCCGCAACCGGACGGTCAGGGCTTGAGGGCTTTTACTTCCGCCCGAGCGTGCGGCCTGTTGGGGACGCCTGGTATAAACCACTGACAAGGAGACAGATACGTAATTGCAATAAATAATGTGCATATGTTAAAATCAATGCATAATTTAGGAAGTATGAATTACTATTCTGCCAGCGGATAAGAATTAGTCAGCTTTCGTGTTAAGCAATTACTTAAGTCTGAGTAGCTATGGCAATTAGACGTTCGGGCAAAATCATTTAACAAGAAATCCATTACAGCAAGGTTCCAGTATGCAGAATTTAGTATATTAAGAAGTCTGAAAATTGGAGAGCGCAATGAATTCATAGAATTTAGTAGGTCACAGAGTAAAAATACTATTTTAGATGCGAATTAGAAGCCAAACATTTGGCAACGGATGGTATAGGAACTTTGTTGGTGTAGTCATGATGTGCATAGGCAGTGGCTAGTAGCGTGTACTTATAAAATTAGTGTGTTCCATATCTTACAGAAGTATTTTTGATGTACGACTTCCTCTACTCTTGTACAAACCATTCTTACAAACACTTATTTATTCCTCTATTTCATGTAATCGAGACAAACATTTGTAGAAGTTATCTCGTTACTAATTTTCCTGTAAGTTTAAAGGCAATACGGGAATACAGTAGATTTTAAGAATGTGATAGCTTACATTCGAATTCCCTTGCATGGCTAAGAGATAAAGAAATGAAAAATTACTTTTATATTTAAGAAGTCGTTGGAATGTTCAGAGAAATAACAAGCAATATCCCCGAAACGGTTCGGTCCACACACGAAAGCAATATTTGACATAACTTGTCTTTTAATGAGGTCTACAATTTCTGTGTAGTAAGATTTTGTTTCTCTTACAGTTTACAGCTAGGCAAAAGTAAGGCAACCATAATTTCAGAACTTCTTAACCGGGACAGTGCACCCCCACTTCTGTCTCATTCACAAACACACACACACACACAACACACACCACACACACACACACACACACACACACACACACACACACACACACACAAACCAAAATTTACTACAGGCAATACTTGAAACAGAAATTACTCGAGCCTGTGCCCTATGTAGGGATCATAATTGCAAAACTTATAAAATATCACAACCTTCCTTTTTTAGTTTCTAGCAAAGCAAATTATTTTTTAAAACTTTCATTAAAGGTTTCATTACGTTCCAAAATGATCAATGACCAATATGTATTTGAATCTAGAAAGGCGGAAGAAATTATTTGCTTCACTTATGTCTCGGAGTCCCTTTGAAGCAGTCCTTTGCTGCCGATAAAGCTATATGATGTCCTTCCCTGGTATGCGTGAGTTGTTTTGAAAGGATGACACCAATTCAGATTATAACGTCTTAGCGTCATTATGAGAATATTGTAGGCCGTGCCAATACCACCTTTGGTTTTTAATCAACTTTTCGTTTTTGAGTTGTGTTCACAAACCTATACATATACTGAATTTTTTCTAAAAATGCTTTTTTGGATTCATGGGGCACCTCAAAACATATATTTCCAATGAAATTTCGAAATCTCGACATCGAATTTTTTTGGTAAATACAATAGTTCCCCTGCTTATTATACGCAGTAGAGAAAGTAGAAAGTTAGGAAAATCAAAATTTTGTTACTTTTAATTCATTTTAATCCATACTAAGAGAAATAAATATAAAGAAAACGCCAAAATATGCAGACACCATTAAAGAGAGGAAATGATCAAAAGTTAGCCCTTTCAAGTCCAAGAATCCATTTGCATCATCGAAAGACACCTCGACTTGAGAGGGTTAAGTGCGTTGAAGAATCTTAGAACTAGAAAATGTTCGAGTTGGTCTCGTATTTCCAAATTCTTTCTCGTTATTCAATAGTGTACTAACAAACTTGTATTGCAATACAATTTTACAGCTGAACAACTTATTTCAGAAAGGGACCTGAGTTATTTTCATTTAGTTTTCAGAAAAACACAAAAAAAAAAAAAAACCCTGTTCAAAATTTGGTTTACATTATTTTCCTTTCACTGGATCGTTTTTCTATGTGCAATATATATTATGCACTACTAAAATACAACTTAGAATCATTTTATTTCTAGTAAAATATTTTTGAAAATTGCTGAGGTCCTTTTCTGTAATAAGATCTGAAATTGAAGTTATAATCATTTTAATTTAATTAGCAACCCTGCTTTTTGTTCAAAACTCTTCAGTAGGTTCATTTCGCATTCATAATAGTTTTAGAATAGATAACATGCGTTATAGGTACAGTTCCTTAGATATAAGCATCATGACTAAAGCCACAATTCTTAGTCACCTTATCGTGTGCATGGGGTTTTTTGTGCAGCGATGGCTGGCCTCTCGGTTTGGGCGAACACACTCACGGCATAACCGACACTCCTACACACGATATGGAACTAACAATTGTGGCTTTAATCATGACTCCTTCGTGGATATAAAGTCAGTTTTTTTATGCACAAACAAGGCAGTAACATTAATTCATGTCTTTGAATACATGTGGCACATATTTCAGTAATTGCTTTAAGTCTTCCATCTTGGTGTTCTTGATACGTACACATCCCGCTGGGTATGCTGAAGTATTGTACATGTAAACCTTATTTCTCTTCAATAATGGAAACGTGTTACAACAATAACCTCATTGTCAGAAGAGTTGATGGTATGAATGTATGGGGATGTCACAATGACACCTTTCCTTTCTGAAGAGTATTCAAAATAATGATTTTTGATAAACTAACCTGTGCCTTGTCTTTGTATTGATGTCCTGGTGTCTCCACTGAGAACAGTTTTCTTGTAGAAATTTGGCCGCCATCTATCAGTCAATACTCTGCTTAGTTTCAACCAAGTTTGTGCTTTTGTAACTGTCTGTGGCAATTATCATTCGCAAAGCTGTTTCAGTGTATAAATTCGGCTACAACGCTTTATTTGGTGTTTAATGATACTGAACGTCCAATCACATTGAAGAAATGAGTGTCCTCTTCCTATCGGTGTCTGATAAGCTCAGGGCTAGACCGACACGGACACTTATGGTCACTGACGATCCCGAAACAGCAACACACCATACTAACATTGGCCTACGGACTGCCGCCATCGGCTACTTCATAGATGGCGTAGACATTATCCTATTCATGAACAAGACTAATCTCTGATCCATCTTATCCTCTAAGTCCCGACCTTATCACTTTTCCACAACTTAAGAGGGTAGCGCGTCTATATTACATACTCGTACATTTGGAGGACTCCACCCCGAGACTCCTAGCAGCTGAAAACAACACGCTCGCTACATAGGAGTTCAACAAGATGGTTTGCACATGTAACCGTCTGGAGGCCATTAATATGTACCTCACAAACAATGAGACTACGAACCTTCTCAGTGAAAACAGGTGGTATCCAGGAAAGGTAATCGACCACGCCATCAGCCGGTGCTCCAGCTAATTCCCAGCAGAATATGGAGAACCGATATGAACGTTCTAAAAGAGGTGGAACACCAAAGGAAGTCCTAATGGTCTCCGTATTAAATAACACCGGGTCTCAAGCCACTTCAAGAGCAGCCAGTCCACCTATGTATCTGCGGCAGCCAGAGGATGGCGGAAAAATAAAATCCTTTTCTGGACTGGAGGGCACATTTACGCTTAAAAACATGCGTAACACGACCACCATTCTGCCTACAGATCCAGAGGCACATCGCCAAATGCGAAGATGGTTGGAGGAGCAAAATATTTTTTGCCACCCTCCTATCCAAAGAGAAAAGGCTCCACGTCACTTTAAAGGACCTCCCCCAGTACATCACCGAGGAGGTAAGAGGTGCTCCAAACTAAAGGCCTTCCAGTTGCAAGTGTAAATCGACTGCGCACTGTCCGGGGCCCCAACCCAAGCCCTCTGCTCCACTTTATGGTAACCCGGAATACAAATAAAATGGCAGAAAACATCTACAAAATCAACAGGATGTTTTAGCTGACGTCGTCGTCGAGGCCTACAAACCGCCATTTCGGCCACAACAGTGCCTAACCTGCCAGCAATTCTTTCACGGTGCCGACACTGCAGACTACTACCAGTATGCTCATATTTGTAACAGCTGCACCAAAGTGTGAACAACTAAACCCAGCTGTGCCAACTGCAGAGCTGGTCATTCATGCCGCTACGCCAAGGGGCCTATCGGAGACGGTATGAGTTGGAGAACAGCAGGAAAGGTGTCAGATGCTCACAAGTAAACGCTCCGCCGAGGGTACCCAAGCTCCACGGTCTACTTAAAGAAGTATTTGACGGTGCTCGCTTCCCAGGGCTCCCAGCTCGGATTACAGTGACCATTCCTACAGCAGTGAATGTGACACAATATTGGAGGACGTTAATTAACAAACCCCCCCCCCCCAAAAAAAAAAAAAAAAAAAAAAGGCAGCAGCCACCAACTCACCCGCTGCCACCATAACCACAACTCAAGGTGAGGAAGCCCAATCAGCACCCTCAGTGCCACAACCCTTTTCTAAACAGCAATCAGTAACCCAGACTCCTACCTCGGCCCATAACCTGCAAAATATTCACCAGCGCTTCGACCAACCCACACTAAGTCCTCTCCCACCCAGGAGGCAAACTCCTTCCAAAGCTATCACTTCTCAGCATTCTAGGGCAACCGGTGGAGTACACGTGAAAAACAGGGTCGCCTTCAGTGAAGTAAACGACTGTATACCAGCACACCTGAAAATCAAGTTTACGCCTGGCCTTATGGAGGCCTTCTAAACCGGTGATCTCAAATACCACCTGAGATGGTCCTGATTAAGAGTCTTCACCTTCT
This sequence comes from Tenodera sinensis, assembly GCA_030765045.1. NCBI lineage: Eukaryota > Metazoa > Arthropoda > Insecta > Mantodea > Mantidae > Tenodera > Tenodera sinensis. Next base: position 38,131,070 of record CM060970.1, read on the forward strand.
GCATCAATAATGGATATTAGTCGTCAGAACCAATCTGAAGATGTTTTATTGGAGTACCAATGGTCTCAGCAGACAACTTACGGAATTTTGTAACTTCCTGGTGGTGCAGAAAGTGAACATCTTACTGCTACAGGAATTCATCTGTTACCACACATAAAATGCGGCCTACCTGGTATGCAGTCATACAGAATTGATAGAGCGGAAGAAAGAGGGGGCACAGCTATCTATATAGACCGCTCCATCGCTCACCACCAGTTGCGTCTCCCAGCCTCAAACCACCTGGGGGCTACAGGTATACAAGTGGAGACTAACAGAGGACCACTACACCTCAGTGTAAGCACCACCAACGCGCCCGTTACTGGAAACTGGGCTGGACGCCCTGTTTGCCTCCCCTGTCGCGGGAGATATCAACGCTAAACACTCAAACTGGAACTCCTCAATCATCAACCATCGCGGTCGCAAACTTTACAACTTCGTTGCATCGCGAGGTATTTTAGCACAGGATCCAAATCAGGATACCATACAATATGGAGACAGACGACCACCAGATTGGCTGAACCTTGCGCTAATTAGCAACGTGTAGTCGCACCTCACACTGTTTACAGTACCAATGCTACAAGTGCCCACTTCCGCAGCAGAAGTGCAAGGACTCATAAGCTCTCTTCGACCTAACAAATCTCCCGGATTTGACAACCTGGCCAATATAGCTCTAAAGGTATTACCGGCTCCTTGGACACAGTCCCTCACAAATCTCTTCAACGCCATCCTGCCATCACATATGCCTGCGAAATATGGGGAGTAGCAATCAAGACACACATAGACTGCCTAGTCGCGCTACCTCAGAATAAGCAGACTCACCTTGGTATATACCAAATTATGTAATTCGTCGTGACCTTAACATCCAATCTTTAAAAGAATACATCCAATCCCATGCACGTATCTTCTACCACAGCCTTCCAACAACTTCAATGTCCTGATACGCGGCCTAGGCGACTATGACCTCGACCCTGGTGAAAAATACATACAACCGAGACTCATTCTAGGCCAATAGATTCAAACACACCAAACTCTGACTTAATTCCATTACAAAGAAAAGACACCCAACGTTGAGGGCGCCTCCCACTGGGGGAGGATAACCCCTCAACGAATTCACTGGACAATTAACTCTACAGATCATTGTAACGTAATTACCGCACCTAGACAAAACACTTCGTGGGCAGTAGAGGACATAGCCCTGACCTGGCAACAGAGGGCGGCAAAAGCTACCCTCTGATGTCAAGTCATCGCTTGCTTCTTGCTGTTAAGCCCAGCACGGTTCTCATGAATGTGGTATTTGCTCTGACCAAGGTAGTTGTCAGAGAATGTGTGGAGTTCAGTCACAGTATCTGGACAATAAGATTTCATGTACTTAATTATAAATGAGGTAAATTCATTTGGCCCCTTCTTAGTCACTCCTTCATAATAAATGTAAAATTGAGAATGGTCAGATTTCAGGTTACATACAGAAAACACATTCACTGACAGCTGCCTTAAATAGTAAGCATCTTGAACTGAACATTCTGCAGGAGATCAAATACTAGCCCCTGTGGTTCTTCTTTGGATTCTTGCTGAGTTTTGTAAAACCTTCTGGTACGTCTTTTGTGCACTATCAATTCTGCAGTTTCAACTCTCTTTGCATGGTCGTTTGTTGTTTTCTTCACAACAATTGCAAATATCAGTCACTGGCCTGCCAAACCGAAGTGTAAAGTTTTCTCTGAAGTAGTTGTTATAATAACTTTAGGTCACAGGTGAATCTGCTGAGTTTACCTTGAACAGTTCGTGTATTTTAATAACACTCAAGTCTCCACTCAAATACTTAACGCTTCTGTAAAGTCTATCAGAGACTGGGAATGATACGTGTCAATGTACTTTCAATACCTCATCAGTTTTGATCTTGTGACCACTAAATATTCTGTCCTTCAACACGTCTTTCTGTTGAGGACGATGCTGTTTTATCACTTGTCAACATGGATCATCCATTGTAAATGGAGATCCTGCTCATCTTTCCAATTCATCTCGTAAAGTAAATTAAAAATCCTTGCTTTATCAACATCAAATTTGTCAAAACAGTTTTTGAGCATCTGAAATAAATAAGAAAATAGCAAAAAATAGATTTACAAAAGCTCGTTAAAGATTATATATTTTGTTAATACTTTTAATAAATAAGTTAATATAAATTAAAGTTGAATATCAGATTTCCTTAATGCTATACCAATATTTCCAGTATTACAGTATTAATATATTACAGTAATTATTACAGTAATATAATTACCTGCAAGATCTAACCCTTTTTAGTCTTTTACAGCCCCTCCATGACCAATATATTCTTGTCTATGAATCTTCAGTGTTTTTATCATATTCCTCTTATATTTTTCTGGATGTCTGATTCCTTTGTACTTTCTCTACTTCGTACGTATAGTAAAGGGGAGGCAGTGGAAGCATTGTTTTCCACCCAAAAATTCGATGTCGAGATTTCACTGCAAATATGTTATGAGGCATGAGGTCCCCCAGAATAAATAAGTAAACAAATTAAAAAAAAAGCATTTTTAGAAAAAGGTCCGCGCGCGTGTCAATCTATGGACAGCATTACTAAAAAACGAAAAGTTGGTTAAAAATCAAAGTTGGTATTTAAGTTTAATGTCTTTCAAGGAGCGACACGAAGATATTTAAGAAAATAGCCCCACCCTAAACTACCCTTTACATGCAAAATTTTTAGAAAATTGTGATGTTCTTCAAAATGGCTCTAACGATTTTGATTAAAATCCCATATGTTAGAGATTTTCATGACAAACGAAATGTGTATTTTGAATTTTCTGGCTATAGCCTATGTAGTCCTGTTTACTCTAGATGACTTTTGAATAACCGTAAACCGTAAGAGCTAGACAAAATCTTGCTCTACAAAAAATTCAGATATCGCTAAAATACACAATTTGTGTAAATAAATTTTTTTGTATTGTGCACCATTTCAGAGATATTCCTGGTTTGTGTCAGTTTCGGAAAAAATAAACTTTCGTAAAACACTACATCGTTGTTCATTTGTTTATGTTAAGCGTGCAAAAGAACGGAATCTCAAAGCTTTAAAACATTTGACTATCGCACAAAGTCTACTGTATTCTAATATTCCCCTTGCACCTACAAGGAAATAAGCAATAGGATAACTCGTGTACATATTTATCTCAAGTAACACGAGGATGATATAGGAAGAATGGTTGGTACAAGAGTAGAGAAAGTTATGTGAGTAAAACAAGACTTTTTACCTTTTCGTGGCAATGAATTCGGTAAAGCCATAGTAAAATATTATAAAACAGTAATTTGTCTCGTCTGGAGTGCACCTGAACAGCAAAATCACAACATTCTATTGATACTGTAATACCAACATTTATAGCAGAAAAGTACCAGAGTCACTGCCTGAGGTACCTTTCTGCAATACTTGAAAAATAAACATTATTAATTTCCCAGTACAGAAGTCTGGACTGAGGTCCCTTTCTACACTAAACATGCTTTCTGAAATAAGCTACGCAGTTAAATATGCTGCAAGTTGTGAACAGACTTGCCTACATGGCAGGCAAAATACTGCACCTCACAGGCATGCGGGAAAAAAATCAAAACTTAAAACATTGCGCTTTAGAACGAAATTAATAAAAATTAGAGCCTGTGCATATATTTTTCTAACCATAAAATTGCTTCAGTAAATGTTTACTTTGTTTTTAAAGATCTAGTTTGTGTAGCCAAAAAATAACTTTGTGTTATAAACTACTTTGGAGCACGTCAGCGGCGTTTTCAAGAGATCGTAAATTACATTTCCTTTCAGGCCTGAGCTCCCGGGGATATTGTGCGTGGCGACAAAGGGGAGCTCTGCCAAAAGTAGAGACAAATGTTGGAATATTCCGGTCCAAAGGATATTGCACATGGTGTGAACACACGCGCTGCAAAATTATGTCAGCGTTTTAATTAAACGTGGCCTGATGCTTCAGGGTGGTATATGGCAGGAGTGAACCTTACAAATACCTCTACATCCTTCTTCACCCGTCTCGCAAACTGTGGTGCTTGTAACAAATGAGGCCTGTGCCAGGGGAAAACTGAGGTAGTCTATGGTCGTCATTATCGCAGTTTTTTCAGGTTTTAGGAACCTTGAAGTGAATGTCAAACTCTACAATGTTATTCCAGGTATAGTAAGTAGAGCAATTATCAGCATGGCCGTCCCGTCAGAGATTTACGGCAAGTAAAATTACATAAAATCTAATAACTAGGCCTCTGAGCAAAAGTAAACAATATTTGCACCCAATATAAACTGGGACGCTAAGAACTATAAGAGTTAGAGTTCATTAATACAATTTATTTTAATTTATTCAACTCTATTTACTCCCTACGAGAAAAAGATATGAAGTAACCATAGCAGGATATAGGCAGGGAGGCCACTGAGGCGCGCGGAAGTCCCCCACAATTCTATGCTCAGATCAGTCCCACTTCTGGAGTTGTCCAGAGAATACAACGAACGACCCATCAAGGAGTCCTCTAGTTTCCATGGGGATCAAGTCCAGGTGACACATTGTGATAGGTTTTAACTTAGTCGACTATGCCAGTCGGAGAGCTATGGGACATCTGTTTTAGAAGGTAAGGGTTTAAGTCAATTAGTACAACTACACACGAATCATTTTGTCAATTATTGCAATTATTGCAGGCACCTCGGAATAAAAGATCATACGGCCATATACATTCATCGTTAGTAAGTTCAATCAAGCAATCTGCTTAGCTATTTAAGTTACTGGAACGTTCCTTGTCAACTTTTGTTCTTCCATTTTAATCCGATCCAATAAAAAATTGTCATTTATTGTCGACGCGAAACATTAAGTGAAAGACGTAATTACGCCATATTTGTAGCATGAGTCAATTGTTTGTTTATTATGTTTTATACGTTTAAACTCAATTATATAGTTTAGTAAATATTTTTAATTGTCATAATTATACGGTTAACGAAAATTACCTCCGCAGCTCTCGTGTAACCAAGATTTTCCTAGAGATGGGAATTCCGGTGGCAGCAATGGCTGCCGAGTGTGTGGTTATGTTCCGAGAAATAGATTCATGAAAGATGATTTAGACGAATAGGATACCAATGTTGTCTTGAACGGTAGGCACTTTTTGTTAACCCTTTATATTGAATATTATTTATCGTTATTTAATGAATCAGGTAAATACGTGTGATTCAAGAAGATTGCTTGTATTACTTTTGATGCATACATTTCACATAATACAAACAAAATAAAACCATTTAACAAGAATAACATCACATTAAATTTCTGCAATAACAAAATCAATGTGCTTTTTTACAAATTAGCACTTTAACAACAAATGACACCTTCTCTTTCTTCAGATGTATAAAAACCGCTACAGTATAAAAGCACTGCATATATTTGTTGATTACGTAAGTGAAGCTAAAGGTTAACCACAAACAGGCGATGTCATATTTCTGTCGTGAAGCTCTTAGGGAAGGCCAGAAGTTGGTGCAACCGTTGTCACCAATGAGGAAGAAAGTAGGGTACGATAGTGTAAATGTGCTGCATGAATTAGGACTTGTTTGGCGGCCAGACAAAACAAACTTTAATGTAGAGAGTTTATGTTTGAGAAACAAGTGACATCCCTTGTTCAATGTGCCAAGGTACACGCCGCTTCTCTGCCAAATTAGTTTTTCTATGATGCCCGAAGTTGAGATACAAATGCTGCCGTGGTTCATCTGAACGAACGGGCGAGCTGAAACATATACGAGGTCAAACCTAGCTATACTTAGAATACTTGCATTAATACACTCACAATTAATAGATAGCTTTTCATATCTATCCACTCGACATCTGATGTCCTTCCTGGTAGCTTCACTAATGTCTCTACTTACAAATAATTGTTTTGTTCTGAAAAACAAATTTATCTAGAGCGGGGTTTAAACTAGACTGCACAAATAAAAATTTACAAGCAAACACAAAAAAAATTAAAATCGTTCAAAACCAAAGTCTGAGACTAATTACAGGTGCTATCAAAACCACACCAATAGCAGCTATGGAAATACTAACCAACCAATATCCCATTGAATATGAAATAGAAAAAGCGGCTCTTATTCAACACGAAAAGTTGATCAGACTCCCATTCAATACATGGCACAAGAGAAATTTTACACATACACTAAAGACTCAGGAGAGCTTTCTTTCCAAAATTCAAAACATCAAGAAGGATGTACACCTTCCTAATTCAAAGGAAAACTTCATATCTAAAGTCAATCCAACACATACATTAGACATCACATATTATTTACACCTCACAGAAGAAGTTAAAAAAAGTGATACTCCAACTAGTGTTCTAAAATTATTGGCATTAGAGACAATCCATACTAGATTTCCAGAACATGAATGGCTCCATATTTATACTGATGGATCATTTATATCAAACAAAGATGGAGCAGGTGCTGGAGTCACATGTCACCTCTTTTCCTATTACAGATCTTTAAGTTATGGAACTACTAACTTTGATGGAGAAATTGAAGCAATTCGAATGGCCCTACAAAATCTTTTGTACAGAATTTCACATTTTCAGCAAGCAGTTATTCTCTCAGATTCCAGGGCAGCAATTATAGCAATTACTTCCAAGTTGTCGCCAAAAAACCAAACTATTATAGAATGTTGGAAGATGCTTAGCCATCTAACAGCACTTCAAAAACACCTAGTCTTCCAATGGATACCGGCTCACTGTGGACTGAGTGGTAATGAGAAAGCTGATTTTCTTGCAAAAAAGGGTACCAGCGGTGTACAAAAATCTATAGTTAATTTACCATTTTATGCAGCTAAAAGATTAGTCAACTCTGAATTCAAAAACATTATTGCAAAATATTACTATGAAAAATCAAAGAATAAAAGATGGGAACTACCAAACATTCAAACAGTGATTCCTGAGTATCCTCGAAAAACAGCAGTTGCAACCTTCAAGTTGATAACAGGACATGATTGTCTGGCAAAACATTTAAACAGAATTGGGATATATTCTTCACCACTCTGTCCTCTATGTGATCTGCAAGAGGAAATGGATCGAGACCACCTTCAAATATGCCCGGCCACTTCTGGTGCCCCATCCATCAGTGAAAAATATTGGAGAGCAAGAGGATTAATGGCTTCATTGTCAGAAATCCAGCATTAGCTAACAACATTTGTACAAAGTACGATAAGCTTGAGCAAAATTCTGCTGGTACAAAATTTTATAAATTATAGCATTAATGAGGGTTTTAAAAGTGAAATAGGCATATGTTGAATTGAAGCGAACAGTGATCTACTAAATGAAATTATTTTTTGAAAATAAACTTTTAAAGGATGCTTTTGTTATCATTTCCGTTACTGCCTATATTAAAATACAGTTTTAAACTGTTAAGTTCCCACGTTTGGCTTACATGGTGGTGACGTGTTCTACTTATGGACGCTCTTTATCCGAAGCGGCGCCAGGGCGGGTTTTCTCCGGGTTCTCCTGTTTCCCCCGCCACTCATTCCACCAACTGCTCCATTATCACCTTTCCAATAATCGATTTCGCCTGGATTTCGTATCATACTCTCCCTCACTATCATACCTGGTGCTTGGCTGACCACCCACTTCTAGGTCTTCACCATGTCTGGTCCATAGGTTACTCTGCTTCCCGACAGACGTCTGACCCTAGGCACTGGCTTGGAAGTTCTAAGGATGTAAGTTCTTTTGAATGAAATGAATGAATGAAAATAGCCTGTGATGTCCCATTGACGACAAAGGCCTCCTACGAGTAGGGGTAGCTGCTGTTAAAGACTCACGCGGTGAGCTAGTCCGCGTAAGAGGGTATCGTACATAATACACACTACGCATTGGATTACACATGGTCACTTACTTGTAGTTCTAGTTCTTACCACTCCTTTCTGTTTCTGGCTATGTGGTCCACTGTCTTCCTGCTTGTTTTCTGAACAAGTCCGACCATTTGCGTGTTGGTCTTCCTGGGAGTCTCTTGGCGATGTAAGGGTCCCATGTGGTAGTTCGTGCCGTTCATCTGTCATCTTGCAGCCTCATCACATGGCCGCCCCATTTCCACTTGGTCTTCGTAATCAGTTGTGCTATGTCTACTGTTGCTGACATCTTGTGTATCAAGGTGTTCGATATTGTATCTTTCAGAGAGATGCCAAGGATATTCCTCTGTATTTTCCTTTGGCATATCTGTAGAGTGCTTCTCCCTTTGGCTTTGACAGCCCATGTCTGACAACCCTGGAAAAACACAGCTTTCGAGTGCCTCTATTTTGAGTTTTGTATTGAGGGTTTTGTCTAGATATATGAATTTTAAGGCCCAGAAAGCTTTCCAAGCAAAGGAAACTCTTCGTTTGATTTCTTTTTCCATTTTGTTTGTTAAAGGAAATTATTTGTCCTAGGTATATGTATTGAAATACATACAGCAGTTCCGTTCCTTCAAGATATATTGGGGTTTGTAATCCATTTGTCATTAGTTGTGTTTCAGATTTGTTCGTTGAGTCCTGCCATCTTACTTTGTATGTTAAGCTCCTGAAGCGTTGATTGCAGTTCCCTTGCAGTTTTGGCGAAGAGAACTATGTCGTCAGCGAACCTCAAATTTGTTAGTCTCTTGCCGTTGACGCATATTCCGTCTTTCTTATTCCAGTTTAGTCTTCTGAATATGTCCTCTAGTATGCAGGTAAATAGTTTTGGGGAGATGGGATCCCCTTGTCTAACTCCTCTTTCCACGCGGAAAGGTTGGCCTGTCTTTTCGGTTTTAACTCTAGCGAAGCCGTTGTTTAGAATGTTTCTTAGTAATTGAATGTATTTTGCTTCTACTCCTTGATTTCTTAGTGCTTGAAGTATGTTTGGGTTGTTGTAGTGTTTAACGCCCGCTTTTACTACTACGGCACCGCAGGCGGTGACACTGATGACACATGGAATGAAGATGAAGCACCGGTGGGATGAGATGGCGGGGGAAACCGGAGCACCCGGAGAAAACCCGCCCTGACGCCGCTTCGTCCACCACGAATACCACATGCGGGTCCCTGGGATCGAACCCGGGCCGCCTAGGTGGTATGTTTGGGTGTTCGATTGTATCGAATGCTTTGTTGTAATCGATAAAAGGAGGTGACGATCTTCCTATTTTTCTATTATCTGGTTAATGGTTTGAATGTGGTCCACTGTGCTAAATCCTTTGCGGAATCCTGCTTGTTCTGAGGGTTGGTTCTCGTCTAGTGTTTTTGTTAATCCTCTAGTTAGTATTTTCGTGGACAGTTTATATAGGTTAGACATCAGGCTTATGAGTCTATAATTGTTTGTCATCTTTCGTACGTTTTTTGTGCAAAAGTACAATCGTGCTTGTTTTCCACTGATCGGGAATGTCTTCGGCTTGTATGATTTCGTTGAACACTTCTGTGATGATTGGTGTTAGGAGATCTTGGGCTTCTTTAAAGAGCTCATTGTATATGTTGTCTTCTCCAGGTGACTTTCCATTTTTCAATTCAGTGATGGTTGTTCTAACCTCGCTGTGAATTATAGCGGGCATGGTCTCTGGTGTTTGGGACTAGAACGACAGGGTTATGGTCTGTGGCTTTGTTTGGTAGAGAACTTGCGTATATTGCTTTGTAGAATTCCGTTGCTGATTTGATTATATCCTATCTTATGTTTAGATGTTCTCCCGCCTGATTCTTCGATCCTAGTATCCATTATTTCCCGCCCTTGGCGTTTATCCTCGCTTTTCTGATTGATTTGTTTGTTTCTAGTATTTGTCTCGTTGTTGCTGATCGGTGTTCGCGGATATCTTTCCGTATTATTAGTTTTGTGTATTCTTCTTTATTCATGTCTGAGATATCTCTAGTTTTTAACATTTTCGATCTGTGGTCGATTAGGTGTATGGTACTCTGACTTAATTTGCCTCGACTTTTCTTCATTTGTTCGTCGTTACTTGTCTCCTCGTGAGTATCGTTCTTTTACGTGCTGTAAATCTACGACATGAGACCAATGGCTTTACTTCCCTTAGTGTCAATTATGCATAAAGTTACGCGACATACCATACATTTGGAAAGTAAATTGCTACCATTTTTCAAAGGAAACTGAAGAGATAATGGGTAATATCCTAAACAGGTATCAGAAAGTCTTGAGCAATCCTTGCAGGAACAGATTTCGCGACGTGCGGCCGACCAATGGGGCACAGAGGACATAGCTTATTCGAATATCTTTAAAAAAACGACTAACTCCCCCCCCCCCCCGGCCATTATGGCGCGGTCTGGTTATATTTGGTGATATTCCATCTGTTAGGTTGCATTAGTACCGCCAACTGTTCGCAACATATAACCATGGTGAAGCAACGCCCATAGTTGGTGTTATAACATCCGTTACGTTGCCACAAAAGCCTTTGGTTTTGAACCCGCTGCAGAGAAGCCAAACGATAGATTTTAAAACAAGGTTCTGTTTAAACACCGTGTTAATTTATCTGTGGACGCTATTGTGTTGCTCGTGATTTTGTCTTGAATTGTTTTAGAGCAATAGGTATATGCAGTTATAGTTACTGTTATTTTTGTGTTCACAACACAGTAGTGCAGAAAATATATATTACGATATTTAGCGTTCGGAACTTACTTTATCTAAGTGTTATTGCAGAACAAGATTTACTGAAGATGAGTACGTTCTTGTATTATATGGTAACGATCTTCAAGTATTATCGTTTGAAAGCATGTTCCTTTAACCTTGTGATATTTGAGGTTAGAAATAATGTTATTTTTTACGTTGGCAGTACTGCTTTTTGACGTAATTTCTGTACAGTTTAGTGTGATATCGGCCAGATTGAATCTTTGGGAACTGCCGATAGGCTGTTTCCTCTATAGTTGCTGCCTCGGCGCTGCGGGTGAAAGTTCACAATAAATATAGTACGCTTTCATGTGAAATCTATGTGTGTTAATACACAGAAAAATAATTTTGGTGTGCTGATGTTTACATCGGTGCACTTACTTGAATTGTTTCCCTTTGTCTAACATTAAAAACTAAATTTTAAGGCCGAGGCAGTCGTTCTAAAAATGTGAGGCTTCTAGTGAATCTAACAATTAACAGACTTGCTGTTTCGTAGATGCAGGCAAGAAACAAATGAGGTGGCGTTAAACAAAAGAGAAAAAGAAGGAAAGACAATGTGTCCAGTCACATCTCTTTCTCCACTAACTCTCGTACAAATTATTCCTAAAAATCTTATTGTTCTATCTATCTCACATTAATCGAGATACAGGTTTGTAGACCTGGGCTTATGATATATTTTCTTATAAGTACAATGGGAATAGGAGAATATAGTCTTAAGTGATAGCCAAATATTTTAAGAGCTGGTCCTAAGTGATGGCTTTGAAATTCCATTCTCTTTGCATGACCAGGATGCAAACGAACGAATAACGACTTCCCATTTGAGGGAAGTATAAGTATTGGAAAATGTAAACCAATAATGAGGTACATCTCATAAACCACTACCTCCATAAAACATTTGAGATAAATTGTGTTCTTTAACGAGATTTAGATATTTGTGCAGTAACCTTTGAGGTTTACCAGTTTGACCAAACTCATCCAGAACCAAGAGGACTACACAGGCTATTCCCAGAAAGTTCAAGATATCGCTACATTTAATTTTTTATGAAAATTACTCCAACATAAGTACGATATTTCAATGACTATTTCATACATAGAAACGTTAATTTATCATAAATAATTTACTCCCAGACAATTCTTTTGTTTTGTATCATTTATCACTACGTCAGGGTCGCAAACTAAATTCCCATAAATCACTGAAACAATTACACATTACAATCGATTAACGATCGAAACCAAAAATTGAGGGCAATTCAAAACGGTTTAGTGATGTTTCAAATAACCAACTCGATGTCCATTTTTTCTAAAGGAAAATGGCACTCCGTTACAATTTGACAACTGTTTTTAACGATTACTCTTTTAATAATTAATGTATTTTCGCAGAAGAAAAGTTATTTCTTAATGTTAAAACTAAAGTGAGATTTATTTGAGGTGATCAATAGATTTTCTGTTATAACAATAGAAAATCGAAATGCATGTTAATTCCTAGATTTCGTTATCCTCATTTGCCAATACTGTGTAAGGCAAACTGCTCTGATCGCAATTAATATGTTTTAAGTTCTTTATAGAATTTAACATTTTCTGTTCATGCCTTTGCGATATAGTATTTAAATGCATATTTTATTTATCAAATAGTGCAGTAATTATCCTTAGATGGTATAACCTTTCCGCGTTCCAGTCGAGAATTCAACGATTACGTCAGACATCTTACGATAGTTGCAAAAATCATTGCAGTTACTTTTAGGGAAATCAAAATTTTAAATAAATATTTCCATGATGATAGTGTGGGGAAGGAGGATTTTCTTTAAAATCTTTGTGCCGAATTCTTGGAAGATGCTGAACTTAAGTATCAAATTTGGTAAACTGATTTTTCGTTTTTGATTTTATGCTGTTATACAGATAGAAAGGCAGATAGAAGACCTTTTTACTGTTTATATTACGTATAAGCAGGGAAAGTATTGTATTCGAATAAAAAATTCGACGTGGAAATTTCACCAGAAATATGTTTTGAGGTGCCCTAAATCGAAAAAACACATTTTACAGGCTAAGTACCAAGATAAAGGCAAATACATACAACTGGTTTCAACATGCAACAAGAATGAAGATAGATTTACAAAATGGATATTAAATTATATATCTTAGGCCATATAAGTATTGGAAGACCTAAACAACGCTGGAGAGATCATGTCATACATATCCAGTGGGGAACGGAAAGGGTGGCGGTGGCGGCAGCGGTGGCGGCGTGTCCCTACTTATGGTAAGCATTGTAGGAAGAGTGTATTGGAATGATGAAAGGAATGGTGCAGGCTGTGGGTCAGACGACCTGGCATGGTTCCTGGAGGCAATCAGCCAAGCCCAAGAGGTGTGTGTTGACAAGTTGGGGAATTGCCCCCAGTCACATCGCAGTCGTGCTAGACGTGGCGGCTTCACAAATAGCCAACACGAGGCAATTTTTCATCACAGTCATTCACCGTCCTCAACGCCTGGAATATTGCACTAGCTTCTTGCAGCAGGGGTTGGTTGACACGTATATCTTCCTTAAGAGATAGCTTCCTTGAGACAACATACAAGTATCTCCCTCGTACACTGTTCATACAATCCTCACAGGTTTCCCATAATTCAGACAAGAGTATCGTTAAAAAGCTTACGTATTTATTTACACACATTTTCTTTACTTTGTCTTAATTTTTACTGTTTCTACAGCGAGGTATTGCACTGTATCTACAATTCGATACCGAGATTTCACTGGAAATACACGTTTTGAGGTACCCTGGATCCAAAAAAGGAGCGAGCGCGCGCCAGGTTCTTTACGCGAAACAAAAATCTGATGTGTTGCACTCACGACTTTCTCCACTCTTGTAGTAACCATTCTTAAAAGCTCTTGTTCCTATATCTTCTTCGTGTTATTGAGATAAACATTTTCAGAAATTGTTATTGCCTATTTCCTTGTAAGTGCAAGGGGAATGAATGTTATAATACAGTAGGCTTTGAGGGATAGTCAAATCTTTTAACGCTTTGAAATTCCGTTCTCTTTGCACGGAAATGGTTCACTGCACAGTAAAATGGATTTGGACATAAATTGTACGTTTTAACGAGATCTACTTTTTGTATAGTAAGATTTGGTTTGTCTCTTATGGTTTACCAGTTATACATGTCATTCAGGAACTGCATAAGCTATAGCCAGAATATTCAAATTATGTATTTCACATTTGGCATAAATATATATGAAACATATGGCATTGTTATCAAAATCATTAGAGCCATTTTCGAGATAAGAATTTTCGAAAAATTTTCCACGTAAAGGATGGTTTAGGGAGGAGGAATTTTCCCCAATCTTCATGTGGCATCCTTGAAGCACATTTAACTCAAATACCAACCTTGATTTATAACGACTTTTCGTTTTTGAATTATGCTGTTCACAGACACATTCAGGGGCCTCAAAACATATTTTCGATGAAATCTCGACATCGATTTTTGGGTCGAATACAATACCTCCCCTACTTACCATACGTAGTAGAGAAAGTAAAAACAAATTTCCAGTAACAATTGTAACAATTGCTTTAAAATTATTTTATGTTACGATAAAAGTGACACACAAGACGTGTATTTCGCCTGTGATAAGATGAACCACCTGGATATTCAAAAAGATGGTTATTTTTGAAACTTCATCGTGTGAAACATTTGGTATACATAGAAACTTAATTTTTGTAACTCAGTAATTAGGAAACTAATAAAGATAATGAAACACTGTTTTAAGACGAATTTAAGCTTACATTTGCAACCAAATTGATACAGAATACCACTTTCAGTGTTAACGAGTTCTGTTCGCGCATTACTCCAGTTAATGACGTTAAACGTTATTTCCGCCCAAGTAGATGAAGGAAGAACGTTGTACGAGATGTTAAACAGCGTGTTCCAGAAGTAATCGTGCTTAGCAACATGTTACGCAATGCCGCTGCATCTCCACGGCCGTGCTCTATTTATACCACGGGCGCCTCGTAAACTCACTACTTTATTGAGACTTTACTCCAACTTTTGCCAAGACACTGCCTTCGGGGTTTTCCCGGCAGCAAATCGCCCAAAGTAGGCTTCTCCTTTTTCCCAGCTGTGCCCTTTCCCTTAGTAATGTATGGCCAAGAGTTTCGTTGCAAGAAATTGAGCGAAGTGCTCAGATATTTTACTCGAATAGGTAGGTTGAAGCCAAAATACAGTAGCGGTCCGAAATGCAACTATCAACATCCCTAAGGAAAACAAAATGTATGACTTAAATTACTTTATTAAATGTACGTTAATTTATCGTTATAAAATCAAGTATAAATGCAGTACTGCACCGTTGTTTGTTGTGAACCTTTTTAATATTGGCACAGTGCTTTTTGTTATGTTCACATTGTAACAAATGTGAATTCGTGGAATCCCACTTCTGACACCAGTGTGACAAGAACGATAGAAACCCAGTCGAGTTATTTTTCATGTCACTTTATTCCCCTTCTAATTGAATGCACAACACAGCTCTGTTTTGCTAACGTTAACACAGTCTAAAGCCCTTCGTGATGTAACTCAACTGTTTTCTTCTCGTAACATTGACTCACTCCTTTGTATCTTTCTTCACTTTCTCTGTCTTTCAAACACTAACGATACAATCACTCTATACTCACTAACTGCTTCGCTATCTTCCTTCACGACACACGCGCGCGCACACACACACACACACACACACACACACACACACACACACACACACATTAAAAACACTGCCCGCTGTGACGACTCATGTCCAACTACTGTAACTCTACTATTAAAAGTGACTGCTCTCGTCGTCTCGCATCCTTATATAGCGACTATGACGTAACATGGACTTCTTTCGAACTAGCTTCACCTCTTCTCGAACCTTTACAAATATGCCGACCGCAGGACACTTCCCGAATAATCTCAAAAA
Organism: Tenodera sinensis; assembly: GCA_030765045.1. NCBI lineage: Eukaryota > Metazoa > Arthropoda > Insecta > Mantodea > Mantidae > Tenodera > Tenodera sinensis. The sequence goes on from CM060970.1 coordinate 38,146,644, forward strand.
CCCTTTCTGTTACCGCTCTGATTGTTCTCACGTGTTCACAAACAGTCGCGTGAGGCAGCCTGACCTTCAGTGTTTGATCACATATTGTCTGTGGTGTAGCAAGACCAACTATAAGTAACAGGACTGGATATGTGATTCGTGACGTCACAACGCGAGGCTGACGTTGCAAGCAATTCATACGGAATAATCACATGTTTTACAGCATTTCTGCGCTGGAAGAAGCGTGCATTCATTTATGTTTTCACATTTCGTACTAAAAGTTATTGTGTCTTAGTATATTAGTGGAAAACATGCTTTGCATGGTTGTTAATAACAGCATACTTCTTACCTTCTCAATGGGAATGTATCACCAGTTTCCTTTTTTTGCCTGTAGATAATACCAAACTATCTTGTTTACTAATGCAGTAGTTTTTCAAGAGGATGTTGGTTATTGCTTTTATTATTTTCCTCGTCTAAATAGCACCTGGTAACTCGCAATCACTAGCATTACAGTCAACACTGATATTATTGTCACATGTCTCAGCACCTAAATGTAGAATTAAGTTTCTCTGGTTTTCTATTTTAAGAAATTCTTGTTCATATGTCTCAGAAATTAAGCACTGAAATATATTGAAGATGCATGCCGTTATATCATAGGCGAACTGTGATGGCCACTTCAGCCCTCCCCTATCGATTACCCTTAAATAAGCACTAACTTCAGAATTTTGAACATCAAAATCCATTCTGCGTTCAGAGCATAAATTGTTCCTACAGTTTTCACACTTCAAATTACGCACAACACTGTTAGCTGCATATCCTGCAATATATGTTAGGGTCATTTTATTCTGCTCACTTATGTAGACGTTCCTATATTCATAAATTGTTTTCAAATGTATCAAAAACATTTTCCTCTGTTTCCTCTTCCATATGACTTTCTATTGAAGTGTCATGCATTATATATTTAATTTTAAATTCGCCACCTTTTGAGGAATGCAGCTACACAAGACTCATAAGCTTCAACTTCCTTTCTGACTCCAAAATTTGCATTACTGAAACATTGTAATTTCCTCCACTCATTTGCCTGTATTGACCAAAACGAGCTTCAAGGTGATCTGTCTGAAATTTTCCTGGAAGCACATATTCGAATTTCATTTCTTCCAATAAGAATTTTGTGAGTTTGACCAGAGTGTTAGTGGTATGAAGAAGTGCTGCATGAGTTTCAGATGATAACTTCCCATGTCGTTTATCTCCACTCTGATAAATGCTGATCCTGTCCCACTCCTCTAACCACCTTGTGAAATTTTTTAGAAAATCTACTGATGGCATTCTGCGCTTCTGACTGGATCAGAAAGTTTATCTCTTAAGTGCTTTCCTTTGAGTGGATGTTTCACATTTCCACATTTCCACCAGAAAAAAAATTGTTTCCAAAAATTTAACTGTCCCTCTTGCATCCAGAGTTTTTATTACTTTAAGTGCTGCAATGTTCTTTTCATCAAAAAGTTTCAGTGCATATGCCACGTTTTGTCTTTCAATTGATGATGGGTATAAAACCTTAGCAGAAAGTGAAGGTGCTAGTTTCACAACACTTCCTTTTTCATTTGCATGCATTTTTTTCAAAACTCCATTAGTTGCTTTTAAATATTGTGCTTGAGGAGCAGGAGGGGGAACATCTAGCAGTGCTGGAACTAACTCTGATGACATTTCTGCTGAAGAAGGAAAATATAAGGCTGGAATTGGTATGTGGAATGTTTGTTCACTGTCCTTTTGATTTAACCAATTATTTCTAATGGACTTAATTAGGTGCACTGTATCAAATAGTATGAAGATATCTTCATCTGGCTTCACAGGGTTTTTAAAGCAGCATTTTAAAGAACCATTGCACAGCTTCTCAAAAACGTTTCTGTTAACTCTGTTATCTGATATCAAGGTCAATACCCTAAATCCAAATCCAGTCAAAGCTTTAATTACAGCGAGAATCTGCTCATGCAGCTTTTGTGCTGTTAAATTTTTCACTGGATACAGAGCTACAACATCTTTATTCCTGGATGTTAAAGATGTTAAAGATGTTGCAGGTTCTTGTGTATTTGAAAGACCCTGTATGTTACCCGCTTTATAAGAAATTGCAGGTTTTACATAAATTTCATTTAATAACAAATGTATTACTTTTTCGTGATCACTAAGCATTTTCACCTTCTCTGATAAATATTTTAAATGCAATGATTTCGAATTTCTATCAGGACTGAGGGTTTGAGAGAGTTGTCTGACGTAATCAGGATGGGGTAAAGACGTATCACACACAAGTCGTGTGTGGGCAATGTTTAAGAGGTAGCTTACTTTTCCTTTGTGGTCTAATCGGGAAAACCACGAATCAGCTGGGCAAGTTGGCTATGGTAGCTTAGTGGTTAAATCAGCCGCTTGATAAGCGGAAGATCCGAGGTTCAAATCCCGGCTATGGCATTGCATTTTTCAGTCCTGATTCCATCTATTAGAAAACTGCGTATTTGTCTTAACATTTTAGAAGAAAAAGTGATAGAAATATAACCGGACTGACTTTTGTCATTTGTTTACATGGTGTCAGAAGTGGTACTCGTAGAAGTTACAATACCTTACTCTAACTTTTCGCCTTCCCGTTACACATATTTACACATTAAGCTTGTGGCTGTGTCTAAGACAACACCCATTACTTCTTAGAACGTGAATTTACTACTGATTATGGCTTTCTTATCTGACAATATAATATCGCGTGCTATAAAGTAGGAATCACTACAGAATTATGTTATTACTGTAGCTAGAAGACGTCTAATCAGATTCTCGGAGTATAGCATGACTATTCTCTGCAGCTTCCGGCGCTGCACATGTATGCAATTACCAAGCTGAAGCTATAGAAAACGTGGAAGCACCGCAGAGAGAAATGATTTGAGGGAAAAGAAACCAGGGTAAGATTGATATTGAAGATCTCATCTATACTGCCCATATACCAACTAAAGCTCAGATTTTGCAAGTTCGTGACCTTTCAGCCGTCTGACGAAACGGAATGAGAACTCAGTCATGCTCCTGAGTCACTATTAAGGGGTAATTTCCCTTCATTTGCATCGCCAATTTTCCTCGAAATAGTAGCAGCTGTCTGCGAAATCTAAAATTGGATCTACCAATGGCTGAGGCTATAGACACCGACTCTATAATGTTCCATGTTGCGTTGTTGCTTCCTAAGTAATCCATGGCTTTCATTTTAAAGCCCTAATTATGTGTTTAATTTACCGAGAAGCTGACTCAGGAGAACTGGCTTTGGATTTCTTCGTGATTTTACCAGGTGACATGCGATGATATGTGAAGTATACACTACCAAATATTTTTCCTGCCCTTTTCACTTTCTCTACCTCCTACAGTAAGTAGGGGAACTATTGTATTCGACTTTAATATTTGACATAGAGATCTCATTGGAAATACATGTTTTGAAGCCCGCTGAATCCAAAACCGCATATTTATAAAGGCACGTACGTGTATGTGTGTCTGTGAAGATAACTCAAAAACGAAAAGAAACAACCCGAAGATTTTGAAGAAAATGTCTCACCCCTAAACTACCCTTTACATGAAAATTTTGATTTTCTCAAAAATGACTAATGATTTTGATTAAAATGCCATATGTTTAAGATATTTTATGGCAAATGAAATGTATTTTGAATTTTCTGGCTAGAGCCCATGTAGTCCTGTTTGACCTTGATGACTTTTGCGTAACTGGTAAATCATAAGAGATAGACCCAGTCTTACTGTACAATAAATGTACAGCATAATGATCTCATAAGACAATTTATGTTACATGACCTTTTTTATGAAATGAATCATTTCGGAGATATTGCTTGTTATTTTTCAGAATTTTGCTATTTTTGCAGACGTCCTCAAATGGGAGGTCGTCATTCATTTCTTTATCTCTTGGACAGGCAAAGAGAACCAAAATTTCAAAATTATCATATAGCGATCACTCTTAAAACATTTAACAATCGCTTAAAGCCTACTGAGTATATAAAGAAATAATTTTCTTTAAATCATATTCAAAGTTAGCATCCAATGCAATATAAACATTGTTAAAACAGAAATTACTAATAAAAATGTTAATAGTCAATCTGAAAAAGTGTTACTAAATCGAATTAATAAATAAACCGCGTTTCCCTTGCACCTATAAGAAAACGAAAGAGATAATTTCTACAAATATTTATCTCGATTATATGAAGTAGATAGAGGAATAAATGTTTGCAAGAGTAGAGAAAGTCATAAGTGTAATACGTCATATTTTTTCTTTTCCTTCCATCGTGCATGGTAAATCTTTGGCGCAGTGAACGGAGATGTGCGGCATATGCGAAGGATGTAGTTTAAGAAAGCTGTTTCTCCCCATGCATGGAACGTTCTGTGGGAATCTGAACATGAGGATGAAGGGGCTACCTAAGGGGCGGTTGGGGAATTTCAATCTTGAAACATTAGACACCCCGCTATGGCGTACCTGCCGCAATCATTTCGTAGTCTATTGCCTCAAACCTTCCTCCCTTAAATTTAGAAGGAATAATAGGCAACAGTGCTGAAATCCGCTTCATATAACTAATTGCTCAATTTCATTATTCCCGCTTGTTACTTGTCCTTTTTGGGAGGATATTAATTTTCTGTTAAATGGTTGTTCGAGATGGAAGTAATTAGAGGATGTCAGATGGAGAGATCTTCCGCAAGTGGAACACACTGCACGTAGTGGTGAGAGGAATGGATGAAGGGCGATCAGATCCAGACCACGATGTGCGCTATCAAAGATAGGGTTCCTAACGATTATAACATGACCACAATCCTTATTCCAGCTAGTCTTAGCCCCGAAAACTGGTTAGGTGACTGCCTTGTGTGACGTGTGAAGGAAGTAAACATTAATACAGAACACAATATAAATGACTTGATGGTCCGGTATCAGATAAAACCCTTAAAACAATACCGTAAAGCTTCGAAGTGCTGTCGCACAAGATTTCTGTGCCAGGAAATTTGAAATGTTGCATTATTGATACTGGTGGTATGTGCATTCCATTGCAGAAGTCACTAATCAGTACAAGCTGATAGAGGTCGTGTCTTGTAGTTCCAGCAGAAACTGTTTTATCATTAATCCATGCAAAGCGGTAACCTTCTGTAGGTATAGCTTATTGACCGACCTCGACCCTAGTACTCCAGACATGCAAAGTGTCGTGTTAACCGACTCAAAAACTAATCTCATCTATTTAAAATGCTATTATGATGCAAAACTACTATCTGATGAGACAACTCAGGTGTCTGGATTCCCAACACACGGGCTACAGCTGCAGTAAAAATATACTTCCGTGAACGAAAATCACAGTACCCTATTCTGGAGTGTCGTATCTTTTGCAATCTTTGTGTCTTAAGGTTTACTTTCAGCAACTGCCCTATGCAGACTCGCTTCACGAACATAACACATACCCACGCGAGGACTTCAGCATTCCTTTTATACTGTGACGCCGGGCGCGGCGCAAAGCAAAGGGCTGTCGGAGCTAAGCTACTTCACACCACATACCAGGCCGGCAAGCAAACAAAAAACGCCTCGCGCGACTGTTTGTACATACGTGACTGGCAACAATCGAGCGGCAGAACCCCCCCAGGGGGACCTACTACGGTAGGTCCGGGTTTGGCGCACCCGGGGCCCCGAGCCAACTGACTCCCTCGGTGTGGGCTCCTCTTCGTGGTGAGGGAGTCAGTCAAATCGCCCACCCACGTGTAGGCCGTGCGTGGAGACCCGTGTCGGTGGAAAGGATTATCCTGGTGGTTGAGGGGTGCGTATCTGAGCCCGGGACAGTTTCTTTTCTGAATCCGGGGAGGGTGCGCATTTCCGATACACTGCTTTGGTTTCTGCTTCATCTAAACGGGAGGCTAGGGACTAACCCACCCCTAGTCAATCGGCCAGGATTAGGTATTGCACTGAACTCCAGGGTGAGTGGGACGGCGAGCCCGCTATATCCCCTGTGTAGCCCTGTCATCCCAGTGGGATGACCCCTCGTTGGGCTCCGTGGTGGGTGGGGAGCACTGGGGGATGAAATTTCTATCGCTATTTTATGGCTTCAAACACCGTCAAACGAAGACGTCAAGTACCAGAGGAAAGAGAGGTTAACGTAGTTTCAACGGCTCGTTACCTAGTGATTCATCGAGCAGAAGAGGGTCAGTCGTTTATTAAAGTCAACCCCTTTGTCATCCAGGCGGGTCTTGACAAAATAGCTGGTCCGGTTAAGTCCTGCAATCGATTGCGCAATGGTTCTTTGCTGGTTGAGACCTTCACGGCTACGCAGCTCGAGAAGATCTTGAAGGCGAAACTTCTCCACGGGTACTCCATCCGTGTGGAGAAACACCGTAGTCTCAACTATTCCAAGGGCGTCATCACCACGAACTTGTTAGATGATATGACGGAGGAGGAGATCAAGGGCTACCTTGCAGATCAGGGCGTGACGGAAGTCTATCGTGTGCGCGCAATGAGGGATGGTGCTCAGGTGGCTACCCGCACCCTCTTCATCACCTTTGACCGTCTGGATCTTCCTACCAAACTTAAGGCTGGCTATGAAGTAATAAATGTTCGACCATATATCCCTCGGCCAATGCGTTGCTTTCAGTGTCAACGTTTTGGCCACACTAAGTTGTCCTGTAAGGCTACCACCGCTGTTTGTGTTCAGTGTGGGAAGGATGCTCACGAAGGGCCTTGTCCATCCGTGCCTTCCTGTGTGAACTGTCGTGGGTCCCATCCATCATCTTCTCGCGATTGTCCGCGTTTTCAGGACGAAAAAGCAATACAAGAGCTGCGTGTCAAAGAACGTATATCGTTTACGGAGGCACGCAAACGTCATCTTGCTCGTCAGCCATCTGTCCTAAAATTCGGTACCTTCAGCTCCATAGTCTCTAGACAGGTGCCAAAGCGCGATATGGGTACCCAGACGTGCCCTTTAACGGTCACCACAGTCACTCCTACCCACACTCCAGGTCGTCCTTCTGACTCCGCTAGCCCCAAGAAGATCATAACAATAAGTACTGAGACACGTAAATTTAAGATCCAGCCTCAGCGCACTGATTTCCTGAAGGACCCTCCGGCCCCTGTTCGCCGCCAGGGTACTCCTTCAGCCTCTTCACCCTCGCCACCTCGCAGAGCACGCTCTCAGGATGGGCGGGGGCGCAGTCGTGTCCGGAGGAGTTCGTCACCTCCCATGCCCACAGGCAACCGGTTTGAGGTTCTCACTCCGGTCTCCACTGACCCTGACCCTCTTCATTCCGAGGAGCCCATGGAACAAGAACCTCTTCCTAAAAGCCCTACGAGGAACCAGAAGGGCAAGTTGAAACGGCAGCCTTCGCTTAAGTGAACTTTGTAAACAGCTTCTCCCATTGCCTCCGGATGTCAATCGTTCAATGGAATGTACGCGGCGTACGCGCTCATAGGGCTGATCTACAGCTACTTAACACTTCGCTGTGTCCCAGTATCCTTTGCTTACAGGAGACTAAGCTTCGTCAGCAGGACTCCTTTACTTTCCCTGGCTTCATTCCGGTGCGCTTTGACCTCGCACCGGAGCCTGGTACTCCTGCTCATGGGGGTGTCATGCTACTCATACGTGACGACGTTTTTTACCAGCTTCTCACGCTCAATACTACTCTGCAAGCTGTTGCTGTTACTTTGAGTTTACCCGGTTTCTGTTTCACTCTCTGCTCCGTGTATCTACCTCCTTCTTCCCCCTTCGCTATTGCGGACCTGTCCAATCTCGTGTCCCAACTCCCAGCGCCCTACCTGTTGCTGGGAGATTTTAATGCCCATCACCCCCTTTGGGGATCGCCTCGGGCTTGCGTAAGGGGGACGTACCTTGCTGAGTTTTTCGCTCGCAATAATCTTTTTGTTCTGAACACTGATCAACCAACTTTTGTTTCCCTTTCCACCGGCACCCTTTCTCACTTAGACCTATCTGTGTGTTCAGCGCAGCTTGCTCATCGTTTTGCGTGGAACGTAGTCTCTGACACCTTCTCCAGCGACCATTTTCCCTGCCTGATCAGCCTGCTATCCAACTATGTGCCATCGTCACGTGTACCTACCTGGCAAATCCACAAGGCAAACTGGCCCCTTTTTTCCAGTTTGGTGAACTTTGACGACCGACAATTCCCCGATGTTGACGCGATGGTGACTCACCTTACGGGTGTGATCATTTCCGCAGCCGAACATGCTGTTCCTCGCTCGTCTGTCCAACCGCGGCGATTGCCCGTTCCTTGGTGGTCCGACGAATGCCGGGCGGCGGTTCGTGCACGGAGGGCTGCGCTGCGGGTATTTCGTCGGCACCCTACTCTAGATAATCTGATCACCTTCAAGCGCTTACGTGCCAAGGCTCGTCGCATAATTCAATCGAGTAAGAGGGCATCCTGGCACAACTTTGTGGAATCGTTTAATCATTTCACACCGTCGTCGGTCGTTTGGGAGAAGCTCCGTCGTATAGCGGGCAAAGTTACACGTTCTACCTTATCCGGTCTCAGGGTTAACAATGACACCTTAGTTAGCCCTAAGGAGGTTGCTGACGCCCTGGGTGAGGCTTTTGCTAGGTTTTCTAGCTCCTCACAATACCACCCGGAATTTTCTGCTATCAAGCACCGGGTCGAGTCTCGTGGAGTTTCCTTTTGTTCCTCTAACCGCGAGTGTTATAACGCCCTTCTCACCATGCCGGAACTGGTGCGAGCCCTGGACTTCTCCAGGCCCACTGCACCTGGACCGGATGGTATTCACATTTCCATGCTACAGCACCTGCCCTTGACTGGTAAACAGTTTCTCTTAGAAGTTTATAACTACATCTGGCGTAGCTGCAGTTTTCCGTCCGCTTGGCGCGAAGCCACCATCGTCCCAATCTTAAAACCTGGTAAGGACCGCCATCTACCTTCCAGCTATCGTCCTATCTCCCTCACTAGTGTCCTCTGCAAGGTGATGGAGCGCATGATTAACGGGCGATTGACGTGGTGGCTTGAATCTAATAATCTGTTGTCCAACGTCCAGTGCGGTTTTCGTCGTTTCCGTTCCACGGCTGACCACTTGGTATCGTTGTCGACGCATATCATGGACGGTTTTCTACGGAAGAGCCAAACGGTTGCTGTGTTTTTTGACTTAGAGAAGGCGTATGACACTTGCTGGAGGTATGGAATTCTTCGTACTCTCCATCAGTGGGGCATGCGTGGTCGACTGCCCCTTTTTATTCACGATTTTATGCGGGATAGGGTCTTTCGAGTACGGGTAGGCTCAGTTTTGTCCCGTGTTTTTACCCAAGAGAACGGGGTACCGCAGGGCTCGGTACTCAGCGTCACACTATTTGCTATTGCAATCAATCCCATTGTGGAGTGCGTTCCCGCTGGCGTTTTATCTTCCTTGTTCGTCGATGACTTCGCCGTTTACTCTAGTTCTCGGCGGACGCATCTCTTAGAACGGCGCCTCCAACTTTGCCTCGACCGCCTCTTCACTTGGAGTATCGAAAACGGCTTTAAGTTCTCCGCCGAGAAAACTGTCTGCGTTAACTTTTGGCGCCGGAAGGCCTTCCATCCACCTTCTCTGCATCTCGGTGCCGAAGTACTTCCTTACGCGGACGAGACGAAATTCCTGGGATTGATTTTTGACAGAAAACTTAGTTGGTCGCCCCATATCTCCTATTTAAAAGCAAGGTGTGAACGTTCTCTTGGTGTTTTACGCGTTTTATGTGGCACATCCTGGGGAGCCGATCGGACTGTTCTTTTAAGCCTATATCGCTCTCTTGTCCGATCTAAGCTTGACTACGGTTCTATGGTGTATTCGTCGGCTCGACCGTCGATTCTAAAACGACTTGACCCCATTCATCACCGTGGTATCCGTTTGAGTATTGGCGCTTTTCCAACAAGCCCCGTTACCAGCATCTGTGCGGAAGCCGCTGAACCCCCGCTGTCTCATCGGCGGGACGTACTTCTGTGCAGCTACGCCTGCAGACTCTCTGGTTTGCCGCGTCATCTGACTTTTAGTCCTTTCTTTAACGACTCCTTGGACCGCCAATACTCAACGAGCTCCCTAGCTTTACTCCCTCCTGGTGTTCGTTTTCGCTCTCTCCTTCGTACATTGGACATCACTTTACCGGCGGCGTTTCCCATAGGAGAAACGCAGTTCCCGCCATGGCTCCGACCAGCAACCCCCGTCGATCTGGGGTTAACGTCCATGCCGAAGTCCACGACACCAGTTTCGGTGCTCCGTTCAGCCTTTTTAGAAATTCAGACACAGTTTGCTGACAGCTCTTTCATCTACACCGATGGCTCGAAGGACGATAGGGGAGTAGGATGTGCCTTTATACATGGTCGCCAAAGTTTTAGTTTTAGACTTTTAGCGCAGTGCTCGATTTTTACCGCTGAGCTTTTTGGTATCTACCAAGCTCTTTTATACATTCGTCGGCAAGCCTTGCAGCGCTGGGTTATCTGTTCGGATTCCTTGAGTGCATTGGAGAGCCTACGATCGCTGTACAACTACCACCCCCTAGTTCAGCGTATCCAGGACAACCTACATTCCCTCGCTAGTGCTGGCGCTAGCGTGTCTTTCTTGTGGGTGCCTGGACACGTAGGCCTACCGGGAAACGAGGCTGCCGATGCTGCCGCAAAGGCAGCGGTTTTAGCTCCCAGGTGTTTTAGCTCTCACGTTCCCTCTGCTGATATTAGAGCGAGTTTGCGCACTTCTATCCTTCGTCGTTGGACGGAGGAGTGGTCTACTATTCAGGGGAACAAACTCAGAGAGGTGAAGCCCCTCCCTGTCACCTGGAGGACCTCCTCGCGCGCTTCTCGCCGCGAGGAAGTGATTTTAAGCAGATTGCGAATCGGGCACTGTCGTTTTAGCCATAGTCACCTTTTATCATCCGATGCTGCACCGGTGTGTACTCACTGTCATGAGCCATTGACGGTGCGGCACGTTTTAATTCAGTGCCAGTTTTTAGCTCAGTTACGTTTGTCTGTGGGTCTGCCGGCCACACTTGCTGAAGTGCTCGCAGATACATCTAGTGCCGTAGAGCGTTTATTGCATTTTATCCGCCTTAGCGGTTTGGGTGACCGAGTTTAACTCACTGGTTTTATTCTTTATTTTAGTTGGTGGTGCGGTTTGTTATATCCCGTAACAGGTTCTTATGTTAGTTCTGCTCTACTTTTACGGCTTCTGGCACTGTGTTGGTGACTTTTAAACCTTTTTAATGTTTTAGATTTAGGGACCTTGTGTCTCAGTTGTTTTAGTCATTTAGTTCTGAATGGGCGCTAATGACCGTAGCAGTTGTGCGCCCTAAAGCCCTACTACTACTACTACGAGCGGCAGAACCAAAAGGTTTTCTGCAGAGCCTACAAGAGATCATCACCGGCATGTTTGAATGAGTTCGCTAAAGCTCCGTGTGACGTCATCCCTACTATATAAGGAGGCGAGAAAACAGCAGAGTTACAGTTCCAGACATAACGTGAGACATTTAAAAAACTTGGTCGGAGTGAATGAAAGAGAGATAAAGTGAAGAAAGACGGTGAAAAGACCGAGCCAAGGCTATTAGAAGAAACAGTTGTGAGTTGTAATATCACGAAAGACTAATTTTTATTTTCTGACGTTAACACAAACTTTAAAGGGTGTGTCGTAAAGGCGCACGATAGAAGCGAAACTCTATTATAGAGAGAGACTGATTACTCATCAATCACTTTCGAATAGCACAGCATCATCTTCTACATACCAGGTTATTACGGCCTTCGAATTCTGGAAATTTCTGTTGAATGAGTTCTTCAATGGATAAAGGTTTCAAATCATTTTTAAAACCACAATATGTCACACACAACACTTTAAGCCGAATGGTTTATTTACAAAATCTCGATTGAAAATATATTTTTTGAAAAGGGGGAGATAGAAAGAGGTGTGTGTGTGTGTGTGTGTGTGTGTGTGTGTGTGTGTGTGTGTGTGTGTGTGTGTGTGTGTGTTTATTGCATGCCCCATTCCATATGAATACTACATGCTTGCATTTATTTATTTACATACAATTTACATTTTATACACATGTACATATTGTTGGTGATGTTCTGTTTGAACATTTACATTTTTATTTACCTCTAATTTTTTATCTACCTTAGTCTAATTGAATTTGTGTGTGTGTGTGTGTGTGTGTGTGCGCGCGCGTGCGTGTGTGTGTGTGTGTGTGTGTGTGTGTGTGTGTGTGTGAGAGAGAGAGAGAGAGAGAGAGAGAGAGAGAGAGAGAGAGAGAGAGAGATAGAGAACAGCGTAACTGAAAAACGAAAAGCGGTTGAAAACCAAAGTTGGTATTTAAGTTTAATATGTCTCAAGGGTGCGACACGAAGATTTTAAAGAAAATTCCGCCACCCTAAACTACCATTTACATTGAAAATTGTTTGAAAATTCTGATTTAATAAAAATCGTTAGCCATTTTTCATAAAAGAGTATTTAAGATATTTTATGGCACATGAAATGTTCATTTCGGATTTTATGACTATGGCTTATGTAGTCCTTTTACTCTTGATGGCTTTTGCATAACTGATAAGAGATACACAAAATCTTATTGTACAAAAATTAGATCTCATTGAAACACAAGTTATGTTCAAATGCCTTTTTTCTGGACAGAATCATTTCGGTTATATTCTGCGTTATTTGTGAGAGTTTTGCAATACTTCTGCTTTACTCAAATAGAAGATCGTTCACTTTCTCTTGGCCGGGCAAAGAGAATGGAACTACAAAGCTTTCTTAAAAGGTTTTACTATCGCTCAAAGCCTACTGTATTTCCATATTCCCCTTGGAAGAAGATATTTCTGTGAATGTTTATCTCGACTAACATAAAGGAATATGTAAGAGTGGGTAGTACAAGAGTAGAGAAAGCCATGTGAGTGCAACAGATCAGATTTTTTGAGTAAATGTTAGTTTGTATGCACAGAACAAGTTTACATTAATCTGTGCAATGATCAGGGCAGAAACGCTGGGCAAATCCTGCGACACTGAATGGATAGATCTAGTTAGGAGCGCCGCGGGACTGACGGGCAATTGATTGCATCACATAAAATAAACAAAATGTGATTTGGGAAATCCATCAATCTTACGACAGAAGAATCAATATTATCTACATAGGTCGGCAGAGGTGTTTGAATCTATAGTTTAAACCTTTTATAAAACGAAAGTATAAAAACAACTTTCTCTGTTCCTTCACCAGGTTTAGGATGCTCCAGTTAAGTGCAGTTTCTTGTTCACGTTCGAAATGTTCTTTCATTTCGGGTCACACAAATCTCTGTGACATTTGTGATGCACTTCCCGTTCTTTTTATTATTCCACTGGAGCTGGCAAAGCTCACCGCTTTTCCTTTTTTATTATAATGGCTGTGTCTTGCTTCTGGTGTTTACCATTAATTCTTGGGACATGACAGAATGAACCGCGATAACAAAACAAATCCGACATCGTCTATTCTCTCTAGACTTGCAGATGTACTGCTGTCTGACTCTGGATATTAGTTTTAACTATTTTTAATACCGAGTCGTATTTGAATTCGGGAGTTTTAATTCAGGTAGTGGTTTTTCTTGTAGTAATACCAAAGGGTTTCATATGACGATATTTTTGTTAACACGCGCCATAAAAGTTATCAGAGTATGAAAACCTCGAGTGGTATTTGTTTGAAATATTCTCCGGAATAACCAATTATTTATTTAATACTATTTAATCTTAATAGTGATTTAGAAGTAACTAACTTACAATAGCACTCACATTTTAATTAAGATTTATTTTTACAGTTGGCACAATTAATGCAGTAGGCTATTAGAACAATAGTTTTAATATTTAATTTAGCATTTGGGGAGAACTGACGCAATGTGTCATTTATCCTACATCGTGCACTTTTCTTTCGAACTACATATTTTTACTGACTCTTGTTACGATTTAATACTTGCACTACTTCAGAATTTTCACCTAAATTTACTCCTTACATCTAGAGATGCCTACCCTAATTTTTATATATTAGCATATTATTAACAGTGATTTTGTTAATTTTTTTACACCTTATAGAGAAATGTTTGAATTTTCACAATAAGCAGCAATTCGAAGTTACCTTGCATCGAAACTGATTTACACACCCTCTTATTTGATAGACGAGGAAAATGTTCGAACTAATTTGTTATCGTTGAGGCGCGGTGTTGAAAAGTGATGATGAATAATCTCTTTTGCCTCGGTAAATGATCCTGCTTAAGTTGAAGGCGTTAACTTGAAGAACTGCCTCGTTACAACAAATTGGGAGAGCCAAGTGCATTCACAGCACTAAACACCCAATGAAAGCAATCTCGAAAATGTATTTAAAGCTCTTTATTTCCTTTCATTTGTTTGCAAGCAATTAAACTCGTGGAAAAAAACGTGGAAGAAATGTTAAGCATTTACACCAGTTCTTTAAGTAAATAAATTTCTGATTGTTGTAAAATGTCTATTTTTACTTTCTCTACTACGTGTAGGTAATAAGTAGCAGAAGTATTGTATTGTATTGGGCAAAAAATTTCGATGTCGAGATTTCAACGGAAATGTACGTTTTGAAGCCCCCTTAATCTAAAAAAAATATTTTTAGAAAGTGTGTGGGTGGGGGTGTGTGGGTATGTGTGTGTTCTCTACTGCGTATAGTAAGTAGAAGTATTATATTCGATACAAAATTTCGATGTCGACCTTTCACTGTAAGTTCTGAAGCCCACACAATCCAAAAAAGGCTTTTTTAGAAATAAAGATGTGTGTCTGAACAGCATAACTCAAAAATGAAAAGTAGGTTAAAAGCCAAAGTTGGTTTTCAAGAATGCGACACGAAGATTCTCAACAAAATTCCTCCACTTTGAACTACACCTTTACATGGACAATTGTACAAAATTTATTTTTCTCAAAAATCGATTTTGATTAAAATGCCGTATTTTTAAGATACTTTTATGCCAAATGAAATGTTCATTTTGAATTTTCTGGCAATAGCCCGTGTAGTCTGTTTACTATAGGTGTCTTTTGCAGTACTGGTACACCGTAAGAGACTAAATCGTACTGTACAAAAACCGTAGATCTTCAATTTATGTCCAAATGCATTTTTTAGTATAGTGAACCATTATAGAAATATTCCTTGTTATTTTTATAAGCTTTGCAAATACTTATACTTTTCTGAAATGGAAAGTCGTTATTCATATCTCTTGGCCGTGCAAAGAGAAGGGAATTTCAAAGCCTTCATATAACGAACAGCTTTAAACGATTTGACTATCGCTCAAAGCCTACTGTATTCCCATATTGCCTTTGCTCCTACAAGAAAATCAGCAATAAGATAGTCGGAATAAACACATGCAGAAACTAACATGAAGAAGCTAGAGGAATAAGGGTTTGTAAGAATAGTTAGCACAAGAGCAGAAAAAGTTGAGTGCAACACATCAGATATTTTATTATTGCATGGGATCTGAAATAACGTATTTTCGGTGAAATGTGAGGGTATACGTGTATGCAATAGTTCCTCTACCTGCAATGTAAGTGATAGTGAAACTATTGAAGGATTCATACTAAATCTGTCCTTTCTGATCACATGTTTTAAATATATGGAATATAATATGGTAACTTAATCAAGATCGCTATAGCAATTTTGAAAATCTCAGACAATTTTTTTTCCATGTAATGATTGGGAGGATTTTCGTGCTTCACTTGTTCCCATAGTTACAGATTAACAACGAATATTTTTTCCGAGACGAACGTTTGGAATCTTGAATTTGTGAAGAAAGAGGACTAGATAGGGCTTTAAATAGACAAAGAGCTTTATTACCCTAACACTGGGTTATCACAGCCGTTTGGTTCATAAAACTGTAAAAGAGGTACTTAAGTCATTCGCCATTCTGTGATTAAATAAGGAAGAGATTCTAGAAAATACAGCGTGGTACAAGGTCATATTGTATTTTCATTTAATGATCTTCAATTAACTCCACCGCACCTACACTCCCTGAGATACGTCAGAAAAAAAAAAAAAAAAAAAAGACCGGAAGTAGCTAGCCGAGCAGCGAGATCGTGTGGCGAGATTTACACCACTTCAGTGCTGAACTTGTTTGTTATTTATTCCAACATTAAGTGCTTTCTTTTTTCATGGGAGATTAATCTGAGTTTTTATTTATGGAGGCCCTTTAATTGCTCCGATTATCAGCGTTCCATTCTATATTGGGCGCAAAAGACCACAATTTTGCCCAAATATCTCTTTATCAGCTTCACTTACCTTCCGATAGAAGCCATGCTAAAAATGTTTACGCTCGAAAAAATCTATCGCCCTCCACTGTGTTTGAACCTGCCACTTGAGGTACCAGAGGCTGCCCGTATTCCACGGAGCCTCAAAACATGTATTTCCAGTGAAATCATGATATCGAACTGCAAGGACTTGCTCGAGAAAGCGATGTTGAATGAAGAAAGACAGAAGTCAGACGCGAATAGAAACGGAACATGGCAGAGAATGAGTAAGTGATGCAAGGGCAAGAAAAGCAGCAATAAGGATAAACGGAGATCCAGGTCAGGTCGTCTAGCAGAATCATTAAACTTGCGATAACGCAAGGGAGCAGCACGCACATTGACCTTGATCTCATGTGAGGTCATCTAAGGTCACGGCCTTATTTGTTAATGGCCGGACAGGAAAGGTTATGTTAGCGCGACCTTTGTTAATTCTTCACGTCTGAACTTGTGGTACCTGACAGGCTTTTGTCTTATTGATGAGCTCTCGTTTTATTGCCACTGAAACCTTCGTTACGTACTGGGATTACTGTCCCGCGCAAGAATTCGAGAAAGCAATCCTTCGGTAAGCTCGAGCTTGCTATTTTTTGTTGCACTCTTTCTCTACTCTTGTACTAACCATTCTTACAAACTCTTATTCCTGTATCCTCTTCGTCTTAGCTGAGATAAACATTTGCTTTGAGTGATAGTCGAACCTTTTAGAGCTTTGAGATTCCGTTCTCTTTGCACGACTAGGATATAAAAAATGAATAACGATCTTCCATTTGACGAAAGTTTGTATTCAAAAACTCACAAATAACAAGGCATATCTCCGAAATAGTTCACTCCACAAAAAATTCATTTCGACATAAATTGTGTGTTTTAACGAGATCTACATTTCTGTATAGTAAGATTTGGTGTATCTCTTACGGTTTACCAGTTATGCAAAAGTCGTCAAGAGTAAATAGGACTACATGGGCTATAGCCAGACAATTGAAAATATACATTTCATTTGCTTTAAACATATCTTAAACATATATTTTAATTAAAATCGTTTGAGACATTTTCGAAAAAATCAATTTTCAATGTAAAGCGTAGTTTAGGATGGAGGAATTTACTTCAAAATCTTCGTGTCGCATCCTTTAAGCATATTAAAGTTGAATACCAAATTTGGTTTTTAACCGACTTTTCGTTTTTGAGTTACATTGTTCTCAGACACACACGGACCTTTCAGGGGACCTCAAAACATATTTCTGGTGAAATCTTGACATAAAACTTTTGGGTGGAATACGAGTACATACTTCCTCCAGTTAATATACGTAGCAGTGAAAGAAAGAAAAAAAAACTATGATGCCATAGCGATGTCCAACGTTTGCGAAACAGGGGAGGTTGAGCTTGCCTCCTTCCACTTTATGCCGACTGTGCTACTCTAACACTCGCAAAGATGGCATTGCATTGCAGTGGCGGTTTGGTTATGTGTACATTGGTTTTGGTTTACGAAAGCACTTCCAAATCTTATGCGATACACATCTGTTCATTAGGGACGTCTTTGGTACTGCTTACGTTTAAGAAGTCCATCAATATTTGCATAGCCTTAGAAGATACACCAAGTGATCGTCGCATAACATATTGCGATACAGACTTTTAATATAGTCCAATTTGGATAAACTCTGTGCACAAATATATGTAGAGCTATACTCACTCTTATACCTACACACTATTCTTGTAAATGTTTGTCTCTATCTACTACACATTAATCGACACGTACAAACATTTTCAGAAATTATCTTATTGCTAATTTTATTGTAGGTGCAAGAGCAATATTAGAATACTAGGCTTTAAGCGATAATAAACTTTTTTAAGAGCTGGTTGCTATGCGATGCCTTTGAAATCCAGTTCTCTTTGCAACGCCAAGACATTAAAAAAGCGAATAACGTATTCCTATTTGAAAAACAGTAAGTATTGGCAATAATAAAGAATCTCTCGGAAATGGTTAACACTAAAGAAAAAGAAATTTTACATAAATAGATCCAAATTTTGGTTTTATTTTTGTAAGCTTTTGCCTATCTCTTACTGTTCACCATTTATGCAAAAATCTTCCAGAATGAAGAGGTACCTAAGAATATTCCCAGAAAATTCAGTTTATGACTTAGAAACTGCCATGGAATCGCCTGTTTGTGTGCGTCACTGGATACTGAGCGTCTGTCCCTCCGACTGAACGAGTGGAGTGGGGTATAGACACCCATTACGTAAGCGTCTCTAAAGAGACGAGGTTGAACATCCCTGTGCTAAAGTGTCGATCTGTGGACGTTTCTTGACACTTGGAGAGTTGGTTCTCTCTTATGGTATTCTGTGGCTGCCGTCTGTCACTGCAAGTAATCAATTAGGCAACAGTGTGCCGCAATTCAATTATCGCTTTCACCTGCACATCACGTAGCACCGCATGTCACCTCAAATTTAAACGGATTTGCTGCTTCACCGGCTCTTCTCAGACCAGGATATGTGAGCAAGCAAGTACTCGAGCTCTAGCTTTCAGTTTGATAACAAAATAAACTTGTTGGTTACTTAGACCGGAAAGGTAAAGTGCCACTTGAAAATGTTTTCACAAGGATAGCTCTTAAGGCAATGTATCCAAAATTTGGCAAAAGCTACAAAATGTTCAATTTTCCTTTCTATAACACACACATAGTAGGTAGAGAAGGTACATGTTTTGAGGACCCCTGAATAAAAAAAAAAAAAAAAATCTGGAAAAAGTTCTATCTGTTTTTTAATAGCGTAACCCAAAAACTCCATTTAATACCAAACCTTGTATTTATGCTTCATATTTCCAAGAATGTGACGGTAAAATGATCCAGAAAATACTCCTAACAAAAATCGCCCTTTCCATAAAACTTTAGGGTCAGTTTGATATTCTCAAATAGCTCTAAAGATTTTATATTAAATTGCCATTTACTTAAGGTGTTTCATAAAAAATATGTTGCACCCACCTGATTTTTCTCTACTCTTGCAAAAACTATTTTTGCAAACACTTAATATGTTAATCCAGATAAACATTTTTAGAAATTATCTAATTGCTAATGTTTTAAGAGTGATCGCTATATGACGACTTGGAAATTTCGTTCTCATTGCATTGCCAAGAAATAATAATAAAAAAAATGAACGACTTTTCATGTGAGAATAGTTTAAGTACTGCAGAACTCACATAAATAAGGAATATCTCCGACAAAATGCATTTGGACATAGCTTGTGTGTTTTAACAAAATCTACATTTTTTGTATAGCAAGATTTGGTCTATCTCTTATGGTTTATCAGTTATGCAAAAGTCAAGACTAAACAGAACTACATAGGCTATAGCCAGAAAATTCAAACTATATATTTCATTTGGCATAACCTTAAACATATGGCATTTTAATCAAAATTTTTGGACAATTTTGAGAGAATTAAAATTTTCGACGTTAGTGATACATATTATAATCACTAAAATTAAAGGTTTTTCTCTATTGCCATTTATTTTAATTGTATGAAAAAATCGAGACATTCGCGACTTTCAAAAATACATAATTTGCCTCCGGACGCCATTTTGAATGCCCTAATGCATATTAAAATTTGAATGCATAGCTGACACTCACATTCACACAACTTTGGTTTTCTCGCAGTAATATTTTTAGCACTTTCTTCCTTTAAAATGTGCCTTACGCAGACGTTTTTATATTGCACCAATGAAAATTGCTGCACATGTTTGCAAACAAATAAAATTGCCCTGTTTTATCAGATTATCTAAGCACAGATTTTTAATTTTAAGGCAAAAAAGTTAGTTTTTTAGGGAAAAATACCTATTGGTAGGTTTAAACCGTTTTGGCGCCTAAAGTGGAGACACAGAAACTTATAGAAATTTAAAAATTAAATGTATTTTGAGCCTAGGGTTAAAATAATAGGACCAAGTTAATTCTTTTAACGCTAGGTATTTTTACAGTTTTCAGTCAAACATATCCTTACGCACATAACTTGAATATTCTCGGAGGACTTTAGATAAAACACAATGACATTTTGAAAGGCGATATTACTAGAGAAGAGGAAACATTAACGCCCAAACATACATCGTCTAACATAAACTACCACTGTGTTACATATAATATATTGCATAGTGTTAATTAGTTGGTAGGCGTTTCTTTCATTAGACGTCATTAGATCAGGCCTGAGCTACTTGAGGGATACCTTGAGCGACGTTCATTATTTTTGCTTGCTAGACATACAACTATCAAACAAGAAAAGAGACTAGGTTAAAGCTCTAAAAATCAGCGGCGTTCCCTGCACTACTCTATAGAAGTGAGACCTATAGTACGAACAAAATGAAAAGTCAAATACAAAGTACAAAGATGAACTATTTAAGGAAAACAGGGATGCATTAGTTAGACAAAATGAAGACATAAGAAGAGAACTGAATACAGACTCAAATAAGTAGCAAAATTGAAACCTATCAAAAAGAATGAATGCAAAATATAAAAAGAATGCCCGAAACAAGACTACCTAAGGTGAAGACATACAGTTATCAGTGCAAGAGCATGAGCAGGCTGCGCTCAGTGAGCACCTGTTGCCCAGCCCTGTATTAATCTACAATGCCCATCAAGATCTTATACGAAGGAGATTAATACAACGTAACAAGTTGAGGTAACTAACATATTCTCGGCAACAGTTGATAGGATAACTAGATAGATAGATACTTTATTTCACTGCTTAGAGCATGGCCCGGTGGCAGCGCTGTCAATATAATATACAATTCTTTACAATATGATATACAACTCCTTACAATATAATATACAATTCCTTACAACATATATACAATTCCTTTCATGCACTATGGTAACTATACAGGATTTCTTTTTAACCTCTGCTTCCAAATGTAAATAATTTCAAAGTCTCCAGTAATTCTGCAGTCAAATTGTTCCAGTCATTAATTGTTCTATTGGTAAAGGAAAATTTACCTATATCAGTTTTCTGTTCCCTATTTCTTATTTTTTTAGAGTGATCATTCCTTCCCCTATATGATGGTGTCAACAACCGCTTTGTTATATCTTTTCATGCAGGTTCCCCCTTATATGCTCTAAAAATTGCACATAGTCTTGCCCGTTTTCTACGTTTCTCCAATGATTCCCAGGAGGTAGCAGTGCCTGTAGGGTTTTCAAATCGCTTTCCTCTATCAACAAATTTAGCTGCTCGTTTTTGAACTCTCTCGAGTGCTTGTTTTTGACCAACCCGATATGGATCCCAGCATGCTGCGCTATATTCTAATATTGGTCGGACTAAGGATGTGTAAGCTAAATTTCGCGATTTCCCATTGCTGCGTTTTAATATTCTCATTACAAAGTGCAATGCTTTGCAGGCTTTTCCAGTGACCGAGTTTACATGTTCCCTCCATTCCAATCTTTCATTTATTATAACACCTAGATATCTAGTGCTACTTACCCTGGGTATTCTCTTGTTATCTAATTTATACATCACATTTTCTTCTGTTCTTGTCCTTGAAAATATAATTGTTTTACATTTACTTGGATTTATCTCCATTTGATTGGATTGCGCCCAGAGTTGAATTCTGTTTAAATCTTCTTGTAAGTTATTAACGTCACCTTCGGTCTTGATATTTCTATAGATTATACAATCATCCGCAAATAGCCGAATTTGTGATGTTATCCCTTTCCATAAATCATTTACATATGCTAAGAAAAGCAACGGCCCGACCACGCTACCCTGGGGGACACCTGAGGTTACTTCGGTAGGGGACGATAGTCTATTTCCCACCCGCACTCTTTGGGTTCGTCCGCTCAAGAATTCCCGAATCCAAATAATCGCTCTGTTGTCTATTTGCATATTGCAAAGTTTTTCTATAAGTGGTCCATGAGGTACAAGGTCAAACGCTTTAGTAAAGTCAATAACTGTTGCATGCACTTTACCGCCTGCATCGAGTGCATCAGCTACATCCTGACAAATAGCTACTAGTTGGCTCTCACAAGAGTGTCCATTCCGAAACCCATGTTGTCCTTCAAAGAGCCAGTGTGAATTATCCCATTCTTGTCTTAAGTATTGCTCTATAAGATGCTCGACTTGTTTACTTACTGTAACTAGTTACTGCCTTCGTTACTTCAGTAACAGTTACATTAAGACAACTATTATAATGCAACCGTTACGTTACAATAACTGCTACGTTACCCATTTCAGAGACAAACATGCGAACATTTAACTAAAAACGCTTTTTCGGGGGCCATTCGGAGAATTTCCAAATCGTACTTCCTGTACCTTGACTATATTAATAAATACTGGTGACGTTATAGTTGCGAGAGTGGAAGACTTGCTGGGTATGGATGTATTACGCGTCACTGGTTCACCGAGCCATGTCACTGGGCAACCTTCTCTCTCTGTGGAGTTAATGGATCGTAACTATACACATATTGCAGCTCCGTTTCACTGGCCTGTTGTTAAACCGTAAAGCTACTAAAAAGGGTTTGGATGTCAGAATCGGGATTCGCGATCCTTCTATAGGGTGATTTATGAAGAACTGTCATTCATTTCTTTGTTTCAAACCGACTTCTACTACGATAAATTATTATACCTGAAATGCAGAGGAATGTTTGAAGATTATTTACCTCTATAGTAAATATTGAAAATGTCCTCCATTTTGCATAAGGCACAACTGAACACGTCGTTCCATGTTACTGGCCACTCGTTGGAGGACTCTGTTGTCAGTAACTTGAATCTCCTGCGTAATGTTTACGCCACACGTATAATCCTTGTCTTTAACTAACCCCGGAGAAAGATGTCTGGCGATATCAAATCCGGAGATCTCGGCGGCCACAGGTTCCTGAAAATTATCCGTTCGTGACAGAAACTTGCAATAGTGCCATGTATGACATATAGCACCGTCCTGGTGAAAATATTCTTGACTCAGCTCTAGTTGTTCAGAAAACTCCATGAAAATTCTGGTGCTCAACAGTGTTCAAAGAAATTGCTCCCCCTATTCCCTGTACGGATATTGCGCACCAAACTCCGATTTTAATGGGATATATAGGTGCTTCATGAATAACATATGGAATTCGCTGGCCCAATAGCGTGAGTTCTTTGAGTTCCAGCCGGATAAATGGAACCACACTTCATCTGTGAACCATGTGATGCACAATATGGTGGGATTTTGCACAGTGAACGTCTGATATCGACAATAATTCAGTCGTCAATCCTTATCTGGCCCCTGTAACTAATGCACAACGGTAATCCTATACGGCTTTAGGCCTGCACTTTTCGCAGCTCTGACACGCTGTGAGGCTCTGATTGAGAAGGGCTTGAGTTTGACTCTCGCTGGACCGGCTCCTTTAATTTGTTTCCGTGGCCTCCTCTTCTACCACAAATCTTTTCCCCATTATTTCTTTTCAGTTGTTTCTCCTCGGCTCCTTCAAGATTGTAGGACCAGGCGACGGCGGTTGGTGTGTTGCGGCAGGACTGTGGAATTTGCATTTGGAAATATTTCTCCCTGGTGGGAGGATTCCCTTCCTTTGGAGTGCCTCGTCTATACTAGAGACCTAGCCAGTATCAAGATTGTCTTCTGGAGTGGTTAGGGACCCCGTCCTTGGGCGCACACATTGTCGTTCGGATCTGGTCGGCCTTGGGTTCTTTCTTCATCCCTTCCTCCCAGAATTGAAAGCCAAAAAGCTCACTATGCGTCAATTGCTGAAGGCCCTTCCTAATTCCATAATATTCGAGTACAACCAGACATTTTCCCCTCGCCGTTTAATAACAAAGAAAATTCTAAATAAACTCAAGCCTCCAAGATAAACGTTTCCCCAAAAAGCGGTGGGCTGAGGTCATTTTTCCACTGCTACTAGCGCATTTGATTAGCATCTAACAGAGATTACTTCTCCTTCTTGGGGGGTTCGTGCAGCCATCTATAAATTTCACTCGATGTTAGACAGCCTTGCCATGCAAGCTCGCGAGACCGATATGTTTAGAGTCGATCGCGTGACCGCTGCAAGGAAGCACACTGATTTCTGAACTTAGGGTGAGATCCCCTAAATGCATTACTGCCAACCTCAAGAAAACTGCACCTCTAAAACTACCACCATTAATGCTGCAAGAGCTGAAAGTTAGGCAATCATGGCGAATATTGCAACCAGTGATTGTCATTTTTTTATTGTTTTTCAAACTTTTGTCTGGGAATCTAATCAGACTCCTTATTGTGTTTCATAAAACTACATAGCCCGCCTTTGTGGTGTGGTGGTAGCCTGTCCGCCTAATATCCAAGGAGTGCCGAGTTCGAATGTCTGAGTTGAATGGTTTGAGTTAGTTATCGGTATAAGCTTTATTTCAAGATTTTCCCTTATCCTCAGAAGGCGAATGTCGGGTAACTTAAAGCTCTAAGGTCCTCGGGCTCATATAAGCATCATTTCACCCATTTCAGTCATTCATCATCTGACACTCCGTTGGAGGACGTTAATATAAAAACATAAATAAATAATACAAATAAACGATAAAATTATTTGCTTGAAAGGAAAAAAAAAAGTTATTCTGGATTAAAACATACAGTAATATTTTAATAAAAGAAAAATTAGAGTAAATTATTTAACATATAATTCTCAATGGGTGAAGTGAAACTTTTAGAAAATGAAAATATTTTCATTTTTTCTGCTACCCACTTAAAGTAGAGGAACTTTTGTGTTCCACTCAAAAATTTTCTGTTCAGATTTCACCGGAAATAAATATTTTGTGACTCCCTGAACGAAAAAAAAAGGTCTGCGGGCTTGAGTGAAACTATCTTAAACATAGTATTTTAACCAATATCGTTAGAGCCACTTTTGAGAAATCAACACTTTACAAAATGTATCCATAAGGGGTCGCTTGAGTTGGGGGTAAGTGCAACCTAAGTCTAAAGTTAGAGATACGCCGGGAATTTCAGCTAGTCAAATACGAGATAAAACATAGATAACTATTTAAAACTACCTGGTATAATCTGTTACAATTTACATGATGCGAATCCGCCATTTGACTTGAAGGACTTAAGTGTGAAGATTTATTAATTTATTTATCAACAGGTTTACAATGTGAGATCACATCCTCCTGTATCCAAAGTGTTTAAGTACGTATCTTCTTCCTCCATTCTTCTCTTATTTCCCAATCCCGCTCTTCTAAATTCTTCTCCTTCATACTACTCCTTATATCATCTATCCAGGTTTTCCGCGGTCTTCCCCTCTTTCCTCTCCCTGTTGGAATCCATTCCAAAACTTGTCTCTGCAATCTTGTTTCCATCATTCTACGTGTATGACCATACCATTCCAATTGTATGTATTTTACAAAATCTAATAATGTATCATTAACATTCATTTTTTGTCTAATAGTTGTATTTCTAATTTTCTCTAATTTAGAATGCCTAGTGGATCTTCTAAAATAATCCATTTCAGTAGAAAGCAATTTTAATTTCAGGTTTGTGTTTAGGTGCCGTTTCCGCTCCATAAGTTATAGTGCTTCTAGATTTGTAGATTTGTAATTTTGTGTCAACTGCTAATGCCTTATCCCACAAAATTCCGTTCAACATAGCTATTGTTGATCTACCTTTCTGGATTCTATATTTTATGTCATTTTCCTGACTGCAGTTTGAATTTATTTTAACCCCCAAATATTCACATTCTTCTCGTCCTTTGATACGTCCCATTCCATCTTCCAAAATCAAGTCTTTCCTTTCATCCCTACAAGACATATATAGTGTTTTCTCCAAATTTATTTTTAAACCCCATTTAGTGTATTCTTCCATAAGTTTTCTAGTCATATATTCTATGTCATCATAATCTTGAGCTATAACAAATTGATCATCAGCAAATAACAGTGTATAAATTGTGGAGTTATTAATAGGTATTCCCATATTTTTACATTTCTTCTTCCAATTGGATAAAGCTTGCTGTATATATATCTTAAATAATGTTGGAGACAGGCAACACCCTTGGCGTAATCCTTTTGTTACTAGGAATTCCTCCCAAATGTTCTTTCCTATCTTGATTCTAGAAGTTGCATTTTCATATAATTTCCCAATGGCATTTAAGAGAAGCTTATTGTCTATTTTATTCTTTAATGCTTCCCATAATTTTTGTAACGGAACGGAGTCATAAGCTTTTTCTAAATCAACTAATAAAAGATGCAATGACTGCCCTTTAACATATTTCTTTTCCATTAACTGCTTTACCACAAAAATATGATCAGTCGTTCATTTCCCAGCTCGGAAGCCTGTCTGTTCATCTTCTTGTCCCTTATAATAATCTTCTAACATATATTTCAAAATTTTTCCATATATTGTACTGACTGTGTTAAGTAGTGCAATACCCCTGTAATTATTACAATCATCCTTTTTTCCTTTTTCCTTTTTTATGGATGACGGATATAAGCCCTGTTTTCCATGATTTTGGTATCTCTTCACCATTAAGACATCATTCCAAAAGTAGTCTCAACATTTCAAACAGTTTGTCCGTTCCCTGTTTAATAAGTTCAGGATAAATACCATCTGTTCCACAGGACTTACCATTCTTAAGTTGTCCAATTACTAACTTTACTAGTTCTATATCTAAAACTATATTAATGCCTTCTGTTTCCATTTCATAATTGACATTCAGAAATTCCTTTCGATGTTCTTGTAATAGATTTTCAAAATGGTTCTTCCAAGTACTTACAGGAATGTCTCCTAATTTATTTCCATTTTTATTATTACATCTTAAATTTTTTAAAACATTCCAAGCTTCAGTGCTTCTTTTTCCACCAATATAATGTTGAATTTTATGACATTTTTTTTGTCAAAATTTATTCTTCTCATTTGCAACTAATTTTCTTACTTTTGCTTGTGCTTTTTTGAAGTCCATCCTGTCTTCATTACTCTTAGTATTCATCCATTTAATGTATTTCTTGTTCTTAATTTCAATTTCTTTTTTAATATTTTCATTCCAGTAATAAACATGTTTGTTTATTTTCTATCCTTTTCTCTCCTAGAGATTCTTTTGCTGCCTCCTGTACCTTACTAGTCACATACATATATAATTCCTCAATTGTAGGGAAATTTGTATCTTTTAATTTTTCATCTAACCTCTTTTGATAGAAATATACAGTACCTCCATCCTCTAAAGCTCTTAAATTATATTGAGATTAAATTATAAATTAAATTATATTGAGATTTTTTAATCCAGTGTTTATTAATATGAACATCCGAGACTGAATAAAAATATAACACCACAGGAAATGTATAAATTAAGTTAAAGTGCTGTACGAGTACCGCAGCTCTGATTGGTCCAGTCACCCTTCGTGATGGTGACAAGAATGTTCAGTAGCGTGAAGTTAAGGGTATTAAGGTATAACGTGGCCGCAAGTCCTGTAGTACGGCGAGTTCAGCATGACGCCCCACTCTCGGAAATCAATAGCAGACTACGGCTCCATGTGTGTGTGCACTTCACTGGCAAAAATGGCCGGTCATGGCCAAAGCGTGGCGACTCTTGCCGGCTCATTACAAACTTTCATTCACCTCACACGCCAATCTTACCTGTAGTTTACTCACTAACCTTGTACCAACTGTACACCGATAAAAACATGCATGCTTAAGAGACTGCTGTGAAAATGTTATTCATGATAGAAGTGTTGAAGTGGAGTTTTGTTTTAGTAGTAGTAATACTACGAGCAAACTAAAAGCATATTTTAATAGTTTATCTACAATGTTACCTCAGACGATTAGGTTATTTTTGCTGGAAATGAAATATTACAAAGAGAAGTATTCGATTTCGAAAATGTCAAATATCCCATCAAAATTTATTTACGTAGTGTATAATGTGACTGTTGTGATACGGGCATATGCTTATTTAATTTTTACTAGTTGTATAATTAAAAGATCATACACGTGTTAAATAAGCTTTGTCAATTTAGCATTAAATACTTACATGATAATTTTCATTTGTCAAATTTATTATTTTATCAGATCACACAATATGACATAATATGGTTTTTTCATTTGTTGCAACAGTTACAGAGGAAAACGGAACGTAATGATAAAACTATTGAAAATATGGATTGACATTTTGAACGCAGCCAACAGTGCTGAGTTTAGTAATCCCGCAGAAATCAAAAGATATTTACGAAAAAGAATATCAGGTGATTTTTGCGTTTGAACGGTGCTGCATTTGCGAGAGTGGTGATTTCAGGTTTTCTTAAAAGTACATTGGAGAAAATTATGCTGTAGCGGTGATGTCATAGCTGTTATGTTGGCATGGTAATTATTCTGGCCAGAAACAGGGTAATTTTGAAGGCCGTTTTAATGCTTGGATTGTAAAAGCAAAATTTATGCTCCTTTAGGAACCTACGATAAAAACCAGTAAAAATGTTATCAGCAATGAAATAATAGAACAAGTTAGCTCTTTTAATTTTCTTAGCTGTGACAACTTTGATCATGTCACAAAAAATTAACAGGACGAATCAGATTAATAGAACAACATAAATTTAAAACGCAAAGAAAGCAACTAAAATAAAAGCAATGAACTCTTCAATTTCCTGTATGTCTGTTTGGAGGTAATGTGTGGCCTCTCAAAGCGGGAGATGAAAGAGGACTCCAAACAGCGGAAATGAGATGTTCAACGAACTCAGAAGGTATTACAAGAATAGATATAGGAAATCGTGTAAAAGTGAGTAATATAAATTGTATAACAGTAACGAGAGGAAATGAATGTTGGGCTCATCTAAATCAGGACCAACAGTAGGGGCATGCCCAAAACAGTCTAAAATCTCCATATTAATTTTCACCAAAATACTGAATAAATTTCAATGTAAACTGTCAACCATGAATATAATTTTATATTGGTGAGAGTAAATGAAAAGTTGGTTTATGTGCTAGAAAAACTACTCTGATGTTTATAGAATTGAAGGTGTGTAGCTTTATATACACATAAAAGTAAAGGTTTCTTTTGTGTTGCACAAGTGCATTAAATGGACCGGAAACGCAATACAAACAGCTTTCGTTTTGTACTTTCCCAAGGGATGCTTCCTATATGGGAGGAGGATATAGTTGTCTACCTACACTTTGTATTGAGCTACTGATACAGAGGGTTGTAATCGCAGATTTCTACAACCCCATAACCCAGAAGAAAAGTAGATATTTTAGTAAAGAAAAACAAAGAGAAGAATAAATACGATATATGCAGTTCCTTGAACATTTTCTCCTCATACTCCAGAGAAACACATAGTGGAAGAGTTAGAAGACTGGGCTGTTTCACGCCGTAAGCTTTTCCGTAAAATGGACAAAAAATTCAGTGTTATTTTTCTGTTTAAAGGGTTTTAATACTGATATGTTACAATTTAATCACGTTCAAAATTTTGTTTCTACGATTGAAAGGTAATGCATTACATTCTTATGGCTTTCTCTACCCACTCAACCACGAATTATTCTTGGGAAAGCTTAGGAGGAAAATGGTTGCACGGTAACGTGTGAGGATAACAATCGAAAGGTCGTGGGTTCGATTTCCGCGGTTTTCCTGGCTCGCAGAAAAATGCTGGGAAGGAGAATTGCATTCTCCGAATTTCCCATTCCTCTAATTCACTTCTCCTTTATTTCAATCCGGTCATTGAAGTTTAGAAGTTTAGGAGATGGGCGAGGTTTGCGCTGCTGTTTGGGGACTTTGCGAACTTTGGCTCTGCTCTGGTGGATGGGTGGCGTTGTAGTCACCTGACCAGTGGCTGCTTGGAGAGATGAATCTCCAACGAACGTTACGGGCCCTCGCGCTACTCGCCCGGGTTCCAACATGCCCGTAGAGTTCTCTCACTTCATCCCTTCCTCCCGGGGTTTGACATTCAATAGCTTCAACAGTTGGCTCAATATGGAATCCCCTCCGCAAGTACTAGACCTCTTCTATCTACCTATGATTAACAGAGACACGCATTTGCAGCAATGCTTCTATTAAACATTTTCTTATAGGCACAAGGGAAGACAAGCGATAGTCAAATCTTTAAAAAATTTGTTTCTATGTGACCATGAGAAATAGCGAGGGAGAGAGAAAATGAGCACACTCCAAAAGCACTCCGAGAGTATTTAAACATTCAAACCAACAATGACTAATTTCTCCAAAATGGTTAATGTCACATTTGTTTTAACGATATCTACATTTTTGTGACGTAAGTTTTTGTCAATCGCTTATGGTTTGCCAGTTACACAAATGCAAACAAATTCCTTCAAAATGAAAGTAACTTTTTGCGTCCAAAATTTATTTGAATAACAGGAAAAACAATAATAGTGGTTAACTGTCAGCCACCACTAAATTTAGTTGTCAAACTACTGACTCACTCACGAAATGCATAATGTATTTATTTGTTCAAAGGCTCAAAGGCTTGTCTCCATTAAACAAAGTATGTGTATGCAAGCCACTGGAATATACCAAAAGTCAGATGTGACATATTTATCCCTTATAGTGTCATCTGGTTACTTTTGGTGGCATTTTTTGTTGAGTTGGCAATAATATCCCCAACTGTTACGTTGCAGGACGTCAACTGTAGAGTTAAAAGGAAATAATCCTTGGTTAGGTAGATGCCATTGTGTTAAACATTTGCATTTATTTCGATTTTTTGTAGTGCGTACTTAACCGTTCCACACATTTTAATTGCTTTTTAGAACACAATTTCCCAATACGATGTGAATTGGTCACTGGGAAATGATTTAACGTGTATTGTTTGAAATACTTTGTTTATAGACTAACTTGAAACTAGTGTTTGACATTGTTAAGTTGCAGTACTTCAGTTCTGTGTAAGTTGCTGACAATTCTTGGGAACGGTCACTAAGTTATTTCCACTAAAGATTAAACAATAAGTTTTCGTAAAGATTGTTTGTAGAGGTTACGTGAGCGTAAACGATAGCAAGTGGAGAAAGTCATGTAAATGTAACATACGGTTCTTTTTTACCTTTTGTACTTCCCATTTCCACGCATGGTTAATGTGTACCGGACTTAACCTCGCATTACTGCGTTCTTACAGTTTAGTTGCTTTCTGTTAGTTTGATATATACGGAAGCGCCCTGCCGTGTAGAGAACGCACTTGGTTACATGTCGCGTCCATCTGGATGCAGTTTTGCATGAAGGGAGAGAGGCTGTTACCAAATTAGCGGGTCTAGACTAAACTTCTTTCCTGAAGATGTGAGAGCCGCTATCTCTCTACGGCCTATTTATATAACAGGGGGTGGCGGGGGCAGGGTGTGACCCAGTTCAATCTGTCGTGACCTACGGGACAACAGCACGAAGCAAAACGGTCAGGGTTCGACTCGCCTCCCGTTTCAATTATTCACTATATGTACCTACTGCAGATACAAAACCTCGATAGGGCCATAACCATTAATTATCACATGCTTATTGGCTAAGAAAATATATTACTTGCAACCTACTTATGAGAACAAGCTTTATTTAGAATCAATTGGAGCACGTGCTTAATATCATACTGAGGTAACCGCGGTTTGACGTTTTGTCCCAAAATGTTTAGCCTCAGGTCACATTGGTCCAATAGTCTTGTGCCATTAAAAAATTACACAAGACACTTAAAACGTATTTTAAAGCTCTAAGGGACATTATAAATACAAAAATCAGAACACCGCATTTACTAGAAAACAAAGCCCCCTCAATCGTAAGACCCAGCAAGCTTTGCAGACGAATTTTAGATGAAAAAAATACACATGTATCTGACTTTTAGGAATGTTATACAAACCAATTCTTCAACATTTCTTTGTTAATGTACATACAGACGGTTGGCCAAGGACGGGTTTTATCTTTCATGTATTTGGAAGAAAGGACGGGGGAATTAAGTCAGATCTTCGCTTATTAGTAGCCTCAATCCTTCTGCTTGCTTTATTCCTATTAATAAAACAAAATCTTTGGTTACAACAGCAGCAATTTTATTAATGCGAGTTTCTTCTTTTACCTGTCTGTTAGCGGTAACATGAATTCACATTTAAGCTAGATATTTTGGAAGTCAATGAAAAAATGTACAAGCAGGCGGGTCGAGAGTGTTTGGTGCAAACAAAAAACACGATTTGTTACCGGAGAAATCAGATATAAACTTAAAGCCGTGAAGAAAAATAGACTCGAACTTTTCGTGACTCTAAGGAAGGACATCGTGCTGCAGTGGATGATGCAGTGACGAAATGGGTGGAAGAAAAGAGTGCTGTGTAGTAACCTGTGAAATGATGCAATTGAAAGGGCTGCGAAGTAACAACAATAGTTAGTGTTTAATAAAACAGCTTTGAGAATGAGCTGAAGTCAACTCGAAACTTTAGTCAGCTTTGCACCAAGAACTTGCAACATTACTAACATAAGTGAAGTTTTTAGTTTCTAATTTGCTCTTGCTTCACTGTTAATAGCTTAAATTTCTTTAATTATCATAGTTCAGGTCTTACTTTCAGTTCCAAAAATCCGTTTTTAAGTCCCTCCCAATCTTTCGACTATAATTCTGTTAAAAAGGGATCTATTTTCGATTAAATATGCAGTAAAAATGCCGAGAATGTACTGTGCAATTACAGCCACAAATACTAGTTTGTAATGACACTTTCTCTTAATGCAGCTGAGTGACATTCACATTGTCGCATTTCGGTTATATCATAGCTATTTAGATCTCATTGGGAAAAGAGAATAACAGTTCAACGCAATATAACCTCGTTTATAGGTTATAACCAGCATACACAAAACTGCTAAGAAAACACACGAAAGTGAAAACAAAGGAAGAACAAATGTGAGTGTTATTACTCCATGATGGACATTAGAGAGATCAACGAATATTACATGAACTCGTTCCTTTGTTCCTTTGTGAGGCCGTGAAAACCTAATTATTTATTAGTTGGCCATATTCGAGCTACTACGAATATCGTTGGCAGTCTTGTAAACTTTTGTAGGCATTACGTAAGATTAATTACAATTTAACTGTGTGAAATGGAGTGGAATGTCAAATCTACACGTATGGGATTGACATTTTATACACAGAGCTTGTATATAATGTGTTAACACATTTCAACTTTGGTTCAAATCGGTACAAAGTTGTGGGTAGTTAAGATAATGGGTATTTGAGGCTGCAGCTTAATGCTTCGAACAGTCTAAAGGCTTGGAAGCTTTACTAGCTAAAAAATATTGCTACAATCAATAAATTTCACTACCCACCTTCAGTCGGACAAGTGAGAAGGAACATCTCCAAAATGGTTCATTAAAAAAATGCATTTGGACATAGCTTGTTTGTTTTAAACCAGATCTACATTTTTTTGTATAGTAAGATTTGGTCTATCTCTTACGCTTTACTACTTACGCAAGAGTCACCCAGAGTAAACAGGACTACATGGGCTATAGCCAGAACATTCAAAATATACATCTCATTTGCCATAAAATATGTTAAACATGTGGGATTTTAATCAAAATCGGTAGATCATTTTTAAGAAAATCAAAATTGGTTTTTAACAGAATTTTCATTTTTGAGTTATGCTCAGACACACACGCACGGATCTTTTTCAAAACGTGCTGTTGTTAATTAGAGTGCTTCAAATCATATATTTCCTGTGAAATCTGTACGACGAATTTTAGAGTTGAATACAATACTTCCCCTAACTGTATACGTAGTAGAGAAAGCAAAAGTTCAATAGATATTTTTGTGTAATACCAACATTTTCCACTTTTAACTTAAACATATTTGCATGTTTCTTCTAGTAGACATTTGAATGTCTGTAATCCTATGTGAATTGTTCCCCAAATACAAACAAGCTAGAGGGAAGTGCAATGTGACAATTTGATTAGGTCCCATAAACGGAATGAGGGAGCCGATTGGTGGAATGACGCACCTACAGCTGAGCGAGCGCCGTTCACTTCTGGCGTGCGTCCAGAAGTGTGAGATCACCATCGCGCCACTCGGTGACACCTTGGTGACCTTGCAGGGCATTCCTCGAGTCTGAGTACACATCCGAGACGGCTTGTGCCTTTTCAATGTTTACCATATAGTACGCTCCCTGCTTCAACTGAAACACTCTGGTCAAGATTATGCTCTGCTAAATCAAATCTATAAATGTGTGGAGCAACATGTTCTACAGAGTTACGAGCTTCTAAATAAACTGTTGGAAGTGAACTTTGTAGTCCACGTTTCAGAAATATATCTCCAGTTTTTCTCTACTACTTTAGTAACTAAAAGAAGTATTGTATCCCATCCCCCCAAAAATCTGTGTTGCACTCACAAGACTTTCTCTACTCTTGTACAAACTCTTATTCCTCATATTTTTCATGTTAGTCGAGATAAACATTTGCAGAAATTATCTTATAACATATTTTCTGGTAGGTACAAGGGGGATATTGGAGTACAATAGGCTTTGAGCGATAGTCAAATGTTTTAAAGTTTTAAAATTACGTTCTCTTTTCACGACTAAGAGATAAAAAACGTTAATACCTTCCACTTGAGAAAAATTTAAGTATTACCAACTTCACACAAATAAGGAATATCTCCGAAATGGTTCACTCCACAGAAATTAAAAAAAAAAATTGGAAATAAATTGTGTGTTTTAACAAGATCTACATTTTATGTATAGTAAGATTTAGTCTATCTCTTACGGTTTACCAGTTATGCAAAAGTCATCAGGGGTAAACAGGATTACATAGGCTGTAGTCAGAAAATTCATAATATACATTTTATTTGGCATAAAAATATCTTACACATATGGAATTTTAATCAAACTCGTTAGAGAAGTTTTTGAGAAAATAAAAATTTTGGAAAAAAAATTCCATGTGAAAGGTCGTTTAGAGTGGAGGAATTTTCTTCAAAATCTTTATATCGCATCCTTTAAAGATATAAAACTTAAATACCAAGTTTGGTTTTTATCTGACTTTTCGTTTTTGATTTATGCTGTTCACAGACAGGCAGACACAAATACCCACGCGTACGCGGAGACCTCAAAACATACACGTAGCATAGAAAGTGTAAAGGACATTTTTAGAAAAAGGTCAGCATCCTCCAAGGGTGCGACACGAAGATTTTTAAAGGAAATCCACCACCCCAAACTACAATTTACATGGAAAAGAAATTTGCAAAATTTTTGTTTTCTCACAAATGAGTAACATTTTGATTGAAATACGATGTACTTAAGATATTTTCAAGACGAATAAGTGTATATCTTTACATTTCTGGGAATAGGGTCGGAAATCCTGTTCATTCTGATAAATCTTAAGAGATACAGACAATTTTGCCGCACAAGATCTCGAAGTACACAGTTTATATCAAGTACATTTTTTATGAACGATATCCAAGATATTAATTGGTTTGTATTTTAAAATACAAAGAGAATGGGATGTCAAAGCCAAACACATAGTGGGCACTGTTGTGATTATGATTGAAGGAACGGAGGGGGTACACTTTGATCCACTAGGGATCTTCGGCGAGCTATCACCCTCAGAATGAAGCGAAGGGAGACCTCAGGCCGGCAAAGGGCGGGGCTAGCGAAGCCGCAGAGACGTACGGGAGTTCCTAACAGTTGGAAGTTGTTTCACCTTGGCAAAGGAATCGGCAGGGTCAAAAACAAAACTGAATCAATTTGTGAAAGCATTCGGTGATATATTTTCCACAGATCGCTCAATCTTATTTTGTGAAGCCTATAAAAATTTGGTGAACTGTGAAGTGTCACGATACTCAACATGTACAAACCTTGAAACAGAAATTTTCTCTGTGTCGAACTAAATAAGCTAATGAACCAAAGACAACTCTGATCTCCTCTTGTGCTATTTCCCAACAACAATGTTTTCTGTAAAGCATGTATTCATACAGATATTCCATCAGGTATGCAGGTGTAAAAGTATGATTTAAAGTTTATTTCATTTGGTAGATAGTAGTACATAAAACACACTCCACACATATTGCATCCCTATTGCAAAATGTAATTTCTTGAAAGAAGTTGCACTGCATTTAAGCCTGTGTCTATTTCGGTGCATATTGTCACGATTTTAGTGTCTTTTAGCTTGGCTATTTTGAATAGCTGTGTTTCAATCTGATATTCTCTATGAATTTGGTCTCTCTCAAAGGTTCGCGATGACACTGTTCCTTCTACTCTTAGTATCCGTTTCATAAACATTGCCTTCACTTTTTGTATTCTCATCAGGTGGCTGATTTTTAGTCTTTCCCATATAATCTCTACTCCATATGTTGAAACAGGCACCACTGTCGTTATAAACAGCTTTGTGGTTGCGTTTGTCGACAGTGCAGTACATTTTGTTTTTTACATGTAAAAGTGACAATGTGATGAAGTGTGCCAATATACCAAGAAGATTATTTTCAAAATAAATTTCGCACAGAAGTGGACGTTTTGAGTCCTCTAACCACTGCCACCAATCTCGCATGAACATAAGATACATGCATTTCTGTGTATTTATATTTATTTTGTAATAACTGTATTCTTTCTTTCTGGCCTGTTCACGTTATATGATGACATAGGGGGCAAGTTCCGGATCAAAGGTTTTTTGCAAGTTGCAAGCATATCTTCAACAGACCATGTCTCTCTCCTGTAGCAACATCTGGTAACACATATGTTCCACTGCCAAGCCCTCAGTGAACACTATTATCTTACTTTGTGACAACCATCATAAAAGTGCCAAAATCATTTATTGGGTCCTGGTCTTTTCACATGTGTTTCCTAGGCTAGAGCAACGAGAATGACTTAAATCTCTGTGTGTGGAAGGTTTTAGCAATGAAAAACAATTGCGTAAGACATTACAGCAAAAAGTTAAGAGAACAGATTTAGACACAGATATGCTCCGTCTCATTAAGGCAAAATGCCATGTGTTTTTGAGTTCCATCCCAGTGTGAATGAATGCAAGTACACTTGCACTTGAATCTTTGCATCCACATGGATTAATGCCATACTCCGCTTATAGTCTGTCATAATACTTTTGACTAACAAAGCAATAGGAAATGTTAAACTTCTACCAAGATGGCTACCTTTTGTACTATTTCCTAGCTTTGTGTGTAAAATCAGGAACAATATTAAGCATTGTATTTGTTGTTCTGCAATTTAGTCAGCATTTTCAAACAGTTAAAACAGTGATAAATGTCCAACACTATTTTGTTTAGCTTTAACTATACAATAGCGTTTGCAACCGATCAACTTAGTTTCAACACGTGACCGTTTAAATAAACGGACCTTTATATAAAGATGCCTTTTTTGTTACAGGGGGCCTCATGTATTCTTGGGGAAATTTTGATACATTTTTGGTCGAACACAATACCTTTTCAGTGAACTACATACGTGCATAGAAAGTAAAAATAATAAAATATGTGATTATTTTAATTTTTAAAATTAGGTGTAAATCATGAAATCTTAAAACCAAAAACTATAGTTAACACCAATAAAACGCTCGTTACGTAGTTTTATTAACCGTGAAAGAACATGTACTGAAAATCTGAAATAACTGAATAACTGTTACCGAATGAGATGCTTTTTAAAGTGAAAAAATATGAAAACGACATCACTAGAGGTTGACCCTCAGTTGGTAGAACGCCTGCTTACTGTGCAAGGGGTCCCGAGTTCGATTCTGGGCTGGGAGTGGATATTTCTCTCTAACCAAGATTATTCCCCATCCTTCCCAGAGTCTGGAGGTGTGTGTATTTGTAGCAAAACGGAAATCTTGCGATTAGCAGCGGGCGACCATATGAGTTACCTATACTTTAATTTCATAGACTAATTACATAATTTTCATCATATCACTTGTAAATTCATTTATGAAACGAAAACATATTGCGAGATTGTCGCTGAATAAACGAATTCTATAGCTGGAAAGAGCAGAGAAATGTAAAATCATGAGTGAGAGAGAAACTCGATACCAGAATCCCAGAATGTACCTCTGGGCCATGATGCGGTTTGGGACTAACGATCTGCGAATGTATCTGTACGTGTGTTGCCGCCTTTTTGGCGCTTGTAGCTTCATTAAAGAGAAAGCCTGCATGAGGATTATCAGGAGCCCTGTATTACTAATGCATAGCTTTCAACAGCGGTCAACATAACCTCACATTTCATACAGCTCATCTCTTCTAACGCATACATCTCTTGTTTGGCGTTTTAGAGCCAGTATCCATGCTTTAGATGAGGTACACTTACATGCATGAAAATAACCTATTCCCCTAGATTGCAAGTGTTTTTTCCCTCTCTAAGGTTTTCACCTTCAGGTAACCAATCATTGGCTCTACCCAGGTTATCAGTTCTGTCTTGCCTAAAAATAATTGAAGGACAAAAAATGAAGCAATGAATGTCCTTATAATCGATATGAGCTGAAGAAATGGTTCGGATATCTATGAAAGGTTTCCTACGGTCGGTATACAGGCACATCCCAAACGAATAGAATTCGACAATACAATGCTTGAGGACTGGAGGTAACATAAGGAGAGGGTAGGGCAAGATTTGTCAGCACTTGAAAATTAATCAACATGAAATAAACATTGTACATCATTGAACTTATAAAAATATATTTATATGACTAGCTTGAAAATGAAATACTCAGCGGATGAATCTATGCTTGTGGACGAGATGTAGCGGAGTAATATCAGATGCATTCCTTCAACATCTTTCGGTGTAACATCTTTCGGTTATAATTAGGCCCTGGTTCGAGTTGCAAACGACGTTATGTTGAGAGGTACTTCATTATATTCGTATGCACTTCATGTTTGGTGACAGCAGAGGAGGTAGGAAAGGGGAACTCGCGACTGTATCACCTCTACCCAAAGTGTGCTACGTCACAAAACCTCGTTGAAAACATAACTTAAATGTCGACCACATGCAACCGGAATTGAGGCCTAGTTTCAATTATAGTCTATTATAGTAGTTAAGTGTTATTTAAAATACCTTCAAGTTGTAGAGATACTACGATTTCACATGACTTCGTGAGGACCGTAGAAATCTAGAAATCTGTTTAATGAAATTCATTTTATGTTCCCAAAATGAGTATAATAGAACGAAATATTTCACACAGCGCAAGAGTGTCTTGCCAACAACATTAAACGGAGTATAATTTACTCGCAAAATGTAAGATTGTAAACAGTGGGTATTGTAAAGAAAGTGTATTATAGTTTTCCCGAGTTCAAGAAGGGAATAAATGCATATACATGACAGCGTACTGAAATAGATTATGTGGTACTTGTAAACACTGATGAGAGATAACATCCAGTGTACCTTACATTAGTGGCTTCGCCAATTCCGTATCTTCTGTTTCGGTTGCTGGAGAACTTAGAGAAGATGAAGGGGATAAGGAAGAACTCCCGGATGAGGAGTCGTTTCTGTTTTCCAAAGAGATCACAATTTTCTCAATTGTATCAGGAAAAATGCCCCCTTTCTCCCAATAGTTTTTCTACGTCTGCAGAAACCTTGCCAATCTGATTTGGTTACTTCTGAAACGGCTTTGAAAGTGACTTCATGTACTTTCTTTACGAGAGGCCACCAGTCACATTATATTCCCTCACCACTCAAAACTTTAGACCAGCCAAGCTTATTAGGGTTGAGGTCAAACATTTAAGGTGGCAGGTGCATGACTCTGACTGTATCAATGCAATCATTTATAGCTACAGTTCTGGCTTACGCATAGATGAGCTGCATAGGATGCTCTTAGATTACAACCACGAAATCATGATGCCTTTAAAGCACAACGGCGGGGCTAGCTTATCCTGTTCAACAAGTGATATGATCCATATCTAGTACCTACATTGAGTAAAATGAATGAGAATATTGCAGGTGAATGTGTACTTTGACTCTATTAACTGTATAGGGCCGTATCCTTAGCGTAGTGGTGGCATTGATGCTTACCAAGCGGGAGACCCGGGTTAGATTCCGGTATCGGCATGGCGACTTACTCCCGCTGGGTGACCTGATCCGGGGTACACTCAGCCTCGTTAGGTACCAATTGAGGGGCTACTTGATTGAGAAGCAGTGGCCCCTTGTTGTGAAGACCGCATATATCGGCCAGGAGAAATGGGGGGCGCTGATCATGTCCCACCCTCCAGCATTGCACCCCAGTCATGACGCCTGTGTTGTCAGAAGTGGGGGACGCAGCGTAGGTGTCGACCCAGAAGCCCGTGATGTGAGGAGAGACTCTGGGAAGGCTATCTGGGCACCAGGTCAGGTTTTGAAGGTGTGAACGCATGGATGCAAACCATGTAGTCTATAATGACAGGCGTTGTTCATTTCATGGCACTTTTACGACCATGCAGAAAACACGAGAAAGTAAATTATGTGATGTATTTGTGGAAAAACCCTTAGATTAAGGGATAAGACAACTAGTATATTGAGTTGGAGACATTTTTTATAGTTATCAAATTGTTTGCACTTATACAAGGTGGTTGGGGTATAAGTCATTGAAAATAAAATTTGGGTTAAATTAGCTAAAAGCTTCAGAAAATAGCATTTACAGTGCAGAGTGTTCTTAAGAGTGGTTTCTAAGATGAGTGATGAATTTGGCAGATTTAACATTGGCTCAGCAGGGCATTTATTCTTCCTGAGATTAATATTCTCAATGTTTCAAAGCATGCATGCAACATTATATCTACTTGCAAGATAGCAGGAATATGCTGGTTGTGGTCTTGTTCTTGGATTCATATTAATGCCACAAAAAATGTATAACGGCCGCAAGAAATATGAAGCCTCTGTAACCCAGATTCCGCGACTGCAATGCGCACAAAATTGTGACCACTGCGCTTGGAACTTCAAAAGAATGAATTTGCACACTTATAAAGATAATCCTTAAAACTGTGGAACAAAGCACCTTTCAAACGGTTATTCGTTAATTAAATCATTCCGCTGTGAATGAAAGAATAAAGAGAAAAGGGAAGCAATCGCTAACTCCAAATCAGAACGCTTCCAAAACTTTATCCAGGTTTCAACTTGAGACAATCCTCTGCAAAGTTTCTCCATTTAAGTTTGAGCTCCTTAGGATCATATAATCTCTTCTTTTCTTTACATATCTCTTTGTTACTGCTCGTCCATCATCTTTTGCTGCAAAGGAGAGATAATTTCACCTCTGTTTTCGAAGTGTTTTCTACCAACTTGTCCTTCTTTGGGTGCGTTCGCTATTGAGCTTTTAAAGTGTTAAAGGAACGAGAGCCTTTCCGTTTAGAAACAGCATACTCGTATTTTACATCTAATTATTATTAATTCCTCAGCAACCAAGGTTACGTAAGATGTAAATAGGAGCTGAACAAAGGTTTCAGTAGCAATATTGAGTTTTCAATTTTACACAACAAAGCAATACTTCAAAAACTGAGATAGAGAAAAAGTCTAAACACATGGTTGTCTCTACCCATTATTATTTTAATAGACTCTATAAATTATTGTGACAGAAACGACAAAATCAATCAGTTACTTTTTTATTTTATGTTCCTCCAAAACTTTTGCGCAAATACAGTTCTCTTTCCTTTGACGTTAACATTGTTTTAGTCTTTCGTGATATTACACTCAACGGTTTTCTTCTCGCAACAACCTTGACTCACTCCTTTCACTGTCTTTCTTCACTAACTCTGTCTCTCAACAACTAACTCTGGCGATACAATCACTTAACAATCGTTCAAAATTCTTCACTTCGACGCGACAAATCTCTCACAGCTGCCTCTGACTCACTGACCGACTCAAAAACTATTTGCTTACACGCGCTCCGCAAGCTTTTATACCAGCGATGATGTAGCCAGATCTTTCTCGAACGTCTACAAACAAGCCGGCTCCGGACATTTCTCGAACACCCTCTGGAAAATACTTTGTTGCCGCTTGATTGATAGTCATGTGTTTGTTCACGAGTGGTGTGGGGAAGCTTGATCTCGAGCACTTCTGATATGCGCCACCCCAGTGGGGTAGGGTAACCTGGCCTCGACCGTCTTTTGTTGTGTTGCCGCTCCCGTGGGCCGCCGTCACATTATTTATTTAAATGGCTAATTTCTCTACTACTTACTCCATTCTTCAGTCTCGTTAAATGTTCTGTCCATTTCTTGTTATTTGTTTTAATTTTGTCTTCTAATATATATATGAGATTCCTATATCAATAGGATATCAAGAAACAGACAAAACACATAATACAAAAATAAGGCAATAATTAAACACAGAGGAACTAAATACAAATACAGTGAAATGCAGAACAAACTGGAAGCAACACTTAATAAGGATGACTGAAAACATAAAACCAAAAGCAGCATACAAACTATTCACCACGAGGAAGAGAAAACTTGGAAAAAGCTAGGAAAAGAGGGAAGCAGCAGACATTTGCAGCCGGAACAAACCAATGCAAGATCTAAACCGCGATGAAGAGATATATTAAATACTTTTTCCATAATCAACAAATGAGTTTCAAGATTAAATTCTATTAATTTTCTTTAATACACTTGTGCGTTCAACTATTACAGTTTTTAATCGCTGTCCCTATAAGGTATGTAACGCTTCTACTGTATATATCAAGCGGCAACAATAGACATGGGAAAGCAAAGGGCCTTTCCCTCTAAGAAAACCTTACACGGTGTACCAAAAGCGGCGAGGGAGTACAGCTGCATTTCCTGGGCTTTGTGGATTCCGATAATCCTCCAGAACACATAGGGGAGCAGAGACGTCATGTAAAGTGGAAACAACTTCCCTTAGACTATTTTATGAAACACAGGATCGAAATGTCTTGCCTTCATGTAACATATACGAGATGGCTGCAGTATGCGGAAGTTCTTACAAATGCTTATTATTTCAGATATTTCTTCTTAATGCAGATAAACTTTCAGTTCACGTTTACACATTTCATTGTACGATACACTAGGACCCGGTTGCATAAATATTGCTGATTGGAGATCAGATCTAAGCTTAGAACACACACTATGATCAGAGTAAAATTGGATTGTATAAAACTAATCTAAGATCATAGAATCTCAGTTCTACTTTGATACTGGTAACACTGGTTAATGTGAATATGTTTGTGTAATAACATGGTTTTCAATAATAGCATGTTAGTTTGATAAAAATCTTATTTAAGTCAATTGACAGCAAGGAGTTATGTGTAACCTCTCCATCGAATATTTATTGTGAAAAATTTAATTTTGTATTAACAGATGTTTCTAAATAAAAGCATAATAGGTTAATTATGTTTTTTTTTTATCCTATGTTACCAATTATTGGATCAAAACCTCTTCAAATTCAACACAGTTCCCTGAATTGTTAAGAATGTTTCTAGAAACAATCTGAAGCAATGCTCCTATTATCCAAATAACTACCTTAGAAAAAGTACATTCCTTCTTGTACTATTTAAAGCCGTATTTAGTTCTTCCTTCAGTATTTGATCTTAGATCAAGATGACATGAATTTAGATCAATGTTTATATAACCAAAAGTCTAAGTTCAGCTTGACTGGAGATCATTTTCAGCTGGTTGAACTCAAATTAGTTTTTATGCAACTGGGCCTAGGTGAAGTGAGATTTCTAAAGAGCGTGTCGCTATGTGATGACTTTGAATTTCCACGTGATATCCTATTTGAGAAATACATACTACTTGCACACTTTATCTTGGGCTCTTAGATGGTAGTGTTAACAGTAACAGAACTCTTTATGTATGTATAGAGTAAGAGGTTAACCATATGCCTTCTTCTTTTGCTATTTAAAGGAGTTTGTGGTATCGATGCAGAATCTACATCTTCGTAGCAACACATGCAAACTTGACTATTCCTAAGTCTACTGTATTTACCTAATTCTTTGCGCCCATAAGCAACTGTGTAATAAAACCATTTATATAAATGTTTATTGGGATCAACACAAAGTAGATAGAATAATAAGCGTTTATAATTATTCGTCGAAGAATGGGTTCAGAAAGTCATGCGTAACACAAATGTTCAGCGGAATGTGAGGGAGAGAGAGAGAGAGAGAGAGAGAGAGAGAGAGAGAGAGAGAGAGAGAGAGAGAATGCCTATAAGTAATGCACTGTCTCTTCTTCTAACTGACAAAATGAAAAAGTTGAGTAAATAGCACCATACTTTGCATTCCTGTTCAATATGTCTCAAGGACTTAACACAAACAATTTAACGAATTCCCCGTCCTCGAGTACTCTTTATTAATATTAATGAAACCTTTTGTTAGAGTGCTATATTTATAGTCGTGGTATCAACGTTATCAGAAGAAACGAGAAACTTTGGGTTATGTAATAGTTATTTATGATAAAAGAGTTAAAAGGAACAGTTTATTTTGTGAGTAGGTGTGCGAACAAAATAAAATCCTTTTAGCTCGTGCACCATACACTATTTTTTAGACAATGCTGAATATTTATAAGTATATTATATATTATATGTAAATATACATTATTGTTTTATCTTTTTCAATGTCATGATAGTCATTGGGTTGCGCTGTTCAACTGTTATTTCTTAGCATCAGTATTAAGATTTTTTATATTTTTTTAACGTCGGTCTGGGGTGGCTCAGTTGGTTAGACGCTGGCCTACTAATCCCGAGGTCACGGGTTCAAATCCGGCCCAGGTCGATGGTTTTTAAGTGTGCTTAAAAACGACAGCTCCATGTCAGTAGATTTACTGGCATGTAAAAGAACTCCTGCGGGACAAAATTCCGGCACACCGGTGACGCTGATGTGATCCTGGGAATTGACAGCGTCGTTAAACAACAAAATTATTTTAATTTTATGATGACTTTTACAAAACCACAACACTACACAAAGAAGTCAGTG
The DNA here is from genome assembly GCA_030765045.1 of Tenodera sinensis. Taxonomy (NCBI): domain Eukaryota; kingdom Metazoa; phylum Arthropoda; class Insecta; order Mantodea; family Mantidae; genus Tenodera; species Tenodera sinensis. The sequence continues at coordinate 38,191,566 of CM060970.1, forward strand.
GAAAATGTTTATCTTGTACCAGTCAAGAATGTGTTGTATCAATGTCGTATTGGTTTCTTGATTTTTTGAAAAACAATTCTAATTTGTCTCTCTGCTGCTTGTAAAGCTTCAATAGGTTCAGCACAGTTCATATTTACATTCAAATGACTCACCATTTTATATAAGCATTGTATAACTGAGATTCGTGGCCTACTTGAATAAGGCCATAGTCACATTGTGTAAGAAACCAAAGTTGCAATTATCAGTCTTAAAAGCTTTTGAGCACTGAGTGGTAGAATTTTGTATTTTTGACACTGTCGTGAACTGCTAGAAGTCCGACTTTTACTATCAACTGTCTACAAAATCATTTATTAAATTGCATGCGTTACATTCGTCAATTTTTCTTTATGCGCTTTATCAGCCCTTTATCAGAGAGATTTGACACTAGGCATGAAATAAAGCCAGACGACGTAACAATTTGACTCACGCTCTTTGCGTTTACGAAAAGTTGATATGACCTTGGATTAAGGTGAAGGAAAGTCTGAAATCGATAGAATGTTGTCAGACACAGTTTCTAAAAAGTAAGAGGTAAGGGATATTTTTAGGTTTTAAAAAACATGTCTTTCTCATGTATTTTATAGAGTGAAAAACGTTACACTTTAAGTGACTTTGAAACCTCGGAAAGAAAGAGAAAACAGAATAAGTACCTAAACTATGCTCCAAAATCGTTATATTTAGTTTTGTTAATGTCAATGCAGTTTTAATGGGTAGCTTCTAATTTGCTCCACCAATTAGTGTTCACCAGCTTGAGGGAGACGAGTTGAGCTAATTAATGCCACTCAGAAGAACTATGAGAATTGGCAAGGGACATTAAAAACCTTAAAAGAAACATTGCCTTTCTTCTCGTTTAACTACTGGTCCCTTTTGAACGCAATACGCCATTAAGAGTTACTTTCAGGTTTCCAGCTTCTGTATGCCTTGTACATCTTCCTCTGAGAGTAATTTGAACGACAGGGCTCCTCATAAGTTGCAAATCATTTTAAATGAATATAACCTTATTAAATAAAATTCTCTAAATGCACATTACTTTCCCTAGTCCCTCTTGTGCCACCTATTCTTACAGACGCTGCTTCTATATAATTCAGATTAATCGAGGCAAATGTGTAGTTTTATTACATATTTTCTTGTAGGTGCAAGGACAATACCGATATACAGTAGGCTTAAGCGATAGTCAAATATTTTAAAAACTGGTCGCTAAGTGATGGCTTTGAAAATTCGTTCTCTTTGCATCACCAAGAGATAACAAAGCGAATAACGGCTTCCTATTTCTCAATGGTTAGCTCCATAAAACATTTTTTGGCTTAAACTGTGAGCTTTGACGAGATCTACATTTTTTTGTATAGTAAGATTTTGTCTATTTGTGACATTTTCCGGTTTTGCAAATGCCATTCATGAGTTATTTTCAGAAAATTCAAGATATAAATTTAATTTGTCATGAAAATATATTAAACGTGTAATTTAATAATAATAATAAAAAAAAAACTTTAGCGCTGTTTTTGAGAAAATAAATTTCGAATACTTTCCCATGTAAAGGGCGTTTGGTGTCTGGGTTTTTCTTCAAAATTCGGTGTATCCTCGGAAGAAACTGAACTTAATAGCTTTTCATTTTGAGTTATGTTGCTCATAGTCGCACAGACATAACGCACATACCTTTTTCTAAAGCTATTTTTTATTCAGGAGTCTCAAAACGTGTATTTCCCCCAAAATCTAGGTATTTAATTTTTCGGTGGAATGCAATACTTCCCCTAGTTACTGTAAGTAGGTAGCAGAGAACGTAGTAAAGAAAAATTATAGAAATGGAAGCCTAAGTTGCAGTTTGGAGTTGTAGGTCATTTATTCTGTCTCATTTTTGGCGATTCTTATGGTTTCCACTACAGCATTATAATTTGATAGTCTTACCGGAAGGCAAGCATTCTTTGTCTCATTCTATTTTCCCATATCTTCTGTAGTTATACATTGAAGTATGAGATATGAGGTACTGAACGACAGGGCCACCTAACCTACTGCGGACGGCGTTACTATCCCTCGTAAGGGAAAGATAAGGTGAAGAGGGACCACAACTCCGGCAAAGAATGGCGAAGACAGTGCCACAGAGCCGTGCGGAAGTCCCAAACAGTTGACACCACCGCTACACAGAGAGGACAACTCGCGACGCAGGCAGCGGCACGCAGCTACCATGAAATGAGAAAGGAAAGCGAAGGAAGCCGTGAAATGAAATTAAACATTCCAGCACACACTTAAGTGGCAAGGGGAAACTGTAGTTATCCATTATTAGGAAAACAATAGTGAAGATAAATTAAGATAATGTACAGCATATCATATATCGATTTAACATTTCTTACACAGAATAATACCAATGATTTTATCATGTTTCAAAATTAGAGCTTTCAAGATAATTTAAATATTAACGCTTGATTCTGTAAATTGTGCAGATGTACTTTTTAAAACTTTTCAAAAGAAAAATTCAGGTTTTGTGGTATTAAAAAAAATCTATCATACAATATTTTTATATTAGCCTCTAATTATTGTAAAGGAATTATTACTTTGTGTTCTCCAGAATTCTTGATTTTTTTTAATCGTTAATAATTTATTTCTCAAACTGAGGCTATAAACATTTGCGAACAAATTAGTAAACAAGTTCATCAGGTATACAATTTTGAAATGGAAAACTACTGAAAAATGTTTGCAAAAAGACAAGCTTAAATTTGGGCGTGCCTATTACATTTAGGCACTGTTTATATTTAGGTAGTAAAGACTGGTAAAAGATAAATTTTAAGTTTAATTTTCCACACTTTTCGGTTCAAATGTTTACACTCATTGGTTTAAATAACTAAACACGATAGTGCTTTCGTGGTTTTAAAACTGGTACGCATATGTCCTAGTATAATATGGACCATTATAATGCGTAGTTTCGGATACCTACGCCGTAAAGTGGTGTCCCCCAGATGTGTTATTTTTAGAAAGACCTAAAGAAGACTTACATCTGTCCAGCATGGCCCCAACTACCCCATACTGAAGATACTGCTCATTTTCCGTCCCGTTGCGCGTCATTTAACGTCAAGCTGCAGGGGGTGGGGAAGTGGGGAGGGGCGGGGTTGGAACCCTTCACCTACATCTCCGGCCGACTATTTCTTCTCTGACCCTACACAGTTGAACAGAATCGAATATGTGCTCAATCTATGAGGTGTTACCTTCTGAAATATATAAAAACATTTTGAAGCTTAAATTGAGTGCACACTCTAAATGGTTCGAATTAAAAAGAAGGGGTTGAGATATTTAAGTTAGAGATTCACTTTTAAACACTATGGTTTTTGGGGTTTTCGCAGTTTTCCCTGGTCAGTAGGCAAATTCTGGGATGAATAATATGCCGCGGTTTTTCTGACACTTAATTTGCTGATATTTCAAAATCGACGGATCAGGCGAATGGACAACGGGCGAGGCAGTGAAGTTTGCTTTGTGAAATTTTCACCCGTGGCGTGACGGGCCCTCATAGAAACCTCTCCGTGGGGAGAGCTAGACCTGTGTAGCGTCCCACTGAGGTCACGATATAATATCTGAAGATGTTAGGGACCCCGCCAGTGTCAAAGTCAGCCGCTGCGGATCTGTTGCTCTGCTGTTATGCTTGTGGAAGGAACGAGGCGAATATTACACAAATAGTGCGCTATCACTGAAATTTTAAGAATTTGGATCAATATGAATAACGACTTCTCGTTTTAGAAAAGTAATAAGTATTGAAACATTCAGACAAATAAAAAGGATTATCTCAAAATTGTAAGCTACACAAACAAGAAAAGAAACAAATTAGACATAAATTGTGTGTTTTGACAAGGTCTGCTATTTTGTGTACTGCGATTTTGTCTCTCTTGCTGTTTCACAAATATGCAAGTCGCCGAGACTGCAAAAAGCTTTTAAGGACCTCCCAGAAAACTGAAGATGTCATTGGATTTGTTATTGAAATATCTTAAGCATATTAAATTTTAATGAAAATAGTTAACCATTTTTGAGACAAAATTTTCGAAACATTTTTCCATGTAAAGAATACTAGGTAGGGGGACTTTCTGAAAATCAGGTTGCATCCTTGAAAGATACTGAACTAGAGCATTAAGTTTAGCATGTAACAGAATTTTCGTTTTTGAGTTAATGTTGTTCATAGGCAGCACAAGTAGACACGCAAACTCACAGGCAATTTTTTTTTTTTTTTTTGGGGGGGGGGCTGTTTAGGTAGTCTTGAAATATGTACGTATTTCCGATGAAATATCAGTATCGAATTTTTTGGTCCAATACATTTCCCCTACTTTCTGTAATTATGTAGTACAGAGGTAAAACGTGTGAAGCATTTTAGGTGTGGAAAAATGTTGGAAAATGTTGAAAAAAGGTTTGCGCCAGAACAAGGTTGAATGTAAATTAGTAAAGTAATTAACGATTTAAAAACTAGCTGTTATATTACTAAACCATAAGCTAGTAGCTATAATAATCTAATCTGTAGATGTAACTATCTTATATTAATCTTTTGTTTATTGTTCGTTGTATTACTATTGTTTATGCAGCTATTTTTTTAATCTTAATTGTACATTTAACTCCACCCCGGGTAATACCCATTTGCAATGAATAAATGCACATATAGCTATTAATAAGCATGTTATATCCTTGTAAAACTTCAGTTAATTCGTATTTTAGATGCCTCAAGTGGAAAACAAACAATAAATGCATGTTATTATAAAAATTAAATTATTTTCAAATTTTGTGCATTTTACACACGTTGCCTTAGTTTTTGAGGTAATCGGTCATTAATTTAACAAGTTTAGCTTAATGTAATAACTGAAAACAACTTGCAGAATTAAATGACTACGTACACCGTGTTTTGTCTAAATGTACTGGTAATCCCATTGTTGTAGTCCATCAACAACTTTGTTTATATATTCTATGTTCTCAATGCAGTAAATTTGACTTCAATAATGATGATGGAATATAAAGTAGGTGGTAGGAGACAGCTATATTTAGAGTATTGTATGCTTGTTTATAGTAACGAGGAGTGTAAATATTGGTATAAACGAGGAGAAAGGAAACGGTTGGTCTGAAAGTAGTTCCCCTTTAGGGTCGAGTATGCATTCATGCGTGTATGAGTGTGCGTCAGTCACTCTAGCCGCCACTTAGCCGCTGTGGTGTAAGACAATTGCACGCCAACATTTTTAAAACATCTTGTCCCAGCAGGCAGTATGTTAATGACATGCGCTGGTTTTGTGCGTTCGAACAGATGTTCCACAACACCGACAAATAATACTCCACTGGACACTATCGCTCGCTGCATAGGGATTATATACCTAATACTCTTAATATAGGTATACACTAAACTTTGTGCAAATAGTTAATAAAGAACATATCTAGCCACTGGTGCTTATTAATTTATCACCTACAGTTGAGATGAAATATTGTACTGTGGGTTATTCCATACGAACACCTTTATAATGAAGCCAAATACTATACACCACCATTATAAGAGATGTGTGAATAATAGTGATTTCTCATTGAGGATCATGCAACTATAGATTAATTATCATGAAAACATGAGCACCTATGATAATTTAATTCCAAGTATTTAACATCAACATGTTAAACGGAATATTTATTTTCTGAAGTTCAGGGTAGCTCAGTTGGAACGAGCACACGCTTTGTAAGTAACCCTTGTGCTGTAGAGGTGGCTCGAATACCCTACATGAACGAACTTTTTTATCGTGTAATATTCACTAATAACGTTGTTGAACAATTAGTGTTTAAAGCTGCTATTATTTAATTTGTAATTGTTTTAGTTCCATTTTATGCTATTGTGTAAATGAGGATATCTCTCCTGGTATATATGTTGAGCTGCTTGTGCTTGGTTCTTGCTTCTCCGTGGAACAAAAGCATATCAATGTACTAGTCTGTCGAATACATCGTGGACTGTCATAAAATATCGTGTGACAGCATACAGGTGGAGAATGGAAGGAGTCGGCGTTCATTACAGCACACTGCATCATGCTAGTCCAATAGGGCTGAAGTCATTATACCTATTCTATTACAAACTATAATGTCCTAAATCGTCTGGGACTTCAGAATTAGATTATTGTGAATTCGGTTTTCAAGTTTTGGTGAACAGGAAAAAATAAATTGTACAACGTCGAAATGCGAACCCATGTCCTTGAGGTAAGCGCGCAGGACACAGTTATAATTCTATCCAGCTTTTGTACTCTTGACTGAAAGCACACTCCGGGTACTACGGTAGAACTTGCATGCCAGGCGTTATTTCATTGCCACCTCGTGGCTTTTCGTGCCTATTTTAGCCTTTTAAGACAGTTTTAACCTTTGCTGGGCGTTTTATTCTTATTAATAGCAAAAGCTATTATATATGTTATTTGAAATGTACGAGACGTAGTTAACGCCATACTTTAAATAAACCGTTATTTAATAGCATTCCGTTTTGACTACGGGTCCATGGTGGGTTAGGCGCGTACCCTAACTTCTTGCAACCATCGCAGGCTCTAGGTACAATAATCCGCTATTTTCTTTTTAGTTGATAATGTACTCATATACTAGGTCCATTTAATTAGAAGCGTTTGGTGAATTGCGTTGCTATGTATACTCTAATAAACAAGTTTGTAAAATCGGCTAGAAACCCGAAATTCGCTCTTAGTTAACGAGTTGTATGTTTTTGAGGTGTACTTTAGCAAGGAGTACGTTTTGTCCTTTAAACTGCTGTTTCTCTAAATTTTGCGAATTGGTCTGTCTAAGAATGTTAAGCAATAAGCTTTAGAACGCGCCACTGCCGTCTGTGACCAGAATTGCGCCGTGGAGTTCTGCAGTTATTTCAGCGCACGAAACGATATCTACTTACGCCAATGCCGGATGAACTGGGCCACATAGTATAACCATATATTTAATGCTTAATTTGCAATCAATTTTAGACAATGTGCCGTGAATAACGTAGCGTGAGTAGAAGAATCGCTTTTCTATGGATTCTCTAATAAGGTATAACAGTGAACTTGTAAGGTTTATAGAACATAAAGCCCTGTACTGTACTGCATCTGATTGTATTATTAATTTTTGCACCGGATTCTGTTTGAGACAAAAAGTGTTACTGAATGTTCTTTGCCTGCAGCCTGATGAGCAATAAATTATGATACAAATTAAGAGACAGGGTGAAATACGGGTTTTGGCTTTTCTTCAAGACCATTATGAGGATTTATGTTATTTCTGTATCATTAATTCAAATCTTCTCGAGAAAGGAAATTCTTTGCACTCCACACACAGACCCCAGTCTTTTAATGGCAAGAGCTTTCGTATTCCGTTATTCAATTTCCGACATATAAATAAATTGGCTTCTATACATTCAAGCTTACAGTTAATGATTTGATTTAGTAATTTATTTTAAATTAAGGGAGAAGAAAAGGAGTATAAAATATGGAAAGGGAGCTTGTGCTGAGGAAGACGGAAAAATGGAGGTAAAATTAACGAGGGATGAAATAAAAATAGGTAAAAAAGCATGAAATGGAGGTTGAAAGGGAAAGGAAATACGCCGAGGAATGTAGGGAATGAAGGAAAGCCTGAGAAGGTTGCACGTAGAAAATAAAGCCAGCTACCCCTGCGGGGTAGACAACTTCTCCTACAGACATGCAGGAATGCGGTATACACCACAGGATATTTAAACCAGCGTGCTTGCAGCTCAATGAAGTTGGTGCCGAACCCATAATATTCGTCTCGGTGGATACAAGGGTGATAGTGTGAGTCACTGTGGATCTTTCTCCCTAAAGCTAAACACTGAGGTATCACATGTTATTTAGTTAACGAGGGGAAACGAATAAGTATCCTATTTGTTAGAAAGGTCGCCCCCAATAGAGCTTCCAAACAATAGGGTCTCAGGGTACCACCTTCCTAAGTTAAATACTGTATAAGTAAATCTAATTTTCGGACGTCTTGTCTATTGGTGGGTAACATACTAAACAGCTGAACAAACACCGGTACAAATTTGCGCATCGGCCATGATTCAAGCACATAACAATTCCCTGTAAACCAATTACTCTATGGTGCTTACAGCAAGTTGCTCATTTATTCGACCCAGTCATGAAGTAGCTTTTCTGCACAAACGAATGAGGGAGAGAATTACCTACCTTTGTTTCTAACGCAGGACCTCAGTTCCTTACCTTTTTGCTGCTTGTTGTTCCAGATTCTAACTCAGTGTGAGCATAAACACTCTTGTCTGCAGACGTTGGCGATACAGAACAGGACTTAACCTTTTTACCCATGTAATTGACTTTTTATCTTTATTCTGATTTGCAAGATCACCTCTCTTGCGGCACAAATGCCTGGATATATTGCAATTTAGTTTTCTCATTCACATTTCAAATGTTCTTTTCGCACTTAGCGGCGTTATTTTTCCGTGACATACGACTATCGTCTTCACAAAGCTTTTGTATTTTACATGCTCTTATAAGAGCTTACAAACGAAAGTTGTCTCACACTGCTAATGAAATATCTAACACAATCACACATTCCTTATTTAAGATATTTCTAAGGAAATCCTGGAATTTTATTTAATATTATGCAGAACACTAAACCAAATAGGCATACTAAAATCTTCTCTTTCTTATATATTATGTCGTAAATTGTTGCGCTATAAATCAACGTCCATTCTGTCCATCTTCTTTATAAAACAAACAAAGTCAGCCTCTGTTTTACCAATTAGAATGCTTTCAGCGGGCTTGCTCAAGAAACTGCTTCAACAGGATTTAACATTGAAATATGGTCAAACATGCACGGGGACGAGAGAAGAGGTAGCGATTGAACGTGCCTTGAATCAATTACTCAATGACAACTTGCGGAGGACTTAGCACCTCGACCGAAATGCAATCTTATGTGTGTATGCCTCTGACAGCACCCTCTGGGAGGATGGATGAGGCAAATGGATCTTACGGGCGACCGGAACAGAGCAGGTGGCGGGGTCCCTGAATTACCCAGTTAGAAGCAACCCGGTGTTAAATGTGCCTTACAAACTCATTTTCTTACCCAGTGACAAAGGTTGTTTTGATACAACAAGCACAGTGATGGCTTCGCGCGATACTAATGATTTCTACGCTGTTATTAACTATTTTGTTTGTATATTATTGTAACCAAAATATAGTCACCTACTGTGGTGAGGGAAATTAAATGATCTTTAAGTTTATAACCTTCCTTTACTTTATGCATGCAGTACTCTTTAGTCTTATGATTAACATACTTAAATAAGCTAATAAGAAACTAAACCCTTAAAAAGTGGAATCACTAGAGCATGGAAAAGTAAGCCAGGATAAAAATATAACATACAATTATCTTAGCTATACTTATTATGAATCAGTAGTAACATTTCAACTAAACAGTTTGAAGTACGTACAAATTAGCCATTTCTATACCAATAACATTAACGTTTCTATTTTATAGCTTAGTCTTCAAGTTAATTTCATTTCACACAGGAAAACAGGGAATTGTGAGTGGAATAGTGACGATGCAATAATTTATTGAGTTGAACCACAGAGCTGTCTCATTTTACTGCTGTTTTAGAGTCGGTGCAAACGGACTGATTTACGGGAGACTGTTCTCCGCACAATGGAGTGTTGGGCGTGAATTTGGCATGCTTGAGTTTCATCACCGCGACCTGTGCCAGCTACAGTGGGAAAAAATGTCGGACCACCGTGAGCGTAGAAGCCGCGGAATGCTTTTGTTCTTTAAACGCAAATTGCAGTGATAAAAATAGTTGCCGGCGGATTGGTGGAATCTGTCCACTGTCTCGGTCCGACGCAACGAGACGCTTCTTGCCTCCGGAGCGTCTACCAGTGCGTCGCGGCTTATCCCTAGTACTTCTCTTACACGGCGTTGTGTTTATTTCTCTAAAAACTTGCAAGTTTTACCAACGGATGTGGCGCTTTAGTAGACCTCTTATTTGACTGATTCTGGATAATATTTTCACTGTGCGGAAGATTACTTGAGAATAAATTCTAACCTAAAAAGAATTAATACGTAACCTTAATATACAGGTCATTAGGAGTGTAAGTGTGGATATTTGCACTAATAATTGAAGCCAGACTAATGAACAACATTACATAAATATGTCCTTTTTTGCGTTTTTGTAATTCAATTAATAGTATGTTTTCAGTTTGGTTAGTACCTCCTAGTAGGCATGCCACAGAAAACCTGTAGCAGAGTGGGCAGAACGAATGCCGAACACTATCGTAACTGCAAGGCCTCACATTATCCAGGCCAGTATGTCGTTCATTGAGGTGAGAAACAAAACGGTCCGCAGACAGTCACAACTTAGCAGCTGAGAAAATAGTAGGCTACAGAATCTCAAGAGCTATGACATAAATATTTGGGAGAAATTATCCAAAAGTTAAATATCCATTCTTCAAAAGAAAAGGCGATTAGGTTGATGAAGTAATAAGAAAGGTTACAAGTAACTATAAGGCGCTATTTAAAAACTTAAACATTTTAACAGCTGTGTAAAAATTTGTAATGGAATGTCTTTTATATACAAATAATAATAGTATTAGGAATGCAAACATGAGCTTAAATTTTTGCAAGAATATACTGCAGATAAGAATAGTTTAGCTAGACTACGCAAGAAGTGTGTAATATCTTGACTTATCACATGCAACTTATGAATTATGATACATTTCGAGATGAACTAAAACAAATGTTACTGGTTTTGTATCTATCCAAAACTTTGAAGTATTAAGCTAAGAGGTAAATGCATCTTTCAATTATTTTGTGACATGCTGTTATGAAGATAAGTTAATGTAACGGATTATATAAATAACATAGCTAATGATGTATTGTGAATTGAAGACAGTTATGATTTTCCTATACTTCAATCATGCTCGTTATTATGATAGCGTCTGAAATATCAACAGCTTAATAATTACTTACAGTACAGCATTTCTGCAATGTTTTGGGTTCATTTTAATATTACAATCTTGACGCCGAAGCACCAAATTCGTTTCCATTTGTGCTTTAAAACTAAATCAGAAATATTTGACACTTGATGTCTGTTAATGCATTTAACTTGGGGAAAAAATCTATTCAAACTTGTTGAGTACTTGATACTTTTTCACTATAAAATTTATATATGAGATTAGGAACCGTCTGTAAGCAAGGAGCATAATTTTAAGCTACATTGTCCATTCCCCCCTCGAAAGCCGTAAGGGTAGTCATAGGCTTTGCAATTAGCTAGTCGCTTGTTTCCATAAGATAGGGGTGTTTTAGACAGTGTGTGCTTTGTGGAAGACGAACTAGGGCTTCTCTTTCTTCTAAGTCAATTGTATCACAGCTTTAAGGAATTAAAGGTTTGGGCAAACAGTGTAATGTTTTATTTTACAAAAGAGTAAGTAAAGTGAGTTTTTAAAAGAATTTAGCAACATTTTTATTTACTGATTCTCACAGTGTATTAAGCTCTATTTTACATTCAATATAGTTCAATGCAATAGACCCGCAACATGCTGCATATAACTGTAGCTATTTTGATAAATGGTATCTTAATATGTATGCATTTCAGTCTATTAGTTTTTTCTCTTCGTCTAATAGTTTTCCTACAAATCAATCACATAGTTTACGGCCTGATAGTTTTTTTTTGCACAGTCACTCATAACTGTGCTGTAAAATTAACAACGTCTGTGAGATAGACTATCCTTTTGCTTCACACCTCAATGTGCGATTCACCGGCCTGGATAATGTGCAGCAACTGGCCTGACAGATAACACTCCAACTCATTTTTGGTACAACATTCGTTTCACCCACTCTTCGTCACGTTTTCTGTGGCACGTGTACTTAAAGATAATAACCAACCTGAAAGAAAACATACTACTCTTAGTAAAATTGTAAATCCGCAAATGAAGCAAATGTTGATGTAATACTGATAATTTATTACTGTGTACTCAACTACCACTGCAAATATCTGCACTTATACTTCTAACAGTCTGTATATCTAAGTAAATAATTCGTTACACATAAATTAATATATGTGGTTATATTTATTTGTCAATTCAAGCCAGATAGTCATTTTCTTGGGTTAGATGCATGTCGATACATTGCTCCCACTTCCTACTCCATTTAAGCACAAACGTTTATAGTCTATGTTGAACGGCGAACTCATCTTCTAATTTGAAGTTGCAGATACTGTGAAGGTTCCCCTTTAAACGGGGATAAATAGTGACGAGTCAAGTCAAGCTTGAAATAAACCTACCGTCTGTCTATTGAGAGATACGAGTATTTTGGTGTTCTGGGTATGCCAGTACTCCACCCGCAAGTCATCTAATCGTTCAGAGAGCTATCGATCAATCGATCATACCATCCCCGGCACTAGTAAGTGTCAGGGATCTGTTGACAGTTGAACCTCCCTGACCCGCAGGGGAAAATGAACGAGAAAATGATGAAGATTTACAGCAAGTCACTAGATATAGACGAAAAGAAGAAAGAAAATGGAAGAAAGCCGCATTCTCAAGTTTATCTTAATCATTGTTATTAAAGTATATGTAAAATTTAACCAAAAGTTGTGAAGAACTAACAATCGAAGCTTTTAATAATAAAATAATGTGAATTCACATGATTACTACGCTTAGAACTAGTTTTATCACATATCTTCTTTTAGGTAAAGTATTGTGTTCCATCCCAAAACTCGGTACGACACGATATTTCACTAGACATACGGGTTTTGAGACTTCCTGTATAATGAAACATCGCGGTTAAATACAAACTTATATTTCTATTAAGCATTCTCCAAGGATTCGACACCAAGATTTTCAATAAAATCCCTCCACCTCAGACTATCCTTTATTTCAAAAGAATTTTGAAAATTTTTATTTTATCAACAATGACTCCAACGATTTTGATTAAAAGTTCGGTATTTTACTATTGATTTTACTACCCCTGTTCTAACCCATGCAATTCCTTTTCTAGTTTTTTTTTTTTTCAGGAATATCTCCTTTCCCCATTTTGCTTTAACTTGTCATTTTTTGTTAAACGAAATAAGTTCCTGAATTTCAATATAAACTAACCCAGCGACGTAACAATTGGACCCTTAGGAACCTAATGAGGCTGAGTGCACCCCGGACCGGATCTGGCAGCTGGAGAAAATGCTCTCGCGCTAAGGAGACGAGTGAATTTCAATATTTAATTTATTTTAATTCCAAAATCCTCTTTCTTTTGATTCATTATCCCTCTATCTTACCCCATATCAATTTTCCTCCAAGATCCGTTTAATTCTGTTTAACCAAGTACTATATTGATAACCGAGCAAGGTGGCGCCGCAGCAATGTGTGGGAGGTCCCGAGTTCCACCCCGTCGACTGACCACTCTTTTTTCGGGGTTTCCCCTTGTCACTTAGTGCTGTGGTGGAATCTCTTCTCCACGGATTCCTTTCCCTTCATTTCTCATTTCCCTCCCTTGTCATCTTCCAGGTTTGGTTGGTAGCGTGGTATGTTCAGGCAAATGCGGAACCTCTTCCCTTGCCCTCCTGAAAGTTGCTGCCCGCACAACTTCGGTTGTGCGCCTGGTGTCAATATCTGTAACTGTTAGGGACTTCTGCGCGTCTCTGGGCTTGCTGGCTCCGCTCTCTGACAAGCCTGCGGCCTCACTTCGCTTCATCCCTTCCCCCTGGGGGTGGTAGCCCGCAAAAAAATCAGTGTCGTGGTACGTCGAGGTGTCCCCCCTCCGTTACCACACATACACTATTGGTATTGTTATCCAACATTGTTTCACAATACATCGTTTTTCCTTATTCTTTAATCCAAACTAGTTCGAGTATTTTAGAATCCTTACAACTATTTCTCCTTTTCTTCCAAGATTTGCCTCGGTAGAAGCAACAAGACTGAAAGACTGAAATGGTTAATTTCACTTTATTCCTGAAGCCTTGTCTATCCATTCTCTGCTCAATATCTGGAACTACCTTGAGCTATTTCCAGTTTCCATGGCCACCCATGCCGATCGACCCTGAAAATGATAGCTTGAAGTTTTCGCAGCACCCAGTAGGGCTACGATTAGCTCGTGTTTGGAATGAATGAAGTTTAAACAAATAAACAAATGAGAGAGGATTTCCGGCTGTGAGGCATGCATCGTGCTAATGCATCGAAGTAAAGGAACCGATGCGTTGGCAAATATCTCAAGTTTTAATTTTGGAATCTGCAGATCTGTTTAGTCTGACGCAGCCAAACTCCAAATTCCAACACTCTTCACACAAAAATGTCTAATATCGATTTCTTACCTTCAGAGGTTAACGTCCTGAATGAAAAGATGACTTCTATAAACATACCAAATAAGAGAAACAAATCCATTGGTTTTAATTACACAAAATGATAGTTCAAAGTTGATAACCTATATGAAATTCAGACAATTCTAGCCTGGAATGCTATTCACAGAAGAAAAACAGCTACACTATACGAATCGCACGATATATAATTTCAGTGTAAAAACTATCTTTATTGTAAGATTTTTTCAGTACTAGACGGATATCAAATTAAAACTTATTACTATATAAACGTGAGTTTTAATTGATTTACACCATTTTACACGAAAAAGAAAAAGACAAAAAAAAAAAAATAATCGGAAGTGTCTCTACAAGCTGTTATAAAATTGCATTATTATATCCATATACATTTACTTTTTCTAATACGTATAGTAAGTAGACGAAGTATATGATGGACGCAATTTATCCGCAATTCCCAAGATTTCAACATGGCCGACAAACACGAAGATGATACAAGACTTGGAGTTTGTAAGAATGGTTAGTACAAGAGTAGAGAAAATCATGTGAGCGCCGCACATCAGATTTTTCTAAGGTGTGTTCTGTTTGTGTATAGCGGGATGTAGTCAGAATATTGTCGTGAATAATGCAGTCCGCATCTTCACTGCATCTGAAGTCAATGCCCCTCGACAGCCAGTTGTGTCTCATCAGTAATACGGTATCATGTAACAGTCCGCTAAATATTTCTTTATAGGACGTTTTTGTATCGCTGTCCTGCTTTTATTTTTACTTTCTTTTTCTTTGTTTTTTGTTGCTTCTTCCGTTTGAGAACTGGAAGGAAACTGACAGTACTATCTGCTTTGAATTAGTACATTGGACAACTTCAACAGAAAGAATGTAGTTTGTCCAATTATTGACGAGGGCCACATATGCAACTAAATGGTGAATTGTATAGTTTTGAACCAGTAGCAGTTGACAGATGTATCCCCGGCCATTTTCATTTCTTCCCTGTTGGAGCAAAGTGCTTTTTTTCTTACGAAAGGATCAAAATCCTATAAGAAAAATCTGATGTGTTGCACTCACATGACTTTCTCTACTCTTGTACTAACTATTCTTACAAACTCTAGGTCCTACATCATCTTCGTGTTTGTTGAGATGAACAATTTTGCAGAAACTTTTCTTACTGTTTATTTCCTTGTGGGTGCAATGGGAATATGGTAATACAGTAGGCTTTGAGCGACAGTCAAATCTTTTAGAGCTTTGTAATTCTGTTCTCTTTGCACGACAAAATAAAAAATTGAAAAACGATCTTCTATTTGAGAAAAGTATTACTGCAAAACTCACACAAATAACAAGGAATATCTACGAAATGGTTCACTCCTCAAAAAATGCATACAGATATAAATTATGTTATTTTAGCGAGATCTAATTTTTTGTATAGTAAGATTTGGTCTATCTCTTACAGTTTACCAGTTATGCAAAAGTTATCTAGAATAAACAGGACTACAGATGCTATATCCAGAAAATTTAATATATACATTTCATCTGCCATAAAAATTACTTAAGCATATGGAATTTTAATCAAAATTGTTATTCATTTTTGAGAAAATCAAAATTTACGAAAAAGTTTCCATGTAAAGGGTAGTTTAGGTTGGAGGAATTTTCTTCAAAATCTTTGTGTCGTATCCTTGAAAGACATTAACCTTAAATACCAACTTTTCGTGTTTGAATTACTCTGTTCAGACACACGCACGGACATTTTTCTAAAAGTGCCTTTTTAGATCCAGGGAGCCTCAAAACATATTTCACACAAAGGTGGTTTATAAAATAAACTTCCTTAAGTGGCAACTGTCGATTTCATACCTTTACAAGTGTAGAAAATTAATATTTCAATCCCAGGGTCCCTTAATTATATATCTGTAATATATAGTTCAAAGTTTCAAGACAACCTGTCTCATAGTTTTTATTCAATTTATTCACACTGCGAAAATGCCTTAATATTAAAAATATTCGATGAACATAAAAACTTGAAATATCATGACGGTTTTATTTTATAAGCTCTAATTACCCAGTAAACACTATCACTCTCTGACAAGAACAAAAAACAATAATTAACTTCTTTGCTTTGATGGACATTGAAAATATTTTTAAAACTTTTTTGTGTAATTTTTTAAATTAAACAAATTTTAAGATTTTGGAAACAAAGATTGGAGTTTAAATCAAATAGAGCACATGCTGGAAAAATTCTAGGAGCATAGCACAAAATTTAATACACATGGAGCACACGGTGTATTAAAAAATGTAAGGTCGAGAAAAACCAATTTTTCTACACGTACTTATGGTCATGAGACAGAAAACCTCTTTTGCCTAGTAGTCTCTCCTCAGATTCATAGCGTTTCCCTTGCGACGAGATACCATTTAACCACTTCTATCCGCTGAATTTGGTTATTTTTGAGTTCTATTTGTTCCATATTTTGTTGAAATGCTGCCGAGCAGAAAAGTGGGCGTTTAAATGTAGCACACATGGCATTTCAAGCCTGCCTGTTTAAAAATGGCGGAATCTAAAAAATGTCACTGTCAACTGATGACTGAAGCTTTGGGGAACATTTATATACATAAACCTAAAAATCGTGAATTTGATAGTTTTCGGTCATTTTTCGGTACATTATTTGGTGGTACACATTTCATTACATACTCTATTTTAATACCTATTTATATATTTATTTCGTATTATCTAAAAGCAGGACTTTATCAGTATCTAAGCACTTAGGCAGTGGTAAATAATTGTTGGAGGTTGCATCTGCTGCAAGCTTGCCAGTGTGAGTAAAACGCTGGAAGCCGAGTGATATGGAACGCTGAATAGGAAAATTACAGAGCGCAGTGCTGCAGGTACTTGTTTTCAACTGTATCGGCTGCCACTTGAGGTCGCAGCCATGCTCAAGAGTGGCAAACCTAAAGCATTCATTAGCCAGTTCGTCGCCCATCGTATTCAATGCTTCAGCTTTAACTGCTCTGCTTCCTGCAGCTCGCCCCAGTGGCGTATGCAACCAGCCCTACATGCTTATGTTGTTCCACCATACGAAATATCCACAGTTCCCCGTGGTTTCATGGTTTATCTTTACAAAGTTTAGTCTTACATTCCACTTGTCCAATTGACGTTACACAATACACCTAAGAGTAAATTAAAACTCTCAGTACATTATAAAAAGAAAACATAGTAAAAATAGCAAGAAAATACTATGCAAAAGCATTGTAGAACAACTACAAATACCACAGTTAGTAATAACTTTTTGTTAGTGCAGCCGAGACTTCCATGTTATCGCATTGGGCTATCCCGTCGCTATTTATAGACTATTCCACTCGTAGGTGACTTAGTTGAAATCAACCAATCTTGTGCATAACAATTTAAAGTTTCAATCAATGAAAGAGGTTAGTAATTGCATAATTAAAGTAATATTTCATAGGCTATGTTGTCCTTTAATTCGTGAAGTAGTCTTAATAAATAGTACTCGTGATTGTCAATTTACCTAGAGAATTTGACTATCACTCATGGAGTTACTCATTAAAATCCTTTTGTGGAGAAATATCATTTTAAGAAACATAAATAAAATCTTGTTTATTCTCAGCATAGAATATACGCAAAACTACTAAGAAAACATAAAAAGCTCGAAGCAAAAGGAAGACCAAATTTGACTGTTGGACACAAACGAATTTTATATACAGTCGCTGTTTCTTATTGTGTAAAGTCATGAAAACCTAATTACTTTTAGGTTGGCAATATTTGAGCTACTATGATTATAGCTGACAAACATATAGATGGTGTTGTGAGCTTCTGTAGACATTACATAAAATTAAATACTTGCATAAAATGGAGTGGAATTTCGCATTCTAAGCTGACAGTAAATTTTACATTGTGCCAAGTTTGGTGGAAATCGGTGCAACGTGTAGAAGCTTGTAATGAACATACACGCCCACACACAGACTTAGTACATATAAAAATTAAGTTTTGTATAGCCTACTATTGTCAAATTGGGGGCACTGACTTGGTATGGATACAATGGTCGTTGTGAGGAAGATCTGTCACATGCCTACCATCAGTTGGAGAGCTTGACGACTTGCTTATAAATATTAGGCGCGGTACAGATCGATGTATAATTTTCAGAGGAAAATGTAAATAACCGAAAACCTGGGTAACGACCAAATACAATAAACGACTGTCCAAGGCCTATATCAAAGTTCAACTTTACAACAAACACTTTAATTCAAATTATCACACTTACAAAGTTTTATTGAGGATTATGCTTTAATCTTGATCTATTTTACTTCACAGAATATGTATTATGTCATAAATTGTTGCACTATCAATGTTCATTCTGTCGATCTTGTTTATAAAACAAGTGAAGTCAGCCTCTGTTGCCTCTGTTTTACCAGTCACAATTATTTCAGAGGGCTTGCGCAAGATACTGCTTCATTTGACAATATTTATACTCTTCTATCGAGACTTATGTTGCTTTATTTCGGTGCAAACAATCATTTTGATACGGAAATGACAAATTAGGGATGGGATATACGTTATCTCGTAGCACTCCATCATGGATCAGTGTGGTCAGGCCTCTATTATCCCAAAACTAAACTGAATATCACAAAACTCGTAATCGCATCTCGCCCTTATATAGCTGTCCATTCTCTCTCGAGAGCATTATTTTCTCCCAAGGCTCCAGAGGAGCAGATGACAACACAGTGCTTCTGGAACCCAATTAGAGAGTACAGGCCAGTTCCGCTAACTTATTTCACACCCAAGGAGATGCTCTGTCGTACCCAAAATATTCTGTTCTAATTAGATTAAACATGTCAATATCACAGCCAGCATAGACTTCCATTACTCTATCAATTCAGTCACCATAGCAACGTGCGGTACGACATTAAATTCACTATTTTTAGAAGCTAACTTCAAGGCATTTTGATATTCATGTTGAGACATGACTTATTTTACCTATGCTCCCAAGAGGAAGGATGAGGTGAGAGGTGACACCGGGCGTCCAATTCCAGACTAACGGCACAGACATGGGCAGAGGTACCTAAGGTTTTCCAAGCTAGACGACGCCTCGAAATCCTTAAGTCCTCCAGGTCCAACTCAGGGGTACCTCGGCGCGGGGTCCAACGTCCCCAGATGCCGTCCCCTTTACCACAGCGACTTATCTCGTTATGTTAACTCCTTTGGCTAGAGTAACAGCAGTAAAGTCAAAGATCATGGTTGATATCATGGCTACGTTATTGATTTTCTCAGTCTGATTTTACTTTAGCATATACGCAGCTATGAGGGAAAAAATAATTATAATTCTGTTTCACTCTAACATTTCATAGATTTTAGTTTGTATTTTAAAGTATTAGCTAATCATTATTTATTTCTCCTGAACATGATCATTATATCCATTGGTTTCACGAATGCTAGTCTTCCAAGATATCTAAAATATGTAATGTTACATTCGCAT
This sequence comes from Tenodera sinensis, assembly GCA_030765045.1. Classification (NCBI taxonomy): domain Eukaryota; kingdom Metazoa; phylum Arthropoda; class Insecta; order Mantodea; family Mantidae; genus Tenodera; species Tenodera sinensis. The sequence continues at coordinate 38,211,333 of CM060970.1, forward strand.
GAGTTTCTTTACTTGTTCTTCAAAAATATTTGTAACAATATCTCGATTAAGGTGAAATAGATAAAATAATTATAAACAGTTGGAATGCTGTTATTATTTATTTCCTTGTGCATAGATACAATGGTTTAAGCGATAATCAAACCTTTCATATCGTTATTTTATTCCTTTCCTTTTGCATGAACAGGAGTAAAAATAAATGAAGAACGACTTCTCATTTGAGAAAAGTATTGGAAAACTCGAACCAATAACAAGGAATATCTCGGAAATGGTTGGCTCGACAAAATTATATCTGACGAATTGTGTGCATTAACGAGGTCTACATTTTTTATGCAGTAAGTACTGCATTCTATTTGTAATATAATACCGTGAACATATTTTAATAAAAATCGTAAGATAAATTGAAAAAATCGAAATTTTCGGAATATTTACCATGCGATGGGGAACTTTTTTAAAATCTTCATTACGGATCTTTGGAAAATGCTGAACGTTTACTTAACAGACTTTTCGTTTTCAGTTACACATACACCAACTTTTTCCTAAGACGTTTTTGTTTGAATTCATGGGACCTCAAAGCGTACATTTTCAGTGGAATGTCGGGATTGATATTTTGGGTAATTGCAATTATCTGTTTAAGTGGCAGAGAAAGTTGAAATGTTTTACCAGATGAAACTAATTCTGTAGGGATGTTTTTAATATACTATATTATTATATGAAAAGTGTTTTGAATTGCTATGAATCACAAATGCACAGAGAAATTGTTTTCCGTTATACAGCAAAAATTCTGGAAAGTTTCTGCAAGACAAATGGGCATTTTATCTGTCTAAAGTGAATGCCATAAGCAGTACAGCCATATGAAGTTTCAATTGTAGTGGCTTAAGGGAATGTTAGTCGACTGTGACCTCTTGGAACGCCACTGGTCTCGCTTCACTCGGTCTTTGTTCTGGCTGCTCGATTGATCTCTTCTTCATGCACACGGACCCATTGTTGTGTTTAACAGCAATTTCTGCCTCCTGACGTGAATGTATACACAGAGTGCCCTTGGAAAGATATTACACTCTCGTTAGTCTCTGCTTTATTAATGCGTTAAAATTAGCGCAAGACAATACTCCATGTGTCACCCACCCGCTTTCAAATGGAAGGCTTTGTTACACTCCTCTTTATCTGTTCTGAACGTACCCTACTCTTTTTGCCACTTTTCGCTTAGGCTTGGTTCAGTTGTTTCCACCTCGCTACAGCATAGAGATGGCGAACATTTTCCCCCTGGTGTGCCAATTGCAGATCGAATACAAAGTTGTTTGATGTACCAGCTTGTGTATTTTACTTAAAAAACCTTATGAAACGCTTTTGTTAATATTTTACAAATTAAACAGTATAATGTGTTAAGAGAGGAAAAAGAGCAAAAAAGCAGTTTTAATCAAGCGCGCACGCGGACCTTTTTTTCTAAAACACCATATGTTTAAGATATTTTATGGCAAATGAAATGTATATTTTGAATTTTCTGGCTATTGCCTGTGCTATGTAGTTCTTATTACTATTGCTGAATTTTGCATTACGAGATAGACCAAATCTTACTATACAAAAATCCAAATCTCGATAAAACATAGCAGTTATGTCTATATGCATTTTTTGAGGAGTGAACCATTTCGGAGGTATTCCTTGTTATTTGTGCGAGTTTTTCAGTACTGGAACTTTTCTCAAATGAAAGGTTGATGTTCACTTTATCTGTTTGACCGTGCAAAGAGAACGGAATTACAAAGCCTTAAAAGATTTTACTATCTCTCAAAGCCTACTGTATTTCCATATCCCCCTTGCGTGTATAAGAAAATCACCAGTAAGATAGTTTCTGCAAATGTTTATCTCGACTAACATGAACATAAAGAAAGTGTTTGTAATAGTGAGTACACGAGAAAGTTATGAGTACAACACGTCATATTTCTTGTAAATTTATAAGCCCCACACCCTCCCGTTTTGGTGGCCGTCATCCGGCATGCAGAGCCACGCTTCTACATAATCTCCCTCGTGTAGTTTGTATTCTAACTTGCAAGGAGTGCTATGTGTTAGTGCAAACGTTAATTGGGTCCCGCATAAGCACCCCGGTTGGTTCCGTAATGCTTTGCTGGCTTGCGATGTATGCGAACAAGTCACAGGATGAGGTCCCAGGCTGCAGCCATGAGCAAGTCCTAAGTGCAGCCAGGGCCAAGAAACGATTATTTTCAAAATTTATGGGAATAAACGGAGAGAAAGAAATCTGTCTTGAACTCGTATCACCCCTCTATTCGCTACTGACAAACTACTGTTAAGAATGCTTATTCTTCTACTTCATGCTAATTGAGATAAAAATATGCAAAAATTAAATTTCTGCAAGCGTTTATGTTGGTACAAGGAGAATGCAGAGGCTTTGGAATTCCATTCTCTCTACAGTCAGAACAATATTAAAAAAGCAAATAAGGACCTCCTATTTGAGAAAAGAATAAGCGTTTTAAATTCAAAGAAATAACAAGGAATATCTCGAAAATGATTACTTACACAAAAAAGAATTTGAGAAACTTTGAAGTTAAACAAGATCTACATTTGTATGTAGCAGGATTTTGTCTACCTCTTACGATTTGGTAGTTATGCAGGTCATTCAGAATCAAGAGGACTTCAGAGACTAGTCGAGTAAATCTAAGACATATATTTAATTTTTTATGAAAATATCTTAAACATGTGGAATTTAAACAAAACCGTTATAACTATTTTGAATATTAAACATTCCGAACATTTTCCCATGTAAGGATTAGTTTGGAATGCGGTATGTTTTAAAATTATCTGACCTACTTTGCGGATGGAGAACAGATTAAATACACACAAGGACCATTTTCTAAAACTACTTCTCTTTTCGATTCAGGAAGTCTTCAAACGTGCATTTCCGGTGAAATCTTGGCATAGAATTTATAGAATACTTCCTCTACTTACTATAAAAAGAAGACTTTCTCTATACATACTTAAATCTACTTACAAAGCAAAACATTGGAAATTTATTTCATCCTAAAAATCTGGGTTTGTTTACCCCTGTAAGGGCGCTGTTAAAATTCCCCATAAAATTACGTGTGGGCGCCTCCTGACCATTATAACGTTACCGCGGGGGAGCTGTGCACGAAACATCAACCCCCCCCCCCCAGTTACTGGAATTGCTAATCCCACCCCTTTTACTGTACATGAGAAGGGGAAAGGTTTACCAAAAAGCTTGAGAGCTCCGTTTCAAAGGGTGCTAAGCGATGTACGATGAAAAACGTGACGTATTCAAGACAGGCAAAGTCGTTTCAAATGAAAACGAAAGCGTCTTGGTCTGCTGAAAGTGCGGCTTTAATATGATAGGGCTAGATACAGTGGCTTAAATTTGTCGTTAAAATGGGAAACTGCACAAATAAGGCTGAAGATAATACACTGGAACCATTATAATGCAACACCTTTGAAGACTTAAGACAATTTCCCTCTGGAGAGTAACAGAAATTAAAATTAAGTTGCACTGTCTCAGTGGCTCTGGTAGAACCTATTTTTACTTTCTCTGATTTCTTTAATTTCCCAGTACTAAGTAGGGGAAGTATTGTATTCGACCCAAAAATTGAAATTTCACCAGAAGTATGTTTTGAGGGCCCCCCCCCCCGAATCCAAATAAGCATTTTTAGAATAAGGCAAGCGCACGTCTGTATGTGTGCGAATGAGTGTGTGTGTGTATGTCCGTGAACAGCATAACTCAAAAATGAAAAGTCGGTTAAAAACCAAAGAAGATATTTAAGTTTAATATCTTTCAAGTATGCGACACGAAAATTTTGAAGAAAATTCTTCCAACCTAAACTATCCTTGACTTGGAGAATTTTTCGAAAATTTTTATTTTCTCAAAAATCACGATTTTGAATAAAATGCCATACATTAAATATTTTTATGGAAAATGAAATGTATATTTTGAATTTTCTGGCTATAGCCCATGTAGTCTTATTTAATGTTGATGACTTCTGCATAACTAGTAAACTGTAAGAGGGACCAAATCTTACTATACAAAAATGCCAATTTATGCCAATTTTTTTTTAAGTGAACAATTCCGGGGATATTCTATGTTGTCAGAATTTTGAAATACTTATAGACGTTCTCAAATGGGAGGTCCTTATTCATGTTTTATCTCTTCGTCATCCAAAGAGAACGGAATTTCAAACAACCACTCTTAAAAAAATTTGACTGTCAGTTAAAGCATACTCTACCTTATTGCCAATTTCCTTGTAAGTGCAACAGAAGTAATTTCTCAAAAGTTCATCTCGATTAAAGTGAAGTATATGGAGGGAGAACTGCTTGTAAGAATAGAGAATGTCGCAGGTGTAACACGATCGATTTTTTAAAATGATAATATCTTTTAGTAAGGTGAAATCGCATGATAAATGGCTGAAATGCGTGAAATGATGCTCATATAAGTCCAGAGTCCATAATGACGCGTGCCTGGAAAGATGAATGTTGGAGTAACTGACCTCTAGGGACACCGAGCCCATTTGAGCATCATTTAAACAGTTTTGTTCATCAATCACTCGATGTGACCTACCCGATTAAAGGATGTATATGGTATTGCGATTTCAGGTTATATCCATTCTGCTTTCTATTCATAGTTCTTCTCTGGGGGTATAGTGTATAACTACTCTATGTATTTTGTCTTCTTCAATCCTTCATTCTTATTTCAATAACTGAGTCTGTATGCTTCAGTGTTATCTTCTTGTGTACAGGATAATATCCTGTTCATTTCCACTTTCATTCTTCGGATGAAGATTTGAATTACAAGAAAGAATTGTTGCCAACATTGGTGTCACTTATCACTGAATGATCCATGTGTTTATTTATTTTTCAAAGTGCAGCTCACTGCCAGAAACTTAATTTGTCACTTTCCACTGGACTTAGAGTCCATCTCTTTGGTCCACACAGGTCTACCAACATTGCTAACCGTTTTAAAGTTAAACTAAAAAGTGCTTGAGACTAAAGTTGGTGATTAAATCATTTGTGAATGAGGTATTAATATTTTATAGCATTCCAGAGAATATAACCGACGTGTTTTCCCGAACACTAGAGATAAAGAGGATGAGGGGCAGCAAAACTGCTTTTTTCTGAATTTTTACATCTTAATTCCTTATGTCTGAAGTTTTACTGAAGTTTCCAGCTGTTAATGAAACAATAATCGCTTCACTCTTAGATCCCAAGTTAATGTAAAAACATGCCACTAAATTAACTCATGATATGCACGAAACCAAAGCACACCACAAAATATAGTACCTTAAATATTAGCAAAGATCTGTGAGTTTTCAAAAAATATGATAATCAAACATAGTTTTAAAATTTTGATTAATATAAAATAGTAAATAATATTAATAAGAGTAATGTCCACGGGGCGTTTATTTATTTGTGTTGGTCGCTGTTGATACGAACACGAGATTACCGCGGAGGGATATAAGGTGTGGATCTAAGGCTGGATGGAGTAGTTTTCTCACCGAGAATTTGTAACAAACACGGTAAACTGTTCCCAGCAAAGCTATCTCTTATTCCTTTCTAAGTGTTCAACGCGGGTCTGTTCTGGATACTATCACAAAAAGTGGTTGGTAGTGTACTTTGGATATCCCTGGGAAACATTTCCCAGTAAGGCACAACATAGAGGGGAATTTCTCTTCCCCTAAACCTAAGGATTGATTTTGGGGAAAAAGCTAGCAGCTTAGCTCTAAGAGAGAGAGAAATGTTAGCTTTGAGGATACAAATCTTACTTTGGTCTTTGGAAGTCGACCTTAAGGACACGAGAAAACAACACGGCAACAGTTCCCTTGTGTTCACTGTTCTTCACGTCGTTTATCTTCTCCTCTTCCCCTGTTTTCATCACATTATAATGTGTTTCTTCCTAACAGTTTTTGTGTACACTAACTTTCCCTGAGCCCGTATCATTTGCAGCGTTACTGAAATCCACGTGGTGTTTACGAAAAGCAGGGAACACATTTTACATGGTAAGAGAATCATCGAGCATAATCACATAATTATAAACCACTTATAGCACATGCAGCAATAATTTTATAACATCCTAAATATATAACTAATAAAATATATAACCTTAGAGCATGCAACGAGGAACTTAAAGATAAGTACGGATGAAACTAATACGCAAATCAGTACATTTAGTGGCCTATGCAACATACAGATGCGCAACAGCTTATGTAATATGACGTAACAGAGTCGCTAGATTTAAATGTTAAAAATGGCTGACTTGCTTTGGTGAAGTATCTAATGCTGAAATATATGAAATAATTCGAAGAGAGAAACCCCAGAACACAGAATACAACAGGAAATATGCTTGCAATCAATTGTACAAATTTTGTATTGAATGAAATAATAAATTAACAGCAGATACTCCAACTACTGATATTGTCAACATCTTAAAAGATTGATGCATCAATATGAGAATTTTGTTGGACGCTAATGTATGCCTGCTTCATTTTTCTTTTAAGAACTAGTAATTACAATACACTTTTAAATAACATATATGCTATATCATTCTTTAATTCGTGAAATGGTCTTAATAAATGCAACTCGTTATCAAATTATCTATATAAATCGACAATCACTGTGGCATTACTTATAATTAATCGCTGAACAGAGAACATTATCCTTGGAGAAGATGAAATGGAATAATCAGTATAAAACCAGCAGTACAAATTATTTCAGTGGTTAATATTTTAGATTTTAGTTGTGGCATATATTTTACTATTTTAAGACAATTTTCTCGGTGTTACTTTCTACCATTTCAGAACAGCTATAAACTATTAGTTGGCAAATACATGAGGTATATTTAGAGTGCTAATCGTCTAAACTCGATAAAATATGAGAATACTGAAAAGACAAAAAGAAAATTTTAACATTCTAGTGCTGTTTTTAAAAATTGGATGTGTTGCATTCACATACTTTTCTCTATTCACTTTTGTACAAACTGTTCATAAAATACCTATACTTCGATCTACTTCATGTTAATAGAGATACGTATTCGTAAAAATAGTTTTATTACATCTTCCCTTGCAAGTACAATAGGAATAAGAGATTACAGTAGCCTTAGGTGATAGTCAAATGCATTAAGAGCTGATCACTGAGTGGTAGCTTTGAAATTTCGTTCCCTTTGCTTAACCAGAAGGAAGAAAAGCTAGCAAAAATCCTAATAACCACTTTGCATTTGAGAAAGTATCAGTAGGTATTTGGAAAATTAATAAAAAAAAATGCAGAATATCTTGCAAAAAGTCTATTTGACTTAAATTGCGTGCTTCAACGAGATATACATCTTTGTTTGGTAAGATACGGTTTACTGGTTACGTAAAAGTCACCCAGGATGAAAAGGAATTCATAGGATATTCCAAGATAATGCAAGAAATACATTTAATTTGCACGAAAATATATTAAACATATGACATTTTAATCTTTTTTGAGAAAATTAAAATTTTAGACATTTTTTCCACATAAGGGTATTTTGGGGTGCGGAGATTTTCTTGAAAATCTCGGTGTCGCATCCTTAGAAGATGCTGAAATTAAATATAAACTTTTCATTTTTTGAATTGCTATCGAATTTTTTGAGTAAAATGGAATACCTTCTACCTACTATTTCTGTGCTAGAAAAAGTAAAAATAGAAAACACAATTAAACAATAGACAATCAGATCTATTTATAATGGCAGTATGAATACGATACTTAACCCTCTAAAAACCTTTGTGTTGTATTTCCTTGGTATGTAATTAGAGCATTGTAATTGTGTAATTATAAAGAGAAAAATTTGTATGCAATGTAGCATCGGAAATGTCTAGTTAATATTTTAATCCACAACTCATTTATCTTCCTTTATAGTTAAGCGCAATGTGCATTTCCATAATATTTAACTTCGTAGTGGTGGAGTCTTCATATTAACATAATTCGCCATACTTCGTTGAAGAGATCGTTTATTACGAGAACACATTCTTGTGCGTAGATTTAAACTTATCTATTGTGGTTGAAAATTACTTTACAATTTCAGTGTACAGTGTACGCAATTTCCAGAACTGGAAAAATTGTCATGAAGGGGTAGAGGACATCATAAATACAACAGGGGAACGTTTTATAAATCACTAGCAATATCGTGGAAGTTCGTGGAGTTATAGTTCTATTGTTTAAAGGGGAGGAAGTACCGTTAAAGGTCTCTATGCTCATTCAGCCTAAGAATGATCCTAGCATAAACAAATGCACGTGCCATCGCCGCAGCACACCTTTCAAGCGAATAAGAACAGTTCGTTACTTCACTGCATCCATTATCACCCATTTTGTATTTCAAAATACAAAGACGGTGAATAATAACAGTATTTTAATAACAGCTTCATTTAAGTATGTCGCAGATAACTAGCTTCTATTCTTTTGTGATCAACATTACCACCCAACCGTAACCGGTTGAATCGTGGCTTCCGGGATAATAGAGGCCTCTGTGATGTCACGTCGGGAGTGACATCAGCCAACGTATCTCCCATTTGTAATATGTGATGTTTGTAACAATATGACTATTTGCAGCGAAATAAGATAACATAACACGAAACATGAAATTCACACAAAACATTAGCAAGAAAAACTTAAATGAAGTGTAAATTGCCGATGGGGGAATTATTGTGTCAAAAATGACAATTATCTTACATTTGTTTGTGTAGTTGTTTATTTCTGTTTAATTATTTTCAAATGTTCTCAATGATATGGAAGATCTTCATCATAAAGTCAATGTAGTATCAGTAAAATAACAAAGGTTTCTTTAATTTTCATTTCTAAAATATTTATAAACATAGCTCATTCCTGTCTTTTAAAACTGCATTTTAAAATTTTAATGCCAAAGAAATGAGCTATAACCCTCCAAGACAACTCTATATACAATCTGTTAATTTTGGGGTACAATAATTTTAGATTTGGTCCTGGCAGAGTTAAAGTAGTACCTACTGTCTGGTGTCTTAGAGTACACTTATATCATTTTCAGAAAAATGTTGATTAAATACATAAGCATTATAGGGCACAAAATCAACTCTGTGTAGAGTACGAATTCACTGTTCAGAAGAAAACAATGCTTTATCCTTCCTTATTTGACGCGTAATTAGAAGTCCAACATTTCAATGTCGAGATTCCACCGGAACTGTTTTGAGGCCCCCTGAATAAAAAAGCAGTTTTCTAAAAGGTCCTTGTGTGTCTCTCAACAGCATAACTCAAAAACGAAAAGTCAGTTAAAAACCAAACCTGGTATTTAAGTTAAATATTCAAGAATGCGACAAGCAGATTTTGAAGAGAACTGCTCCACCCTAAACTTCCCTTTACATGGAACATTTTTCGAAAATGTTGCCTTTCTCAAATATGGCTATTTTAATTAAAATGCCATATGTTTAAGACATTTTTATGACATATCAAATGTATATCTTGAATTTTCTGGCTATAGCTTATGTAGTTCTGTTTACTCTGGATGACTTTTGCATAACTGGTAAACCGTGATAGACCAAATTTTACTATTCCAAAAATGTAGATCTTATTAGACCACACAAGTTATGTCCAAACGCGTTTTTTGTTCAGTGATCCATTTCGAAAATATTCCTTGTTATTGGAAGGTCGTTATTTACTTTTTAACCTCTTGGCCGTGCAAAGAGAACGGAATTCTATATAGCGACCAGCTTTAAAAGATTTGACTATCGCCCATAATCCTGTATTCCCCTTGTGTATAAAAAATTATAAAGCATTAAGATAATTTCTGCAAATGTTTATCTCGACTTACATGAAGCAGAGTAGGAATAATTAGTACAAGTGTAGAGAAGGTAATGTGAGTGCAACACATCATTTTTAGCTGGCTCAAAGGAATAGAAACATTCTGTGATGTGTTTAGGGTTAGTCATCTCGAGAAGATAATAGAATTAAATGCCGTGATAGGAAGGTAGAGAGAAATACAGATCACTCGTCTCTCTCTGGCATGGTCTGAGGCAATTGTTTTCGAGAGTAGAGTTACAAATTGGCAGGCAGGCTGGCAGGACGAAAGGGACGGATGGACGTCTGGAGTGGTCCAGGAGGGATGCGGGTTTATTGTCATTGCCGACCGTGGGGTGGAACCTGTAGCTGGGGAACAGATCAACTCAGTCAGACAGGGGAAGAGACTTCATGTTAATACTGTCAATATTCATGACTGCGAGTCTTTGCGTTACAGCTGCTATTATATACCGGAGTACTGCACAGCAAAGCGAACATGGGAACATACCAATCAGCACCCACAACATTCAGCGTGTTATTAAACTCAGTCTTTCTTTCTTTAAGTTGCAATCGAATTGGAGTACTTTTCTGATTTTTATTTTCTCTGCCGATTACTTATGTTAGGCAAAGGAAATGTTGATTTTCACCAAAAATTCTAGATTTCATAAAAATGTATAACGGAGTCCTCTGAAAAACTTACACACGCGCACATCTGTTTGTGCTCCTGTAAAGATAATTACTAATGTTCATATTTAATTACACTTTTCAAGGTTGGAACAATCTCAAACCATTCCTTACATGAAAAAGTTCATTGTATTTCTTGTTTTCTCAAAAACACTCCAAATATTTACATTAAAAATCTGATGTGTCGCGCTCCCATGACTTTTTCTACTCTTGTATTAACCATTCTTACAAACTGTTATTACTATATCCTCTTGAGATAAACATTTGCAGAAATTATCTTTTAGTTATTCCCTTGTAGGTGCAAGGGAAATGTGGGAATACAGTCGGCTTTCAGCAAGTCAAATCTTTCAAATTCCGTTCTCTTTGCATGGCTAACATATAAAAGAAAAGGAATAATGACGTTACATTTGACAAAATTTTAATTTTTCCAAAACTCCCACAAATAATAAGGAATATCTCTGAAATGGTTCACTCTACAGAAAATTCATTTCGACATAAATTGTGTGTTTTAGCATGATATACATTTTTGTAAAGTAATATTTGTTCTATCTCTTACGGATTACCAGTTATGCAAAAGTCATCCAGATTAAACAGGACTACATGGGCTATACTCAGAAAATTCAAAATATACATTTTATTTGTCATAAAAATGTTAAATCTATCATGACATTTTGATCAAAATCATTAAAACCATTTTTGAGAAAATCAAAGGTTTCGAAAAATGTTCAATGTAAAGGGGAATTTAGGGTGGAGGAATTTTCTTCAAAGTCTTCGTGTCGCATCCTTGAAAGTCATTAAACATAAATACCAACTTCCATTTTTAACCAACTTTCCGCCTTTTCGTTTCGTTTCCACAGACTGACACACACACAGACGCGCGCGCACGCATGCACACGCGGAACTTTTTCTAAAAATGCTTTTTTGTATTCAGGGGGCCTCAAAACACGTATTTCCAGTGAACTCTAGACTTCGAATTTTTGGGTGGAATACAATGCTTCCTCTACTTACTATACGTAGTACAGAAAGTAAAAACAGCTCACACTCCGAAGTGGATACATTGTACCAACCATCATATGAAAGAAAATATTGTATCTATAAGCCAACACCCTGTACTTTTACAGTGATTTGCAGAATACCAATACTAATTAAATGCATCAAACGAGGACTGACAGGTAACCTGTATTACAAAACCATTAGACATTAAATCAAATAATATATATTTTTGTTAGCTTAAATTTCTTTGGATAGGTTGGAGCTATTGATCGCTGATTAAATGCTTTTCCAAAGCATCATTTAGAGTAGGGACAAAAGCATGGAATCTTCTACAAGGACATCGAATGGAAACATTCCATCGGTCTGAATAACGAGATGGTATCTGCTCCTCCCACAGCATCCCTCGGGCAATTTTGACCCCTCCCTCATTGCTTCCCTTCACAATCTACACACTGTCGCACAATATTGCAGTCCACAAATCACGTGGAATTGTTATGTGGTTGGTGTAACTGCAGAGAGGCGCAAATTGTTTTGTGTGGGGTCCCCTGGTGAGAGACATAAACGTGAAGGAAAGATTATTCCCGTTATTCACTTCATCTAGCGATGTTCTCTCTTTTTTAACCCCCATTGCGAATGTGAAGTGAAGTGAATGCTGCAATCAGAAACCACATGTGGATTAAGGGCAAAGGGTCGAACCCTTCATAACTTTATGTACCAACCCTTTATGGGATAAATCAGTTTGCATACACGATAGAGTCTACAGGGTATTTCGTGGTCGGAAACAAAACAACGACCTATGTGCATGAATACGCCATCTTGGATAATTGTTCACATGTAACTTTCTCTGCGCCCAATATTTACAGTGTGGAAGACACCGCTTCGGCCATACGTTAACCACGGCTTCTATAGTTCGCCGGAAGTCGACTTTCCAGTTCCTTACAAAGCGACCGCTTTATTTGTGTCAAGCTACCCCAAAGCTAGAATCAAAGAAGCCGACCTGGAAACGCAAAGAGCGGCCCTACTATACCCGAGTGTGACAAATATGCTCAAAACAATTATTTTCAATAAAGAACCTTTTCGCGGAAAAAATAGTGGCAAATATTCAGCACCTAGGCGGCCCGGGTTTAGTGTGGTGGTGGTGGTGGTGGTGGTGGTGGTGGTGGTGGTGGTGGTGGTGGTGGTGGTGGTGGTGGTGGTGGTGGTGGTGGTGGTGGTGGTGGTGGTGGTGGTGGTGGTGGTGGTGGTGGTGGTGGTGGTGGTGGTGGTGGTGGTGGTGGTGGTGGTGGTGGTGGTGGTGGTGGTGGTGGTGGTGGTGGTGGTGGTGGTGGTGGTGGTGGTGGTGGTGGTGGTGGTGGTGGTGGTGGTGGTGGTGGTGGTGGTGGTGGTGGTGGTGGTGGTGGTGGTGGTGGTGGTGGTGGTGGTGGTGGTGGTGGTGGTGGTGGTGGTGGTGGTGGTGGTGGTGGTGGTGGTGGTGGTGGTGGTGGTGGTGGTGGTGGTGGTGGTGGTGGTGGTGGTGGTGGTGGTGGTGGTGGTGGTGGTGGTGGTGGTGGTGGTGGTGGTGGTGGTGGTGGTGGTGGTGGTGGTGGTGGTGGTGGTGGTGGTGGTGGTGGTGGTGGTGGTGGTGGTGGTGGTGGTGGTGGTGGTGGTGGTGGTGGTGGTGGTGGTGGTGGTGGTGGTGGTGGTGGTGGTGGTGGTGGTGGTGGTGGTGGTGGTGGTGGTGGTGGTGGTGGTGGTGGTGGTGGTGGTGGTGGTGGTGGTGGTGGTGGTGGTGGTGGTGGTGGTGGTGGTGGTGGTGGTGGTGGTGGTGGTGGTGGTGGTGGTGGTGGTGGTGGTGGTGGTGGTGGTGGTGGTGGTGGTGGTGGTGGTGGTGGTGGTGGTGGTGGTGGTGGTGGTGGTGGTGGTGGTGGTGGTGGTGGTGGTGGTGGTGGTGGTGGTGGTATTTTGGGCGCACAACAGCTGTGGTTATTCGATCCCAGGGACCCTCATGTAGTATTCGTGCTGGACGAAGCGTCGACAGGGCGAGTTTTCTCCGGTTTCCTCCGCCACTCATTCCACCAATTTCTCCGTTATCACCTTTCCAATCATCGATTTCACCTGCATTTCATATCATCCTCTTCCTCACTATCATACCTGCTGCTTGGCTGACCAGCCGCTTCAAGGTCTTGTAGGTCCTACATAAGGGGAGGGTAATCAGGTAAAGAAAGCAAGAAACAATATCCACCACGAATCTAAAAAAGTATTTTAAAAAAGGTCAATGTGTTTGTGTTTGTCTATGAACAGGATAACTCAAAAACGAAAGGTCAGTTAAAAACCAAACTTGGTTTTTAAGTTTAATATCCTTCAAGGACACGATACGAAGATTTTGAAGAAAATTCCTCCACCTTAAACTACCCTTCACATAAAAACTTTTCGAAAATTTTTGGCTCTATTTTTATTCGCGTGCCATATGTTTAAGATATTTTTATGGCAAATGAAATGTATATTTTAAATTTTCTAGCTATAGCATATGTAATCCTGTTTACTCTTGATGACTTTTGCATGATAGAAGAGTAAGAAGACCGATGGAGAAAGTCGTATGAACGTAATGCATAAGATTGCATCTTTCTAATGAAAGTAAATTGTGAATCAAATACAGTTATGGTAAACTTCTCAGTGTGAGTAAAATCGCTGCTGAGATCACGACAATATCTTGATTTCCTTGTGTTGAGGCTCCTTTCAACCTTGCATGACAGCCAGGATCATCTGAATAAGAGAGATTGCACCCCGTCTTCTTCACCTCACTCTGGATCCTACACTTTACTTTCGTTGGGCTACAACATGCTGGAAGTAAATCCCCAGAAAGGCCACAAACGAAAGGTCGACAACGTCTCCTTACTGTCAAGACTGCTCTAAATTATCTTGTAACCATATGCATTTCAGAAAATTTATTGACGATGTATTGCTTCACATGGTTGTTCAAACACACACACGCGCGCACACACACACACACACACACACACACACACACACACACACACACACACCTAAAAAAATCTGAGATCTAAAAATCTGAAATAGACGAATTTAGAAGTGGTCTGATTATGTACATATTTCCCAAAGGCACGATGAGAATAGATGAAGGCACTAGGCTCAAGCGATAATCAAATCTTTCAAGAAACAGTCATGTGATGACTTTAAAATTCCGTTCCCGTTGCATGGCAAAAAGAAACAAAAATGGGAAAAAAAAAAGAGGATCAAGAAGGCATAAATACCAACAACCACCATTGTCAGTTTTTAACCGATGTTAATTTGGCTATCGTATTGGTCGTTTATATTAACCAAAAACTACAGATTAACTAATAAATAATAAGTAACAATTTTGTCTAATATTAAAATCCTCAACTAATATATTTTATAATGTTCATAGGTAACACTGATTCTCTGTGTTGCAGGCGTTTGTATTTAATGCGTTTGAAATATAACCACAATGTTATGCGACCTTAAACAAATAAAATTTAGAAAACCTTCAGAAATATAAAGGCCCTATTTTTAATAATCGGTACAAAAGTTTCTAATTTTAACCTTTACTGAAATTGCTTCTTTCCTTCTCCACTACGAAAGTAGGGAAAGTATTAAATTGCACCCAAAAATTCGATATCAAGATTTCACCGGAAATGCACATTTTGGGACCCCCAGAATCTAACAAAAAATAAGATCTCCAAGCGCGCGCTTGTGTGCGCGCGCGTGCGTGCGTGTACAGCATAACTCGAAAACGAAAAGTTGGTTAATTACCAAACTTGGTATTCAAGGTTGCCACACGAAAATGTACAAGAAAATAGCTCGAACCCAAATTTTCCTTTACAGGAACACGTTTAGAAAATTTCGATTTTCTCAAAATGGTTCTAATAATTTTGATAATAGTTATATATTTAATATTTTTATGGGCAGAATGTTATGGGAAAGTTCATAAATCCTCTGCAATTTTAGTGACTTTCCGATATCTGGTAAACCGTTAAGGATCTCGTTAAAACACAAGTTGTGGTCAATGCATTTTTTTTTTTTTTTTTTTTTTGTGGCATCAACCATTTCGGAGATATTCCTTGTCATTTGCGTGAGTTTTGCAGTAGTTATACTTCGATATTCACTTTTTATCTCTTAGCCTTGCAAAGAGATCGGAATTTCAAAGCCTTCGTATAGCGACCAGCTTTAAAAGATTTGACTATCGCTCAAAGGCTACTGTTTTCCCATATTTCCCTAAAACTTACACATATGTAGAAATTATCTTACTGTTCATTTTCTTGTATCTCAACTAACACAAAGAAGATATAAGAATAAGAGCTTGTAAGAATGGTTAGTACAAGAGTAGAGAAAGTCATGCGAATGCAACACATCAGAGTTTTTATAATTGCTACTCCAGCTTCTTGTGTTTATTATTCTTCGAATGCCTTATTTTTGTTACTAAACCATAATATTTCTTGGCAACGGAGGCGTTTGGGAGAAGTTGTTTTTTATGCAACGTTATGAAATACCGCATCACGCGATCAAGTTGGCGAGGAAATGTTCGAGGTCCGCAATGCCCAAAGTGGAAATAAGCAGAAATAACATTTTAGCCGCTAGAGTAATCAAGTGGCCTACAATAGAGGAGAGGAAGAAGAGGAGGGGGGGGGGAATGTTTCAGATCAATACAATGCCCCAGGGCGCAGAGAGGGTGCACCTCATGGGGGAATCAATCTCTTGCCCTCATTTCTGTTCCTTTGGGGCACACCGTCCCATTTCATTCGGTCTTGTTCGAAAAGAGCCACTCTTTCAGTGTACTATCCTGCCAGTAGTATTCATTGATTCAGATAACCATTGTACATTGTAAGAGGTATTTATTGATGAGAAAAAGAATATATTTGTTGCTTTAAAATAAGTTATTGTACAATCTAGTCTAGACGTTCGTAAATTTTAAATCTAATTCTCACCTTCCATATCGGATAAAATGTTGCTTTAGTCAATTCCTAGGTGGAATCTTCAAAACCTATTACTTAAGTATGCTTTAAACTAAACAAAATTGGCCAGAATGTTAGTGTTTTATGTTCAATTCTATTTAAAATGTCCTTTCATTTGTCCAAAATATGTTCCAATGAAAATATATTAATTTCCGAAACTTTTTCAGTTCATTTTGTTCTAATCGCTGCAGATGCATCAATTTACTAAAACTCTATTGTTTGTCTCACCTGAAAAAGACAAATTTTACTAAAAACAAAAGTTCAAGTATTTAAAAAAATCTAATGTGTTTCACTCACTAACTTTCTCTACTCTTTACTAACTATTCTTACCAACTCTTATTCCTATATCTTCATATTAATAGAGACAAAATTCACAGAAATTGTTATTGTCTTCGTGTAGGTACAAAGGAAATATGGGAATACAGTAGGCTAAGAGCGATAGTAAAATGTTTTAAAGCTTTCAAACTCCGTTCTTTGCACGGTTAACGTATAAAAATAAATATGTTCCATTTGATAGAAGTATAAGTTCTCCAAAACTCACAAATGACAAGCAATGGTTCGCTCAAAAACAAAAAAGACATAAGTTGTGTGCTTTAGCAAGATCTACATTTTTATATAGTAAGATTTGGTCTATCTCTTACGGCTTACCAGTATTGCAAATGTCATCCAGAGAAATAGGACTCCATGGGCTATAGCCAGAAAATTCAAGATGTAAATTTCATTTGTCATAAAAATGCCTCAAACATACGGCATTATAGTCAGTCGTTTGAGCCATTTTCAAGAAAATCAAAAATTTCCATCCAAAGTGTAGTTTAGGGTGGAGGGATTTTCCTCAAAATCTTCGTGTCGGGTCCCTGAAATACATTAAACTGAAGTCCAACTTTGGTTTTTAACCGACTTTCGTTTTTGAGTTAAGCTGTCCACAGACACGCACACGCACACGTACACGCACACGCACACGCACACGCACGC
The DNA here is from genome assembly GCA_030765045.1 of Tenodera sinensis. Taxonomy (NCBI): domain Eukaryota; kingdom Metazoa; phylum Arthropoda; class Insecta; order Mantodea; family Mantidae; genus Tenodera; species Tenodera sinensis. The sequence continues at coordinate 38,228,720 of CM060970.1, forward strand.
ACACACACACAGAACGTTTTCAAAAAATGCTCCGTTTTGGATTTAGGGAGTCTCAAAACATATTTCTGGTAGAATCCTGCCATCAAATTTGGGTATAATAGAACAATTTCTCTACTTACTTGGTAGAGAAAGTAAAAGTAATTATTTTCAGCATATTAAGAAGGTGTTTACCTTGCACTAGAATTTAAGTGTGGTATATTTTATTAAAATCTGAAGGACGTTTTAACTGAGTCCTTTTAGATATTTAAATTTCAGCATTCAAATCCGCCTAACTGTATAATTTATCTGAGCGTCGAGATTAAATTATATTTTCCCTCACCACTGTTTCGCCCATGTCTGCAAGACTAATGTGACACTTCTTTCAGATAAACCCAGCATGAGAAATGAGCCATGTTGATGTATGATGGCATGGACAGAAGAAAAAGCACAAATATGAGACATTCTATATACGAGACATGTCTCTGAACAAATTGGCAGCAATTCAAAGCATTTCATGAAATAGTTTGTAACAAATTTGGATAGAATATGCCATCGAATTCTCTCTTTTCCACATTTTCAAAATGTACATTATTGCTGGTTGTTCTCAGTTTGTAAAAGGGCTTAGCTGTCTAATTACAAACACTTTAGAATCCCAAGAATGTTGGAATTTCAAAATTGATGTGATTATGATGCGATGGCAGAGACTGAGTGTAGCGGCCTTCATAAACAGGACCTAATTGGATGAAAATGCCTACTAGAATGTGGGATCAGACCACATTTAATTAGTCAAACTATACGTTCCTGTTAAACAAGAGTGTACAAAGGCTGCCTTTGCGGTCGAGTGGTAAGCGTTCTGGCTTTTCAATCCAGAGGTCCCGGGTTGCGGCTGGCGTTGGAATGTTTCCACAATTGGAATAGCTCCCTATCGTCCACAGTCTATACATATGAACGTGACAGCAAATGTGAGTCTGTTTCATGTTAAAATGATAAAAATCAACGCTAGGAAACCGACCATCAGTTATTTCTGAAGTCAAACCCCCCGATATAACCAAAGAAGTTAAGAAAGGCTAAAAATGAAAGAAAAAACATAGTAGTCACAAAATATACACAACTTAGACAATAGTCACTTTTCATTTGTCTAATTAAGGGGAAATTAAAATCCCTATTGCTCCAATGCTTAATTTAGTTTCATGAAAGACTAAGACACCAGACTGAAATTTTTAAGTAGATAGATGAATGTCTTCTAAGTTCATTATTTTATCTTTATAAAACAATTAAGAATTATTAAGAATATTAAGAATATTTTTTAATCTACGGCTTTTCTTGATTATGGTATATTAATTCACAATTCATTTTTATTTTCTCTACTACAGTTACGTAGAGGATGTATTGTATTTCTCCCAAAATGCGATAACGAGTTTTAACCCAAATGCACGTTTTGAGAGACAGTGTCGTAGTCGAGCGGTTAGAGCGTTCGCGTACCTCCTAAGCGGCCCGGCTTCGATCCCAGGAACCCACATGTGGTATTCGTGGTGGACGAAGCGGCGCCAGGGCGGGTTTTCTTCGTGTTCTCCGGTATCCCCCGCCACTCATTCCACCAAATGCTCCATCATCACCTTTCTAATCATCAATTTCGCCTGCATTTCATATCATCCTCTTCCTCACTATCATACCTGGTACTTGGCTGACCACCCGCTTCCAGGTCTTTACTCTGTCCGGTCCATAGGTTCCTGTGCTCCCCGACAGACGTGACCCTAGGCACTGGCTTGTAAGTCCTAGGGGGTGTAAGTCCTACATAAGGCGAGGGTAATCAGGTAAAGAGAAAAAGAAGAAAGAACATGTATTGAGACTACATGGACAAAAAATTATTTTAGAGAAAGTCTGTGTATGTGCGTGTTTGTACACGCGTCAGCCTATAAACCAAGGATGTGACACGAAGATTTTTAAAAATCTGCCATCCCAAAGTAGCTTTTACATGGAGTTGTTTTCAAAAAGTCGATTTTCTTAAAAATGGCTAACGATTTGGATTGAAATATCCTATGTTAAAGACATGAAATGAAATATACCGGGAGTACAAAATGCCTCCGAACTGGCTGTCCGGTGTTTTTCCTGTCGCTTCGTCGGTCCTCATTGCCAACTGCTGCTATCATACAAGGGCGCGGATGAAACCGTACATTTTACTTTGAAAAGCTTTACTGACCAACTTTATAAAAAAGATACTGAAACTGATCACCGTCAGTCCATACATTTTTGGTACATCTTTAGGAAACTATCCATTACTCGCCGTGGTTCACGTTGTGAAATGCTGGCGATTTTCTGGCGGATATTTTATTTTAATTCTTCAAGGGTGTGTTTGTCTTGTACATAATTTGTACTCATTATTCTTCTTTCATCCCGGTCATGCAAACAACGGAATTTCGAAGTCATCACATAGCGACCACCTCTTAAAACATTTGACTATTACCCTTTTATCCACAAGGTAATATTAATAAACTAATTTCTATCTCAAAAAACATGAAGTAAGTAAAGAATAAGCATTTGTAAGAATTTGTTGTACAAGAGTGAATAGAGAAAGTCATTTGAGTGCAAGTCAGATAATCTTAGAGCTAAGAGACACACTTAATGAAACAATTCCCGCGGTAATCTCCCTCTGTCGAAGAGTTGCTTTGGTTTTCCCTAACGCCGAGGCAAACAAATTGAAACCAAACTAATGCTACTCTCTTGAAAAAGATCGATGTTCCCGGCGCTAATGCAATTACATCTACTTGACGTAAACTGACCGGCTAATTGTCTGCGAGGTCGGCAGCTCTTTCATAGCCACACGCACTCTGCCAGGTGTTAACATAGGGATGTGCCGGCATACCTCCATAACTCTTGTATTTAATCCATCGTACCGGAATTATTACAACATAAATATCTCCATGTTAAAATCAATCTTAGGCAAGTAATCGAAAAACGTAGAGCTCAACCTGGAAACACATATACTCTTTATAGATTTTAAGAAAGCCTTTGACAAGGTATCCAGAGTTAAATTATGGTAAATATTAGAAAACAAAGGAACACCAATGTACGTAATAAATGTAATTAGAAGTTTATATGTAAAAACGAAAATTAGAATAATCGTAAGGTTATAATTATTTCAGAGGGGGTTAGACGAGGTTGTACATTATCAACCACTCTTTAATATACAGGATGGAAGTGAAATGATACCAAAATGTTGAAAAGTTTATAGTTTTCTAGAAAAAAAATATTTTTATGAAACAAATTTATCATCACCTGGCTGAATTATTATTGATCTAAGGTTTTTGATTTATGGCTATATTAATAGAAAATTGAATTAATTACAACTTTTTCCTTTCGCGTATTTTAATAGATTCAAGGGTTTTTGTGTAAATTAAAAGTAAAAGAACCCACAATTTTTTGCCTTTTTGACGATTAATATGTTGACTATTCTGTAATTCAATTTGACAAGATATTTGTCTGATTAGATTCTCTTTACCACTTGTTTATATAACTAATTTCTTGGACATCTGTATATTTTTCATTGCACTCATACTTTTTGTTTTTTTCACAATGACAAAACATAAATACTTGTTTAAAATGAGAAAACCAAAGGAAATCAATATTATAGAATATATCCTGTGGCAAAACAAAATGTAACTGCACAACAGGGTGAAAACTTACTAATAAACAATCCTGCTGAGAATGTTGAAACTCCACTCAGTACTTCTAAGAGGAAAAATAATTTAATATAAAATATATTTTTAATATATTACATTCGGTTTTTGTCACTTTGTCAGCTGTAATATTTGTGTGGGGGGATTTTAGGGTAAATATATAATGCATATGAGTTTATATGGACGTTTTATTTTAGTTTTATTTGAACAATAGTTTTCTTTAAACTATACTTTTCATATAAAAGCCCCGTTTTCTCATAAACCATTGGTAAATTGGTATCACATAATATGCATAGTAATGTAGATCTTCAAACTCTATTTCCTAAAACGGATTATTTTTTAAAAAATAAAAACGTTTACATTTTTATGAAAAAATTCGAGCTGCAGTAAAAAAAGGTAGTATTTAGATTTGTATATGAATGAGGATCAGTATAACTTTTGCTCGTCCTAGTTTTTACCAAAAGAAACGCGCCCTCCAAAGATTTGAAACAAGTCTCATCCCTTCAGTTAGAAACTGCATATGTAGTTGATAAATCCACTTACATCGCACTCGCTTAGGGCGAACAATGCACGATAATGCTCGACCACGTAATGCTCCATCATCGCATTTCAACAACAGAACGCTGAAAGCTTTCTACAATCAGTTCCTTCTCTCTCGCTCCCGTTGTGCAGACGTACGTAATAGAGAGCCTGCTGTGGACAAATGCAACCCATTTGTCGTGGACCACTGCTGAATCGATATCCGTCGTGCGTGAGTCGCTTCGGATCCACGAGAACCTCAGTTCAGTTCAAGGACGGGACCGTAAGTGTCTGAATCTGATACCAAGACTTCCATTTCACTCTCATTTTTCTTTTGTGATGGAAACGAACACAATTGTATCACAAGAGCTTCGTATCGATATCTGTCAAGAAAATGTGGTTAGGAGTTGGTTAAAGATATCGGATTTTCCGTCATGAGACTCAAGAACGCAGGATTTTGATTCTAGGTACAGAAACATAATGCTCATATGACTTTCTCAATTCATGTTCGTTTATTTCCAAATTTATTCAACAAATTATGTGTAGTAATACCACGAGAGGGTTTCGTATGACGACTATTCCACTCATAGGTGACTTGGTTGAAAACAACCGATCATGTGCATAACAATTTAAAATTTCAACCAATGACAGCCTGCATTCGCGAAAGATTTATCACACTTCATTATCACCTCCTCTACTTTTCGTATGTTATGATCGGGTTAGAGAATATAGCTGCACTGTGCTACAGATGCACAACAGCTGACATAATTTGAAGCAACAGAGCGCTATTCAAATGTCAAATATGGCTGACTCTCGCTTTGGAGAAACATATAATGCTGAAATAGATGAAATAATTCCCAGAGAGAAACCTCAGAACACTAAATGCAAAGGAAATATGTTTGGAATCAGTTTGACAAGTGTTGTATTGAACGAAATTATAAATAAACAGCACATACTCCAAATTCTGACACTGGCAACATCTTAAATTGGAGCAACAATATGAGAATCTCGTAGGCCGTGCCAATGGACGCCGATGTATGCTACATGTTTCTTTTGAGAGGTTAGTAATTAATTACAATACAGCACCTAAATAACATCTCATAAGCTTTATCATCCTTTAATTGAGAAATAATCTTAATAAATGCAACTCGTGGTAGTCAATTGACAATCAGTCGTGGCATTACTGGGGTGTTATTTGTTTAGAGTATCCCGCGAAATAATTAATTCATTTATTTAATACTACTTAATATTCATAGTGATTTAAAAGTACGTCACTTACAATAACACTGACATTTTTTTAAAATGTTCCATGCTTAGAGTAGTTTTGGATAAGTAAGTATCATATCCTTGAAAGATGCTGAACTGCATGTGTCTGTTAAACTGCAAATTAGCGACTGTCAAAGTGTTGTCAACAACACTCATAATTACCTTCAAAATCAACAAAATGGGCAACATAGGGCAGTGACATTGATTTCTTGAGGGTCGCCGAGATCATTAAAACGAATTTCACAATTCTTCAAACCTTCAAAGGAAGTTATTACCTATTAAGGTAGTTCATAGTCCATAGTAAACCCGGACTTCAAATATTTTTCTCATTTTAGAGATACGAAGTTGGCATTTGCTGCTTGCGTTTCTAGGAAATTCATAAATACGGATCATAGTTCTCTTGTTAAACCTCAACTGAAATCAATCCAAAATATATTTTCCTAGGGCGTCTCCTTGGCGCGATGGTGGCGCTACTGCTTACCAAGCCTGAGACCCGGGTTCGATTCTTGATAACGGCGTGGGGATTTTCCTCTTGGTCCGGGGTCTGCTCAGCCTCGTTAGATCCCTGAAGGGCTAATTGTGGAGCTACTTCATTGAACAGTAGCGATCCCTGGTTGAGAAGACTGCAAAACAGGCCGGGAGGGACCGGGGCGCTGACCACGTCCCACCTCCAGTACTGCACCCCACCCATGACGCCTGTGGTACGCAGAGGTGGGAACGCTCTTTCTACAAAGGCATAAATCCTCAAACCTTCCATACTTAAGGCAATTTACAGAAAGAGATTAGTTTAAAGATGTTCAAAAATCTAATTCGTCCTCTACTGGCTTATAGCTGTGGTGAAGTGCCTATACATAATAATCAAAGTATGCAATTCATCAAGAATCATAGCGGCAGGACTGAAATTTCCAAGTAAAACAGAGCAATTGGTGCTCAGTAAGCCTGATCAGGGCCTTGCACTTGTAACTGTTTAGCGGGTAAACAAATTAAGGTCGCTCAAGGTATCCCGCGAGTCGCCCAGGCCTGCTGTAAAGCGTAGATTGTGTTGGGAAGATTTTCTTGCGCATCTTTGCCTCGCATCTTTAGAAGATACTGAACCAAATTTGAAACAGCCCTTTTTATTTATGCTGATCATACTGATATATATGTTTAACTGTTGTTCGGCACACGTCCACAAGAACCATAGACGCTTTATGAAGCACAAATCTCGCTGTTTTAAGTGAGTAAGTAAACTTGACAACCATTTTATTCAGGAATAAGTTTAGCGTAATTGGATCCCCTTCCTCGTATCAAGTGATGCCTTTTAATTACCCAGGAGCCTGCTTTTTAGCCTCGTCCAAGCGGAACGAAAATTTAATTACTGTAATCGTGTCGCTTTTCACGCTATAGGATTACTGCGGAGACTGATAGGGAGTAGAAGGCCGGTATTTGTTTGAGCAAGTTGCTTCTTTATTAGCTCTTGAAGGAAATATAGCTGGGAATTTATTATAAGAAGATCAAGAAATCGTAAAACTAAAACCACCTGTCACTTGTGTAGAAGTTTTAAATGATTAATAAAACTTTATTGCCTCGATGCCACACGCATCAAGGCCACACGATATATTGGTTAAATGTAACGGTATCATTATTATTGACATCAAGCAAAATTGATTGACATAAGAGCTTGTAGATCAGAATTAATTTTATAGTTCGTTCTAGTTGTAGGTTAGTGTTTTGGAGTACGTATGTAATATATCTCGATGAGTGCTTGACTCATTAAATAAATCACTACAAGTTATGCTGACAATGTATCAAATAATGTCAAAAAGTGGGGTTCGTAGCACCCCCGGCGTGATTTTTGTGTTCCTTAAAACTGTCACCGTGGAGGGTTAAGCTGCTTCTCATATCGCTTTCCGATTCTTCAAGAAAGGAGCTTAAAAAGACAGCCCCCTGTCAGTAGATTTACTGGCATGTAAAAACTCCTGCGGTACAAAATTCTGACACACCGACGGCGCTGATACGATCCTCGCAATTGACAGCGTCGTTAAAATAATCAATCCGATGTCTCTCTCTCTTTCTCTATCCCTCTCTTTCTCACTGTATCTCTCTCTCTCTCTGTGTCACAGGCACTCAGACACAGACACACAAAGACCTGTGAAGTACGTTTCACAGAAAGTGAAAAATCTGATGTATTGCACCTACATGAGTTTATCTATCCATAGATAAATAGAGTTTTTAAGAAGTTAGTCAATCTTTTTTCATGTTAGTCGAGATAAACTATTATAGAAATTGTCTTATTGCTAATTTTCTTGTAGGTACAAGGGGAATATGGGAATACAGAAGACTTTGTGTGGTAGTTAAATGTTTTAAAGCTGGTCGCTATATGAATGCTTTGAAATTCCATTCCGTCGGTACGGCTAAGAGATAAACAAGTGAATA